>CM048751.1:258759146-259404771 GCA_026315105.1 Locusta migratoria | reverse complement strand
GATGAAAAGATATTCACAGAATGTATGACAATAAATGCAAATGGGTAAAGTTGAAAATGAGTACCCAGCTGGTACCCAAACCCGGATCTCCTACTTTCTAGGCAGTTGTGCTGACCTCTACACCACTGGGGGCACAGAGATCATCACTCCTGCACGGAATTACTGAAGTACGCCTCCTGTCAGATACAAATCTTCAACTTTACCCCTGGCCACTCGAACTCAAACTCGTAGTTATTATAAACTAATTACCGTAAGAGTAAGGACGCCCGCACACTATAGAAAGGATCAATGCCAGTCATCTACATTTATATAAGTTATAACTGATGAAAAACATATTTAGAACATTAAAAATAAAAGGACATGACATGTTGTATAACTAAGATGAAATGAATATATGGTAAATATGTTTATAATAGTTTCCACAATGAAACGATCATGTAATTTGGTTGAAAATCCAAAGAAATTATGATCACAAGACAAAATCAAAACACCATGCAAAACAATTGTGATACCACTGATGACAGTGCCACTAAGGCAGAATTTCTGCCGCATGGGAGTAGCTGAGCAGTCTGGAGTGCCACGTTACGGATCGCGCATTCTCCCGTGTCGAAGGTTCGAATGTGTGTGTTGTCCTTAGGTTAGTTTAACTTAAGCTTAAGTAGTTTGTAAGACTACAGACTGATGACCAATGTAGTTTGGTCCTATAGGATTACAAACACTTGAACATTTACAGAATTTCTAAACAAAGCTTTTCAAAATTCCTGCACCAAAGAAGATGATACAATTACTCCAGAATTTGAATCAAGAACAGATGCCAGCATAAGTAATTTTAAAGCAGATATCCCTGCAGTATTAAATCAACTTCAATCATTTAATAAAAGCATATTGTATACCAATTACATTCTTTTTATTGTACGCTAATGAAATAGCTCCATACCTAGCTACCACATACAACCACTCGCTCAGTGGAAGATCTGTACCCAAAGACTGGAAAGAAGCATAGGTCATTCCAATATTCAAGAAAGGCAATGACAGTAATCCGCAAAATTACAGGCCTATTTCACTGACGTCAGTTTGCAGCAGGATTTTAAACATATAATATTCTCAAACATTATGAACTAACTCTAAGAGAATGACCTATTGTCCCATAGTCAACATGGATTCGGAACGTATCACTCTTATGAAAGACAGTTAGCTCTTTACTCACATATTGTGATGAGCGTTATCAATAAGGGAACACAAATCAATTCCACATTTCTAGATTTCCAGACGGCTTTTGACACTGTATCTCACAAGTGGCATCTAATCACATTGTTTGCTTATATCACCACAGTTGTGGCACATAGTAATGGACAGAAAGCCATCAAGTAAAACATAAGTGATATCTGGCATTCCACAGTGAAGTATTATAAGTTCCCCACTGTTTCTTATCTTCATAAACAATTTAGGAGACAATATGACCAGCTCTCTTACATTGTTTGCAGATAATGCTGCCATTAATCAGTTAATAAAAACACCAGAATAGCAAAAGCAAGTGAAAAGCGATTTAGATCATTGCAAAACTTGGCAATTGACCCTAAATAATGGTAAGTGTGAAGTAATCTATATGAGATATTCGGTAAACTACATTTACACAATAAATCAGTCAAATCTGCAGGCCGTAAATTCAATTAAATGTCTAGGAATTATAATTGTGAAAAACTTAAATTGGAAAGAATACACAGAATATATTGTAGGGAAAGCTATATTTCACTGGCAGAACAGTTTGACTAAAGAAACTGCCTACACTACACTTGTGCGTCTTATTATGGAATACTGCTGCACAGTATGAGATCCACAACAAATGGGACTGACAGAGAATACAAAGAATGTTCAAAGAGCAGCAGCTCATTTTGTGTTATCTAAATATAGCAGAGAGAATTTCACAGTAAAGATATAAGCATTGGAGTGGAAATCATTAAAACAAATGTGTTATTTGTTGTAGTATTATCTATTTCCAAAATTTCTTTCACCAACTTACTACTCCAAATATGAACATATTTTGTTAGAACCCACATACATAAGGAGACATGATAATCATATAAAATAAGAGAATCAGACCAAAAATGGAAAGATTTGTTTGTTCCTTTCTTATGTGTGTTACTACAGACTGCAACGGTAGAGAAATATCATAAAAGCAGCGTGATGAACGCTCTGAAATGCACTTAAATGTGATTTGGAGAGTAATTAAGTAGATAATTATGTATATGTACTGATTGAAGATGTAAAGCAACTCTTTAGCTGTAAGTGTTGTGCTCAGCCTTTGTAAGTCACTAACTCATACAAATTACACTGCAATGTGATTAAGATATAAGGTGGTGTGCACATAGTATATGTTACACAAGATAATAACGTTACTGTGTTGAAACTGAAAAATTACAACAACAAAAAATATATGAATAAATTAGGGTCAGTGTATTAAACTAAAACCAAAATCGAAGAGAATATTGCAAGTTACATCGCTCACAGGTTTTCTTCTGCCACCCATCTTCATGTGCTTCTTGTAACAATATTCCACCAGTGAGCACTGATTTTCATGGCTTGGGAACACATACTACAAGCAGTTCAACTCCACTCTTGGAGTGGTCTCTTTGACCAATGTAAGCACTTTAATTGTCTTAATGTGTTTGTGGCAGTATTAGTCCATAAAAAACATTATCAAACAATATACCCAAAGATAGTCAAGTGACGTTTCCACAAATGTTAACATGCAAGAAAGCTGATAAACACCGAAACTACAGTTTCAGTAAAAAAATTGGAGGTTATTGATAAGGTTCTATTCACTGCATTTATATTTTGCAATATCCAGCAAATGTAAAAATGTGTCATTTGCTTTTTTCAAAGCTGCAAAAGAGAGACTATTAACTAAAGAATTATTAAGACTTAATCATAATTATTCAGGAAGAAGAAACACTGCACAGTAATAAAAAAAAAACCAGCAATTTGTTTTCTTTGTGTTTAAGGAAGTGTGGACCAACACCTTAAAATTATTTTATTCAAAACAAATTTTCAATGCAGGGTTAGCATTACTGTGTAGTCAATGCACTCACTGAAATATTTAAAATAAAAGTGAAAGGCGTATTACTGAATATTAAATTAATTTGCCACTCCCATGAAGCACAGACATTGCCAAGGTGGGGTGGCTTGCGTGCGTCAACGATACAGATAGCCGTATTGTAGGTGCAACCACAGCGGAGGGGTATCTGTGGAGAGGCCAGACAAACATGTGGTTCCTGAAGAGGGGCAGCAGCCTTTTCAGTAGTTACCGGGGCAACAGTCTGGATGATTGACTAAGCTGGCCTTGTAACATCAGCTAATTTGGCTTTGCCACACAGTTACTGCGAACGGCTGAAAGCAAGGGGAAACTACAGCCATTACTTTTCCCGAGGACATGCAGCTCTACTGTATGAACATATGATGTTGGCATCCTCTCGGGTAAAATATTCCGGAGGTAAAATAGTCCCCAATTCGGATCTCCAGGCGGGGACTACTCAGGAGGATGTGATCATCACACTGGCATTGTACGGATCGGAGCGTGGTATGTTAGATCCCTTAATCGAGTAGGGAAGCTAGAAAATTTAAAAAGAGAAATGGATAGGTTGTAGTTAGATATAGTGGGGATTAGTAAAGTTCGGTGGGAAGAGGAACAGGATTTCTGGTCAGGTGAGTACAGGATTATAAATACAAAATTGGCTGGGGGCATTACAGGAGTAGGTCTGATAATGAATAAGAAAATAGGAGTGCGGGTAAACTACTATGAACAATACAGTGATAGCATTATCATAGTGAAGTTAGATAAGAAGCCAACACCGACCACAGTAGTATAGGTTTATATGCCAACTAGCTCTGCCGATGATGAGGAGATCGAAGAAATATATGAGGAGCTACAGGAAATTATTCAGACAGTTAAGGGAGAGGAAAACTTAATTGTTATGGGTGACTGGAATTTATTTGTAGGACAAGGTAGGGAAGGGAAGACAATAGGTTAATACGGTCTGGACAAAAGGAATGAAAGAGGAAGCCACCTGGTAGAGTTTTGCATGGAACATAATTTAGTTATAACAAACACCTGGTTTAAGAATCATGACAGAAGGTTGTATAGTGGAAAAGACCAGGAGGCATCGGGAGATACCAGATAGATTTTATAATGGTAATACATAGATTTCGGAACCAGGTATTAAGACATACCCTGGGGCAGATATAAACTCTGACCATAACTTATTGCTCATTTGTAGGCTGAAACTGAAAAAAACTGCAGAAAGGTAGTAAAATAAGGAGATGGGACCTGGATAAACTGAAGGAACCTGAAGTTCTTGAGAATTTCAGAGGGAGCTTTAGGCAACAATTGACAGAATTGGGGGGGGGGGGGGGGAGGAATAAAACAGTAGAGGAGGAATGGGTAGCATGAAACAGTAAAGGCAGCAGAGGACAAAGTAGGTAGGAAGGCAAGACCCACAACAAATCCTTGGATATCACAGGACATACTAAATCGATGAAAGGAGAAAATATAAAAATGCAGTAAATGAAACGGGCAAAATGGAGTACAGACGACTAAAAAATGAAATTGATAGGTGTGAAAACTACAGAACCATCAGTTTAATAAGTCATGGTTGCAAAATATTAACACAAATTATTTACAGAAGGATGGAAAAGCTGGTAGAAGCCGACCTTGGGGACAATCAGTTTGGGTTCAGGAGAAATGTAGGAACTCGGGAGGCAATACTCGCTTTACGGTTTATCCTAGAATATAGATTAAGAAAAGGAAAATGTACATATCTAGCTTTTGTAGATTTGGAGAGGCTTCTGACAATGTTGATTGGAATAAACTCTTTCAAGTTCTGAAGCAAGCAGGAGTAAAATATAGGGAGTGTAAGGTTATTTACAACTTGTACAAAAACCAGACAGCTGTTGTTAGAGTTGAAGGGTATGAAAGGGATGCAGTGGTTGGGAAGAGAGTAAGACAGGGTTGTAGCCTTTCTCCACTGTTATTCAATTTGTACATTGAGCAGGCTATAAATGAAAGCAAGGAGAAATTTGGAGAAGGAATTAAAGTTCAGAGTGAAGAATTAAAAACATTGTGTTTTGCCGACGACATAGTAATTCTATCAGAGATAGCAAAGGATCTGGAAGAGCAGTTGAACGGAATGGACAGTGTGCTAAAAGGTGCATATAAGATGAACATTAACAAGAGCAAAACCAGGGTAATGGAGTGCAGTCTAAGAAAATCAGATGATGCTGAAGGAATTAGATTAGGTAACGAAACAATAAAGGAGGTAGATAATTTTTGTTAGTCGGCCAGTAAAATAACAAATGATGGTCGCAGTACAGAGGATATAAAATGCAGAATGGCAATGGGTAGAAAAGCATTCTTGAAAAAGAGAAATTTGTTAACGTTGAATATTGATTTAAGCCTAAATAAGTCCTCCCTGAAGGCATTTGTGTGGCATGTTGCCTTGTAAGGAAGTGAAACATGGATGATAAACAGTGCGGACAGGAAGAGGATAGAGGCCTTTGAAATGTGGTGGTATAGAAGAATGCTGAAGATTAGGTGGGTGGATCGCGTAACTAATGAGGAGGTACTGAACAGAATTGGAGATAGAGGAATTTCTGGCATACCTTGACTAAAAGAAGGGACAGATTGGTAGGGCACATTCTTAGACATCAAAGAATTGTGAATTTAGCGTTGGAGGGAAGTGTGTGGGGTAAAAACCGCAGAGGAAGACCAAGAGATTGATACAGTAATGGCAAATGTTTGTAAAGTCTATGGGACTTAACTACGGGGTCATCAGTCCAAGAGATTGATACAGTAAGCAGATTCAGACATATATAGTTTACCGCTCTTATGTGGAGTTGAAGAGGTTTGCTCGGATAGGGTATTGTGGTGAGCTGCATCAAACCAGTCTCCAGACTGAAGACCACAACAACAAATGGATTCAACTTTACTATTACACAGTACAAATAAAATACTTCATATCAAGAAATATTTTAGAGAAAAATGTGAAAGAATTATTCAAAGGATAAAGTATGTGGTCCAAGTAAGTAATGAAAACGGTTGGAAAACTGTAACTAAGGAAAGGTCAGGTTGGACTTCAATAACATAATGAGAATAATTTACATCTCACCACAAAGGTACAGGTCCTATTGTGACAGGCACACAAAAAAATACACTCATACATTCAGAACTCAAGCTTTTGGCCATTACCGCTGCCTTCGTCAGAAAAGACATAACTCACACAATGACAGACAACTGCAGGGACACACAACTGTCATCTCTTGCTGCTGTCCTCTGGAGTATGGTGACCTCAATTTTCCCTACAAAAAATACATATTAATGTTGCCGAGGCTCTCCAATATTGGAACAGCACCCCAGCAGTGAATGTGAACAGAATAGTTATAGGCCTAAAGATTATCTATCATGTGAGCCCCCACCCCTCCTCGCCCGGTATATGTATGGATTGCTTTGGTATGTTTTGAAATATATCAGAAAATGCTTAAAACCTTTGAATACTAGTCTCTTGTCAAAATTCACTTTCAAAACTTACTACTTCGGGGTAAGTCGAAAAAGTAGTTGTTGGAAAAAAGTAAAAAAATATTTATTATTTTTCAAGATATATTGATTTTTTGAGGAAAAACAGTGTCTTCTTGAAAATAATATGTTGTTATTAAATAATTTTTTAGACTGTATTGATTACAAGTGTTAAAAAAGGACTTCCAAAAACTTTCAATTTTTTGTACTTTTTTTAACTGACTACTTCGATTTTTATGACATGTATGTAAATGTTAAAGAAATAAATATCTGGCATTTCCACACAGATTTTAATACAAATACAGTAAAATTGTTCTTGACCATCTGGAGTGGATATAAAAAATTTTCATAGGAAAAAATCTGATGGGCATAATTAACATTTTACAGCGATGTGCTTCATGGAGCTTTAAACACAGTATCTCTTGAGTACTACAAATCACACGTTACCACCTCATGGCCTACGTCGTGATTAACCTTTCCTCCCCCCCCCCCCTCCTCCCTTCGTACTTGATGAATGAAAACATTTCCGAAAGCTTGTGTCCCATTTTTCATATTCATTTTCTTGTTTTCACAAGACTGCTTGTGGTACAAAACTAAGGTAAGTACTGGCCAGCCAAGCTATCTCTTACAAAGAATATTTTAGCGTCTCAGTGGAGAATTTCCATCAGTAATAGAATAATTGAGTAGTAAAGTGAGGTGTGTAGGCCTGCAGTGCCTTGAGTGTAATTGGACAGACAACTGTTGGAAACTGGGAGGGGGAGGGAGGGGGGAGAGGCTGGTGCATGTTCCCAGGCTTGTCACTTGTAGTTCATATTCATTTTATAATACACTAATGACTATTTTGTAAGCCCATCCACCACAGCAAGGTCATATCACATCAGATGCGAAAAATCTGTTTTGGTTTTTAATTGTCCTGAGGCCACAACCTGCATAAAAAGCATCATTCAAAATCAAATCAGATTTTTAATTTCCATGTGACTGGCACAAAACATATTCAATATGCTCTACACTGTTTACTGCAATAAGTTGAACTCGAATCACAGCATGTTCCATAACTGATCAAAGTGCTTCCAGGGTGGTGTTAAACTTGTGCAATGCATGCCTTCAATGCAGCTAAGTTCGCAATCAGAACAATGAACACAACATGTTTCAAATAGCACCACAGTCAGAAATCACATGGATAAAGTTCAGGTGATCAGGACAGCCAGGCAGTAGGGAAATGACGGCTGATAATAATAACATTTCTAAAACAGCCCTCCAGCAGTTGCTTAACTGGATTTGCAATGTGCAAAGGTGCACCATCTTGCATAAAAATGATCTCATCCACACATCTAAGCTGTTGGAGAGCTAGAAGGATGTGGTTACACACAAGACACTCAAAGCACTTACCAGTGACAGTACAGGTAACAGGATCGGAAGCAGCCGTCTCTTAAAAAAATGTGGCCCTATAACAAATGATGCCAACCATGTACCCGCACCATACAGTGACCTCTTCAGGATGAAGCAGTACTGATTAATTTTCATGTGGATTTTCTGTTGCCCATATTAGACAATCCTATGTATTGGCATACCCTGTCAGATGGAAGTGGACTTTATCTGTCCACAAAATCTTCCACGGCTGTTCATCGTACAATTCCATGCGAGCAAGAAATACTAAGGCAAGTCTCTCTTGCTGGCAGTTCAACAGGAACAACTAATGCAAATTGGTAATTTTGAATGTAATATTTTGTAGAATTATACACATCACACTCACAACTTTGTCCAATGTTCAGACAATTCTCCATAGACTATACGTTTTCACACCACCACTCGACTCCTCCTGCATTACTGTAGTCACTTCTTCCACTGACGTCGAATCAATTCATTTCCTCTCTTTACCAGGTTGCACACCAAAAGAACCAGTCTTTTTGAATTTCTGAATAATTTTCTCCATACCCAAGGCAGTCATCAGACGAATGCCTTTGTTCAGAAGCTTCGAAACTTCTGCAGAGCAACTTGTCCACACTCACCATTCTTGTAAAACAGCTATACAATCAGAGCTCGATCCTGCATTGAGACAGTATGGCATCTCAGATGCGAAATGAGGAAAAGCCATGAACCCGGTGTGTTTATACTAACTTCAATAGGTCATGTGCAAGACAGGTGTTTTCATTCACATATTCTGACAGATAAAGTGCCATCTATTGATCAATTTCCATAATATTATTTTTCTTCTGCCATATATTTCTCCCCTTCTCCGACAATATTATGTCACACTTTGACATCATTCTGACAACCAGTAGTATTGTTTTTAGAGCGTTTTAAAACTTCAACTATAGATATAATCACCATGTATATTTGAAGAATGGGGATTACTGTATTTACCCTACAGTACAGGATCAAAATTTAAATATTCTCACTTCCCAGAGTCAGTGCAAATTGACCAAAATCAATAGATTTTTGCACATTACGTGTGGTACAGTAAAACCTCGTTTTTACGTTCCCGGTTTTTACATTTTCCTGCCATTTACACCATTTTTTGTCGGTCCCGTCAAATTTCCTATGTTCACAATGTTAATTCGCCCTCATTTTTGCATTATCATATTTACACTTTTCCTGCATTTTACACTTTCTGAAAGCATGTTTGTGAAGAAAAAATGACGTATTCTACATAAATTGATGCTAGCATGGCTTTCTCCTTAAAGTATAGTACTTAAAAATTATTCACATTCAGTTTTCTTGACACTTTGATTAAATGCAAATGTATATTTCGCGTATCATTGTTGGCAGTACGTATCTAGTTGACTTACGACGCGCCGATTTGTGACGATGTAGTTCCTCTTTCCACCAGCTTCTTTGCCACAGTGGCTGGTGTGTACTCAAACAATCAGAACCAGTTGCTTTGTTGATGTGAGAATAAAGAGTTGCATTGTTTTTGTGATACATATTTCTGATTCATAAAGAACGTTATCTGTCAAAGTTTGGTATCATAATACCCACAACCTCAAAAAAGCGGTAATAGTGTGAGATGCCAATCCTATGCAAACATCACAAAAATACTTATGCATATGTTTGCACTCGAGAACATGAATAAATTCTCTAATATTGTCGAGTGAAACATCGAAAAATACAAAAAGAACGGAACTTTAGGAGTTTTACTACGTAAATAATTAATTCCAGTAAAAGGCAGTAATTTGGAAGATGTGTTACATAGCCTGGCAGCGGCGTCCAAACGATATCTATCGAACTGGTTCAAGTAATTTTGAATATGTTTTACATAGCCCAGCAGTGGCGTCCTCAATTATAATGAATGAAATTACATCTCAAATTTCTACTTCCCACAAAATTACCAGTTCTGCCCTGTGATTAAAATAGTAAAAATTTGGATAATTTTTATTGTATAATAAACTTCCTGGCGAGTATTTAGATGCCTATTATGTACATATATCACAAATAAACTATGAAAATGCGAGGCTGATCCAGTAAGCACATTTACTGTTTAAAACACTACTTCCTGCATTTTACACTATTTTACTGAAGTCCCTTGAAAAGCGTAAAAATGAGGTTCTACTGTATATGGGGAGGCTTTATAGGAGTTATAAAAGCACCAAAACTTGCAAGTGTGTGAACTAAATACAAGCAACAACTGATCTGATTGATTTGCTTGTGAGAGACAGCTGGCAGTTTCTTTTCTGGAGTTTATCATACCTTCAAAATAGTAATTCCCTTGAGGTAAGACTGTAACAATCATACAAAGCATTTTGTGGCATTAGTATACTTATCAATAACTCTCTAGAGAATGACTCAATTTTAAAACTATGACACTTTTTCAGTTATGTATTTTTGTTTAGTAATGGAAACAGTAAGATGCCTTAAATGTTTGTGTTATCAACAGGGAGAATGACACTACACAAAGTAGAATGAGAATATAGTTCATCATTCCACAGAGACCTTGTTGTAGTGTTTTACAGCTATCAAACATTGCAAGATAATTCCTTCACAAAGTGACCTCCATTTAATGACACTTTGTGAACTGAAAGTTAAGTTTGTTGTTGTCAAATTATGAAATTATTTTGTTTTCAACACCATAATTAAAAAATTATTGAATTGATCAATTTGACTAAAAATAAAATGTACATTAATTTGAACAGATCCATACTTCAATGAAAACAAAAACTCATGTCTGTGTTGCAATTAAAATTTTATTGTTTCAACTATGCATTTCACACTTGTGGTGCAGTTTCAGATTGAATCCTATCACAATGCATAGTGCGAGGTATTACACTTTGGTACCAGCTAACACTGGTTTGGCCATTGTCAAGCAGACACAGATTCAAAATTCTGTGCCTGCCTACGTCATACCATGCCCCATAATGCTATGACCAAATCTTAAGATGCACCACAAGCATGAAAAGCATAACTGAAAAATAATATTTTTATTTGCAAAAGAGACATACATTTTTGTTTTCAATGAACTGAAATATGGTAGCCGTGCCAGACCTTGAAGTGGAGGAACATGTTGAACCATACTTAATAAAATGTAATATTGCTCAAACAAATATTATAATGATGATTCACTTTTAATAAAGGTTTCAAAGGTCTTTGTACTGTTATAATGATTGTAGGTACTCTGCTGGAGTCTCCATTGTTAACTGCCTTATAATCTGCAGGGTATTTAATACATAGTTTTAATAAAACCTAATTGGATTTCTATCTCCACGAGTGTATTTTTGTTAATTCTTTCTCCCCATGCTTTGTTTAACTTGTTGTGTCTACCACCCCACAACAAATTTATATTGTGTTTTAAAAATGCCAACTTAATATCCAGCTTTTCCACTTGATAAACTGTGTACACATGGCCACCAAAAAACTGCTGTGGTGTGTATTTACTTAGCAACAGCTAGTTTTGGCCAAGTTACCATTCTCAAGTCACTAAAGTCATGTCATCAGGTTATAGGAAGATTCCACAACAACTATCAGTTGTACATGTGACCACTGATTAATTATTATGTACTTGATGTAGGGAGAAAACTGGTAGTCAGTAAATAAAGAAATACAAAGTACAGCATACTTTACACCTGGTATGTGATTGAAATTATTGTTTTGTTTACTCCAAAATCAATATTCACTCGACAATGTGACTTTCTCACAGTAATTTTTAGAGGTAAATGGCACCAAGAATACTAAATATTTATGTAACTATCACTAAGGAAACTATGACACAACATTTTTCAAAAGAGATAGTGGCGTAAAGAGTAGGACAAAAAAATAAGGAAGAGAACATGAATAAATATGTCCTCGCAACATATTCAAACAAGAAAGATGTAAGGAAGTATGAAGACTTTTACCTCCCTCCCTCAACAAATACCTGATAGAGATCTTTTATTCAAGTAATGTAAGATTTAACTCCCAAAAGCTCTTACTAAGAAAACACAAAAACACTTCGTCTTGACAAACTACTTTCTCAGATTAAAAATAGAAGACGAGTGATAATATTTGAAAGATGAAGTAAAGCAGCTATGACTACAATGAATTTACCCAAAGCAAAATTTAAAAACTATTCTTACATGGATGAAAATGTGTTCAGATTGATGTTTGATGAAGCACGATAATTCACTGCTGTATCATAGATATTTAAGATAGAAAAAATTAAGTGCTTGGAGGTTTGTTACTAATGATTTATGTAATTTTAGGTAAATGTGTGGGCTTAAAAGAACCATTATAAAGCATTTTCTTAAATTGTAATAGAAACTGAGTTTTAAAGCACATCTTACAATAATCTTGTGCTGACTTACTTTATAGGAAAAAAAACAAACAAAACAAAATTTGTGAGAAGTAAAATACCAGACTTCAAACCAAGTAAAATCAAACACTATTTGTTTGAATGTGAACATGTATATAACAAAAATTTAAATTCAAGTGCAATTACACACAGTCAATAAAACATACAGAAATAAATTTTTACTAATATAAGACAAAAATCATAAACCAAAAATAACTAGTATATAAGGTGAGCTGCAGATTGCTTACTGTTGCATCATGATATTACTACAGAAGAAGAAATTCTCCAATGAAAAAAGGCTATCAGTCAGAGTAAACAATAACTCTGTGACCCCAGATCAGCCTACTTGCCACATTTTGATGGTTACTTCATTCACTCTGATTTGCAAGAATAACTACAGTTGATGGAAAAACATATGCATTTGTGTGTGTGTGTGTGTGTGTGTGTGTGTGTGTGTGTGTGTGTGTGTGTGTGTGTGTGGTGGGAAGGAGGAAGTGCTCAATTGACTGAAAAGAAAAAACAATTCTAAAATGCTTCATGTTCTCATTTCAAATTACTGTGAATTATCTTTCTGAGAGTGAGGAAATTGTTACTCTCCTCCATAATAACGACAAATAATGAATTTAACACTGATCCAGTGAAACAATTTCCTCCCCACAGAATAGGCGTGCTAGAAAGGATAATCACATACATTGACAAAAGTAATTTCCTAATGTCATTGCCATGAAGAGTGATAAGAGTGCTGTCTCTGTCAGGCCTTACTGATCATCACATAGCAATTAACATAGCCTACAATCAGATAACTACATATATTTGTTTTATATATTAATATATTTAACACAAATTGAGAATAGGTCAGATAATATTTTATTAATACTATAATTTAAGAACAATGAATTAAACCTGTAAGTTATAGTTTTAATTATTTCTCTTTCCTGGGATTGCAGAATGTGGAATGTCATGGAAGCAATGTAGTGTATTGTAATTCTTGAAGTACAATGATGATGATGATGATGATGATGATGCAGATGTTTTGTGATAGAGATGTAATTAGATAAGTTAGCAATAATTGTGTAAATAAAAAAGTTTATAAAATAAATACTTGCAAATTAAACATACAGTTCCCAACAACATCAAAACACATTTTTATCGGCAGCGAAAGATAACTTCGACAAAATAATTGTAACAAAAATACATGTAACTAGAAACAGAAGGAGCACAAATAATAATTTTTTTGGGGTCATTGCAAAATTACAAACACTGTGCATTATAAATCACAGTATAGGTTAGTTAAATGAAAAGTAAGATGAAGAAAAAGGTCCCTTCATACACTCAAAAAAGGATATGCTGTAGTTTTGCTAATAGGCCAATTACAAACACATGCATCTCATTTCAAATGATGCAGCATATGAAGAAAGAAGCACTACTAAGTAAAATGAAATAACATTTATAACTAAAACAGACTAATATGGAAAGAAATATACCAACTGTATCATGTCTGGTACTAAACCACAAAACCAGTAAAGAGATTAACAAACAAATATTTATGGCACTGTGGAAGTGAAATACCAGGAATACCTCCCTCTCCATAATAAACTCATAACAAAACTTGTCAGACATTCAATTTGTGTGTACCTTAAATAATGTTAATTTGCAAAAGTTCAAAACTAAATCGATATGGTAATAATGTAGGAGATGGGAAAAAGGCATTTGATTAGGAGTGGCAACTTCTGTATAAGTAAGGTATGCAAGTTTCTCAGCATACTAAATACAGAGCTAATACTGAGCACACTCAGGAATAAAATTAAACAGAAAACTGGTGAGTTCTGACAGTTAATAAGAAATAAAGAATAAAATCTTTAAAATGGTAGATGAATTACAATACATGTTTACTTTGATGCAACCCATGTAAGTGGAGTCAATATTACTGTTATGAACTAATAAATAAAGAAGTACTAATGTTTGTGACCTCTTTTGTCACCTTGTTCTGTACCTAACACAAAATCAAACAATTTATCCAATCAATCAATTTCTTTTACAAAGCCAGCTGCTGTTGATCAAATGACATTCATGAGCAGTACTTGCAGTTTGATTTTGTGCAATTTATTGATTTATTTATTGTCTCCTACTTCAAAATGAATAAACAAATAAAAATATTTAAAAAAAAAATCAGGAATGCCTTGGGCTCAGAGCACAGTGCAATAGTGCTTCAAACTGAGCATTACTATTTAACATGCAGCCTCATCAAAGTATGTCACAAAATTTCATAAAACACAAGGATAATGAGAAAGAAAAGAGACATACTACTATTTTTCCCCAAACGAGTTGTTAATTTTGTACTTTCTGCAGTTACATGTCATTGATGTTCTGAATATGTAACAGTAAAATCAACATAAAGAAAATCAGTAAAATCTGATCATATGAGTGTAACATTTGCAGCAATTACATAGTGGCAAGCTGCAAGAAATAAGAATGAAAGAGAAAATTGGGTTAAAATAACTCTTCCCTCAAGAAATGTTACACTGAAGTATGACTTATGGACAGAATGTAAGGTTTCATTATATTCTTAAAACAAATTCCACCTAACTCAGGAAATGTTACACTGAAGTATGACTTATGGACAGAAAGTAAGGTTTCATTATATTCTTAAAACATATTCCACAAAATCTTAATGAACTTGGAGGTTGAAATAAATCACTGATGCAGGCACAGGAGGGGTAAGAGACCCAGGTAGAGTGATTGTGAATGGTATAGGTCACAATAATCTCCTGCTTACGAATTCTAAAATCATGCAATAAGTAATAAACAGATATGTAAGTCTAACTGTCCACTCTCAATTTCATGTGCATATATAATTCTTTAATTCTCCTTTCTCCCATTTCATTCATTCACTGGTTTTGAATTTAATTCATTTACCCTGGTTTCTAAACTTATTAAATACATACAGTTCTCTCTTTCCAACTTCCTAAAAATTAATTATTCCAAGCCCCCACATACAGATGCACCATTAGAATTCAAATCATTTCCAAAACTAATACGCTGAACAGTTCTCTGTGAATGCATGCACCACATGGACGCGAACATGCGCGCACACACGCACACAAACAGTTCTCATATACCGTATAAAAGTATCACTCTCTAGTGAATCTTATGTCAAAGAAACGAAGAAAGAACAGTAGCCACAATATATATAACATCTCTGGGAATTGGTTATATGTGTTTCAGTCTACCAAAAAACTGATGAAAAGAAATCTTTTATTACAGATCCATGATCAGCCCTCAATGAAAAGGTTATCTTTGAATTCAATATAACCTACACTAATTCAGACATTTATTTCCACAGTTTCATATTGACAGTGGCAAAATACAAATACTGTAACTTTACATAAATCAATACAATGCTACAAAACATACTGTTTAAAGAAAAAAAAAAGACAGTGCAGGGTATACATGACATTATCACATTGAAAATTTCCAAACATGTGATAGACCAAATGTCTATCAATTACATCTCAAACACCAACTAATGGATTGGATAATTTTAAGCAGATCATATTCCAAAAGTGTAGTACAGCATTGTACCAATACTTTCAATTTAATTTGTAATCGACAATACATCGTCTGATCAAAAGACAAAATGCATTAATGACTAGAATAGATGTACAACATAATAACAGACAAACATCACACAAAATTTCTCTATTTGATCTGAGAATCTGCCTTTGCCTCCAAGTACAAAACATACTTAGTATTAAAAAAAAAACTTTCAAATCATTACTCCACAACTCTGAATATTTAACTTTCTTATTAAACAATTCTTCTCAGCCTAAATGTAAGTCACCAGACAACAACATACACAATCTGATGCAAATATTTGTTAAACTTTGAAATGACTTTTATCAACAAAGATTACAATGAAAATGAAGTCTACTAACAGGTCATAATCAGGGAACTTTATAAAACTTATCTCCTTGTGCATCTTTCACTTTCAAGATGCCTAATTCTCAGGACTATACAAATGATTTGCAGTCAACATCATACTGCTAGGAAAAGATTATCAAGTACATAAACAAAAGTTACAAGTATCACAGATTCAAAGTAAGTCAACAAGGGATGAGCACTCTCTTTGAACAGGGAAGCATTGCACAAGATTTTAAGTCTTTACAAGGTTAGTTGAAGAGTGTGCTCAGCACAGGTACTCGTAACCATTAATCAATATTACTTTAACACCAACAGCTCAAGACTTTACTCACAGACCATTAACTTTTACAAGATTTTCACTTACTTGAAAAATATGACTTTATTATTATTATATTTACTATCTGGAAGAGAATGGGAGACACTAAAAATGAATTGCAGTTGCTGGATAGATTATTAGTAAGTTCTTAGTAAGCAAATAAATGTTTTCTCCCACTGTGAAAACATTTATGGTGCATAATTATATGCCATGGTACTATTGCATGCTAAGACATTGTATTTTTAATGTGACACAAAAGAAGAGATTTATAGACTGGTTTGGCACTGTTTAACTTCAAACAATTGAAATATTTCATATAAGAGCACCCACTGATACAGTCACATGTACAGCTATTGTTGTCATCAAAAAGTAAATTATTTTACCTTTAAGTGAAAATTTCTGTCAAGAGACAAATGTCTACACAAACAATTCTGGTTATATTCCAGCATTCACAGAAATAGAATGTATTTACAAATCAGTGCCACTTTGGAGATTCAATCTGTTTGCCAAGCATTAACTTCTATGGCAGTTACAATTCAGAATGTGAGATGCAACAAACTGAAATATCTAACAATAATATCCACCAGCAATTGTTTAAAATACTGATTTGGACCATTAACCTATCAATTATATCATAATTGTGGCTGATTAGCTTTCTCAGGGAGGTATCTCTAGAATAGGAATTACTGGTAACAAACATTTTAGGCTTCAGCTAATTAATCACTTTCATGAATACAAAAATTCTGTTCAACAGACATCTTTTAAATTGGCTCATGTTACTACTTCTTTGTTCTGTAATATTAATTTTCAAATTCAGATGAACATCAGAAAGAAGCTGCTGGATTCCAGTGCCCCTAGGGATGACAATTACTCACAAACACAAACTTGTTCAGCACTTCACTCACAAGACATGATGACCTGAGTGGCATCAACTCTGTGGCTCGGAAGCTGATCCTGCAGTCAAATTAGCACAAAATTCGCATACAGTGCAATCTGAGCTCACCCATTTCTGTGTAAATGTGTAGATGTGTGCAACTTACGGCATCACTCACCACCTCCTGCAAGGGACGAGGATCGTCTCGTCGTGCTAGGTGTGAACTCTGCAGTCGGCGGAGTAGTGGCACACCATTGCGGTATTGCCGCTTGAGCGTCCAATACGCTATCAGACGCTGTATCAACTGGTTCTTTTTTGGTATGTTGACCAGTGATGCTATCTCCTGTATCCTGCATATTATTAATAATGGTTAAGATCTAATTACAATCTTATAACATTTTACAACAGTGCAAACTGAGTCCACACTTTCAATAAACAAGGTAGCATAATTTTATATTTCTCATCTTCAATTATCTTTTCTTTAAGTTTAAAGTGCTGTGTTACAACAAAAGCAAATAAAATTTAAAATGATGTTTGATTTTCAAATAGGACTGATAGAGAAGGGGAGAGAAGGAATGGAATAAAGAGAATACAATTTATATACACACATAAAACTACAGGAATTGGTGCATGGTAGTTGCAGTAAGACAACCTTAATTACAAGAATCACAACGTAATTCCCTGCAGTAACATTAAACAAGAGGTGAACATTTTGAAAGCCACTTTAACCTAACCCATTTTTACACTTCCTAAGAAACATATCTAATGACAGTCTCCTATTCAATATTCCACGATATTCCATACATTTCACCATAGTTGAAAATTTTAATGGACGAGGAACACATTAACTTAGTCATTAACAAAAGTGTTAACCTATTACTATTAGTTCCATTAATATGCAACAACAATATTCCACTATGAGTCCTCCTTTCAGACAATTTTACAATATCTATTTTAATAGTCAAGATGTGGTCCCAGAGTAATAGCCTGCTTATATGTAGCTCATATTTGTGGTTTGGTATGGGTAGGTGTGAGGAATATACAGCCACTTTTCTGTTTTTACAGTGCTGACTTTCTATCTTTTCAATGTTCTGCTTTTTAACTGTGGGACTTACTGTTTTACATACAGACCCTACCCTGTGAGTGGGTATGTTGCGCCCAAGTTGCCAACAGTGCTTCCTGGCGTGTTGCATGTACCAGGGACCCACTAATTTAATTTGTGGCTACATGTAACAATTTATGGACTCGCCACTGTAAATATGTATACTTCCTTTGTTCTTAACCATTTTAGTAAAGATGTAGAGTAGCCATTTTATTACATGACAGACATCACTATTTTATTTGATTGTAATTTGCAGATGCACCTGATGATGAGACATATGCCAGAAACTCGGATAGTGCATACAAATAAAAATTTTTGAATTTTAAAGATGAAAACGGACAGTTCTGGATGTCACAATCGAAGAAAAATTGCATTAAATCAACAGAAATGTTAAGCTAATAGTCACCTTTCTGAGACAGCAATGCAGTTGAGTTTGACCTTGACACAACACCTGAACCACAAGAATTTTCATGTACTAAAAGCCATGGCAGTAGGCGAATTGGCCCTAGTTGCAGAGGTACCATTCTTACTAAATGCACCATTAATTGCAAAAATATCTTTGTTTATAAGATTACAATCAAACAGAAATTGTACATTATTCTCATGCACAGATCAGTCAACATTTTACTGTTCTGCGCATGATGTCACTATAGAAGCATACAGTGGAGCACAGCTACATTTATGTATCAAGGTGCATAGCAGAGTTGCTGTTGTTGTTGTTTGTTTGATTTTGTGGTGTTATTTGCGGTTTTCAACAGAATTTTTCTGTTAAAATGCCCAGCTGTGCTGTAACAGTGTTCTGTCTTACAGCAGGAAGATTACCTCCATGACTTGCGAGCAGTACTTCTCAATTTACCGCCAAGGATATTTCTTAAATGAGACACAGTACCAAGTGTAAACATTCCAGGAAGTGTTCCAGTGTTAGTTATTTGAGAGCAGAAGATACAGTTTCCACAAATAGGGCAGGCAGATTCCAAGCAAGGAAGACAACAAAGGGTGCACTTGATCATATAGCTAATGTGTCTCCCAAAAGATGGAAAAAGAGACCAGACAACTGTGACAGATGAGTATGAAATTGAGAGTGAACAGATCAGAGAACTACCAAACATGTGGAAGAATTAAAATATAGGAACCACAAGCTGACTGCTTTGTGTGCAAAACTTCGATTTAGAGGAAAGACTATGAAAGAAAAATTAAATCTTCTGTCCACAAAATAAAGTGTCAGGAAAAGTGTCATAAGAAACATATGCAGGACAAAGTTACAGTAATATCAAGCAAACTGTTTTTAAGATCTAAAACTTCTTGTTGAGTGAAAAAAAAGGGAGGAAAAATAAGTGGCAAAGAGAGGACATCTGCAACACAGTTACACTTCATGCTATATCTAGGAAGTGTTATTTGTTTTTGAGAAATCAGGTTGATTTCCCACTTCCAGGACTGTCAACAATGAAAAAATGGATGTCACACTCGTTTAGGTGCTTTCCTGCCTTGCTTACAGAGGCTTTGCAGTTAATGAAAGTCCAGTTATCTGTATTGTCGACATCTGTGCTCTCATTTGATGAAATGAACATAGACAGTAGTGTTATGTATGATTTTGTTGAAGATTGTGTTGTAGGGCCGCACACAATCCTCCTCCCCCCCCCCCCCCCCCCCAATATTAGGTACTTAATGCCCCAGGAAGCGGAAGAAGCAAACATTTTTCACCTTGAATGTGATGCAAAGAAAACAGACAACACTCTGGGAACACCTTCTAATGATATTTTAAGTCCTCCAACAAAGCCTGGACATCTTAGTTGGCTTACAGTACCAACAGATGAGTGGCTTCACAAAGTGTCCGAGTTTTGAACTGATTTTCAATAAATTTAATGGTTTGGACACTATTTATAAGGAAAAATTATTGTAAAACCAATCTGTGTCTGTACCAAAGCGAAATATCCTTGTGTCTGTACCAAAGCTAAATATCCAGACTTTTCCCTGGACATCATAAAACATTATGTCAGAACTAGACTGTTCATTCGCATGAGGTTTCTCAATGCAAAACTAAAAATGCAAAAAGCAGCAGCAGCACAAAAGCAGAAATCACAACAGTGGCTCTCTTCATCCTCTACAAACATCTAAACAGGTAAATCAACTATTTAAAATACTTTTATGATTGCGTATAGCAGTCATAAGTAGTTATTTCTGTTTGCAAGTCACTTGCTCGCTTGTCACTGCTGCTGCCGCCTCGCTCTGCTTCTACAGTGACGTCACAGTGCCAGTCTATTGTAGCAATCCTCACTTCAGCCCCAACCTTCCTTTTAATAACCTTGGAGTAGATGATGTCCCATCTAAACTGCTATTATCGTTAGGAGAGCCAGTCATGAATGAATTGTTCCACCTGGTATGCAAGATGTATGAGACGGGAAATACCCTCACACTTCAAGACGTATATCGTAATTCCAATTCCTAGGAAAGCAAGTGCAGACAAATGTGAAATTTACAGAACTATCAGTTTAATAAGTCATGGTTGCAAAATACTAACACGAATTATTTACAGATGAATGGAAAAACTGGGGAAGATCAATTTGGATTTAGGAGTGTAGGAACACGTGAGACAATACTCACATTATGACTTATCTTAGAAGATAGATTAAGGAAAGGGAAACATATGCTTTTAGCATATGTGAATCTGGAGAAAGCTTTTGACAATGTTGACTGGAATATGCTTTTCCAGATTCTGAAGTGAAAATTGTTAGTCGAAGGTCATGAAAGGGTTGCAGAGTTTGGGAAGGAAGTAAGACTGATTTGTAGCCTTCCCCAATGTTGTTCAATCTGTACATTAAGCAAGCTGTGAAGGAATGCGAGAAGAAATTTGGAGAGTGAATTAAAGTCCAGAGAGAGAGAATAAAAACCTTGCAGTTTGCTGACGACATAGTAATTCTGTCGGAAACAGCAAATGACCTGGAAGAGCAATTAAATAGAATGGACAGTGCCTTAAAAGGAAATTATAAGATGAATATTAACAAGAGTAAAACAAAGGTAATGAAATGTATGTCAAAAAATCAGGCAATGCTGAAGGCGGGGGGGGGGGGGGCGGGGGGGGGGGCGGGGGGGGGGGAGAATAAAATGTTCTGAGAATGAGAACATTTTGTTTTTTATTGCCTTGAAATACATACAAGTAGTCTCTCTGTGTTCCGTTCCAGATAGCGCTGCTTTTGGAATTCTTACTACTCTTACTATCTGTCTTTTCAAACATTCATTGTCGACTAGATTTATACTCCTATTGTCTGATATTTCGGTCAGACGTAGATATTTGAAAACATGAGGGAAAGGTGAGGTACATTGTAACATAGGGCACAGTGTAACATTTCCACATGTTTGGCCTAAAAGTTATCAATTTTTTATACTTGTTTTTAACCTTCTTATGATTGTTATTTTGTTACCACAACTGGACAGTGTACTATGGAAGAATTTTTTTTTCATGTTATGTTATGTAAATTTTAATCATAGTATAATGTTCTCTGTGGTACATATACTTAAGAATAGCAGTAATTCTATGTATTGTGACTGTAGTTTTGTTCTATTGTGTGATACTGAATGGTGAAAAATTTGTGCACTTTTCCAAAACTTGTGAAGTTATATAAAGCTGCCCTGTGGGACATAGTGTAACCATTTGTTGTTGTATAATATTACAGTGATGTGAACTGTACAACCTCTTTTCTAGGAGCCACTATTAATGATGAGTGCAAGTTGTTCAAGATGATTAGATCTTAACACTTTGGAGATGAGCAATGTAGCTTCTACGTCGGTCGGATTCTAGGCCAAAAATGCGAGCAATGTAGTTACTATGTTGGCTGCTTTCTTTATGTAAATGACTTCAAGCACATGACTTGTGTCTTTCATCTTGTTATTGTAGTTCAAAGAAAAAAGTACAGCAGCAGCAGATGTAAGTGTTTGAGATGGGAATTAAATATACCGTGAGTCACTTGCTTTCCCGTGCCTATGCTCTCCTGTTACATGTGCTGTGACAGTGAAAGGCTTTCATCTTCAATAGTTACTTTTGGTGGTAGATGTGGTAATTAATTTTCCTCGTAGTCTTACAGGATGAAGAAAAGTAGTTCCTACTGAACAATAGTGGTTCAGAACGTGATAAAGAAATCTCTGATTTTAACAGTAGTGGTCCTGTATAATCTACTGTACAACATTTAGAATAACTGAGAAAATGCTCAGCACCTCAGTACCAGCCAGTTGAATGACACCCTTTGTGCCCAGTCCTCAAAGTGTTAATAAGATTTTTTGGTAAGAACCAATATCACCACATTGGTAAACTAATGAGGAATACGGATGTAAAACCTTAACTTTTCCCAGCATAAGGAATGTTCAAACAATTTACAAGTATGCTGCCGGGTGACGCTGTCGACCACAGCTGCATGGCTCAGAGTTTGATTCTAATTTTATTTCATGACTGTCTGTGATATATCCCACAGAGAAAATTTATGACACAGCTTTATGTGTGTTTGAAGAAAGGTTTCAATTTCGCACCAACACCTAAGTGTTTACCAGTCTACAATTTCATAAATTCTATTGAACGATTACATTCAAAAGATGCAATGTCTACTTCCTGATTCGGCATACCGTAGACTCAGTGCTGACCCTATAAAGAGTGTTGAGAGAAAGACTAAACTTCCTGAAGAAAAGCCCTTTGCCAGAGGAGACTAGCAAGAGTCTTAATTCTTATTTTGCTGCACCGTCTAGATTGTATGGCCTTCCTAAGACCCACAAGGAAAATGTTCCATTAAGGCCTGTAGTATCTAACACTGGTGTTTCAACATCTTGCTAGTTTGTTGAGTCCAATAGTAGGTAGGTGTGACGACCACAGTAAGAACTCAGCAGATTTCTTACATTGATTGCTTGAATGACTCTGATATTTCAGTGAGTCTTGATGTGGTTTCTCTCTTCACTTGTGTTCCTCTGTCCGATTGCAGCTAATTGACGTTTAGTTTGGTGTTGAATAAACAAATCTGTTTCAACATGTGCTGAATTCCATTTACTTGTTATTCAATTGTCAGTACTACGAACAAACTGATGGATTTGCAATGGGAAGCCCGTTGTCACCTGTTGTAGCCAATTTGTTTATGGAGGATTTCGAGGAACGTGCTTTAGAGTTAGCTACCTCAAAAGCTGTATGTTTTTTCATACATGTATATGATACTTTCATAATTTGGTCTCATGTAAGTGAGACTTTAAAGGTTTTTTGGAACACCTATATTCAATCCACCCAAATATTCAGTTCACTATGGAGGTGGAAAAGAATATCAGCCTTACTTTCCTTGATTTGTTGGTCAGACGGAAGGTTGATGGTACATTGTGAAATGCTGTTTACAGGAAGCCTACTCACACTGATTTGTATCTGCAAACTGATATTTGTCATCATCCAGCTCAGCGTGAAGGAGTACTTCATATCTTGGTTCACAGGGCCCATGTCATTTTCAGCTGAGTTGGCCCATCTTGAGGTCACCTTTCGTCAGAATGATTATAGGGGGAGGTAGATAAAAATGTGTGTTGCACTGTCAG
Source organism: Locusta migratoria (assembly GCA_026315105.1). Classification (NCBI taxonomy): domain Eukaryota; kingdom Metazoa; phylum Arthropoda; class Insecta; order Orthoptera; family Acrididae; genus Locusta; species Locusta migratoria. The sequence continues at coordinate 259,380,682 of CM048751.1, read as the reverse complement.
CATACTGTGTAATGGGTGATAGAGGATAGCAACAATGTGGCACCTATCTCTTGTCAAAAAACAGAAGAAAAGAATTAATGCTGCCTCACCTGTGGATTAGCAGTCACTATCAATAGTTTTGACTTGGTAATCTTTGGTTTTATTGACTATTTAGGGTCAAAACATGTCAAATCACCTAATTTTGGAACATTTTCCTCCTCGAACATCATGGATTTCGATGAAATTTTTAGTGAACATTCCCACATGTCCCAAATGAACAATGGTAAATTTTAAGGCTCGTCGAAATATACTGACTGAGATATAGTCAGTTGTTTGACACCATACGTGACTTTGTGCAGGGCAAACGTAAATTTTTGAAGACTGAGTTGTTATAACTCAGGCAATATTTTGTTGAAAGAAACGACATTTGGCGATCTTGTACAAATATATGCATTCTCTTGGGAATAATAATTAAAAAATATTATGAGCCATATACAGCAAGACAAATTCAGCCATAAGTTGCTAAAAAAAAATCGGCGCCCAAAAAAAACTTCAAAGTTTGGCGTCCTATATCTCGGGGACTAAAGCTAAGGCGAACATGAAACTTGGCATGTGGTAACCTAACAATACAAGGTTTTCAAACATAACTTTTCGTTTAGGTATCGTTTTACAATACTGAATTAATTAACTGCAAAATTGAAGATTTTAGAAAAAGATAAAAAATGTGGTATTTTTTACCTTATTTTGCAAAAAAACTTATGTTATATAAAACTTTTCAAACTGGGCTGACTAAAAAGGCCATTATTTTAACTGCATAAAAAGTGTATTTGATCATCCAATGCGGGCTAACAATGCTACATAATTTGAATCAAAGTTGAATGCATAAATCACGGTAAGGAAAAATTGTTAAACTTTGGATTCTTGTATCAGCTAAAGTAAATGCATGCTGAACATGAAACTTATTACGTAATAGGTTGGCAGCACAGGGATTTGTCATAAAAAAATTCAGCCTTCTACTATTTTCCAATATTCTACAAAATTATCGTAAACATTACGATTTTTGTGAGAAGATGAAAATAGGGTGTATTTGACACTTCTTCTACAAATACCAGTTTCTAGTAAAGCTTCAAAACCAGTCTCATATGAAACAACATGTTTTAAGGAACCACAGACACATGGGTTTGATTCCCAACACTGACAAACAATGCTACATAAATTGAAACAAATTATGCGGATAACTAGCACTCAGAAAAAGGTTTTACCTTTGGGTTTTTATATCTCTAAGTTAACAAAAACTAAGATATGTGTGAAATTTTGCACACAACAACTTAGTGACGTAAGGTTTCCCAGTGTAAAATATCATTCACGTGCCACTTTTCTTATTTCTACAAAAATGAGTTCAAACTTTCGAGTTTCGTAAAATTACACATGTGTCTCTTATTTAATTTGCTTTTTGCTCATTTGTTTTTCATAATTGAATTGAATCTATTCACAGTTGGAATGAGCATGTTATCAAGCATCCAGAAAATCATGTTCAGTTTTTCCGTGTGTGGTAACGAAACCTGAAAATGATGGACAAATTTGAGGGAATCTACCAAGTCAACAGACTACAAATTAGCAATCTGTCCCGTGTTACCAAGCATGTGGTTTTTATTTTTAAATCGAAAAGTAATTTCTCTCAATAAGCCTTGAACTATCTCATACATGTTGAGGTATTTTTCTTTATGGTGCAGGCAGACTTGGGCATTATCCTTATGTTTGATCACTGATTGTAGAGCAACAGGTAGTTTTTGCTCTACTGACACACTGTTCCACAGATTTGACCACAATTTTCTTCAAATAGACGTTGCCCTTGTGGCATCAAGGATAATTTCTTTCCGATCACCATCCAGGCATTGGACCATCACTCATCGATAAACTTACATCCATTTTAAACAGAATGTATAACACTGGAAAGTAGTTCATCTAAATTTTACAATACCCTGTAAGGACCACTATTAACAATACAGGAGCTAGGAAACCGGCACGTCACTTCAGGCAATGCTAGGTGGTCAACTCGAAGACCTACTTGGTCTACTATTCTCCACGTTCAACTATGAAACACACCGTTTTTCGCGCAGACGTCAAGGTACAGGGTTGTAAAATGGTTGTTCAGCTGGGGGAGGCCTGGACAAATACAAAGTCAACATAAGGCAAAGGGCGAGGGTGGCTGCAGGACCTCACTTCCGTTGTTGAGTCTAAGTTCATCACAATCAAGTGTGATATAACTTTTCAATAGAAAAATAAAAGATAGGTGAGGCAAAAAACGGACAACAGGCTGCTGCAGTGTAACCTGTTGACACAGTATATTCCTTCAAATTTGTCCATCATTTTCAGTCTTTGTTAACACACACTGCAAAAACCAAACGTGATTTTCTGGATGCTTGATAACATGCTCATTCCAACTGTGAATAGATTCAATTACATTATGACAAACAAATGATCAAAAAGCAAATTAAATGAGATACACCTTTGTAGTTTTACAAAAATCAAAAGTTTGAACTAATTTTTGTAGAAATCAGGAAAGAAGTATGTGAATGATATTTTACTATGGGAAACCTTATGTTACTAAGTTGTTGTGTGCAAAAGTTCACATTTATCTTAGTTTTCACTAAAGAGATATAAAAACCCAAAGGTAAAAAACCTTTTTCACAGTGCCATTTTTCCAACTATTTTGCTTCAATTTATGTAGCATTGTTTGTCAATGTTGGGAATTAAGCCCATGTGTCTGTGGTTCCTTAAAACATATATTGTTTCCTATGAGATTGGTTTCGAAGCTTTACTAGAAAATACTATTTGTAAAAGAAGTGTTGAATACACCCTATTTTCACCTTCTCACAAAAATCGTCATGTTTACGACAATTTTGTACAATATTGGAAGATAGTAGGAGGCTGAAAATTTTTATGCCAAATCCCTGTTCTACCAACCTATTAAGTACAAAGTTTCATGTTCATCATCCATTTAGTTTAGCAGATATAAGAATCCATAGTTTGACACTTTTTTTGTACCATGATTTACACGTTCAACTTTGATTCAAATTATCTAGCATTGTTAGACCACATTGGGTGATCAAATATACTTTTTTATGCAGTGAAAATAATAGTCTTTCTAAGTCAGCACAGTTTGAAAAGTTTTATAGTACATAGTTTTTTTGTCAAATAAAGTTAAAAATACTGCATTTTTTAAATCCTTTTCTAAAATCTTCAACTTTGTAGGTAATTAATTCAGTTTTGGAAAGCGATACCTAAACTAAACTTTATGTTTGAGAACCTTGTATTGTTAGGTTACTACAGGCCAAGTTTCACGTCCACCAAAACTTTAGTCTCCGAGATATAGGACGCCAAACTTTGAAGCTTTTTGGGCACCGATTTTTTTGAGCAACTTTGGCTGAATTTTTCTTGATGTAAATGGCACATAAAATTATTTTCATTATTATTCCCAGGAGAATGCATATACTTGTACAAGATGGCCTAATGCCATTTCTTTCAACGAAATATTGCCCGAGTTATAACAACTTAAAGTCTTCCAAAATTTTCGCTCGCCCTGCGTCCTGTGTCAAACAACTGACTATATCTCGGGCAGTATTGCTTCATCGAGCCTTAATGGAGACATGTGTGAATGTTCACTAAAAATTTCATCAAAATCTGCGATCGTCGGACAGGAAGTGCAAGGTGAGTTGACATGGTATGACCCTTTAGTGACTTTTACTGTGTGTGTTATCTTTCTTTTTTCCTTACGTAGGAAGCATTTCCAACAGGATTGGTTGTATTTTGCGTAACTATATTGTGAAATGTGTTTTTCAAGCACCTTCTAATATAAAGGCCCTGTTGGGATCCCTAAATGTTGGTAATGGCTTGTCTAAGGCTGGTATCTATCATATTACTTGCAGTTGTCGCATGTCATATATTGATCAGTCAATCAGGACTGTGGCAAATCGATGAAATGAATAAAAAACTCTCACACTTACAACAGACAAATAAATCGTGTTGCAGAACACTGTCTTGGCACTGGTCATCCTATGGAATACAGCAATACTGAATTCTGGGATGCACTTTCACCTATTGGAATAGTATTATTAAGGAAGCTGTTGAAAATAAACTAGCAAGCGATGTTATAAACAGAGAAGGTGGTTATTGTTTAAATTCTGCTTGGAGTCCGGCACTATCTCTTGTCAAAAAACAGAAGAACAGAATTAATACTCTCTATCAATATTTTTGATGTTTGGTCATCCAATGTTCAGATGTTTGTTAAGCTTATAGTACTTAACTGTGGGATCATCAGTTCCTAAACTTACGAACTACTTACAAACTAATCTATACCATATATACTCGAGTAATCCGCACACATTTTTTTCCGAATTTATGAACGAAAAACTGGGGTGCGTGGATTACTCAAATTTAGGTTGGTATTAATCCATCTGCAACAATAAAACATACTAGGTGGGTATTACTCCTCTTAAAAACAGATTCCTTTAGGCTGGTATTAAATGATAATATTTTCGATCCAATCTTTCACAAAGAAATATTATCAAATATTTGTAATATTTCTTTAAAAATAAATCTTCATCATGGTGTTAAAAAGGGGTATTTGGATGTCATATTTCAAGATGGCGGAAATATTGTGCACTGCCTTTGCCACTTGCATAAATTTACTTGACAATAACAGTGACACAATGTATCGGTAAAGGGTCTCCTCACGTCATAAACTGGTTTGGCCGAGTAGCGTCACTTTCCGCCAGTTTCTTTGGCAGAGCAGCTGGTGCTTACGAACAGTTGCATTGCTGATGTAAGAATGATGTGCCGTATTTGCTTGTCATATCATCTTTCTTAAGTATTATTCCGTTCAGTACCACAGTATTACCCACACCAGTATCTGCATCCCAGGGTTACACCGATTTCTTGCTACTGGGGTTAAACGTTAATGACAAAGCGGCGTTGCCGCTGTGTTCAAACACATGCACACATTGATTAGCATCAGCGATGCTAATGCTCAGAATAGTTACATTTTGTATTGCAGCGAACAGAAGAAAAGCAACTTTTGTAATCAAATATACAGCAAGGTGCTACATTTGATGATATTTATTTGATGAAAGATACCCTTATGTCAAAGTTCCCCATTACACTATCAAATATCAAATATCTTTGATGTAAATACATGACATATAGACTTTGACAAAGATATATGACTGTGTAATGCCAGATACTATAAGTCTTGATATTTATGTGTCGTTTTGAAATTTAACAGACGTGGCATCCCAAGATGGCTGCACTTTCATGGTTGTTCAAAGCTGATGGGTGGTATACTCATCTACACAAATCCGCATAATGATTATTATTATTTTATGTCAGGGTGCACGGATTACTTGAGTATATACGGTACTAAAGACAGCACAAACATTCTTGCCCAAGGGAGGATTTGGACTCCAGAAAGGGGAACAGCCTCTATCAGAACATAGCGCCTCAATGTGCTCAGCCACTCCGCCACGGCAATGTCTGGTCATCTTTGGTTGTGTTAACTTTGTAGTGACTTGTACTGTGTGTGTTATTTTCCTTGTTTACCCTTCGCAAACTGAGGAATTAAATTCGTTTGCAAATTGCTTCCTTGAGTGCAGCTGTGCCTTGAGAATGGCAGGGTGTGTTTTTGTTGAAAAACTGGCAGTAATCGACATAGTCACCCGGTAGTACAGCTGTAAAATGTTTGAACAGGAATATGGTTGGTGGTGGTGGTGATGGTGGTAGTAGTTGCTATGATGTAACATTTCTGCACAGGGTGATCAAAATTCCAAATAGCTTTGTAGGTTGATAAGCAACTAACACTATAAATTTCCTGATAAAGCGGCCAACAGTTGCGAAAGCTGGAATCTTTGTATATGTGTGTGTGTTTTTATGTCTGTCAATGAGCCTGTACTTTGAGTAACTTAAATATATACGAATATTATAGATGAAAAATTCCTAGCATGAAAAATTTAAAAAAGGTAAAGCAGTCAACAATCCGAAGATTGGTTTGAACACCACAGTGCTTTACTAGGCACGGTCCTGTTTGGAGGTGGTATGCCGTTGCCTTCCTCCGACCTTCGAACTGACCTACCCAGCCAGGTATAGGGGTATATAAAAAATAAACGAAGATTACTCAACAGGCGAAGGAGCACAGGTGTGACAGCAGCACAAATAAATAGAACACACACACACACACACACACACACACACACACTTAAACGCTAGCTTTCACAGCCTAGCTGCTTCATCAGGCAGAAGGGAAGGAGAGGGAAAAGGAAATGATGAGGATTTTAAGGAAGGGGGTAAGGAGACATTCCAATCCCGGGACAGGAAACACTTACCTTGGGGGGAAAATGGAGGGTAAACAAATGCACACACACCCACACATTCACACAGACACAAGTACACCTAGGCAGACATACTGTAGAAAGCAAAGAAGTTAAGAAATTAGACAGAGATACCACTTGAGGCAGAGGCTCTGTCCAGAGAACCGATGCAAAGATGTTAAGATGGTGGTGGGAATTCGAATTTAGCGGAGGTTGAGACCAGGTGGGCAACGGGAAGAGAGAATATGCTGAAGGGCTAGTTCCCATCTCCGGAGTTCTGAAGCATTGGTGTCAGTGGGAAGTATCCAGATAACCCGGATGGTGTAGCACTGTGCCCAAATGTGCTGGCCGTGCACCAAGGCATGTTTAGCCACAGGGTGATCCTCGTTACTGTCTGCCTGTGTCCATTCATGCGAATGGATAGTTTGTTGCTGGTCATTCCCACATAGAACGCTTCACAGTGCAGGCATGTCAGTTGGTAGATCACGTGGGTACTATTGCAAGTGGCTTTTCCTTTGATCGTGTACACCTTCCGGGTTACGGGACTGGAGTAAGTGGTGGTGGAAGGGTGCATAGGGCAGGTTTTACAACAGGGGCGGTTACAAGGGTAGGAGCCAGAAGGTAGGGAAGGTGGTTTGGGGATTTCATAGGGATGGACTAGGAGGTTACGGAGGTTAGGTGGGTGGCGGAACGACACTCTCGGTGGAGTGGGGAGGATGTCATGAAGGACGGATCTCATTTTGGGGCAGGATTTAAAGGAAGTCGTATCCTTGCTGGAGAGCCACATTCAGAGTCCACTCCAGTCCCAGAAAGTATCCAGTGACAAGGCGGGCACTTCTGGGGTTCTGTTGAAGGTTGTGAATTTGGGGAGATGAGTAAGTGGCTCTGGCAATTTGCTTCTGTACCAGATCAGGAGGATAGCTGCAGGATGTGAAAGCTGTTATTGGGTTATTGGTGTATTGATTCAGGGATTCAGGACTGGAGCAGACTCGTTTGCCACGAAGACCTAAGCTGTAGGGAAGGGAATGTTTGATGTGGAATGGATGGCAGCTGTCATAATGCAGGTACTGTTGTTTATTAGTAGGTTTGATGTGGACAGATGTGTGAAGTTGGCCGTTGGACAGATGGAGGTCGACATCGAGGAAAGTGGCATGGGATTTGGAATAGGACCAGGTGAATTTGATGGGACCAAAGGAGTTGAGGTTGAAGAGAAAATTCTGGAGTTGTTCTTCACTGTGAGTCCAGATCATGAAGATGTCATCAATGAATCTGTACCTAACTTTGGGTTGACAGGCTTGGGTATCCAGGAAGGCTTCCTCTAAGCGTCCCATATATAAGTTTGCATACGAGGGGGCCATCCTGGTTCCCAAGGCTTTTCCCTTTAGTTGTTGGTATGTCTGGCCCTCAAAAGTGAAGAAGTTGTGGGTTAGGATGATGCTGGCTAGGGTATTAAGGAAAGGCCGTTTAAGTACCACAGTCATGAATCCCTTGTTGGCTGGGAGAACGACGATGGAATGGTCAGCCTTCAGATCACGGATAGCTGCGGATTCAGCTGTGGTAATGTTGGGTGTAGGATTAAGGTTTCTCAGGAAAGACTGAGAGGGTGATTTTGAGGAAGAGCAGGTGGGTCTCGCTGTGACGGAGAACGGAAATGTACCAGGCAGGGTTCAATTTGAATGATGTCTTGGGGATCTGGATCATTAGGAGTAGGATTATTTTTCTTCGTGGCAAAGTGATATCTCCAGCAAAGACTACGAGTATAGGATAGCAAATCTTTGGGCAAGGGCTGTTTGGTTGAATTTGGAAGTAGGGCTGAAGGTGAGGCCTTTGGATAGGACAGAAGTTTCAGATTGGAGAGAGGTTTAGAGGAGAGTTTGACTACTGAATTGGAATGTTGTGGTTCTGGATTTTGTGGATTGGAATTTTGAGGGTTTTTTTTTTTTTTTTTTTTTGGGGGGGGGGGGGGGGGAGAGGAGGTACACACAAACCCAGTCTCTCCCATCTACTCAATCTCCCACTCCCAACTCCTCTTCCCCCCAAACGTCAACCTAGTGTTGGGAAAGCTAAGCATTGGTGGGTGTGTGTTTATTTTTTAAATTTTTATTAGTTTATTTGTGTGCGTATCAACTGCTTTTCGCCTGGTAAGTTAAACCACCTTTATTTTTTATAAATACTTTACCGACCAGGAATGTTTCCTTTATAATATATTGAGAAAGCTGCAGTATTATGCCATGGGCAGATGCTTCTATGATTGTTGCATTTCGACAGCAAAATTAGTCTGACTACAGCGCAATAAATTAGAATATTTTATGTAGAAGATGACAGCAATCTGCCGCAAATATTTCCTTTATTGTAGTAGATCTATATTTTGGTCAATATGTGACCATTATTTGTTCTTAAAATATAGACTAAAACAAATAAAAGATTTGAGAGTAAACTTATCTTTAACATAAAGATTCAAAACTTCATCTATTTTATATACAATTTAAGCACTGATAATGGTCACACAGCGACTAAAATTTCAATTTGCCACATCTATTAAGAACTGACAAATCAATGAAATGAAAATATTTGTGACTGATTTTGTCACCAAGCACTAAGATTTCAACATGTGATGAAACAGAATAGTATATTTTAATAAGTGTGACATTTCCAATTCTGAAATGAATAGGACAAGCTATGCCAGTCTGAATGCTTGTTACATTGCACCTCAGGATGTCTTATACCAGGGCACACTCTTAACAATTTACATTGATACTTAATATTCTCTAAAACTACATCAGTTTCAAATTCTCGCTGAGTTTGTGAACTGTAAATAATTAAACACCCCCCAACAAAAAAACTAGGAAGACCATTTTTTCAGAAATATATTTTTCAAAATTTATGGAAAAAACCTTTCTGTTGCAATGTGCACCACTTTTTCCTATATGCTATCAAATACCTTCCATTATGAAAACTAGAGCAATATAAGGTATTTCTGTAGGAACAGTAAATATTTTAGACAGTGGCAGTAAACACAAATTACAACAAAAAATTCCACATAACGTGTGCAATTTTTATTGGCTATAGAATACAGCTGTCAGTAAGTAAACCAAACAAATTTAAAGTAAAGGCAAATGAGGACGTTTTCAATTATTCTTCTGTCAGTTCTTGGTATAACATCATCATATTACATTAATGACACAATTACTGTATGTTCAAAAATTTTATTTTTTATTTAGGCAGCCAGTTTTCCGCTTACAAGGCCAACTGCAGATTTTTAAAGGTATTTTTAGCTCATGTTTCTTTTTTTTTTTTTTTTTTTTTTTTTTCAAGATAACTTACAATTGAATCTCAAAGTTGAAATCTTTTGTATCATTAGTCTATCAAGATATCAATACTGTAATTTTACTGTAATTTAGTCCTTTTGTGCGTGTGCGTGTGTGTAGCGGGGGAGGGGGGGGGGGGTTACTTTTGCCTGTGAGTGGGATTCTCTGTCAGAGATAATTTTGGGCTACAATAGGAGTGTAATAATTTATGGGCTGCACTACGTATTTGTTGCAAAAGATAGAATACATATAGTGTATCAACAACCTGATGAGCGAGCAAGGGAATCCTGACCCATCCCACTGCCTGACGTCACTGGAGCTTGCTATTGGCTATGTCACAAGTTTGTTACATCTCTAAAGCGCAACTTTTAAATCGACAGACGATGTCCAGTTTTTATTTCCACAAACATTTTAAGACAAAATGCAGTACAGTACAGTGCAGTATGTAGTGTATATCATGGTGATTTTTCTAATTTACAGTACACTACTTCATGTTTCTAAGAACTAAATGACCCAGACATAATTTAGCTCTTTTTTTATTTACGCAAAACCTCATGCAGCACTGCACAGGACTACTCAGCTGGGCAGGTAGTTAATTCTGAGAGTGCCTGTGGCTACCGGTGGCCTAATCCAGAAAACCCCATTTCCCCCACCATCAGTCCTGCTTGACCACCAGGCCGAAGACAGTCAGTAGTCAGTAGTCGTTTGGTTTCTGTGGTCTAAATTGAAATCAAATGCGGGCCAGATCCGGGCCCATCGGATGACAGTTGCCCAATATGCTCTAGATAAATATTCAGAACATGTGCTTCCTAAACCATACACATGGAGTCCATCACCAGGAATACTGACAATATTTTATAGAACTTTGTGGAGATCAAAACTGTGTACCAGACCAGGAGTCAAATCCAGGATCTTTGTCTTGGGCAGACAGGCTGCATATACATGCTTCAAGTCAGTCCTCACAGCTTGAGATCAGTCTGTACCTTGTCTCCCATCTTCCAAATTCACAGAAGTTCTGTGAACTACGAAGGAAGGATATTGTGAAGGCATAGCTTAGCCACAACCTAGGGGATGTTTCTGAAATGAAAATTTCACTCGGTATTGCAGTGTGCACTGGTATGAAACTTCCTGTCAGACTAAAACTGAGTGTCTCACCATGATTTGAACTTAGGACCTCTGCCTTTTGTGTGCAAGCACTCTACTGACTGACGTACATTTAAAGTTTGGAAAGTAGGAGCCAAGGTACTGGCAGATTTAAAGCTGTGAGGACGGGTCATGAAGCACACACAGGTAGCTAAGAGGGTAATGTGCTTGGCTGTGAAAGGATAAGGTACTGGGTTTGGATCCCAGTCTGGTGCAAAGTTTTAATCTGCCAGACACTCCCTAAGCTGTGGTTAAGCCATATCTCTACAATATCTTTTCTTCCCGGAGTGATAGTTCTGCAAGGTTTGCTAGGATAACTTCTGTGAAATTCGTAGGTATAAGACGAGCAACTGATGGATCTAAAGTCATGAAGACAGGCTTCAAGTGTGCACAGGTAGCTTAGATAGTACAACACTGCCTGCCAAAGGCAAAGGCCCTGGGTTTGAATCCTGGTCTAACAATCAATCTTAAACTGCTAGGAACTTTCATATCAGTGTACCTTCTGGAATATTTTATTATTTGCTACCAAGTATATTAAGTTATTAAGTACCCTTCACTTGGTCAGTTATCTACTGCACTAAAAAGCTATAGCAATTACTTTCTTGTCTACTGTTGCGTGGAGTCAGTGCAAGATCAGCAATTTTAACCTCTGCAAATATCTTCTTCCCCCCTCCCCCATTAGTATCTATCTTATTACCATCAATAATGGTGGATAGGTCATAACTCACCGTAAAAAGGCTCGCTGAGCTGCTGACAGACACGAAAATAGATAATCACATTAATACAACTTAAATTTTCAGCCACAGCCTTCAACAGCAAAAGAAACACACATTCATGGAATCACTCAGACAACTATACACACACAACTATCATGTCTGGCCACTTCTGTGACACAAGCATCTAGACAGTGAATGAGGTGGGGAGTGGAAGGGGAAGGATGCCAGGTAAAGGTGGGGATGGAAAGTTCTGCATTGCATGATGGATTTTAAAGGCTGTGATAGGCAGGAATTTGAATTGTGGCAATGAATACAGTGAAGGGAAGGGGCAGGAAAGGATAAAAAGAAGGTGTAGAGGAGTGTGTGGAGGGAGTGGGAGGATTTGAAATGATGATTTAAAAAAGGTAAAAAATAAAGTTAGGAAAAATAGGGGAAAAAAAACAAATAAAAATAAAAAGCAATTAATTAAGGGGATATATTGTAAGCGGTGACACACAGTTGTAAGACAGGCATGAGATACAGGATAATGGATGGGGAAATAAGAGGGGATGGGGGAAAGCTAATAGTCATAGGGTGCAGTGACGGGAAGTTATCTTAGGTTGTGGCGAGGATGGTTGCGGGACCGTAGAATGTGTTGAAGGGACAACTCCCACCTGCGCAGTTTGGCAGTGGCCTTTCATCCTGACGAACAGCTGGTTTGTCATCATACCAATATAAAATACTGTGCAATGATTGCAGCAGAGTTAGTATATCAGGTGGCTGCTTTCACAGGTGGCCTGACCTCTGATGGGGTAGGATAAGCCTGTGTCGGAACTGGAATAGGAAGTGCTGGATGGGTGGATTGCACAGGTATATGATCCCTGTGGTAAGGGGTTGGGACTGAAGTTGGGATTGGCATAAGGATGGACTAGGATGTCGTGGAGGTTGGGTGGGCGACGGAACACCACTTTAGGAAGTGTCGGAAGGATTTTGGGTAGGATGTCTCTTATTTCAGGGCATGATGACAGATAATCAAAGCCCTGACAAAGGATGAGATTAAGTTTTTCCAGTCTCGGGTGGTATTGCATGACAAGAAGGACTCTCCATTGTGAGTGGTCACTGGCACAGAATATCTGTTTGCGGACTAGGTCAGGAGGGTAATGTCTGTCTGTGAAGGCATTCAGCATAATGGGTAAGGGAATTCTCATCACTGCAAATTCACCGTCCATGTGTGGCAAGGCTGTATGGAATGGATATTTTGAAGTGGACTGAATGGCAACTGTCAAAGTGCAAGTAATGTCAGTAATTAGTAGGTTTAATGTGGATGGAGGTGTGGATGGAGTCATCAGTGAGGTGGAGGTTAACACCAGGAAGGTGACTTGCTGGGTTGAGGAGGACCAAGTGAAACTGATGGGGGAGAAGGAATTGTGGTTGTGAGGAAACAAGGATAGGGTGTCCTGGCCCTAAGTCCAAATTATGAAAATATCATCAATGAACCAAAACCAGACCAGGGGTTTGGGGAAGCTAGGAAGGTTTCCTCTAAACGGCCCATAAATATGTTGGCATAGGAGGGTGCCACATGGGTGCCCATGGCTGTGCCATGGATATGATTGTATACTTTTCCTTCAAAGGAAAAGTAATTGTTTGTTAAGATGTAATTGGTAAGGGCTATAAGGAATGAGGTATTGGGCTTGGAGTCTGAAGGATGTTGGGAATGGTAGTGTTTGAGAGCATCAAGACCATGGGAAAGTTGGATATTGGTGTATAGTGGCATCAACAGTGACAAGCAAGGATACAGGAGGTAAAGGGTTGAGGATGGTAGAGAGTCTGTGAAGGGAGTGATTGGTATATTGGATGTGGAAGGCTAGGTTTCGAAGAATTGGTTGGATGTGCTGGTCAACAAGGGCTAAAATTCTTTCTGTGGGAGCACAGCAACCAACCACAATTGGGCGTCCAGGATTTAATTTAGGTTTATGCATTTTTGGAAGCATGTAAAATGTAGGTTTCCGGGGTGAGGAGGGAGATGGATTCAGGGGAGAAGTTCTGGGAAGGGCCGTAAGATTTTAGTAGGAATTGTAGGTCATTTTGGACTTTTGGGATGTGGTCGTCCTGGCACAACTTATAGGTGGAGGAATTAGGCAACTGATGTACGACTTCTGTCTCTTAATCACTGTGATTCATTACAACACTGGTAGAACCCTTGTCTGCAGGGAGGATGATTAGTTTGGGATCTATTTTGAGGTTGTGTAAGGCTGTCCTTTCTTCTGCCGAAAGGTTGTTTTTAGGAAGGGACTTTGGGAAGGATGGTGATACCAAGTTGGATGTGAGAAATTCCTGGAATGTGATCAGAGAGTGGTTGGGGGGGGGGGGAGGGGAGTGAGGGAGGGATGGTGGTACGATTGGATGGTGGTACGATTTGGGAGAGGCAGGGTTCAAGGTTGGAATTAGATTAGCTTTGAATTGAGGGACTGGTGGCAAAGTATTTGTTCCACTGTAGGGATCAGCAGGAGAAGAGGTCTTCAATGAGTCCAACATGGTTGAATTTGGTTGTGGGGCTGAAGGTGAGACATCTGGATACGACTGAAACTTCTGTGGGGTTGAGGATTTTAGCAGAAAGGTTAATAACAGTATTCTGAAATTGTTTAGGCTTTGGGAAATGTGGATTGTTAGTGGGGAGTTTTGGGGGAAGTGGCAAGTAGAAAAGTCTGCAGGGCAAGGTGTAGGTGCTACGAGGGATTCACAGGGAGGAACACTTTGGGTGGGATAGGGGTTGGCTAGTGGTGCTCCAAGGTGGCAGTAGGATGTCAGCAGACGGGATAATTTATGAAGGTGGTGACTGGAATGCTCCTCCAACTGCTGGAGTGCAAGGGATTCAATTTGGGATATGGGATTTATGTACTGGGGATTGCACATTAGCAATATTTTTTGGAGGGAGCAGAGGTGGTTCATGGATGCCTGTACCATGGAGATGTGTTTTCAGAGTACTAGGCCTGTGATGGACTAGGACTGGTGGAATCTGTAAAGGTGAAGGTTATTGTGAAAGGATGGATGGGATCCTGAGAAAGGAATTTACTGTTATTACCATGTTATATTGAAATCTCAAAACTCATCAGTACTACAATGTTTGTTTGAGGCAAAGAGTAAGACTGACAATAGTGCAGTGATATTACACTGTGCTTATCATGCTATAAGATATTAAAATCAATGGTTTACTTACCTCTCAGGAGGTATTGTTGGAATTGAGATAACAGGTACAGAGCTCCTTTTCTTGGCAAGCATTCTTCGTGCCTTTTTCATTTTCTGATTTTCTTCATCGTCACCACCACCACTGCCGCCACCACTGCCACTACCACCACCGCCACCAGCAGCAGCGGCATTTCCACCTCCACTACCATTAGTACTTTGATGTGTAGATGATGTAGCTTGATTGCGAGGTCTTTCAGCTTCTGCTGGTGTATGTGCATCACAATAAGCTGTCTTTTGCACTAGCACAGGGCCAGGTTCAATAGCACCTGTAAACAGAATGTACTTTTATGACCTCTCTCTCTATCTATCTATGACAAATTAACATGATCAGATGTAATATGATGAAGTGCTATCTTTGGCATTTAATTCAGTTTAAATCAACCTCGTATCAGTATACATGAATCCCTAATGGTAAACAATAAAATTTCATTTCATTCCTCACAAAAAACTGTTCACAATCCTTTAGAGGTGACAAAAAAGTAAATACACTTCATTGATTTTCAAATCGCAACAGCATTTAAATCTGGTAAATACACTTCATTGATTTTCAAATCGCAACAGCATTTAAATCTGGTGAGTATAGAAGAAAGTAATAATTACTTCACTGTCATCAAGTCAACACTGGAATTATACAATAGTTATAAATGGGGATATTGTCACCACTGGACATACAGTTCCACTGGAAATTATGCATGTGAAAGCAAGTGAATGTGATAATCTAAAAAAGTCTTTCACAAAGAGAATCCAGGGTCAACAACAATCATCTACGATGCTTCACAGTTGAGAACAAAATTTACTCTGCATGTTCCTCTGAAAACTGAAGAACATATTTTCCACAGACCTGGTCTGCAAGTTTGGCATCAGAAATATGTCTACCAAAGCCTCATCAATCCATCTCTTTCCACAGGCATTCCCTACATGTATATTGACCGTTATATATCAATGTTACATGAGGACACTTCCATAGAAGTACAGTAGCACCTCTCAAACTCGACTCCCAAAAACTCGACAGGGCTGGTGAATTAATAATTTTGTTACACCGCCCATAACGTAAAGCTTTCCATCAGTACATAGGGCGCCCGAGAGTGCTAGAGACTCAGACTGCGCCCGAGAGTGCTAGAGACTCAGACTAGGTTACTGGGTTTTCCAAGGTCGTTCAACGCAACGTTTACCTGCCCAGCAGGGGCAGGCTACTGTTTTCAAACGTTCGGGGATTTCTGTGGCCACCTTTCTTATCCTGAGGCCATGCGTTGACCTGGGATTCCCGGACAGGTCATGAACTACCCTCACTACATTTTCGTCATTGGGCGTTCAGTTTAGTGTTTGTTGAGACACAGTTGTAGTCAGTTGCTTTTGTTCGAGAGTGGTTGACAATTATTTAAACGAGTTTTGTGCTGGAATATAGAGCGACAGTATGGCGGAGTAGAAGAGGAAACAAGTGTCAGTGTCAATGGAAGCAAAGTTTGGTGCCCTAAAAATACAAGAGCTTGGTGAAAGCGTAAATAAAATAGCGTTAGACTTGAACATCAGTAGGTCTACAGTGCTCGGTTGGAAGAAAAAGAAATCTGAAATTGAATCTTAGTGTCTGAAAAGACAGTGTACAGTATCCATCGCGGAACAAAAAACAATGAGAAGTGCAGAGTTCGAAAAAGTCGGCGAAACCCTTTACCAATGGTTCCAAGTGCACAGGGAGAAGGGAACATCTATATCTGGACCCATCCTGCAAGAGAGAGCTATTCAGTTTTATGAACAATTTAAGGACGAAGGAGAGCCTGGGTTTACAGCGAGCAATGATTGGTTGTCAAGGTGGAAACAATATGGAATCCAGCTGCTCAATATCTGCGGGGAAAAACTGTCAGTTGACCCTAACAATGTGAGTGACTTCAAGACCAAACTACATGAGTTTATTGAAAAAGGACTGTCAGGTGATCAAATCTACAATGCAGATGAGACAGGACTAAACTTTCGAATGCTTCCTACTAAAAGTTTAGCTCTGAGAGATGAAAAAGCTGCACCAGGTTTTAAGAGAAGTAAGGAGCATGTGACTATTCTTGCCTGCAGTAATGCAACAGGAGAGCACAAACTGAAATTTGCGCTAATTGGAAAAGCAAAAAAACCAAGAGCATTTAAAACTGTCAGATGTAGAAGTGATGGCAACTTTGAACTCCCAGTTTGGTATAGAAATCAATCTAATGCATGGATGAGCGAAGCAATTTTTAAAGAGTGTTTTTTCTTTTTTTTCTTTTTTTTCCAACAGTTCGTCCCAGAGGTTGAGAAGTTCCTGAAGAAAAAAAATCTTCCCAGGAAAGCTCTACTGATTCTCGATAATGCTCCGACTCACCCTGATGTGCAATATTTACAGGATAAAGACATTAAAGCAATGTTTCTACCGCTGAACGTCACGTCTCTGTGTCAACCGACAGACCAAGGAGCTTTGGCAGCGTTAAACAGAAGGTACAGACGTAAGCTTTTGTCATCTTTGGTGTTGTCCTTGGAATCGGATGAGGAGCTAACGGCTAAACTAAAGAAGATCGATTTATTAGATGTCATTGGATGGGTCTCTCAATCTTGGATCGAGCTTGAGACCATAACCCTCATTCGTTCTTGGAGGAAACTTCTAGATCACGCAGGCAATGATTTGTCGCATGGCGATGGAATCAATTCTGAAAATAGTGACTTGATTGAACTCATGAAAAAAATCCCAGGCTATGAAGAGTCTTCAAGCAATGATGTCAATGAATGGATGGATCTCGACGGAGCATCAGAACCATTAGGAGAAGATGAAATCATCGCAGCTGTCAAAGGGCGTGATGTAGAAGGGGACGATTCGGAAGAAGAGGTGAAGAGGGTCATCGACGAGAAAGAAAAGTTAGCCACAGTGAGGCTGCGAAATTTATTGAAGGGACATTGCAGTACTTAGAGCAGCAAAATGCGACTGGAATGGAGACTCCGTTCCTCAGGCGACTCCATGATCAAGGTGCAAGACGCCGTGTGGAGACAGAAAAGCAGTCTTCAATCAGAGGTTTTTCAAACGACTTCAGTAAGTTTTCTTTTACACTTTTCTTCTAGAGTTCAGACAACTTCCCATAACTAACTGTGATGGACTTTTTATTAGCAGCATAAACAACTTCAGTAATAATTGTAATGAACACTATTTTCAGACTCTGCTAGGCCTTTTGTCTCAAAACTTTTTCAGTTTTTGATTATAAGTTATAAATGTTGATATAGATATATAATTGTATATAATAAATCAATAAATGTACAATTATAATACTCTAAATAAGCGTTTTTTTTCAACTCCTAGTTATTTTATTTAAGTTCCCTAAAACTAGACAACCTCAAAACTCGACAACATTTAAGTCCACGTTGTGTCGAGTTTGAGAGGTTCTACTGTACCACAATTGGAAATCATAATCATTAGTATGCCATAAGTTAATCAGACAACTAGCTGTACTGAACTTGAGGACTTTCATCACAATGCTCAAAATTTAGTAATTACTTAACAAAGACAGCCATGATTTAATATATATATATATATATATATATAAGAGAAGCCACAAGTCAATGTCAAAAGAAGCTGAGGAACTGACTTACATGAAGTGTGGATGTAAAAATCTCAGTGACAAAACATGGGATAGTTATAGGAAAACACCCCAGTTTTCTGCCATTCTACTCATCTCCCTCCATTACCGCACTGGCAGCCAATAATATTCATTCTCTAGGCGCATGTTAGAACCCTGATGGGGGTGGTTGTGTAATTGTGGAAATAAAGAAAAGCCAGACAAATACTAATCCCAGTAATGTATCTAGAATTATTTACTTCATAAGGACAAGTTGAAGGCATCATTTTCTGTTGTTTGCATCCACTGACAGCCCAACAGTCAGGATCCATTAACCATAAATAGGCGTACCATCTTGTGACTCACATAGCGAATCTGTTTTCAACTTATTTTTCTTTGAAGAGATAATTTGGGGATATTTGCTTGGCCGTCTTGTTTTCTGCTGAAAAAACAATGTTTTTGCCTTCCGCCGTTACCACAAGAAGCTTTTCCTTTGCCTTGTCTTATAATCTCGATGATGTCAGTTCTGGATGCCCAATACTTTCTTTGCTTATCTTCCTTCTCCAAAATGTTATCTTTTTATTGAAACAAGTAATCAGACATGGCAAACTATTTCTGATGAATGTTGTTAAGGTGTTACGGCAGTAACTCCCTTCCACATTTAAATATAAACAAATGTCAGAATTACACTAAATTATGAGCTATAATTGAGCTGAAAGTGAAAACCACAAATAGCACATATGAAGAAGTAGCAACAGTTATGTGCAGTTGCTTGCCCTTAACAGTTTTCTTGGTCATGAAAAAGGATTAATAAAAAATGCAAAAACTTCTTTTTAATTTACGATTCAAAGAACTGACTGTAACAACTGTGACACATTGCTACTGCTGTGTATAAAGAATTTGGCTGTATAAGACTGACTTTAAAGGGGGAGGGGGGGGGGAATTAACAATGGAAAATCTGATTGGAATGTCAATAGTGAAGGATAGAAAACAACTCACCCTAAAGATGCTCATTGAGCTGCTGAGTCACGAAAAATAGACTATGACATTCATACAAATTAAATTTTCAGCCATGGCCTTCATCAGAAAAAGGAACACATACATTCACATAATCACTCAAGACAGAAACACACAACCACAACTACAGCCACTCCAGTGTCACAACCTGACACAGAGTGAGGAGGGGAGTGGAGGATGCTGGGTAAAGGTGGCGATGGAAAGTTCCACATTAAAGGACGGACTGTAAAGGCTCTGATAGGCAAGAATGTGAGATGCGGTATTGAATACAGTGAAGGGGAGGGGCAGGAGAGGGTAAATGGGAAGTGTACATGAGTGTGGGGAGGGAGTGGGGGGGGGGATTTGAAATGATAAAAATAATAAGGAAAAATAAAAATAAAAAGTAATTAATCAAAGCGATATTGTAAGGAACAACACGCAGTTGCAAGGAAGACATGAACTGGAGAGGTAAGAAGAAAAAGGGGAGGGTGTGTGTAAGGCATAGGGTGTGGCTTGAGGCCAGGATGGTTGTGGGACCACAGAATGTGTTGAAGGGACTACTCCAAGCTGCACAGTTCCGAGGAGCTGGTAGTGGAGGGAAGGATCCAGATGGCTCGGACAGTACAGCAGCCACTGAAATCCAGAGTGTTGTGTTCAGCTGCCTGCTGTGCCAAGGGGTGGTCCAACTGGTTTTTCACCACAGTTTGAAGGTGGCCATTCATCCTGACGAACAGCTGCTTCTTGTCATACCGATATAAAATGCTGTGCAATGATTGCAGCAGAATTGGCATATCAAATGGCTGCTTTAACAGGTGTCCTGACCTCTGATGGGGGTAGGATAAACCTGTGACAGGACTGGAATAGGAAGTGCTGGGTGGGTGGATCGGGCAGGTTTTGTGTTGGGGTCTACCACAGGGGTATTATCTCTGTGGGAAGGGGTTGGGATTGGGAGTGGCATAGGGATGGACTAGGATGTGGAGGGTCAGTGGGCGACAAAACACCACTTTATGAGGGATCAGAAGAACCTTGGGTAGGATGCTCTCATTTCAGGGCATGATGACAGATAATCAAATCCCTGACAAAGGATGCAATTTAGTTGTTCCAGTCCATGGTGGTACTGTGTGACAAAAATACACTCCTTTGTGACTGGTTACTGGGATTGGAGGGAGGAGTAGTGGTGTGTGGGGATATGGCATGGGAAATGCATTTGTGGACTAGATCAGGAGGGTAATGTCCGTCTGTGAAGGCCGTTCTGAGGCCTTCGGCATTTTCAGTACAGGACTGCTAATCACTAAAAATTTGTGGTAATTATTTCAGCACAAAATATAAATTTTTATTTGTTTGCAAATCCAGATTTCGACCACTGTGTGGTCATTATCAATGCTTAAAACCAATTAAAATACTTAAAATATCTCGACCTCCATGTTGGAGATTGCGTTTGTACTGCGTTTAGGTCAGTACAAACGCAACCTCCAACATGGAGGTCGAGATATTTTAAGTATTTTAATTGGTTTTAAGCATTGATAATGACCACACAGTGGTCGAAATCTGGATTTGCAAACAAATAAAAATTTATATTTTTTATGACTGATTGCTGAAATAATTACCACAAATCAAATACAGTCGTGGAGCACCAAGTCCAACATGGAATCAAGCCACTAAAAATTTTCCATCAATGAGTGGCAAGGCTGTATAGGAGGGACTTATTGATGTGGAATGTGTGGCAACTGTCAAAGTGCAAGTAATGTTGGTAATTAGTAGGTTTAATGTGGATGGAAGTGAGGATGGAGCCATCAGTGAGATAGAGATTAACATCCAGGAAGATGTTTGCCAGGTTGAGAAGGACCAAGTGAAACTAATGGAAGAGAAGGAGTTGAGGTTGTGAAAGAACAAGGATAGGGTGTCGTAGCCCTGAGTCCAAATCAAGAAATTATCACCAATTAACCTGAACCAGACCAGAGGTTTGGGGTTTTGGGAGGCTGGGGAGTTTTCCTCTCTGCCAAAATACTCAAAGCCCCCCCCCCCCCCCCCAAAAAAAAAGGCTGCCATCCTATTTATGGGCCATCACACAGAGTGCAGCAGCCGGAGATGACAGTTGTGTGACTGTCTTGTGTGCCTTTGTGATAACGTGAATGTTCTATTTTCTGAACAAGGCCATGGCCAATAGCTTAGTGTTGTATACACGTGTCTTTCTTATGTGCCTGTCGCAGCTCATCGTCACGTCTTTGTGGTGAGTTGTAAACTGTCATTATTATATATAAGCTTGTATAGATTTCTATGGGATAGGTAAATACATTTTTGAATTCTTGAGATATTTGATCTGCCTATGAGCAAAATATTTAAAACCTAAAGTTCAACATTG
Source organism: Locusta migratoria (assembly GCA_026315105.1). Lineage (NCBI taxonomy): Eukaryota > Metazoa > Arthropoda > Insecta > Orthoptera > Acrididae > Locusta > Locusta migratoria. The sequence goes on along the minus strand of CM048751.1, from coordinate 259,359,031 downwards.
AGTGACTTATAAGAACATTTTTTGATATTGTGGTATATCTAAATTTACAGTGTATAAATGACAGCCCCCACAGTAAATAATAACAGCTTGAATAACATTAAAGTTAATTTTTCTAGAGATATGTATGATATCAAGACTTGGTAGTGATACTCTAGCACATCATGAACCATTAATTTCTATGTTCTTCTGTGTTAAGTTACAAATCAGACACACAAACAGCTATGCAGGTAAGATCCCACAAATATAATCATATTACTTTATTTTCTGACATGTTAGCTGGAAGACAGGAGGCAGAGTATTGGTTGCAGCAATATTGTGAGTACGGGGCACGAGTTGTACAATGGTACCTGGTAACAGTACTTGTTAGTGTATTAAGTCTCAGTCTGGTCCACAGTTTTAATCTGCCAAGAAGTTTCAATTATGTGATATTAGCTGGGACTTTTTAATAACACACAACCTGGGGACGGGAGAGGTGCTGGGGAGGCAGTATTTGATTATTTCCTGAAAAACTATTGCTTTATGATAAATCATACACAGATGAACTGGCTCTCATTAGTGAAGAGCTGCTATGCTGTAAAGAATATACAAAATATGCTGCAAAGAACCTATGCTGAACAACACATCTTACAGAGCTTATTTACAATGTAAAAAAACCACCATCCCACTCGAAAGTGATCCATCACGTAGAAGGTACTCTCAAAAAAGCATTATGGGACATCATCACCCAAGAAGGGTCCTAAACCTGGACTCAGAATAATTAAATGATTACTTTCTAACATCAATGAGAGATCTGAAAGACAAAATCAGGTGAAATGGTACTTGCGCTTTAAATCATCTTGGTGCCAAGTCACATAAGCCACAAGCCTTCCTAGTGTCCTCATTTACTTTCGTCTCCATTTGTGTCCTTTTTTATGTGTCTTTCAGTGGTACAGAATCAATGCAAGTATTGGCCAGCCCCTATCTCTTTTGAATAATAGAGGATAGATAACAACTCACTGTAAACAAAATCGCTGAGCTGCAGATACGCACATAAGACAATCAGATTCACACAATTTAATTTTCAGCCATGACCTTTGTCAGAAAAAGAAATCCATAAATTCACTTACTCAGACATACCTCAAAACACACACATCCACCATCTCTGACCACTCCACACAACAAGAATCTTGACTGAGTGAGGAGGGGAGTGGTATGGAAAGGGAAGGATGTTGGGTAAAGGTGCGGAAGGAACTTTCTGTGTTGCTTGTTGTTTGCAAAGCAACTGAAATATGACCACCAAGAACAGACCTTTATGTGGCACAGCAAATTCTGCTTTGCTGATGAGCTGGACATAGAATCATGTTTGTTTTCCACATGTTTGCTGAGAATCATGCAAATATAGATATTACAGATTGTTGGTCATGGATTTAGGTGTTTTCCTGTGGCCGAAACTTTAAAACCCCTGTTATTCAATAATACAAAAAGCATCAGTTCAGAGAGCAGCAGCATACAGCTGCTGTGTCGATTTACTAGCTTATAAAAATTTCATTGCTGAATGATCTAGTCAACTTAGCACACTGGGTGCACACAGCTGTAAATTGTGGATCATGTTGGGACCAATGATACCTACCATCTGGCTTCCCTGACTAACCTCAGTTCCTACAAGCAAATGGCTGCTTCCATGAGAACAATTAGTCTCACTCAGGGTGGAAACAGTGCTATCCATTTCTAGCATCATCCACAGAATTCATCTCATCCAGACACAGATGGTTCTGTGCAATATTTGATTTTTTAGGACTATTTATGTTACATCAGTCTGCTGTAGAATTTAAGACCATGTTTTATTCTCGTGCATTATGACATTTCAGGAGACTGAAAATCTACTCTGTACAAATTAACATTTGTTCTGAAAGTAATGACAATGTAAAATACAGCTCTCTCAAGCTTTTATAATAGAATGGAGAAAGAAAATAATAATGACAGTCAATTGCAGGAGCGTCTAGGGAAAGATCTCAGAACTGCTCTCTTATAAACCGCCACAATGTCCACAGAGTACCGTATATACTCTAGTAATCCGCACACATTTTTTCCCGAATTTATGAACGAAAAACTGGAGTGCGCGGATTACTCAAATTTAGGTTGGTATTACTCCATCTGCAACAACAAAACACACCAGGCAGGGATTACTCCGCTTTAAAAACATCCTTTTAGGCCGGTATTACATGATAATATTTTCGATCAAATCTTTGACAAAGAAATATTATCAAAGATTCGTAATATTTCTTAGACATAAATCTTCATTATTGTCATCATATTTCAAGATAGCCGATAATAATAACTTTTTATTATGCGCTGCCTTAGCCGGTCACAAACATAGTGGAGTAGCGTATCTTTCCAGCAGCTTGTTTGCCAGCGTGGCTGGCGCGTATGGACACTTGCATTGTTGATGTAAGAATGAGTAGTTTATGGTACCATCTTTTTGAGTAGTAAAGTACGTTATCTACCTAAGTTAGTTATTATTCGGTTCACTACCACCATATTACACACATCGGTATCGGCACATCTCAACGACTATATCTGGAGAAGACAGGGTTACAGCGATTTCTTGCTACTGTGTTTAAACAGTAATTACGGCGCGGCGTTGCAGTTATGTTCAAACACACGCACACACACATCAATTAGCAACAGTGATGCTAGCGCTCAGAGCGGATACATTTGCAGCGGAGAGAAGACAAGTAACTTTTTTAATCAAATATACGACGAGGCACTACATTTGATGACATTTCTTTGATGAAAAATACATGTATGTCGAAGCTCCTTATTACGCTATCAAATATCTTTGATATAAATACATGACATATAGACTTTTACAAAGATATATGACCGTGTAATACCAGTCTCAGCTCCATTTATTTAATGGTTCAGATTCTGCAAGAACGTTTTCAAAGTAATACTTTACGAATGAAATATTTTTCAGTTTGTATGAGAATGTTTAGTAGGTAAAATACGAGAATTTTATGGGGTTGGTGTGAGATTCACAAGCTCTGGATATGACAACACAGCACACCTCTCTCTCTCTCTCTCTCTCTCTCTCTCTCTCTCTCTCTCTCTCTCTCTCTCTCTCTCTGTTTTCAATTAGTACAGCATCAACTGTTTTGATATTTACGTGTCGTTTTGAAATTTAATAGACGTGACATCCCAAATGGCTGCCCTCACGTACTTGTTCAAATCCAACGGGTGGTATACTGATCTACACAAATCCATGTGGTTTCTCTTTTTCTTTTTCCCCCCTCATCAAAATTTAAGGTGCGCAGATTACTTGAGGGCACGGATTACTCGAGTATATACGGTAGTAGGGACATAAAGGTAACTTCAAATATATGTCAACAGTAATGAAATTGTAAGGTCTGACTAGACGCTGAAGGCGGCAGTACATTTGTAGGAATACAAAATTCTCTTCCACACTGTAGCATGATGAACAATAAATTCATTTCTAGATGCATACGTAGTCACAACACATCAAAGTGAATATAAGGCAAGGCATTAAATTAAAGTATGTGTCATGGCTGGGATTCAAACTCAACATGAATTACTTAGGCAGAATAAAGTACATCTTTTGGAGGGCAAGGTACTTAGGTCATTCCATGCATTTGTCTAATCCATGATGCCACTGTGACTCAGTGGGTAAATTGACTGCCTAGTAAGCAGGAGATATTGCGTTTGAATCCTGGCTATGGCACAAACTTTTAATTCAATACCTTGTGTTATGTTCAATATCTCTGATATGTTGAAAACAAATATGTCCCTGGAATGAATTTATTACGTTCCCGGATTTTGTTTTTCCGCAATTTACACAATTTTCTGTTAATCTCATCAAATTTCCTATGTTCACAATGTTAATTTGCCCCCGTTTTTGCATTAACATATTTACACTTTTCCCATGTTTTATGCTTTTTGAAACAACGTTCGTGAAGTTAAAAATGACGTAATTGACATAAATTGATGCTGCCATTGCTTTCACCTTAAAGTATAGTGTTTATAAATGTGACGCAGTCAAGTTTCTTGATACTTCACATTTATTCAAATGTATATTTCACGTGTCATTGTTTGTAGTATGCTCCTGGTTGACTTACAATGATGGGAGTATCCGACAAATTGTGCACGAGTAGTGCTACCCGATGAACTTCCTGCCTGCAATCGTCTGCTGTCTGTGCACAACAAACATGTCAACAATAAATCAGAATGTGTGTAGGAGACTTCAGACATCACACCAATTGTCAGCTTGCCTTTGTTTACAAAACTGTTAGTTTTTCATGTGTTTAGAGAATTTATTCTTGTTGTGAAGTGCAATTATTTATCTAAATATTTTTGTGATGTTTTATAAATGGTGAGACTGATGGATTGCTTGTGTATGTTTTTTCTGCACATTGAAGGAGGCACAGCACATTATAATCTCAAAAAAGTGACTATAGTGTGAGATGACGACCCTATGCAAGCGTCACAAAAATACTTACGCATATATTTGCACTCAAGAACACGAATAAATTCTCGAATATTGTCGTGCAAAACATCGATAAATACAAAAAGTACAGAACTTGTTCAGTTTTACTACGTAAGAGTATTATAGTGCCTATTATGTACGTATATCATAACTAAACTACAGAAATGCAAAAGTGATCAAATAAGCATATTTTACCATTCAAAACATTATTTCTTACATGTTACATTTTCCCAGATTTTACACTATTTCACCAATGTTCCTTGAAAAGTGTAAAAACAGGGTTCTACTGTACTTGTACCAAGAAATTGCAATGCTGGAAAATTGTAGTGAAATGCAGGAGATCTACAATACATCAACTTTTAGTGCAGGGAGTGGCAATTGACACACCACATAAATGTTACATACTGTGAACACATAGAAAGAGTCTTTATTGTATGACTGCAGAACAATCACTGGAAGCAATTACTTCCATAAAATATTTGTGACCGTGCATTCATAGTGATCTGAAGTGGAATGGGCCACATAAAATTAATTAAGGGTAAGACAGATTCAGTGGAAACTTCCTCAGGAAGTGTAACCTATCAACAAAGGAAGTAGCTTCCATAACTCATTCAACGAATATTTCTCAACAGCTTGGGACCTGTATCAAGTGGAACTTATGGAGGGAACAGAAAAGATTCCAAGAACATCAGCACACTTTGTCACACATCCTATTAACAAGTATGAAAGCTTAACAGAGATTATCGGGGAACTCCAGTAGCAGACACTGCAGCAAAGATGTTTTGCATCGTGGAACAATGCTATTTAGAGTGCCAAAAATGACTGGTTCTTGAAGAGACAAACATTATATTGCATCCTCCCCCGCAAAGAGACTAAAATTAGAGAGATTAGAGCCTATGTGGAGACTTGCCGACACTCATTTTTCTTGCAAACCGTATGCAACAGGAACAGGAAAACCAGGAAGTGACCATGGTAGACAAAGTATTCCCTGCAACACACTGTGTCATTCACAAGACTTATTGTACTTTCAGCACTTTAAGAAAAAAAGATGAAATCATAGATTCAAAATTGTGATCCATTAAATGGATACAGCTGTCAATGCAATCTTATTGCACAATGTGGTCCACTGATCGCAATTCTCACCGTTTTGTGAACACCGGATGCATAGAATCCAATATGAAGAGAGTAATTTTTATGCTGTTTGAACCCAAAGAGCGTCTCTGTAAGAGATGTTCAGTCATCACTGTTGCTGGTCACATACCGCTCACACCAAATGGTTTAAGTTTCTCTTTCTTATCCACAAATTGTCAACGAAATGCCTTTAACCTTTTACATATTAATTATGAGGTCTCCAAGATTGTTATGAGTACAATTATTATTTACACTACTTTCTTCCATAACAATTTCTTCTTTAAGCTAACCTTAAGATTAAAAGAGGAGACTTAAATTACAGCAGCATGAGAGTAACATATCCGCATATCTATTCACAATTTATTTATTTTTAATTTTATTTATTTATTTAGTGTCTCTATGTTGTAAATTGATGAATACAATTGAACTTGACTTGATGGTACAAATTTTTTCTAGCTGAATTTGATTCAAGATAAAAATGCAATAATTTGTGATTTACGACATAATGAGGATAGCTTGCAACTCACCTCAAAACCAATAGTCCTCATTCATACAATCACACAGGCAAAAGTCACAGGCACGGAACCATCACCTTTGGTTTCTGCATTTCAAATCAGAAAGCATACAATCACACAGGCAAAAGTCACAAGCACGGAACCATCATCTTTGGTTTCTGCATTTCAAATCAGAAAGCAACTATCAGAGATGACAGTTGTGTGACTGAAAGTTGTGCCAGTGTGATTGTATGAATGAGTGTGTGTGTCAATATAGTAATAAGGACAGTTTACAACTCACCACAAAAGCCTGGCGACGAGCTGCAATAGGCACATAAAAAAAGACACACACATCAGCTATCGGCCATGGCCTTCTTCAGAAAACAAAACATTCATGCAATCACATACGCACACAACACAGTCATATAACTGTAACCTCCGGCTGCTGCACTTTCAAATTTTTCTGATGAAGCAAAGTCGTGTGTATAGGAGTGTCTTTTTTTTATATACCTGTCATGGCTCAGCACCTGTTTTTGCAGTGAGTTGCAAGCTATCCTCATCACATTGCAGAATTCCAAAGGACTTTCCATTCTTAGTTGGAATGTGATTAACAAGTATAACAATCGGAGTTTCTGAATAAGCATGAACAATATTAATTTTAAATGTTCAATATATATGTGTGAGTGTGTGTGTGTGTGTGTGTGTGTGTGTGTGTGTGTGAGTGAGAGAGAGAGAGAGGGAGGGAGAGAGAGAGAGAGTAAAATTAGTTATCTATTTTATTTTTATTGAATAATTTTTTCCAACTAATTATTCATCATGTATCTCAACCCTATACCACAGTACCTACAGTATTTCCGCAAACATGCATTTACTATAGCCAAACTGCAGTTCCACATCCTTTTCCTCCAGTCCTGTTTGTCATTTGGAACAATCCCCAAAGGACTCACTTTAAAAGTTCCCATTTCTGGGGTAATCCTTCTTTCCATCATCCTATCCTTCAATTCCAAACTAAGCAGTCCTTAGCTCTCACCCATCTTGTCCTTGAGCAGTATGTTGCTTCTTGTAACCACCAATCCAACAGCTCCTCTTTCTGTCTAAAATAAATTCTTCTCTTAGCACCTGGCTCAATTAACACACTCAGATCCATATACAACAAGCCAACTGTAAACTTGAACTTTATGCCACACAACACTTAAGAAAACTATCCACCACACTGGTCCATCATCTCAGAAATGGTGTCCCTCTTTCATCTACAACTACCCACAACACCACCACCCTAAACCCCCCCCCCCCCCTACACACACACACATTGCCAACAAACCAAGCCTGGCTTCCCTACTGAATCTTCCAATCCCAGCACACACCCCACTCAGGACCTATCACAACAATCACCACATGCAAACACCACCAATACCAATTCCAACTAGGTCCTTAATCTCTCATCCAAATCCCTCTCCATTCCAGAAATATCCATCCTGTTGAAAGGCTTAACCTTCTGTACAACACCTAAATTCAATCACACTGTCATGGTCAAGGATCTCCTCTCTTTCACTCATAACCTCTACTGGATATACCACTTCACCACCCAGTCACAACCCCCAGACAACAGAGCCGCTGTTGAACCTTATCTTGAACAACTCCGACCTCCCTTCCAAAGGGATCCTCCTGCTCTTCACCAAAACCATCTCTTGCAGGCATTCCAGCAATTCCTCACATCCACCATTACCTACCAATACTTCCTGAATAACGTAGCAACCACTCATAACATCAGCCCAGCTGAATCCAATATCATCCGAGAGCTTAAAGCAGACTACTCCATTGTAATTCTCCCAGAGGACAAGGGTTCCACAAATGTGGTACTTAATCAAGGGGAGTATGTGACAAAAGGACTGCGTCAACTCTCAGACACCTCTACCTACAAACCTGTTCCTCATGACTTCATTCCCTCAACCCAGGATGAACTACAGAAAATCCTTAAAACCCTAGGTCCCTTACAAGGTCTCACCACTGCCTCCATAGAACTTCTATCTCCACCTGAACTTCACACCCCGACCTGCTCCTACACCCTAAATACATAAAGAGGATCATCCAGGCCATTTTATCGTAGCAGGCTTCAAAGCCCCAACAGAATGTGTCTCAGCTCTGGTAGACCAACACCTGCAACCTATAACCTGCAGGCTCCCATCCTACATCAAAGACACAAACCATTTTCTTGAACACCTCAAATCCATACCCATGCTCCTCCACCTGAAAGCTTCCTTGGGTTGTATGAATAAAAAAGAAAAGATTCTCAGAGTAAAAGAACGTTCTCTGAGTATCTGGTATCCCGGCCCGATGAGTTTGAGAGCCCGCCAGACCACAAGGACTGTGACAGCAGCCGCTAGGCCGCACACACAACCTACGAGCACTGCCATCGCCACTAGAGCGCTGCACGCAGTGGTGCGCCTACCGCGCCGGTCATTTGCACAGAGAGCTGCACTATTTAGGGCCCGGAGCCGCAACTTGCTCCTCAGTCTTGTGTTGATTGCGCTAGGTGTACATTCGACATTCTGTTATTATCAGGCATCGTACTTGGCTCCGTCATGGTTCCGATTGGCTTGGTCTTGGTTTCCATTTAGTTGTTGTCATTGTTTGTCATCTCTGTGGTCTCGTGTAGTGTTTCTCGTTAGCGGCGACGCTTGGTCGGTCGATTGTTGCTAGCCGCTCCCGACCTGTCCGACCTTCGGTCACAATAGAGTAAGTTCTCAATTTTGTATGAATAACAACTTCGAAGCATATGCTCTGAGCAGGTAGTTCATTGTTGCTACCTCCCCTCCTCCTTGAATAAGTTCTCCGCGTGTCATGTCCAGCAGAGAACAGCTGTTCAATCGTGTATTTCTTTAAACTAGCCCAATCAGGCAAATTATTAAGTATACCAATATGGATTAGGCATCTACATGTCCAGGAAGAATTGTAATATGTTTAGATATTAGTTTGTTGTGAACGAGCATATTATTAAGACTAAATGTGCACTTTTTACAAATATGTATTCCCCTGACAATACAAAATTTTCGGCACAATGAAGTTGGGTTAGCACAATTTGTGAATGAAATTTTAAGAATGGACCACATATTCATCTGTTTAAACTTGGAATGCTGTCAGAGCTTTCTAAAATCCGTACCTGTTGTTAAATATAACATTCATTGGTCTGCTCATAAGCGCTAGGCCATGCAATTACTCAGTTATTAATTTTCCTGTCGTGTTTACTTACTTCTACAGAAATTCCAACTTTTGAATATGGCAAATAGTAATTCGACATAATATGTATGAGCGGGGAAGGACGCGGGGAAGGGTTCCAAGGAGAATAAGTGAATACAAAATGATCAAAATTGTGAAGTCAGTTTTGTAAGATTGCAGATGATATATGGTCAGCATATTACTACATCGTTCTGATGAGTACAGCAGGAATATGTGTGGGTGGGGGGAGGTGAAACAAAACTAATTGTTTTCTTCCTCAGAACCGAACATATTAGATTTACTGATTTCCAGAGATATATAGAAGAATATTGAAAACTTGCACACAATCACAAGATAACGTAAAATCATAACTTACAGAAATAAAGCAGGTTAAGATATTTCGGTGAGTGTGCAGGTTATGAAAGGCACAAGTCAAGTGACATGACGCATTTTCATTGGCTGCTGCTGAATTCCAAAATGGCGTGCCTTTGTGGATTCATCCCATATGCCGTCTTACGTAGTTTTCGAGTTCGTAGAAATTACTGTCAATACCGGTGATTTCCACAAGAACATGCTCGAAGATGCTGCTCAGAACCACTTTATTTTTGTAGATGACATCACATGATCGAAATCAAAGGGAAACGAGTCTTGCCGACGGAAAACAAATGATTGATTTATTATTTAAACCTGAAAATTGGAATCCGAACCACTCCAATCGTAAACTCATAATTTTAAACAATTTTCATAACAATTACGATTAAATTGTAATGGTTGGAACCTCTGTTTCTAACATAACAGAAGTTACGATTTCGAAGTCAGAATACGCATCTTAATCCAGATGTTCCTGATTTTTTTTTTTTTTTTTTTTTTTTCCGGTTACTTCTGGCTTAAGACATAGTTTATTACATATTTAATAGATTGTTCAAAAGTTGCAACATTGACTTTACATGAATTCCATCCTTAGTCTCGGCATAAAAGGCCATCCTTCTGGAATGAGGTAAAAATGAGAACACTAACATTACATGTTAGATATAATGTTTTAATTATAAAGCCATCCCTATATATCTGAATAATAAAAATGAAATAGATGGGTAAGTACTTATACACCTAATATCATCAGTTAACTGATACATTGCTTCTGAATCCCTAACTTCAAAGTTGACTAACATAGAATCACAGCCTAAAACAATGATTGTTAATATTTGCATGTCAATGATCGATGTCCAGATAACAGTCCGATGTTGGAGGAAGTGTTTTGTGCCAAAAGGAAACAATTTACTTTAAATGTTTAAACAACTAAGCACCATCCTTCTGGAAGGACGTTAGGATCATCTGGGTTAAATAGGCCAACTGGTTTGGAAAGAAACAAATACTTCAGTAGGCCTACCTGGTATTGCAGCAATATTTATTTTGTGATAGAAACTGTGAAATCTTGAGATGCACTTTATTTGGAACCAACATCATAAGGCCTTACTAATAGACCCTATTTAAAAACAATATTATTTTGCAATGTCGCTGTATACAACTATAAATATACACTCCAAACAAATGGGTAAAACACACAGCTGAATCCACTAGTGTTTCATTTCTACGTCGGTAATGAAAACATTCCTCTTCCATCACTCTCATCACTTGTCACACTCCCGATTTTTCTGAAGGAAACACTCATCAACAAAATGTTTTTATTTGCATTAACTTTTTAAATCCCCTCATATTTGTTAAAGACTATGTATAAAGGAACTTGTTTTTGCCTTCTAAGTTACAAAAATGTTGTCTTTTTAATTTTCGTTCTCTGGGGCCCACAGTGTGGAGTATGTCTTTGATTAACATGTTCAATACCACAATAATTATAAATTATTTTAACACTGTTTAAACTTTATTAACCCACTATAAGCTTGTTTTGGCCTTAGGCCATCATCAGGTGTTATTACTTATAATATTGTTGTTGTTGTTTATTTGCTGCCCAATTGATTATAGAAGCTGATGTAATGCTTATCTGTGTATGTGCAGCAGCACTGGTTATATGATTACATATTTTTTTCCATAACCAGTGCTGCTGCACATATACAGATAAGCATTACATCAGCTTCTATAATCAATTGGGCAGCAAATAAACAACAACAATATTATAAGTAATAACACCTGATGATTGCCTAAGGCTGAAACAAGCTTATAGTGAGTTAATAAAGTTTAAACAGCATTAAAATAATTTATAATTATTGTGCTATTGTTGTCTTTTTCATTATAAACCACAGTAAAAGATAACCTTAATAGAAGTTACTCAGCATGAAGTATGCTGGAGAGCTCATTTCAGAAATCGGAGCATGTTCTCCAGTCGTGAGAAAATTCTGTAGTTTTATTCTTATAAAATTGGAGAATGTTCTCTGCTGTGAGCAACTTCTCCCACCCTGTTACGCTGAGAACATACTCAGCTGAAGTATATTCTCCGACTCCCTTTATCCGTGTGAACCTGAGTATGTTTTCTGGAAGTCCGAGTATAAAGTAGATACTCCGGTTTACTCATACGGCCCCTTGTCACCAAAGATGTCATATCCCTCTACACCAACATCTCCCACACACATGGTCTATCAGCCCTGGAACACTATATTTCCCAACACCCACCTGAAAGCCTCCCAAAAACTTCATTCCCTGTCACCCTTGCTAATTTCATCCTCACCCATAATTACTTCACCTTTGAGGGTCAGACCTACAAACAAATCAGGGGGACAGCTATGGGAATCATGATGGTCCCTTCCTATGCCAACCTCTTCATGGGCCGCATGGAAGAGGCATTCCTTGGTTTGGTATAGATTCATAGATAATATCTTTGTGGTCTGAACTTCCTTCAAAACCTTAACTTCTTCCTCAATGTAAAATTCACCTGGTCCTTCTCTAAAACTCAAAGACACCTTTCTTGATGATGACATTTACATTGTGAAGTCCCACATCCACACCAAATTCCATATTAAACCCATAAACAAGCAGCAGTACCTCCACTTTTATAGCTGCCATCCCTTGCATATTAAACGATCCCTTTCCTACAGCCTAGGCATCCATGGGACATATATCTGTTCCAGTAACAGGGATACAGCACAAAGGTAAGTACTGGCCAGCCAATCTATCTCTTTTGAAGTATAATATAGTATTAGCTGTTATAAAAAAAATAAAAAGAGAAGTTACCTATACATAACTATAATATTTTACTACCACTATTATAGAGTTTTACAATTTAATGCACTGCAGAAACAATATATGACATGGCAATCTGATGTTTGTCACATCAACTCATTATCTTTATTTTTCAGCTACCTAATCCTACTTCCCAAGATGAATAAAAACTATTGAAAGAATTTCTTAAAACTGTATTTCCTTTAATGTGGGAAATAAAGACCCCAATTTTCTTACACCCTCTAAGAGGAATATTGAAAGCAGCACCACTGAAGCTTAACAGCGTGTACATTACAGTATTGACATTATCATCAACCACAGTATGTGAAACTGTTTGTTAGTGTGAGGGAAGGCTTAGTCTGTCTCACCTTTGCTGAACCATTCCGCATCAAATCAACACACTTTATCTAAACATTTTACCACAACATTTTAGATTTTACTAAAAATCTGGTACATTCATAGTGACTGCTGAGACCCATGAAATCTTCTATAATTAAAGTGATTGCATACCGTATATTTATGCCTGAAGAAGCAACTGGGTTGCGAAAGCTTGTGTGTGTGTGTGTGTGTGTGTGTGTGTGTGTGTGTGTGTGTGTGTGTTCTATTTATTTGTGCTGCTGTCACACCTATGCTCCTTCGCCTGGTGAGTAATCTTCGTCTATTTTTTCTTTCTTTAGTGCAGATGCACAGCAGGTCTAGACTATTACAAGAAACAGCGAAAAGCTGCAAGAAATGAGATAATGGGCAGGGGCAATACATTTATAACTAGGGTTGTGTCCAAGTGGTTCGGCCGAATCCAGATTCGCCGAATCCAGCACACTGGGTTCGGATTTGAGATTCGAAGCATAATGGCCAAATACTACCGAATCCCGAATCCAAAGTTTATATGGAAACCTTCAGTTATGAATGTTGTAGTTAACTTTGCATAACAGTGCTCTTTCGTTTGCGTTATTTACATTATTGTTTCATAGATCCGCAGAAAGATGTGACGTCATAAAACGGGGTTACATCGAGTACAAAACGAACGAAGTTCTGAAAATGGCACTAGGAGCCGCCACAAGTAAGTTTTCCGTCTCGTCTAAGCAGTGCTACACACACCCCGCTTACATGGGCTCCCAAAACCGGATTTCGTTAACAGATTTCCCAATTCCGCTTTTGGTTGGTCATGTAAACACTCCAAATGCGGAAAACGGTTTACGAAAATCGGTTTTCGTCTTCCGGAAGATGTGTTACATGTAAACGTAGCGAGTTGCTTGCTTCGTAGGCGCAAATGTAAATACTGGCGCTAAAACTTTTGCACTCGTAAAAATCAATATATATATAAATAAAAAGGTAGTCGAGTCTAATTTTCACTTTATTTTCGACTATTGAATTTTAACACACCATTCAACGAAGGAAATAGATTTTCAGTATTGCTCAACTTCAAATGTAGCAGGTCACGTTGGTAACAGGTAATTTCCTAGGAACCGTATACATCGAATGAAACGGCAATACAATCGATATATATCAGACATTCAACTCTCGCTCCGCTAGCAGTAGCAAGAAACTTCATTTTTTTTTTTTTTTTTTTTTTTTTTTTTTTTTTTTTTTTTTTTTTTCACTTTAAAATAGATGTCGATGTTTTGACATGTTTCAGTTTTCAGCACTTTACCACATTAAGTTAGCCCAAAACATACATTGTAAAGTTGATTTTGACAATCAATAACATTTAGCGTTGTTGTTTCTTCTATTACAGTATTATAATATGACTTTCTACATAACACGTCGCCACTCATAACCTCACTTTCAACATGGAGTACTGGAAAAAGCGAATTATCGTGACGGACAGTGTGAATATAAGTTGTGACGTGACGTTGACGTGACGGACAGTGTGAATCGGCCTTAATGCATTGTCAATGGACTTTTCAGTCAAAGCTATGGTCGTTAGACTAAACTATAGGTATCAGTATTCGAACAAGCGAATGTTATGATTTTTACGAATATGTCATGATTTTAAAGGATGTGGCTAGGCAGGAACCTAAGAGTACAACTTGTTCACTCACAAGTTACATTGTACTCTTAGATTCCTGACTAAACACACACTTTAAAATCATGGCATATTCGTAAAAATTATAACATTCGCTTCTTCGATACCTATCGCACAGACCTATCGTTTCTATATGAAACACTATCTGATATATATCGATCGCACTGCCGCTTCATTCGGTGTACACGGCTCCTAGGACATCACCTACGATTCTTGCATGAGTTGTCTCATTCTAATTTCGCGTATTCTTTCGTCAATTTTTGTGAAGTGCTGGGGTATGTGAACCATAGAGAAGCACTAGGATTTCAAGAAGAAAGTTATTTACTACAGTATGTGGAAAGAAAGTTCTAATCGTGCGCCATTCAGGCTGGATAACGTCAATTCAATAAACATCTGATGTCTGTTTCAATAAATCTGGTTAAATTTTATTACGCTTCTCGCTGGGCTGCAGTGGTTATGTTGGCACCAATGGTAATGACAACTCAGATGACCAATAAATGTTTTTTCTTGACAACTTCAATTAAAACAAAAATTGCCGGCCGCTGTGGCCGAGGGGACTGAGGTGCTTCAGTCACGGTCTGCACGGCCACTACGGTCGGGGGTTCGAATCCCCTCTCGTGCATGGATATTTGTGCCGTCCTTAGTTGTAGCTAGTTCATAAGTAGTTTAGGGACTGATAACCCCATTGTTAAGTCCCATAAGCTCCACAAACATTTGAACATTTGAAAACAAAACAAAAAATTTTTTTTTTCTTAACGGACAATTCTACACTTCATTCGGTAAAATTTTACGACGCTTCTCGTCGGGCTTCAGTTCTTATGTTGGCAACAGATGAACAATGAAGTGTAGAATTGCGTTAATATTTTTCACGAGGTACAGAGTAAGTGTTATTGCTGCTCGTTTCACTCGCAGCTAAATTAATACTGTACCTACTCTATGGTTCTTGTATGTACACTTGCCCATTCAGAAAAAAATAATTTTTTTATAAATTGAAGTTGCCACAAAAAAAAAAAAAAAAATTATTGGTCATCTGAGTTGCCATCATTACCATTGGTGCCAACATAACCACTGCAGCCCGGCGAGAAGAATCGTACAATTCAACCAACAAAATAAATTAGCTTTGGATGTATAATAAATTTTATAACGGCATATATAAGTGACTATAAAATCATTAAACATTTACACATCCTATATTTTAATAACCTATTTTTCAAACTTCAAAAATATCTACTCACATTTTCAGGTTTTATTTTTGATTCTTCACCTTTGGAAAAAAAAAAAAAGGGAATTCTTTCCTTTGTAAGACTTCATTATCCAATTATTCTTTATTTCATCAAAATGAAACAGTTGGTCAGTTGGTAATACAGTGAAGAAAGTTTCGTATTATCATTTAGAGCAGCTAAACAACATATATCTGAAAACGTTTCATAAAAATTTCTTTTAAGAGGATAAGGGGTATTAAAAAATTCTTAAAATTTAAAATAAAAACTCAAATGAAATTTTAATTTCTTAAATTTAGCTGTAATATTGTCATTTGAGATCCATCACAGAAGGCTTTATCTTCATCACTGGCTGTTATAGGGTAGTAATTCTTTTTAAATACATATACTTGAGTTGACAGATTATTTGGGTTTGAGTTTCGATTCGGGTTCGGGATTCGGTGCATGTTATATTTAAGATTCGGTTTTCCGATTCGATTCGGTAAAATTGGGATTCGACCCATCCCTACTTATAACTTTGAAATTGTACAGAAGGTATACACTGTTTGACTTGGCTAGTGTTCCCATGAGTGCAAAGAGAGGTTACAAAAGTTATACATCTTCTGCTAAACAAATGTGAGTGAAAGGCTTTTTTCAATTATGGAACTAAGTAAGTCTCTGTCAATGTGACCACCTTTTCAAAATAGAAAATTATCTGACATTTCAGCCAAATAACTAGTGGTCATCTTAAAGGATTTGTGCTGACTGACACTGTGATCACATAATCAGAAGAATTTTAATGACAGGTTAAATCAGTAGTTGTACCATGGATCATGAACATGACTTTTCGTAATGACAGAGAATGTGTCAGTTTAATACAGGATATCTTTATGTGATATTAGAAGAATTTATTTATTCTAATTTTTTCTGTAAAATTACTAATTTATATCAATAAAATTCTTCTGGGTATAACACCGTGTCGTCATTGTATAAACTGTACCGACATATCGGCCACTGTTGCAGGCGGCCTTCATCAGGGTCAGACACAGACCCTGATGAAGGCTGCCTGCAACAGCGGCCGAAACGTCAGTACAGTTTATACAATGACGACGCGGTGTTATACCCAGAAGAATTTTATTGATAGTGACAACTGCCGCGGACACCTACGTTTGCATTTACTAATTTATATCTAAAATTCAACTACTGGGTAGAAGGAGTTGCTACTAAAAAATCTTTAAATTTCTTTTTAAATGGTAGGTCACTATCTGACAGACTTCTGATGTAATTTGGTATGTGACCAAGGAATTTTCTGGCAGCATAATTCACCCCTTCTGGGCCAAAGTTAAATTTAACCTCGAATAGTATATAGTTATGCATGTTGCTATTACTCTTGACTTGTGTTGGGCTATTAACAATAAATTTTGTTAGTGAATATATATATTGTGGGGCTCCGTGAAAGATCTCTGGTTCCTTAAATAAATACCTGTGGGATGATCTTGGGTGGGCTCCAGAAATTATTCTGGTTATACCCTTTTGTGTGATAAATATAATTTTTACTCAGTTATGAATTATCCGAAAATATGGTGCGAAATGAAAGAAGTGAATGAAAATATGCATAGTAAGCTAATTTACTGATATGTCTCACAATACCACAATTATGGTTAATGGTACCTTCACTCTGTCTACTATTAAAATCAACGTTTTATATTTCTGGAAAGTTAAACAAGCAATCTGTTTCAATACCGAGGTACTAACCATAACACCGTCATTGAGACCATGTGAAATAGTGTAAAAGCAAGCATAAAACCGTGAATGGTATATTTTTCTTCAATAGAGGCATGTGTGGATTTATATACAGGAAAGTGTTTATGCATTGATTGATGCCAGAACTCATAGAAGAAACCAAGAATTTTTATGGTCACACTTTTTGGGGTGTGTTACCAACAGTTTTGGTAAGTTTGTTACACACACACACACACACACACACACACACACACACAGTTTCCTCTCTTGTGAGAACCGCATCTAGGTACCATAGTCCAACTGCAACTCTGTCCTGGACTTTCAAAATTTTAATTCTTAATTCCTGCCCATCGCATTCTACAAAAATATAAATTCTTCTACAGAGCTGAAGTAACAGTCAGGGAGAAATATTTTCTGTATGCTGTAAGACTGAAGGCTACATTGACAAGGAACCCTTTGAGTGTGAGGTTGCTAGTTCAATCTCTAGTAAGGCTCATTTGAAAATGTCATAATATTTACAACAGGAATTAATTAGTTGGTAATGACAATGTGCATTAGGAGGGTGACGGAAAATGAGTGTCTGGAAGGTATTTATTATACTTCACCAAATGGACTTTGTCAACACCCTAGATTTCTTCAAGACAAACCACTGACTTGCACCATGAACAGTGAATGAAAAATAACACGACACAGTGATCACAAACGTTTTCACCATCAAGAACAAAGTTGAGCATCCGCAGATGAGAATTGATGGAATGCAAAAAATGCAAAACAATGTCATCAATTTTATTGTAAAAGCAGCTATCCTTTAAGGCATATCTGCAGATAGGATGATGATATGTTCTACAGGTTTAAAATAATAATAATAATAATAATAAAATCCAGAGGCTGAATTTGTCAAGTAGTTCCAGGTTTAAGAGTGAACATTCTGCATGTTATGTAACTCCCAAGGTGTTCAAGTTCAATCTTGACAGACCAAAGCTTAGTTATCACTCTGGCAGATCAGTTTTCATTTGGTGTTCACCCACAGTCTAATGGGGAGGTTGAGAGAATGGTGCGGACTTTTAAAAATCAGATGCATAAATATATACAGTCTACCTCAGCCAATGTTGCATTAGACAGGTTCTTGGCTTCACATTGCTTCATCCTACTAGGCGATAAGAGCCCAGCAGAATTGCTATATGGTCGGCAACTCCGCACCGTGCTTCACTTGTTAGTTTCTCCACAACAGGTGCAGTGAGAGCACCCCCATCATAGGTTCTGTCAGGGGCTTACGGTTTGGGCCAGAATGTATGGTAGGCACCCCAAATGGACACCAGCAACAGTCAATCGGTGCAAAGACCGCCGTCTCTGTGTCCTTCGTACACCGGATGGAGAAATCACCGTCACCTCGAGCAACTCTGCCCACGGGTTCCTGCTTGGTCACCAAACACTGGGCAGCAGCGTGACGCGCCTATTTCTCCTGCAGATTGCAACCGACAGTAGTTGAGCAGCTCGATCCGTGTGCAAATGCTGAGCGAAGCACACGAAGGGAGTCAATGCCACCCTCGTCAGAGAGTCTCGTGTTCCACCTGATTGCTGCCGCCTACATAGCCACCTTCAGCCCCGGCCTCCCAGCCGTAGCAATAGATCACATCATCACCTATCATCTCCAGCTGGAAACTGTCGCGGCAAGCAACACGTTACAACCATCTTCCACAGCCATATACAGTGGTTCAGCCTCGGTGCCTGTGATAATGCCTGTGAGCAAATGGACATTCAGTGTTGTGAATCCCAGCTCTTCGAAGGGGAGAAGTGTGATGTCTGTGCACCGTGTAATAAAAAATTGTGCCAACACTAAT
Source organism: Locusta migratoria (assembly GCA_026315105.1). Taxonomy (NCBI): domain Eukaryota; kingdom Metazoa; phylum Arthropoda; class Insecta; order Orthoptera; family Acrididae; genus Locusta; species Locusta migratoria. Next base: position 259,339,733 of record CM048751.1, on the reverse strand, counting down.
ATTACAGGTTGCTGCCTGGTGCAGCCACGGATGCCGCACAAAGTGCGCTTTATATGAGAAGGTGTGCACACACGGCGCCACACTTTGGTAGTTTGATGTGTGACTTCAACCAAGCGTGTTATGTTTTCATGGCTTAGCAGTCAACATAGCAATCTAAAATAGTGGTAAGACCAAAAATTTGTATTTTGAAATGGTGAGAATACAGTCCTATGAAATCATCATCGAATGTGTGATACGACTGTATAAAAATATCCTTTTTTTAACATTTCATTCCACAATGTCTTCATAGAAAAATAGGACACATTATTAAATATGAATATTTCCACCGATTTTAGTGTAAATGAACAAACAATATAATAAATTTAAGCAATATAACATTGAAATACCTGTGTTTGAGTCACGTACTGTATCCATTTTCATAAATAGCCCTGCCTGTTGAGCACAAGTTACATGAAATGCAGCATAGCAATTTGTTTTATGGCATTGGATACATGCACCAACACCACGTTGCTTGCAGATATAACAAGTTAATTTCCATCGAGCAGGTGGAATAGTTTCAATGCTGTCAATTGGTTCCAGGAATACCTGCAAAAAAAAGATATCATATACAGCACACAATAAATTTCCTTTATATTGTTGAAAAGTCTGAAAAATGAAATTGAAATCATTTCTAAAAGAAAAAAAAAAAATTCGATGAAATACAAGAACTTGCTTTCAACCAAATATGATATCAGTAACCTTCCCCTCACAAGCGTTATAGATCAGTACTAAGAAGTTCAAGAGCAACAATTCTATCATTCGGCCTGCACTCACTTCTAATGTTTACGATTTCTGTAGGAGATTTTTCTCAGGAAAGCTTCTCAGTAATGCTTAACCATTCCATTCTGCTAAACAGAAATGCTGGGAGCAGGAGGAACAACAACACATTATGGAGGTCATAACATGACTATCAATTTATGCAAGGTTCAGCATAAAAAAACAAAAACTTTTAATTTTGTGAAGTTAGACAGACTTATCCATCTCAGATAATAATATGTTATCTCGACACTCTACAACAGATATTATAACCGACATTGCTGATTTCAAGTAGCAACGCCCAACAAATAAAAAAAAAAAAAAACAAGTGCGTACACATGCGCACGTGCCCCCACACGCGCGCGCGCACACACACACACACACACACACACACACACACACACACACACACAAAGAATAGATCAATAGCAAATATAGTCAAAGCAATGTTATGGAAACCAACAGAAAATCTTAGTTTCTCTAGCACTAATATAAATACTTACTGTATTGGCAAATCGCACTTCAGGAATCCACAGTGCGCAGACAACATGCGCCCAGTGTCCACGATCTGTTTGCTTAAATGCTCCCCCATTGTTTGGACATAACACACAATCTACAGCTCGAGATGGAGATTGCAAACATCGTCTACAAAGCCACTGCCCTTCAGGAATGTATGGTACTCCATAACAATCCTAAAAATAAAAAAAAATAATAATAATTAAAGAATATGGATTTCAGTCATCTTTGTTCAGCATCAACTGTCGAAATACAACAGGATTATACTTAATGTGAGAAAAGTGCCATGTATGACTTATATTATCATTCTGAATGTCTAGATATAATACACATATATACTGTATTTCCTCCAGTCTCAATTTGTGCAACAAAAACTGAACATTTGTCATTTGGAACCAAAAGTTACCTGTACTAAAGCGCAACAGAAATAGAAAATTAAATGGCAGAAAATATATTCAGAAATTCCTCTACAACTACATTAAGAGAATTGTCTCTACCTAACAACAAACTTTTAATGGGATGTCCATTTACAGTACATAGTTTATTTGGATTTATGATTTCTTTGTTTATAAATGCCGTAAACATGTTCTTTGCACAGGAAGAAATACCCCTCCTCCTAATCTTTCACTCTCACTTATGGATGAGTGGGTAAGTGTCTAAAATTGCAGCATGTTTTCTTAAAAAACTTTGCAATTTTATATGAATTTCTGCAGGCAATAAATTGTCTAATACAATATAAAACAAAGCATTCATGATATTTTGCTAACTAAGTTTATTAATTTGAATAAACCCTATACAAATTTCTAGGTACCTTAAAACAATATGAACAAAGCTGTTACCACAGATAACAATAGACAATCCTAGTTGGAATATAAATATTATAATGAGGATAGGCTGCAACTCACTGTAAAAACAATCAATGAGCAGCAGAGAGGCACATAAATAAAACAATCAAACAACTTTTAAATAGAATGAAACTTCCACTCTGCAGTGGAGTATGCGCTGATATTAAGCTTCGTGGCAGATTAAAATTGTGTGCCGGAATCGGGACTCAAACCTGAGACCTTTGTCTTTCATGGGCAACCGCTCTATCACTGAGCTACCCCAACATGACTCACGGCTCCCCCACACAACTTCAATTCTATCAGTACCTCACCTACTACTTTCCAAACTTCACAGTTCTCCTGCACTCCTGGAAAAAAGGATATGATGGAGACACGGCTTAGCCACAGCCTAATTCCTTTGTTAGGAAGAGAGAGCATATACACGCACTCACACTGGCATATCGCCCCCCCTCCACACACACACACACACACACACACACACACACACACACACACCATCATCATCATCTCCAATTATTGTGGCTCAAGAGCATGCAAGAAATGTGACAAGTCACTGAAAAGTATGTCTGAAAAGCCAAAATGCACATGAGAAACACAACTCTCCCAGATTCTCTGCTCAAGGGTAGTAGTCACATTTTTCTTGTAGGCTAATTCATGTTGTTCTTTTGGGGTTTTGAGGGGACTAAACTACACAGTTATCAGTCCCCTGTTCCTACCAAGGACAATACAGCCAAGTAGAAAAAGTAAAACTAAGCTCAACACCCAGAGGCAAAAAATAATAAGGGGTACACAGTGACAATGAACCTGACACTGTCAACACCAAGGAAAAAAAGATCAATGGCAAAGTCCAAGTACTGAACTAAGCTGAAATTCGTATAGCAGAAAACGGTGGCTGGCTGATCGCAAATACTGGATGAGCCAGCCATTTTGCTAATACTAAAAAACCTGTAGGAAAAACAGGGCAGAAGTTGCAAAAGAGACAACATATTAAAAGTTTAGGGGTGGGGGCCTGAGACACCAGGCACATGAGCCCACCACTAAATAGAATGATAAAATCAAGCTGCGTGAATAAAACCTAAACACAGTCACACATTGAGGCATCGTCAGCTAAAATTAAGGCAGGCGCAGTAGGTAGGTTAAAAGACTGCTGCAAGATGGCTAAAAGCGGACAGTCGACAGGATGCGGACCACTCCCAACAAATTGTCACAATGGCATTCAGTGGGTCGTCTTGACTTAAAAGGTGGCAGTGCATCAACCATGTAGGGCCAATATGTAATCGACACAAAACAGAGTCCCTACAGGAAGGCCTGAGGGGGGACTTCCAAGTGACCATAGAGGACTTGATCGCATGGAGCTTGTTGGGCGTGCGCAGTGTTGACAATTCATTATTCCAAGCCTCAAAGACCTTTTGGCACAAACCCAATCGGATATCCCTTTCTGGGATACCGATATCTAGGGAAGGAGCGGTGGTGACTAGCTTAGCCAACTTATCGACATGTTCATCCCCCGGGATGCCAATGTGGCCCAGGGTCCAGACAAAGTCCACCGAATTGCCAGATTTGCTGAGTGAATCGATGGAGTTGCGAATGAATTGCACCAAGGGATGGGGAGACAAATACTTGTCAAGGGCTTGTAAGCCACTCAGGGAGTCACTGCAGATGACATACGACTTCCTGGGGCATGCTTGTAGGTGGTGAAGAGCACGAAATATGGTGACCAGTTCAGCAGTGAGAATGCTACAGCCGGGTGGCAGGGACCGTTGTTCTGTGTAATCTCCATGAACATAGGCATAACCGACTCTGCCATCTACCAGGGAGCCATCAGTATATACCACTTCCACACCATGGGAAGTAGGTAGAAGGGCCAGAAACTTGCGACGGAGAGTTAGTGGTGACACTAACGCTTTCAGATCACAGGACAATTGCAGGTGGAGCTTCAAATGAGGAATGGACCTAGGAGGGGTACGGGATGGGCAGGAGAAAGCGGCAGGGAGAGGTAGGGACTGGAGTGAGGAAGGCTGTACGAACCCGGATCGCGATCGGAAGACCTGATCTGGGTCAACATAGTGGGGGTGGACGGATAACAGCCAGAAACAAAAGCCTGCGATTTGGGTGATGAGGTTTGGCATGAGCTCAAGCAACCCAACTGGCGAGTAGCTGTTGCCGGCGAAAGTGTAATGGAGGGATCCCAGCTTCGGCAAGAAGACTTGGCACAGGGTTTGTGCGGAAAGCCCCAGTTGCCAGCCAAATACCAGTATAGTGGATGGGATCAAGGATCCACAAAGCTGATGATGTTGCAGTCATATACAAGGCTCCTGTAATCAAGCCTTGATTGTATCAGGGACTTATACAGCTGCAGGAGGGTGAAACAGGCAGTGCCCCAAGCACTATGACTCAAGCAGCGAAGAATATTGAGATGTCACCAGCATTTTTGTCACAGCTGTTGCAGATGGGGCCCCCAAGTAAGTTGGTTGTCGAATACCATCCCAAGAAACTAATGCATCTCTTCGACTAGTAGCAATTCATCCCCCAAGTATAACTTGGTGTCTATGTGAACTGCCTGGTGGCGACAGAAGTGGATCACGCAGTTTTTCTGCACTGAAAATTGAAAACCATGGGCAGAGGTCCATTATTCAGCTTTTCAGACGGTTCCCTGTAGCCGCTGCTCAGCTACGCTAATACTAATGGAACTAAAATACAGACAAAAATCATCAGCTAACAAGCTGGAACAGACTGATGACCCAACAGCCGCGAGAAGACCGTTTATGGTGACTAAAAATAGAGATACACTGAGAACGGATCCCTGTGGAACACCATTCTCTTGAATGCATGATGAACTAAGAGCGGCACTGACCCTAACCCCAAAAAACGTGATGGAAAAGAAAATTCCATATAAAGATTGGAAGTGCACCCCGTAAGTCCCAGTCATACATCGTAGCCAGAATGTGGTGGCACCAGGTGGTGTCATACACTTTCCATAGATCAAAAAATACAGCAACAAGGTGTTCACGCCGGATAAACACAGTACGTATAGCTGACGCCAATGACACAACATTGTCAACTGTGGAGCAGTCCCGACGGAAGCCCCCGTTGTTATGCAGCCAAAAGCCCTTGGTCTTTGAGGATCCACATAAGCCACCAACTCACTATACATTCAAGGAGTTTACATAAAATGTTGGCGAGGCTAATCGGACGGTAACCATCAGCCCACCTGTGGATCAGTGCCAGGTTTCATCACCTAGATTATGGTGCTTTTCTGCCAAGGGAAGGGAAAAACACCTTCTGCTCAGAGACGATTAAACAAGGTGAGCAGTTGGTTCTGAGCGTCCACAGGAAAATGTTGAAGGAATTGGCTATGGATACAATCTGGTCCTGGACAGACATTGGGGCACGGACCAAGGGCACTTTGAAACTCCCACTCACTAAAGGGTGCATTGTACGGCTCCTGGCGACATGTGCAGAAACATAGTGGCTTCTACTCAATTCGTTCTTTTATTGTGCGGAAGGCTCCACTGTAAGCTTCAGTCAAACATATGCACGCATAATGCTGTGCCATGTACTCGGTGACAGCAATTGGGTCTGTGCAGAAAGTACCCTACATGTGAAGGCAGGAGATTCCAGCTAGTGGGAGGTACCCAAAAAGGCGCTGAAGTTGGGTTCTCACCCAAGAAGGGAAGATAAGAGGTCCAATAGAGGCTATGTACCTCTTCGAACAATCCTGCTTGCTTTGCCAGATGAGCCATTGAGCTTGGACCTGGAGCAGTTTAAAGGGAATCAGATATCTATGGTGGGATGACGCCATTGGTGCTGGAGTGCCAGTCGACTATCCCAATTGGCTTCAGCGATCTCTTGTGACCACCAAGGCAAAGATCTGCACCAAGGGGAGCCAGTGGCCTCAGTGGCTGAGATTATGGCGACAGTGAGTTGTTAAACTGCCGTATCCACATCGGCTTGCAGTGGGTCAGGAATGACAACGACCAAGACATAACGTAGCCAGTCAGCCCTATGAAGGGACCATCGTAGCAGGCATTCTGCAGGTATACACTGTGGGAGCGGCACAAAGAGAGGAAAATTGTCACTGCCACAAAGGTCGTCATGGACCCTCCAAGTGAGTTGTGGGAGAAGACTCAGGCTACATGCTGAAAACATGCTGTGTCAGACACTAGAGTGTGTAGGAGCACCTGTATTAAGAAGGCAAATGTCTTGTGCAAACAGAGTTTCAACATCCCTACCATGACGGGTTGCCTCCGTTCCACCCCATAAAGGGTGATGGGTGTTAAAGTCCCCCAAAAGAAGAAATGGTGGGTGGGAGCTGTGCAACCAGGGCAGCAAGATCGGCCGAGACATCCCTGGCTGGAGGAAGGTATACTGAACAAATAGTAAATTCTTGCATGGCCCGAATGCGAACAGCAACAACCTCAAACGTTGTGTGGAGAGGCACAGCAGTACTGGGGACAGTGGTAAGGATATATATAGAGACACCGCCAGAGACCCTGCCACATTCGGCACAATTCTTGAAGTAGCCTCGATAGCCATGAAGGGCTGGGGTCAGCTGAGCAGGAAACCAAGTTTCCTGTAGGGCCATACACAGCACGGGAAGTGGTACAACAACTGATGCAACTCGGCTAGACAGTTGAAGAAAGCTCTGCAATTCCACTATAGAAATTATTTTCCTTTGCTGAGTAGCCATGATGGATGAGATAAAGATGTCAAATCGAATGATCACTTGATGTCAATAGGTTGGAGTCGACATTGTCTAGAACCATTGGCTCTAGAGATCAGGTGAGGACAAGATGCTTAGGAGAAGCAAGGATCTCCACCTCATCTTCAGAGCAGAGGTAGCAGGAGGTGGCTTTGGAGCCACTGAAGGCTCTTTCACCTTCTTTTTCTTCTTCTTCTATGCCTATCGGTGCCCTTTGGATTTCAAGGGCTGAGAAGACTTCTCAGGAATGGTTGTAGGGGTCGACGCAGAGTGGAAAACCCTTTGAGCAGGAAATTGCAGGTCCTGCAGCCTCTGGCTGGGATTCTCCAGACCACTTGTGGAAGCCTCGGAAGGGAGTGTCCCAAGGGACCCCTTCCTGTCGAGAGGTGCCAGGGAAGCCTGCTGCTTCTCCAGCTGGTAATGGGGACTGAAGTCCCTGATGGTGGGGATGAAGTTGCCCCCACAGGTGGTGTTGGGAGAGCATTGAGAGGTGGGGACCCCGACAAGGCAAGGAGGCAGTGGTTGGTTGATAGGCCACAGGGCCCACAGAAGGTTGTGACAATCTTGGAGCTGTCATCGGCGAGGTCGCATCAGATGGTGTTACAGAAGCAAATGATGTCACCATATTAACAGGATGAAGCCACTGATATTTTCTTCTCACCTCCATGTACGTCAAACGATCCATGGCTTAATCTCCACGATTTTGCGTTCTTCGTGCAAAACAGCACTGTCCGATGAACAAGGTGGATGCTGGTGTTGACAATTCACACATACAGGAGGAGGGGTACAAGGGGCGTCTGGATGTGATGGATGCCCACACTCCCTGCATGTGGGACTTGAAGTACAGCGGGAGGACATATGCCCGAACTTTTAGCACTGAAAACATCACATAGGAGGAGGGACGTATGGTTTTACATCGCACCAGTAAACCAGGCAGTGTGTCACCTTCAAAGGCCAGGATGGAAGCACCAGTGGTAGCCCTGCGATCTTTCGGTCCCCTATATAAGCGCTGGACGAAGTGAGCACCATGTTGCTGTAAGTTGGCGTGTAACTCTTTGTCGGACTGTGACAAGAGATGTCGATGATAAATGAGACCCTGGACCATGTTCAACATTTTATGCGGGGTGAAACTGACAGAGACATCACCCAGCCAGCCACAAGCAAGTAATGCCTTTGACAGGGCAGGGGATGCTGTTTGGATCAATACAGATCCATTTCGCATTTTAAGTGAAAGATACTACCTCACTCAACCTGTCCTCTATGTTTTCCATAAAGAACTGTGACTTGGTGGACATAAATGATTCTCCATCGAACCGTGAACACTCGAGTTATTGGGGCAAGTATGGTTTGGATCTTAGGAGGGCCTTACGTTCCTCCCCTGGTGAACCAAGGGAAGGGAATGACCTAGGGTCGTATGACATTGCATTAAATTCTGTTTTTCTCCTCAGAGACACCAGTTTTACGACTAGGAGACACCAGTTTTGCGACTGGCAACACTATTGTTTGCTCGTTTCATCCTGTTCCCACGAGCAGCTAGGGAACTATACGTCCACCCAGGCAGAGTCCTGCTTACCTGGGTAAGCCCGTATACAACTAAGGAGTGGCAGGTTCTCCACAGGTTGCTTGTTAGTGACTGTTCAAGCTCAACAGCCGTGCATCTCCTCAGCATGTAGCACACCTTAAGAATGAGATTTTTTTAATAGAGGTTTGCACCTGCCTCGCAACCTGGTGATTCAGCCAAATCCCCGGGGTCTGAAACATACACTTTCCACCGTTGCGCCGAACGATGGTCGCTGCAGCACATACAGAGCTTCCAGTGCGGTGGACTGTTAGCGCAACACAGTCCACAGCTTGGGACCCCTGGTTCGCGAAGGCCGTGCTCAACATATTAATGCTGAGCCCTTGAGGGGACTAAATCATGATTTTATACGGCATGGCGAAAACAGTGTTACATTTTTTAGCAGTTTCACTGATCTTGCCAGCGAGTGATACGAACTGAAATACATGTTCCACATACTCCTATGGAACTTAGTAAACCAGGTCTTATCATACATGTAAACCTGCACTTTTGTGCCCTTCTAGTCATGTCCTTGTGCTCATCCAATATGACAATTCCATTAATTCTACATCATGCCCTTCCATGTCGTTTTCTCAGTGGTCTCATTTATCTTGACGCTCATCCCATAGATCCTCATAGTAAATCATTGATTATGGGAACAATAATATATGATTTGTAACTCCATACCTATCTGCTGAAAGGAAATAGTGTAAAAATGAGGTCCAGAAGCAAAATCAAAAGCAATAACTGTTTCTCGTCTACTGACATGCAACACGTGTGCTTCGTATGCAGATGCCAGAAAACAAATTCAAAGCTGTATGGTTAAATTCTGCCAGTCATATATACTTAATCCCTCCAACAAAGGTTTGTATTGTTGCATAGTAGCTTGCATGCCAATTTTGAGCTGTAGATACTTCCAGATGCCCTTATATACTAAGTCCATGAAAGACATTCCCCAATACCATCCGAGTAGCACATGTAGTGCTCCAGTTAATTAAGAGATATCTGGTCAATTTAATTTGTTAGTGCAATTTGGAGAGACCATTAGAGAAAATCAGTAGCTGAGGTTGCACAGGAGTGAAGTAAAAGTGCACTATTTTCATCTGCTGCTTACCATATAAAAGGACAGATGTACATCATATACAACAAGTTACAAGAGGCACCACATGCAATTAGGAACAAATAATGCATACAAAGTTGACTTTTATTTTACCTGATGGACTGCGAGGTTGCACATATCACAGAACAGTATGACGTTGGAATTCTGACACTCGCCATCCATACATATGCAGCAGACAGCATCGTCATCAATGACTACAGGTGGTGCACCTTCTCCAGTTTTTCCGTTGCTCTGCATCAAACATAACAGTGGTGATCAATTTGGGTAACATATAAAGAAATCGCCACTTAAACAAATGGAATAAAAATATGTGAGGAAATAGGAAAGAATAAATTACAGTACAAAGCTATAATCATCAAAGACTGTTCTGTAATGAAGACAAAAAATAGGAGTAGCAACCAATCACTTTCTGTAATAACTACAGTAGAAAACCTATTTAACGTTTTTCTAGGGACCGGAATTTTTTAACCTTAAATGGGGGTTTGCCTAAAATTGAGATTTTGATAGAAAGCAAACCTTTTTCAGAACTGTTTCTCAGTATAGACGTGAATTGCACCACCAACACACAATTTACACAATAACAACAATAAAACAAGGAGATACTTGACGCCGATCTACACTTGATACATGTTAGACAGATAGCATTTCAGTGATTTTATACTTTGTGTGTTACGTACATCGGCTTTTTGTTTATAAGCGCACAAACCCGTTTTCCACCCACAGGATACGTGTACGGTATATGTCATTATGAAATTTTCTATCTATTATGTGAGGAGGAAAACGTCAATTATAGGCCTTTGATCGTCCTTCACAAGCTTATGGCGTCTTTTTCATAGATTTTTATTGTCCCATAACCACAACAAATAGAAATAAATACTTGAGAATTTCAATATTACCTAATGCTAAATGAGGGTTTTGCCATATAACGAACTACATTAAATCGAATATAAATTTTAATTGCACTTATGGAATAATTTTCAGGACTCGAAAATTCTTCAGTTAAATGGGGATTTACGCTAAATTGAGGTCACGCAAAATCGGGGGTTATACTATATTTATTTTGAATGACCCATTTTATCGTCATGAGAGCATACACACAATTTAATTCTGTTGACAAATTTAGCACAGAACGTCTCATGAAAAGATAAGTATTCATTAGCAGTTTTTTAAATAAAAATTTACTATCAATTACCAAAGGAGCAAGACGATATTTTGCCATGTGCAAATGAGATAAAAACAAATCCAAGTTACAGTGACAATTATGGTACACGGGTGGTCTAGGGGAGCAATCCTAAAAGATAAGAGTAAGAAACAATCACATACAAGGCTAATTAAGATGACAAATATAGATGAAAGGAGGATTGCCAACACTGGTGTGGGCGTGTCATGCTCCCTGAACCTATCAGTATGACAAGAACTGTTCCCTCTACGATTCAGCAATTAGTGTATTTAAACAACTAATGGGATGCAAAAAACACAAAAATGAATGGGAGTATCACTATTTACCGTAAAAAGCAAAGAATGGAAAGTCCATGAAGGATTATATCAATATTTTGAAAAGAAGAGATTGTTTCTCGCAACACAGACATCACGATGTGTCTCAGAAAAGCACACTTCTTGGACATATTCAGCTTTCGACTTATAGAGTCTTTGTTGGAAATAGTCTCTCTCTCTCTCTCTCTCTCTGTGTGTGTGTGTCATACACACACACACACACACACACACACACACACACACACACACACAAACATGCACACGCATGGCTGCCATCACCAACCAGTATCACCACAAAGACTAGAGAGAGCAATTTTGTGTGTGTCAGTCAAAAGCCGAGTATCATCAATAAGTCTTAAGTGTGCCTTTCTGTAACGCATTGTGATGTCTGTGTGATGAGTAGCAATCTATACCATAAATCAAAGTGATTAAGTAAACTTGGGCAAATTGGCAAAGAATTATTACAGATATAAACTGAAACATGTATAGTTAAATAATTTCTGTGTGTTATAGAACACTAAAGGCAGATCACATTGAATATGCAAAATGTGTGTGATACCCCAAGATTAAATTTTAGTAGTAAAAGATGGAAATTTTATAATTTTCATGATGAACCTACCTAATTGACACAAAGAAAGTGCAAATGGCTCCTGAATATAAGAAGGGTAAAAGAATGGACATACAAAATTAGAAATCAATATTCTTGAAGTAAGTTCGCTACAGAATTCTTGAAAATAATATCAGTCTAATATACTAGATTTCTTTGGGGCAAAAAACTTCAGTCCACACAAAATCACAATTTTAGAAATCATCACTCATATGAAACATGAGATTGCCTTTTTGTCATATATCTTGAGAACCTTGAATGAAGGACAACAAGCAGATACTATATTCCTTGATTCTGTGATCACTGCAGCTATTAATGAGGGTATGAGCATATGGGATAAGTACTAAGAAATATAATTAATAGAACATGTTATACTGTCTTCAAGTCTTCAATGTTGGTGATCATAAGAAATAAGGGAATTGTCAAGAGTGTGCAGGGAAAGCATGCTAGGTTGGCTGTTATTCTGATGGATTGGTTGTGTACCAATTTGTGGTCGTTTGCTGACAATGGTGTGGTGTTATGGGGATGCAAGATTAACAATGGAAAGTCCAAATAGCAATAGCAATAATATCACAAAAACAACAGATTGCAACTCACCATAGCCACCAGAGTCACAGAGAGACACAAAGAAAAAAAAAAAAAAACAATCACAAACACACACCTAGTCAAAGCTTATGTCAGGAAAAATACACATACACATTCATCCAAGCCCAACTTACACACACATGAATCCAGTCTCTGGCCCCTGCACATCGTTCTGTGGCAGCTGAATATACTGTCGCATAACAGGTGCTGGAAGAGAGCAACAGTGTGATGTAGTGACTAGAGTGTTGAATCTCAAGCAAAGGGTCCTGGGTTCAAGATCCTCCATGTTTGTACATTTTAATGGAAGATGAGGTTGCCAAAGATCAAAATCCTTCACCGTCAATCACTGCCAAAATGATGGGAAACTACATAAGCATTCGTATGGACGGAAAACCAGAACGAGCTCTTGTGGCCAAGGGGGGTATCACATTCGATCAATTTGTAGAAGTACTGCCGCAAATTGCAGAAGACCATTTTTTCCAACAATAAAAATAACCAGCTGAAGATGGCAACTGGAAGGTATATACAGCCTAAAGGAAGATGCATTATTCAATGTAGGCCTTTGAGTTCATCATTTTGGAATAATGTAGTCAGGATATCATCGGATCTGACTTCCTAGAGACTTCTCAAGTAATCATAGATTGTGGTTGCTCAGAGAGAGGCATCTAAGTGTGTGGAGGCTATGTGTGCGGGATGAAGTACCGTATCTACTCAATTATAAGATGAGGTTCTTTCCGAGATTCGTCATTCAGAAAATACAGGGTCATCTTATATTCACAGACTAGCGAAAGTAGACATTTTTATGACATGTAATCAACTAAGTAAAGCTTCAATATACCAAAGACGCACTTACTTCTAGTGCAGCACAATAAATTGTATTAAATAATACATTTTAATTAAAATGTTTAATGCAGTGTATCATTTGAACAGCCTTAATTTCATAATACGAAAGATTAAATACGAAAACTGCATGGGTAATTGTTAGCTTCAGAACCAAAGAAATCAGTATGGCGTGTACACACTAAACTGAGTGTACCTTCTTTTATTTTGAGTTCTTTGTGCTTCTCTTTTACTACATGCATTTCCATATTTCGTGCTTAGTTTAATTTCATTAGGAAGTCCCGGAACATTTTAGAAATATGAAGGCGATGAAAGAAAAACATGTAATTTCCTAGGAGCTGTGTACATCGAATGAAACAGCAGTGCGCTTGATATATAACGGACGGCAGTTCATACCAAAACAATAGGTAAGCAAATCTTATGATGCGAGGGAACAAGCGAATGATATGATTGTTACGAATGTCATGAATCATGAAATAAAATGATGTGGTTAGCGGAGATGACAACTTTTGAGAAAGACAATTACTAATGGCTGAGTCAGGCCGGGCAGTGCTTGCTGTTACTGGGGAAAGGAGGGGGGATTTTTATGTATCAGCATCGCTAAATACGACATTACAATAAAACTAACACTTATTAAAACAAATGCAATATAATAAAGACTGATATGTACAGAGTCTCTTATCTGCAGATTGACGTCATGTCAGATTTGCACTACAATTGTTGAAATATTATCATTTTTTAGTTGAACACTAGTCGCCCTCTTAACTGCTCCTGTTTGCACTAGTAACACTGCTTTTTGTTTTTGAATCATATGCATCTTCTGCACTAAGAGCACATAACAGTTCTGTTTTATATTAGCACGAAATTCTGATTTACAGATCTGCAGTACATTTGTGAAGTAGAAGTTCAAGAATAATTTTTTTAATTGAAAACTCCAATTGACAATAAACTGCTCCTGTTTGCTGAAAGTATACTGATAACATGCTTATTGTTTTGGTATCATATATCCTCTGCACTAACAGAGCACTTAACAGTCTCTTGTCCATAATAGCACTAAATTCTTACCTCACATCGGCACTATGTAAGTGAAGTAGGAGGTTCATTTTTTGAATTGAATACTTTAGTTTCCCTTTTAGCTGCTAGCTGTTCCTGTTCGCAGGACGTACATTGGTAACATGCTTTGGGTGTGACATCATATGCATCTTCTGCAGTAACAGAGCATTTAACAGTTCTGTGTTCATATTAGCTTTAAACTCGTTCTTCTTCTTCATCACCAAACTAAACTCTTACCACAGGGGAATTACTGTGAGGCACCAGAAGAATAGCCATCATAATTTTAATGATGGGTACTTTCTGATTCCTGAAGCATCAGTGAGTTTATATATTCGAAAAAATCATAATTTTAGCCATGTCATTCATAATGTCGTAATTATAGGAGGAAATTCATAATTATTACTATTGATTCGTAATGGTTGGCACTTCTCGGTTAGGCAGTAACCTGAGAGTACGGATTGTACACTCGCAACAATTAAAGCTGTACTCTTATGTTCCTTCCTAAGCACTTAATTTAAAATCATGAAATATTTGTAAAAAGCATGACAACCGCTAAATTGATAACTATCATTTTGATTCCTATAGTTTGTTTTAATTACATAACTTTGGCTGAAAAATCTGTCTTCATTGACAACAAGAAGAAGTTGTTTATTGAGTGAATTTACATTACATAAAACAAACTGTTACACCTGTGTAGTGAATGGTTCTCAGTGTACTTTTCCAATCCACAATCTGGTTGCAATTTGTATTGGAAAAGAAATTTCATAGAATTATCACATCAAGAGTCTCCATCGATATTAGCTAGTAGCTACACAAATCAGCTGTTCCGCCATCTTCGTATGATGTCACCGCTAGCGAAGTGAGAGTCAAACGTCTGATATATATTCAGCACACTGCGTTTTATTCTAGGTACACAGCTCCTAAGAAATTACCAAAAAATAAAATGGAAACGGCTCACAATCACTATATCAGAATAAAGTTTTGAAACTTCAGATGATACGAGATGTCTGTTTATAAAATATCATACCGAAACAAGGTTTTCTTATTCTACCGTAAATAAGGCAGGAACATGTCACTTTTGCTCAAGACCGTAATCATACCAATTTATTATGATACAATTGCTATTCAAATAAACCAATACACTATCATATCACGTTTGCATCAAGTTATGTGACCGCATATTGATAGCTGTTTGTGCGATCTTCCATACAACGTGTGACGTAAAAATGACCTCACATTTGTTCCCTGTTGTGTGAGAACAATGTTATGCACAAAAATCAGCTGTTCCGCAATCCTGCTTCCAATCAACACTTGCGGCAGGCTTCACCAACATTACATTTCAAGGTAAGAGCAAGGACATAACTTTGTAAAGGTTTACCAAGTTTGAAGAGAGAAAAAAATAATAATTAAAAAAATTAATAATAATATCCACGAAAAAAAGGAGGGTCATCTTATAAACGAGGTCGTCTTATACTCAGATAAATATGATAGTTATTTCTGAGGTCAGTGCTTTCAAAGTTAAATGTTAAGTGCCAAACAACACATTGGCCCATGGACTTCATAGTAGAAGGTAATAAGGGCTTACCCAATGGAGGAAGCTGTATTCGTTGCAGCCTCTGTGGTATCAATGGTGAATTGTGGATAGTTAACTAAATAGTCATTTTGGTATGTCCTGAGTAAGTTTCATTAGCACAATTAATATTAAACATAGGTACTTGCAGTTTTTGTGTATTTGTACAATGAAATGGACAGTTGACTTAGATTAGAATATCCTTTCATATTATGGAAGAACATCTAGTGGGACAGAAAGCAGACATTACAACATTCATTTGAGTAATTCTGTCAAATTGCAGAAAACCTAAGTCTGGCTGTCCAGACAAAAATTTTAATCTTACTTCTCTCAAATCCAAGTCCTGTGTCAGTTCGGGTCATTCCATGCCAAGTGATCAAATTTTTCAAAAGTTTCAAACTCTTCCATTTCTGACATTGTTTAAATTTACCATGTATATAAATACACCACAGAAATGAAATTGTGCAAAATTTAAGCTCATAGTACCCAATATGTTGAAAACTATGACCCCATAATTAAAAAGCTATTCGACTAAGATGCAATTAAAAAAGAGCAGAACCCTGTGATTTAAACTTTCTTACTACAAGGAAACTACAATAATTATGAACCTCTTGTTTTCAGATCCTAAACTAATTTTACTCCCGAATCAGAAAATCATGTGGTATTCTGTAAGACACAGTATGAGCCAGTTTAATGCATCAAATTACAATAAAAAATTCTTCAGAGAAGAATACTTAAATTTATTGGCATTGTTTTAGAGTCATATTAAAGGAGAACAATACAAAAAACTACAACTTGGTATATAATACATATATTAATAGTATTTGTGGCAGCTGCTTCCTGCCAAAGCACTTATTATACATCATATTCAATCAGAAATATTATATAGCATATGAAACTGCAAAAACATCCCTCTATAAAGCTGATAGACAATAGTTTCATCTGATATTGCAAAAATCATAAATGATGTGGTGCTGTTTGTGATGCTTCTGGTCATTTATAATAATATCTATATTAATAAAAATGAATTGCTGCATGTATGATAGCACATCATTTTGGAATGGCTTCACCGATTTGGCTGAAGTTTTCTTTGTTCTCTTCGTAATTCCCAGGACAAGGTTTGTATGAAAGAAACTTTTTTTTTTTTAATCTATCAGAAAATATCAGAATTTGAGAAAAACTGAAACTATGCTTCCAGCTCAGACCATTTCCTAGTCTCTAACAATCAGCTTATTCATTCACTACTCGCCTAGTGAACAAATACTCTGTAACGGAGTGAACAAATACACCAAGAAGGTTAGAAAAAGGGAGATGGCGTTATCTATGCTGATAACAGGTATTGCCTGAAGCAAGGGAGCAATTGGAAAATCTACCAGAAAATATCAGAATTTGAGAAAACTGAACATATGTTTCCAGATGGGTGGGATCGCTTCGTAAAAATGACCTTCACCATTATAGTGCAAAATCCTTCCTAAACCTAGCAACAAGCATATGCACACAAGATTAAAGCAGCCAGACAGATTTAACATAAAACATTGTTTCTTTAGAAGCCTCTCTGCATTATTCTTACCTTCATAGTGTTATCGGTGGTGATCATGTCTTTGGAGCAAACATAGAATTGATGTTAGGTTCGTGATATTTTTGAGTGTTGCAAACAAACTGAGTACAGATATCATGGTTTATTACGAAGCGTGTCCAGAAAGTAAGTTCCGTTTGCTAATAAAATGAAATTGTACACAGATACAGAAGAAATTTTTATTGCGCAAAATTCTACAACTCTTAAACTACTTTTCCACATAACTGCCGAAATTTTGTAGGCACTTGTCATAGCGTGCCACAAGTTTTTGCATGCATCCTTCACAGAAGGTTGCCGCCTGTGTATTCAACCATGTGGTAACAGCTCATCATCATTGAAGTGTTGACCACCAAGGACAGATTTTAGGTCTAAGAAGAGATGAAAATCGCTATGAGAGAGGTCCAAGCTGTATGGAGGATGATCAAACAGGTCCCATTGAAATTTCCGTAAGAATTGTTTGGTCACATTCGGTGTGTGAGGTCAGGCATTATCATGGGAAACAAATATTTTGACGGTAATCCTCTTCTTACACCTAAAATCTGTCCTTGGTGGACAACACTTCAACGATGATGACGAGCTGAAAGAACATGTTACCACATGGTTGAATACACAGACGGCAACATTCTATGAAAATGGCACACAAAACCTTGTGCCATGCTATGACAATAAAGTAGTTTAACAGTTGGAGATTTTTGTACAATCAATATTTTTTTCTGTATCTGTACCCATTTGTTTTATATAACCAAACAGAACTTACTTTCTGGACGCGCCTCGTATTTTAATACCTCCATTATGGCATCATAATATCAGTTGGAGTACGCGCAATGCAATCTTCGAAGATCGTACACAGCGTTTGGAGGTAAATCAAGAAAGATAATATCATTCACCAACAAGCATACAATGATCGCAACACAAACACTTTCGAAGTGTTGTATTTCCATTCCACTTATTACATTTCAATTAATTATTATATTTTTCTATTTCATATGGAATTTCTATCATTAAAGTATGATCATGGTACAATTATTTTGTTTCCAATTCACAAACTCTAAAAAAAAAAAAACAAATTTATAAAAAGCATTTCTTTTCTGCTCGGAAGCGTCGAGATTCGAGGAGCCAGACCAACCGAGCGTTAACCATGCATACCATCACCTTACAGACGCAGCTAGTAAGAGAAATGGGGCGATAACTTGATGGAAGATGTTTGCCCTTCCCTGGTTTGGGGATGGGGACAACAATGGCTTCACGCCAACTTGTGGGAACCTGACCTGCATTCCATATGCGATTAGAGGTGCTAAGTAGGAAACGCCCGCAGGAGAAAGGTTTTTCAGCATCTCAATATGGATGGAATTGGGCCCAGGTGCAGAAGATCGGGACAGGGCAAGGGCACGGTCTAGCTCCTGCATGGTGAAGGAGACATTATAACTTTCACGATTAAAAGAGTGGAAAGAAGGCAGCCGTGCCTCCTGTACCTGTTTGCGAGGGAGGAAGGCAGGGTGGTAACGGGCAGAGCTCGAAACCTCCGTAAAGAAACAGCCCAATGCGTTGGAAACATCAGCAGGGTCCACAAGGACTGCGTTCTCGACGGTCAGGCCAGAAACCGGGGAGTGGACCTTTATGCCGGATAAACGGCATAGGCCACCCCAGACAGCCGAGGAGGGAGTAAAGCAGTTAAAACAACTGGTAAAAGCTATCCAGCAAGCTTTTTTGCTGTCATTGATAACACGACGACATTGCGCTCACAATCGTTTATAGTTGATATTATTCTCCAACATTGGGTGGCGGCGGAAGGTGCGTAAAGCACGGCGCCGGGCTCTAAGAGCGTCACGGCAGGCTGCAGTCCACCAGAGGACCAGGACGCAACGTAGAGAAGAGAATGTACGAGGTATGGAATGTTCGGCAGCTGTGAGAATAACCTCTGTGAGGTATTCGACCTGACTATCACAGCTGGAAAAGTTCTGATCCTGAAAAACTGCCATGGAAGAATAAAGCCCCCAGTCGGCTTTAGAAATGTTCCAACTGGTGGGACGAGGAGATGGGGAATGATGCAGGAAGTGGATGACACAAGGAAAATGGTCACTCGAGTACATGTCAGAAAGTGCATATCACTCAAACCGACCGGCAAGATGAGGAGTGCATATCGCGAGGTGTATATGGGAATAAGTATGTGTTGTGTCTGAAAGGAAGGTCGGTGCACCGGTGTTGAGGCAGACAAGATTGAGGTGTTGGAGAAGGTCCACCAAAAGAGAGCCTCTCGGACAAGGTGCCAGAGAGCCCCATAGAGGGTGGTGGGCATTAAAGTCGCCTACCAACACAAAGGGTGAAGGGAGCTGGTCAACGAGGTGAGCACATCTGCCCTAGTAAGGGTGGATGACAATGGCGAATAGATATTACAGAGGGAAAAGGAAAAGGTGGATAGAGTGATGAGGATGGCAACTGCCTGTAGGTGAGTACGCAATGAAATGGGATGGTGATAGATGTCGTGCCGAATGAGCATCAGAACCCCTCCATGGGCTGGGGTACCTTCCACAGGTGGCAGGTCGAAACGCACAGAGGTGTAGTGTGGGAAGTCTGCACAATCACTTGGACTTAACTTAGTTTCTTGGAGACAGACTAGAAGTGGGCAGTGCAATCAAAGGAGTAATTTTAATTCCTCCCGATTGGAATAAAAGCTGTGAATATTCCATTGAAGGAGCGCCATGATAAAAAATGTGAGAAGAAAATAAGCTAAAAAGGAACAAGCAGGTGGGGTCACCTCGACGGCTGCTGAGGACCGGACTTCGAGGGAGCACTACTACCACTATCTAGAGGCAGAGAATCATGTTCCATATGTTCAACTGATGCATCTGCCACCTTCCCGAGTTGATCAGGAGGGGCTGCTTCCGCCGCCAGTAAAATGCCAGTTGCCCGGCTAACAGTAGTTCGTCCCAGCGAGACAGAAGATGATCGGGGCCGACTATGTTGGGCGGTGTGACGGATGGGTCACGCCTCAGCGGGGAAGGAGAGGAACTCTCTCTCTCTCTCTCTCTCTCTCTCTCTCTCTCTCTCTCTCTCTCTCTCTCTCCCCCCCCCCTTTTTTTTTTTTTTTGGCTCTTCTGGAAGAGTGACGGTGAGAAGAAGCAGTTAAGCAGTTGACGGTTGAGAAGCCTGAGTACACAGAAAATCTTCACGGACGGGTTCCTTTTTCAAAGTCCGGGCATCTTGTTTAGATGCCCGCGGTTTATTAGAGGTTGACGAAGACTGAACTTTAGAAGCAGCAGGGACGTGGAACGGGCAATCTTCGGGCTGGCAGATCGCACAACTGTGTCAGCGAAAGTAAAATCACAGGTCTGGGTACTTGAATCCTTAGTAGGTCGAGTGGAGGTGAGGACCTTACTGTATGTGCCCACTGGGAGGACAGTGGGCTTTCAACTCGCCAACAACTTTCGAGCAGCAGATGTTGATACCTTTTCCGTAATCCGAATTTGCTGAATGATCTTTTCATCCTTATATACAGGGCAGTCCCGAGAGGAAGCCGCATGGTCACCGTTGCAATTAAGGCAGTGAGGGGACGGAGGTGGACAATCCCCCTCATGGGCGTCCCTACCACAAGTGACACATTTTGCTGCATTAGGGCAAGATTGACGGGTGTGGCTGTATCTGTGGCATTGGAAACAGCGTGTTGGGTTTTGTATATAAGGGCGGACGGAGATGACTTCATACCCTGCTTTGACCTTGGATGGGAGTTCAACTCTGTTGAATGTCAAAAACACATACGAGTTGGTGTCAGCTGGTTATCTACCTTTTTCAACACCCTATGCACGGCTGTTACACCCTGATCAGACATATAGGTTTGTATGTCTTTGTCAGACAACTCGCCAAGGGATCTTGTAAAAACTAACCCCTATGACGAGTTGAGTGTGCGATGCACTTCTACCTTGACAGGAAATGTGTGTAACAACGTAGTTCGCATTAGTTTTTGGGCCTGGGAGGCACTGTCCGCTTCCAGCAACAATGTTCCATTGGGCTGACGCGAACAGGTTTTAACAGGGCCAGCAATTGCATCAACACCTTTCTGAATGACGAAAGGTTTTACAGACGTGAAATCTTTACCGTCGGTTCGAGAGACAACAAGGAATTTCAGAAGAATAGGCAAAGTTTTCTTATGCTGAGGTAAATCTATCTTTCCTTTTTTGGGTCAGAGTCACAGAAGAAGAGAAGGAAGTCATTGCGGAAGTGTCCCCTGTGATTACCGGCATCTCCGATGCCGCGCTCCTTCCTAGTGGGGGCTGTCTCTGAGGGCTTACCCGCCTTAGGTGATTGTTCACACCTCAGATCACACCTCCCGAGAACAGATGGAGGGACCAAACGACATGTTTGGAAGGTACCAGCTTGGGTAATCACCCCTCCCTGGGCCTGGCCTTTACCAGGGGGTACGTACGTGCCCTACTTGTCTACCAGGGGAGGGGAATTACGCATTACACCGTCACCTGCTACGCATGATGGTGCGTGCGTCGGCCTTCAGACACGCACAGGGAGGAAAGAAGAAGAATAGAGGAAGTGAAGAGAAAGAAGTGTCTCAAACGCCGAAGCGGAGGCTAAGGAGGAGGAAAGGAAGGCTAGGAGAGTACAGCAAAGAGAGAAAGACAGAAGCAAGGGTTAGGAAAGGAAGAAACCAAGGAAAAAGAGAAACTGGGACAAGAAACCACCTTGATTCGCAAAGGACGCCCGTCTCCGGGCGAACGCGTGAACCGGGAGAGAAAGTGAAGCAGCCTGGGGCGGAAGAAAGGCTGCTTCGGCTCGGGGCCCCGTGCGCGGCACACACGTACCCTCAAAAGAGCTGTGGGACCCCTGGGGGGTGTGACTGCCTTCAGCATGATACAGTGTGTGTTTATTCTTTACAGAAAAATTCCATCAATTTCTAAAAATGTCAGTTTTCAAATCCAAAGCACTTTTATTACTTTTCAGATGGATATGCTGCCCAGTAAAAAACCAGAAAGAACTTCACTAATCTGTCCTACCATCAGGAAGATTTTAATGTTATAGCGGAATGGCATTTTTTTGCTACAGTGCATGGTAAAGGACCTCGTGATGGAGTAGCAGGGACTGTAAATAGAATAGCAAGACTTTCCTGCCTCAAGTGACCTAATGAAAATCATATTCTGACATCAAGACAGTTGTTTGAGTGGTGCAAGGAAAATATTCCTTCATGTATCTTCCATTATACATCGGTTTCCCATCATAACGAAGATTCAGCCAAGCTGAAACAATGTTTCAAAAATACAAGGACAATTCCAGGTACCCATAAGCTTCATTGTGTAATACCTGTTAACAAAGGTTTAATAAGGATGAAGACATATTCTGCTTCTTCACTAAGCAGAGAAGAGTCAATGATTGCTATGGCAAATGAAATGCTGTTAACAGATGTACAATGATTTGTTGCCTGTATGTATGACAATCACTGGTGAGTTGTATATGTCTTACAAACTTGTGAAGAAACAGATGAAGTAAAGGTCAACTTCTTGCATCCACATGGACCATCTCCGTCATTTGCGTTTCCTGTCAAACCAGACACTTGTGTCATAAGAAAAGGTGACATTATCACAAGAATCGATCTAGTGACACCAACTGGAAGGACATACAATCTCCCTGCATCAGATCGGGCGAACATTAACAATTTAGTTGGAGAATTGTAAGGAGAGATCTAATCACTTTTCAATGCCTTTTCATTAAAATTGTAATGTAAATGGTTCATAATGCCATTATAATAATGCAAACCATAGTTTTGTAGAATATTACTAATGGATTGTATGTTGTCATAATTTGTGTATCATATATATGAGTTACCTTCTTCATTTCAGTAGTGTATTGATGCTGACAAAATAATTGTTTGTGAATATTGTTGAAATGAGATAGAATGGCTGGCCAGTACTTACCATTGTGTTGTACCGCCGATAGTAACACAAAATGAAAAAACAGAAAAAAAGGGACAAAGGGACAAGCTTTCGGAACAGAGTTCCTTCGTCAGGTGGGAGAGAAGGGAGGAATAAAGGATGGGAATAGAAGGGAAAGGTGGTTCACGACCTAGGTCATGAAGGTGGTGTTTCGGAAGTGTGGGCGTCAGAGATACTGCATGTATGTACTGAGCCAAGCCAGAGAGGATAAATATAACTAAAAAGGAAAGATCAAGTAGTAAAGAGAAGAGAAGAGAGTGAAATTAATGATGCTGAGGGGTGTAGGAGGGGCGGGGGGGGGGGGGTGTATAAAACGTTTTTCATAAACAGGGAAATATGGATGGATACACACACACACACACACACACACACACACACACACACACAGAGAGAGAGAGAGATAGAGAGAATGACAGAGAGAGCGAGAGGGCGGTAGAGAGAGAGAGGGGGGGGGGGGGTAAGGAACGGATAATGAATAGGTGAGCTGAGGATGGAGGAAGGGGAGGGGTTAGCGTAGATTTAGGCCAGGGGGGTGGCGGGAGGAGAGGATATGTTGGAGGGCAAGTTCCCACCTCCGTAGCTCTGAGGGACTGGTGTTGGTTGGTACTATCCAAATGGCACGTGTGGTGTAACACGTGCCCAGGTCCCTGGAGTTATGATGGAGGGCATGTTCTGCCACAGGATATTGGGTGTCCCCCAGGCGAACAGTTCGTCTATGCCCATTCATCCGCTCAGCCAATTTGTTGGTAGTCATACCAACATAAAAGGCTGAACAGTGGACACATGTCAGCTGGTATATGACATGCGTTGTCTCACATGTGGCCCTGCCTTGAATTGGGTAGGTTTTTCCTGTGGTGGGGCTGGAGTATGTGGTAGTGGGAGGATGCATTGGACAGGTTTTGCAGCGGGATCGGTTGCAGGGGTAGGAACCATTAGGTAGGGAGGGTGGTTTTGGGATGTTGTAAGGTTGGACAAGGATGTTGCGGAGGTTGGGAGGACGGCGGAAGGCTATTCTGGGTGGTGTGGGAAGAACAGTTTGGAGTGATGGTCTCATTTCAGGGCATGACTTGAGAAAGTCATAGCCCTGTTTGAGGAATTTGTTGAGGCATTCCAGGCCAGGATGGTACTGGGTGACTAAGGGAGTGCTTCTGGGTGGTCTGGGGTTAGGAACATTGTTTTTGGAGGGAGAGGAATGGACAGCTCGTGAGATCTGTTTGTGGACGAGGTCTGTAGGGTAGTTGCGGGAGAGGAAAGCATTGGATAGATTGTTGCTGTAGCTGGTGAGGGATTCGGAACTGGAACAGATACGTTTCCCACGGATGCCCAGGCTGTAGGGAAGGGATCGTTTAATATGGAAGGGATGGCAGCTGTCAAAGTGGAGGTACTGTTGTTTGTTAGTGGGTTTAATATGGACTGAGGTGTGGATGTGAGACTCAGCAAGGTGAAGGTCAACATCAAGGAAGGTGGTTTGAGTTTTGGAGAAGGACCAGGTGAATTTAAGGCTGGAGAAGGAGTTAAGGTCGTGGAGGAAGTTCAGAAGGGTTTCTTCACCGTGAGTCCAGACCATAAATATATCATCTATGAATCTATACCAAAATACTCTCCAAAATACTTCTCCTCTCAGCACCTGGCTCAAATAACACACTTGGATCCATAATACAACAAGCCAACTGTAAACTTGAACTGAATGCCGCACAACACCTTAGAAAACTGTCCAAACTACTGGTCCATCATATCAGAAGTGGTATCCCTCTTCCCATAATCCACAACCACCCACCACACCACCACCCTCAAAACCCCCCACTCATTGGCAACAAACCAAGCCTGGCTTCCCTACTGAATCTTCCAATCCCAGCACACACCCCTCCCAGAACCTATCACAACCGTCACCACATGCAGAAACCACCCAATACCAATTCCAATTCAGTCCTTAACCTCTCATCCAAATCCCTCTCCATTCCAGAAATATCTGTCCTGTCTAAAGGCTTAACCTTCTGTCCTACACCTAAATTTAATCACACTGCCCTGGTCAAAGATCTCCTCTCATTCACCCGTAACCTCAACTGGAAATACCACTTCAACACCCAGTCACAACCCCCAGGCAGCAGAGCCGCTGTTGAACCCTGTCTTGAACAATTCCGACCTCCCTCCCAAAAAGATCCTCCTGCTCTTCCTCAAAACCATCCCTTGCAGGCATTCCAGGAATTCCTCACATCAAGCATTGCTTCCCAATCCTTCCTGAACAACATACCAACCACTCCTAACATCAACCCAGCTGAATCCAAAGCCATCCGAGAGCTGAAAGCGGACCGCTCCATTGTAATTCTCCCAGCGGACAAGGGTTCCACAACTGTGGTACTTGATCGAGGGGAGTATGTGGCAGAAGGGCTGCGTCAACTCTCGGACACCTCTACCTACAAACCTATTCCTTATGACCCCATTCCCTCAGTCCAGGCTGAACTACAGAAAATTCTTAAAACCCTAGGTCCGTTACAAGGTCTCACCACTGCCTCCTTAGAACTTCGCTCTCCGCCTGAACCTCGCATGCCTACCTTTTACCTACTCCCTAAAATCCATAAAGAGAATCATCCTGGCCGTCCCATAGTAGCAGGTTTCAAAGCTCCAACAGAACGTGTCTCAGCTCTGGTAGACCAACACCTCCAACCTATAACCTGCAGGCTCCCATCCTATATCAAAGATACAAACCACTTTCTGGAACGCCTCAAATCCATCCCTATGCCCCTCCCACGTGATAGCTTCCTTGTCACCATTGATGCTACATCCCTGTACACCAACATCCCTCACACCCATGGTCTATCAGCTCTGGAACACTATCTTTCCCAACGCCCACCTGAAAGCCTCCCAAAAACCTCATTCCTTGTCACACTTGCTAATTTCATACTCAACAATAATTACTTCACCTTTGAGGGCCAGACCTACAAACAAATCAGGGGGACAGCTATGGGTACCAGGATGGCCCCTTCCTATGCCAACCTCTTCATGGGCCGCATGGAAGAGGCATTCCTTAAGACACAGAAGTTGACTCCCCTGGTTTGGTATAGATTCATAGATGATATATTTATGGTCTGGACTCACGGTGAAGAAACCCTTCTGAACTTCCTCCACGACCTTAACTCCTTCTCCAGCCTTAAATTCACCTGGTCCTTCTCCAAAACTCAAACCACCTTCCTTGATGTTGACCTTCACCTTGCTGAGTCTCACATCCACACCTCAGTCCATATTAAACCCACTAACAAACAACAGTACCTCCACTTTGACAGCTGCCATCCCTTCCATATTAAACGATCCCTTCCCTACAGCCTGGGCATCCGTGGGAAACGTATCTGTTCCAGTTCCGAATCCCTCACCAGCTACAGCAACAATCTATCCAATGCTTTCCTCTCCCGCAACTACCCTACAGACCTCGTCCACAAACAGATCTCACGAGCTGTCCATTCCTCTCCCTCCAAAAACAATGTTCCTAACCCCAGACCACCCAGAAGCACTCCCTTAGTCACCCAGTACCATCCTGGCCTGGAATGCCTCAAAAAATTCCTCAAACAGGGCTATGACTTTCTCAAGTCATGCCCTGAAATGAGACCATCACTCCAAACTGTTCTTCCCACACCACCCAGAGTAGCCTTCCGCCGTCCTCCCAACCTCCGCAACATCCTTGTCCAACCTTACAACATCCCAAAACCACCCTCCCTACCTAATGGTTCCTACCCCTGCAACCGATCCCGCTGCAAAACCTGTCCAATGCATCCTCCCACTACCACATACTCCAGCCCCACCACAGGAAAAACCTACCCAATTCAAGGCAGGGCCACATGTGAGACAACGCATGTCATATACCAGCTGACATGTGTCCACTGTTCAGCCTTTTATGTTGGTATGACTACCAACAAATTGGCTGAGCGGATGAATGGGCATAGACGAACTGTTCGCCTGGGGGACACCCAATATCCTGTGGCAGAACATGCCCTCCATCATAACTCCAGGGACCTGGGCACGTGTTACACCACACGTGCCATTTGGATAGTACCAACCAACACCAGTCCCTCAGAGCTACGGAGGTGGGAACTTGCCCTCCAACATATCCTCTCCTCCCGCCACCCCCTGGCCTAAATCTACGCTAACCCCTCCCCTTCCTCCATCCTCAGCTCACCTATTCATTATCCGTTCCTTACCCCCCCCCCCCTCTCTCTCTACCGCCCTCTCGCTCTCTCTGTCATTCTCTCTATCTCTCTCTCTCTGTGTGTGTGTGTGTGTGTGTGTGTGTGTGTGTATCCATCCATATTTCCCTGTTTATGAAAAACGTTTTAGACACCCCCCCCCCGCCCCTCCTACACCCCTCAGCATCATTAATTTCACTCTCTTCTCTTCTCTTTACTACTTGATCTTTCCTTTTTAGTTATATTTATCCTCTCTGGCTTGGCTCAGTACATACATGCAGTATCTCTGACGCCCACACTTCCGAAACACCACCTTCTTGACCTTGGTCGTGAACCACCTTTCCCTTCTATTCCCATCCTTTATTCTTCCCTTCTCTCCCACCTGACGAAGGAACTCTGTTCCGTAAGCTTGTCCCTTTGTCCCTTTTTTTCTGTTTTTTCATTTTGTGTTACTATCGGCGGTACAACACAATGGTAAGTACTGGCCAGCCATTCTATCTCATTTCAACAATATTTATTATCTCTGAGGAGAATTTTCATCATTAATCGAATAATTGTTTGTGAATGATGTCTTGGGTTTGCCATCTTGATATTTACCATATTTCTAGTAACATAATGGAAAAATAAAAAAATATTTTTTCCAGAGATATTCAAGGTTGAGCGATTCACATATTTGAGTTCCTATTCCATATGCTCGTACCTTTGTTAGCAGTCCATAGTGTGGTACCGTGTCAAATCCTTTCGAAGACCGAGAAACTTAGTCTGCCTGTTGCCCTTCATTTATATACAGCTCGCAAGGTGTCATGAGAGAAAAGGGCAAGCTGAGTTTCGCCTGTTCAATGCTTCCTAAAGATGTGCTGATGAATGAACAGAACAGAACAGTACAGCAAACTGATGTTAATGATATAGGTCTGTAATTTCGTGAGTCTGCTCTTTTGCCTTTCATGTAAAAGGGAGTGACCTGGATGGCGGGTGTTTATCAGAGACTAGTGTATCATCAGCAGTGTCCCAAGAAAGTGTGATAGAACCATTATTATTTTCTATCTATATAAATGATCTTAAATAAAAATTACTAGTATGTCTGCCTAGGTGTATTTGTGTTTGCGTCTGTGCAAATGTGTGGGTGTGTGTGCGTATTTGTTTACCTTCCTTTTCTTCCCACAAAGTAAGTCTTTCCTCTCTCGGGATTGGAATGGCTCTTTACCCCCTTCCTTAAAACCTTCATCATTAACTTTTCCCTCTCCTTCCCTTCTGCCTGAGGAAGCACCTGGGTTGCAAAAGCTTGTGTTTGTGTGTGTGTGTTCTATTTATTTGTGCTACTATCACACCTGTGCTCCTTCGCCTGGTGAGTAATCTTCATATATTTTTTATACATTATTTTTCGTCTATATAAATGATCTGTCAGACATAGTGAGTTGCAATCTGCGGCTACTGGCCGACGAATCTGTGGTGTACGTGAAGGTATTGTCATTCAATGACTGTAGTAGGGTGACCCGGACCAAATTTCTAGGTGGTGTGAGGAATGGCAACTAGCACTAAATAGTGCAATTAATAAGGATTTTATGCGACAGAAGCTGTTTCCCATATTTAATGTTATTAATGTGGTCACTCTGCATGTGGCTCCTGATGGAGTCATATGTCTGTAATTTTTTTTTTTCCCCATCTCTGTGGATAATTTGTGTCACATTAATTGAAGGCACCAATGTGGCTTTCCTATCAGTTTCCAATCTTATTCCTGGCCAGTGACTGCATCTAGAAGATTCAATGGTGGATTTGTAACACATGAGACGTTGATACTAAAGTATACAATGCCCTGGTCCAGTTCATGCATTGTTTGCGTGCAGCTTGGTCATTTATTATCCCGAAGACAAATTTTGAATTTCTGAACAGCACATCAACACAAATATTGCATCACCTTCAATAACTAGAACAGGACATCAGAATAATTTTGCAGAAGCAATACTGAACAATAATGACTACAAATTAAATTCCAGGAAACAGTAATTTTAAATAGCACTGAACTTGGGAACCAAAGTGAAGATTCCACACATCAGCTTGGGAAACACAGCAAAAACCCAACTGATGTTTTTGGACACTGTTGAAGAAACCAAGAAAAACAATTTGGAAACTACAGTAAGAAATCCAACTGAGGCTTTGATACCTTGATGAAGACAGTGACACAACTAATCGTTTTTAATCCACTGTCTTGCTTGTTTTGATGTTGTGGATTCAGAAACATGTACTCTAACGTAATCATAACATGTTAAACATGACTTTTATTGAAGTTCAAGATAATATTTGTTTTATTTGCTGGACTGACTAAGATCCAACAGAATATTTCTAATGCAGAACATAGTGCTCTTTCCAATGGTATAAAAAAGAATAATTTCTGAAATGATCCTTTTGCAACATTTATATCTGAAAATGACTCATTTATTGTAATTTTAAATTTGATGACACAGCTGTAATTGTATAATCAAAAATAACTGGCTACACTAGAAGATACACTAACATAATTACATCCCAGACATTATCAACAACTGGGCCACATAGCAGTTTCTACTCATTTTCTTCCTGATATATCTGACCTCAAAGAGGATAAAAAATCTGTGCACTTCTCTCCACATGTTATTAGAGTCAATTTAATGCATTATGCTGGCTCACAAAATGCTTTACATTCTATCACATTGTATTTTTCTGATCCGCAGCCAAACATTAGCCAAGTGTTTCATATTGCTTTTCTCTTGAAATAAAAGAGAGCTTTAACATATGGTTTTGTTCATTTTCATGTACATTTGTCAGAAAGCTACCGAAATGGAAAGCCACTGTTTCTCATATTCTTAAGATCACCATTTAAAATTTTGCACACATTCACTTCTGGAATAGGTCTACACAAACAGTAAATTTTAGGCAAACTAAAGCTCAATGAGCTGGAAAGCAAATGAGGACTTGGGATGGAATGACCAGTTAACAAAGTATCTGTCTATTTTATGCACTTACTGAAACGTAACCGTGCAATTCATTTTCAATGCTATGTTTTCATGATCTCATATGGTTACCAGTTCAATGTTTCAGATATTTATAACAATTTACAACATATATTGAGAAATTTAACTGTGGAAGAGTTTGGATCCCAAGGTGTGATTAAATCATTGGGGAGTCCAATAAATTTTTAATTTGTTTTAAAATGTCTATATTTTACAGGAAGAATAACACTACAACAATATGTGGTATGCAGAAAATTTTTGGCAGATCTATAAAAATTAATAGAAGCAATTTTACAGGTAAAAAGAAAAATAAAACTGATATTCTGATTTTTTTCCTTGCATATAATGAACACGTCATGACATTTTTTAGACAAAATTATTGATATTAACACAGAAATCTTTATTTTAATTCTAACTCATAACTACATATAAAACTATTGTACTACAAGATTCACCTGGAAATAGGATTCCTTTTCTAAACGGTCCATAAGCAACTCAAATGTATCAACAGGAACATCTGAAAGCCCAGCAGCTGCTCGTCTCTCATTAATAATACTAAGCCATGCACAATCTTCTTCATCCATGTCATACTCCACTTCTGCATCCATCTCTTCTGCTGATCGTTCAATGAACCTGTAATTTAAGAATATAGACTCTACATGTTTTCTTTGAAGAATGAAATAGTTCTTTACACAAAAATTGATCAAAACTTGCTGATAAGTAATTAGCAATTGCAGGAATTAATACACATAGGTATAAATCCAAACAACCTTACGAAAATTCCCGACTATTGTGTTTGTATGAAATCAATTTAAAAACCGTATGTGGCGCCATACCTTAACATGTGCAAAATATGAAAACATGGCACCTGTTCAATGGAAATGATGTTGCTGTTTCAAAAGAATGCTACAGACCATCTTCCTAAAAATGAGTACCACAATATCAAGTATTCCCTAGCAATTTCAATAATTTGAGGAGTGTTAACTTATTTTTCAAAAGAGAGAGATTGGCTGGCCAGTACTTACCTTTATGCTGTACTGCCGATAGTGACACAAATGAAGAAAACAGGAAAAGGACAAGCTTTTGAAGCACAGTTCCTTCTTCAGGTGGGACAGAAGGGAAGAAAAAAGAATGGAAACGGAAGGGGAAGGTAATTCACAACCAAGGTCATGAGGATGGTGTTTAAGGAGTGTGGAAGTCAGAGATACTGTATATTAGGCAGGGCGAAGTCCGAGACAACACACGTCATATATCAACTGATGTGTGTCCACTGTGTGGCCTTTTATGTTGGTATGACGGCCAACAAATTAACTGAGTGGATGAATGGTCACAGACGGACTGTTCGCCTGGGGGACACTCAATATCATCTGACAGAGCATGCCGTCCAGCATGAGCCCAAGGACCTTGGCACATGTTACACCACATATGCCATTTGGATACTGCCATCTAACATCAATCCCTCAGAGCTACGGAACTGGGACTTGCCCTCCAACATATCCTCTCCTCCCACCACCCTCCCCCATCTCTCTCTCATATATATGTCTTCCTTAGTTTGTTTGCATGTGTATGGCTGTCTGTGGGTGTTTCTTTACCTTTCCTTTTTTCTCCTAAGGTAAGTCCTTCCACTCCCGGGATTGGAATGACTCCTCATCCACTCCCTTAAAACCCGCATCCTTCCCTTTTTCCCCTCCTTCCTTCCTCTTTTTCCTGATGAAGCAGCCAATGGTTGCAAAAGCTTGAACCTGTGTTTGTGTGTGATTTTATTTGTGTTTTTGTGCCTGTCAACGAGCCTGTGCTTTCGGTAATTTAACACAAGGAGGACCACCATTAGCAAACTACCTAGAAGGACCAATACCGGTCATTTTGACGGGTGACTTTTTCTTTATTTTTTTTTTTTTTTTTTTCAGTTTTACTTGTTGAATTAATTCAGTTTAACTTTTCTTAAATTTCGCTAGGGTATTAAGCTTACCCCAATGTGCAACATGTAGAAATGTGTATAGAAGTTTTATTTAATTAAAAAATGGATCAAGGAAAAGAATACACCGTAAAACCACTTATTTGAAATTGAATTTACAAATGCAAATTAGCACATAATTAAAAACAAATTATTTTATTGCTACGAAATGTTTTCTATCAAATCCACCATCTTGGACAAAACACTTTGCGCACACATACGGAACACTTCCAGCACTAGGATCACATACATATTTCTTGCATTGCATACACAAATTTTTAGTTTGTGAGCTTTGCAAGGATAGAGTTGCTCATCTATGGTCATAAATGCACCAGGTTTATGGTTCCGGATACAGTAGTCTACAAATGGTTTCCAGACTGGAATAGCTGCTGCAAAACCATCAGTCCTGAGTCTTTCAGGACGAGTTTGCTGGTTATCAGATCTCCAAAATTGCTTGATTTCTATCAACTTATTTCTTCCCACAGTAAGGGGAAAAAATGGCAACCCTCACACTTGATACATAATAGGTTTAGGGGAAATCCTTTCCTCCACACACTACACATGCATACATTACGCCTATAGCAGCTTCTAATTGGGCCAAATCGAGTTCCTAAATTTAATCTTGTAGAACTTCGCTGGATCTAATCTTCCAGGTGCATGGCCCGATGCAATTACATTGACTGAAGTCTCTTCACTTCCGACTACTGGATGCAATTGTTTTTGTTTTCCTCCTCGGCTGTGAGTAAGAATTTGTGAGGCCAAGGAAATTGAAACAGTAAGCGCTGGCTTATTTGTATGTTTTCGTGCAGGTTCTGGATCTTTATCTGGTGAAATTGAAGATTCGCCTCATTGTATAATGTCAGGTCGGTATTCTGTATCATCGTTATCACCAACTCATCACAAGCAAAAATGTCTTCTCCTTCAGAATCTTCTTCTGGTAAATTATTCAAATATTTCAGTAATTCATCTGAATGAAAATACTGATGCATCGTAATGAGGAGAGCTAAGCCTTTGCAGAGCACAACAACTATTGATAGAGAACACATATGTAGTATCCACTCAGCTACAAAATAAATTAGAAAGGAAAGAAAGACAGGGAACGAGACCACAACAATGAAATAACTTACATGTGAGCTAAGCAGATAAATAAGCAATTGTTACAACTTTAAGGACATGGAATGTAAAAAATATATCACTGGTCAAAATTACTAGTGGTGGTCCTTTAAGAAAAATGAAATACAGAAAAAATTTATAACTCATTTAGTTTTCGTAGTAAATATTTTTTTTACAGAAATTGTAGACCACTGAAATACATTAAAAGTCATGAAATATAAGATTGCTGAAATAAAACAGATTGCCCGGTACAGTCCCTCCAGTGTTAAATGACATGTTCAAATTGATGAAATGAATATTATAGAGAGAAACTTTCCTGGTAGGATAAATATGTATAAAAAATAGAAATCTGATAATTTTCCCAAAGCACAGGCTCATAGATAGACACAAAAACACAAATAAAAACACACACAAACACAAGATACAAACTTTCGCGAAAGTTTGTATCTTGTGTTTGTGTGTGTTTTTATTTGTTTTTTTGTGTCTATCTACGAGCCTGTGCTTTGGGAAAATTATTCGATTTTTATTGGCCCACTTTAGATTACTGCAGTAACACTAAAAGTGGGCCTTTGCAATCATCTTTTGACAGCTCGAAATTTAAATGGAAATAATCTGACACGAAAATTGAATAACCGAATTTGTAGGGGAGAAAATTCTCTACAACTTTGTTCTGTTATGTTTTTTTCATATCTTGTAGCGTTTGAAAGATATTTGCAAAAATAATGGCGATTTTGGGATGTCTCTCTGTCTGTCCGTCCATCTGTCCGTAACGTGTTCCCTGTTTTTAAGATGAACCATTCAACCGATCAGCACCAAATTTCACAGACATGATTGTAGGCCACCAGAGACCAAAACCTCCATTTTTCAAATTTTTCGGACAAAAAAATACGGTAGTAAAACCAAAAAAAGCCGTTTGTAATATAATTGTAATTGCAAACGAAGCGTTCATCTGACACGAAAATTGAATAACCTAATTGGTACAGGAGAAAATTCTCTACAACTTAGCTCCTTTATGTTTTTTTTTTTTTTCATATCTCGTATTGTTTGAGACATATTTGCAAAAATAATGGAGATTTGACACCCTCCATCAAATTAACGAAAACCAGCCGTTCGGAGATGTCTCGTGACATGCCTCAGGTATTTGATGATTTTCTTATTGTAACTTACATGTTATCATTTCAAAGCAATGACACACTGAGGAATTAACATAAACACATCGTTCTTCGTACGATAAATGATAATCTAATGTCTACAAATGCCTTTTTAACATCAGTTAACAAAGGCCATCAATGGTATGAGATTAAAGAACTCCTGTTTTGATTTATAGCCGTAGCGTAGTGGGCAAGGTGCTAGACTGTCACACGAAAGGACGGTTTTTCGAAACCCGCCACTACCTAACTTTTTTTTTTCCTAAAAGGGTTTCAGACACTCTTATTAATTAATTAATTATTATTTAAATTATTATTTTGGTACAAAATGTTTGCAAAAACTTATAAAACTACAAATCTAAAGTGGGCCATAAAACATGTCAGTACGATTTTTTTTTATATACATATATATCCCACCAGAAAATTATAGAAGGAAACTTTCCTGGTGGGTTAAACAAATATAAAAAATAGCTTTTTTGCTTTCTACAGTATGTCTGTCTAGGTGTACTTGTGTCTGTGTGAATGTGTGGATGTGTGCGCATTTGTTTACCCTCCTTTTTTTCCCCCCTCGCTGCGATGGAGTATTTCCTTTCATGCCGAACACACACTTCCCTACCTAATACCTCTAGCCTTGATACCCTAGCCAGCTTCATCCTAACCCACTAACTTCCTCACTTTTGAAGGCCAGACATACCAACACATACCAACAATTAAAGGGAACCGCCATGGGTACCAGGATGGCCTCCTGGTATGCAAACTTATTTATGGGATGCTTAGAGGGTGCCTTCCTGGATACCCAAGGCTGTCAACCCAAAGTTTATTATAGATTCATTGATGACATCTTCATGATCTGGACTCTCAGTGAAGTAGAACTCCAGAATTTCCTCTCCAACCTCAACTCCTTTTGTCCCATCAAATTCACCTGGTCCTATTCCAAATCCCATGCCTCTTTCCTCGATGTCGACCTCCATCTGTCCAACTGCCAACTTCACACATCTGTCCACATCAAACAAATCAATAAACAACAGTACCTCCATTATGACAGATGCCATCCATTCCACATCAAACGTTCCCTTCCCTACAGCTTAGGTCTTTGTGGCAAACGAGTCTGTTCCAGTCCCGAATACCTGAACCAGTACACCAATAACCTAATAACAGCTTTCACATCCCACAGCTATCCTCCTGATCTGGTACAGAAGCAAATTGCCACAGCCACTTCCTCATCGCCCCAAACCCAGAACCTTCCACAGAAGAACCCCAGTAGTGCCCTTCTTGTCAACGGATACTTTCCAGTACTGGAGCAGACTCTGAACATGGCTCTCCAGCAAGGATACGACTTCCTTAAATCCTGCCCCGAAGTGAAAACCATCCTTTATGACATCCTTCCCACTCCATCAAGAGTCTTTCTGCCACCCACCTAACCTTTATAACCTCCTAGGTCCATCCCTATGAGATTCCCAAACCACCTTCTGTACCCTCTGGCTCTTACCCATGTAACTGCCTCCATTGTAAAACCTGCCCTATACACCCTTCCACCACCACTTACTCCAGTCCCGTAACCCGGCAGGTGTACACGATCAAGGGCAGAGCTACTTGCGATAGCACCCATGTGTTTTACCAACTGACATGCCTGCACTGTGAAGCATTCTATGTGGGAATGACCAGCAACAAACTGTCCATTCGCATGACCAGTCACAGGCAGACAGTGTTTGTTGGTAATGAGGATCACCCTGTGGCTAAACATTCCTTGGTGCATGGCCAGCACATCATGGCACAGTATTACACCGTCCGGGTTATCTGGATACTTCCCATCGACAACAATCTTTCAGAACTCCGGAGATGGGAACTTGCCCTTCACCATATTCTCTCTTCCCGTTACCCACCTGGTCTCAACCTCCGCTAAATTAAAATTTCCGCCCACCATTCTTTAACATCTTTGCCTCGGTTCTCTGGACAGAGCCTCTGCCTCAACTGTCATCTATGTCCAACTTCTTTGCTTTCTACAAATGTCTATCTTGGTGTGTTTGCGTGTGTATGTGTGTGGGTGCGCTTGTTTACCTTTCCTTTTTTTTCCCCCTAAGGGATCCTTCCACTCCCGAGATTGGAATGACCCCTCTTCCACTCCCTTAAAACCCGTATCCTGCCCCTTTTCCCCAACTTCCTTCCTCTTTTCCTGAAAAAGCGGCCAATGGTTGCGAAAGTTTGGATGTTGTGTTTGTGTGGCTATCTACGAGCCTGTGCTTTGGGTAAGTTATTCGATTTCTATTTTTTATACACACATATATATAGACCCCGGGTGATCAAAAAGTCAGTATATATATGAAAACTTAATAAATCACGGAATAATGTAGACAGAGAGAGAAAAATTGACACACATGCTTGGAATGACATGGGGTTTTATTAGGAAAAAAAAGTGCATGCTATGTCCAACAAATGGTGCTTCATCTGTTCAGAAAAGCAATAAATAGCGTAACAAATTAAGACAAAACCAAGATGATGATCTTTACAGGAAATACTCAATATGTCCAGCATCATTCCTCAACAATAGCTATAGTCCAGGAATAATGTTGTGAACAGCACTGTAAAGCATGTCCGGAATTATAGTGAGGCACTGGCGTCGGATGTTGTCTTTCAGCATCCCTAGAGATGTCGGTCGATCATGATACACTTGCAACTTCAGATAACCCCAAAGCCAATAATTGCACGGACTGTGGTCTGGGGACCTGGGAGGCCAAGCATGACGAAAGTGGCAGCTGAGCACATGGAGCGCCACCCTGCAAAAAAATCATATGTTCCAGCAAGTGTTTACCAGCCAGGCTGGGGACGATGCGATTCTGTAACGTATTGGTGTACCTCTCACCCCTCACAGTAGTAGTTACAAAACCAGAAGAACATAGTTCCTCGAAGAAAAAAGGGCCAACAACCTAGATGTGGTAAATCTAACCCATACCGTGACTTTCTTGTCGTGCAATGGAGTTTCCACGACAGTTATAGGATTTTCGGTAGCCCAAATTCTACAGTGGTGGGCGTTGACAGACCCTCAGAGCGTGAAATGAGCTTCGTCGGTCCACAAGACGATACTCAACCAATCGTCATTTCTGCCATGTTTTGAAATGCCCACACCGCAAAAGCCCTCCACTTCACTAAATCACCGGGTAACGCAGATGGATTTTGTAAGAATAGCACTGGAGGGTACGCCTAAGTGCCAACCAAACAGTTGTGTATGGAATGTTGGTGCGATGTGCAACTGCACGAGCACTGACTTCCCTGTGCACAGACGAACCCGCTAGTATTCATTTCTTCCTGAATTGTCTCAGCAGCATTACACCATGTCCTCGGTCGGCCACTATATGGTCTATTGTCTAAAAAACTCGTGGCTTTGAACTTCGAAATCATTTTCGCCACAGCTGCATTTGTCAACGGACCTTTACCCATTTAAATTCCCTTTCCTATGGCGGTAAGACCGTAATTCTGAACTAGCACTTTCCCCATTCTGATAACAGAGCTTCATTGAAAGCGCCTTTTCATGTAACGTCAACATGCTGTGACTGCTGGTGCATCTGATTCTCTCGTTCATTACAGCTCCTTTTATACACGATTTTCATGTGCAGTCACTGACATGTTGCTGTCCAGCGCCATCTGTTGGACATTTTTTGAACTTTTTTTGTTCTAATAAAACCCTATGTCATTCCAAGCATGTGTGTCAATTTTTACCTCTCGATCTACATTATTCCATGATTTATTCAGTTTTCAAAAATTTATACTGACTTTTTAATCACATGGTGTGTGTGTATGTGAGTGTGAGTGTGTGTGTGTGTGTGTGTGTGTGTGTGTGTGTGTTTTCCTCTATATCTTTCCATCTTTCACTGTTGATCAAAAACGTTTACACAACCCCCCTTCCCCTTCCACCACTCAGCATCATTCGGTTCACTCATCTTTTCTTCTCTTAACTGATTAATCTTTCCTCTTTGGTTATATACTGTATATCCTCTCTGTCTTAGAACTAATACAGAGAATCTCTGAATTCCGCACTCATTAAATACCAACCTCATGGCCTAGGTCGTGAATTACCTTCCCCTTCTGGTCCCATCCTTTTTTCTTCCCTTCTCTCCCACCTGAGTAAGGAACTGTGTTCCATAAGCTTGTCCTTTTTCTGTTTTCTTCATTTGTGTCACTAGCTCTTTTGAAAAATAATTTATCATCTCTGAGGAGAATTTCCATCATTAATCAAATTTGAAGGGTGTATCAGTTGCCATTAAACAGAGTAGTTCCAAAAATGAAACAGAATGAAATCTGTGTGACTTTGAGGTCATACTTTAGTAACCAGAACACAGGGTAACAAGAATATTAAGAAAATCTACTACTATCATTAAAAGAATTTGAACACAATTATCATAATCATCACCATGGAGAATAAGCAATTACCTTCACATAGGTGAAGCAGTTCAACAACTAGAATTTTGAGTAAATATTAACCCTTTAACATTAACTCCCAAATTATTTTTTGCTGTTAGTATTGCAGAAATTTAGAACACAAGTACACTTGGGCAACTTCAGATCACACCATTAAAAAAGCAGAAATAACTATTGCTTGTATTCATCACAGCACGAATAGTTAACGGTATGGCTGCTGCAGTGTCCATATCTACATTTATTCCCTGGCTGAGATGATTTCCACTAGATATCACCTTTACTGTCTGTAGTTTTGGATACTCAACAACAAAATGCCAATAATGGAGAATAGATAACAACTCACATAAAGAGGCTTGCTGAGTGGCTAGGAGACACGAAAATACATAATCACATTCACAAAACTTGAATTTTTGGTTATTGCCTTTGTCAGGAAAAGAAACACATACTTCACGCTATCACTTAGATAACTATACACACACAACCACCATGTCCAGCCACTCCAGCGCTACAAGCTCAAATGTTCAAACGTTTGTAAATCTATCGGACCAAACTGCATGGTCATCAGTCCGTAGCTTACAAACTACTTAAACCTAGGTAAACTAACCTAAGGACAAACACACACACCCATGCCCCAGGGAGGACTCAAACCTCCACGGTGAGCAACCGCGCGCTCCGCAGCGAGACGCTTTACACCGCTCGGCTACTCCACCGCGCTACAAGCATCTAAACTGTGAGTGAGGTAGAGAAGGAAAGATGCCTGGTAAAGATGGGGATGGAAAGTTCCATGTTGCATGATGGATTGTAAAGGCTTTGAGAGGTGGGAATTTGAATTGCAGCAATGAACACAGTGAATGGAAGGAGTGGGAAAGTATAAGAGGGAGGTTAACAGGAGTATGGGGAGGTAGTGGGGGGCATTTGAAATGATATGAATAATAAGGAAAAAATAATATAACTAGGAAAAATAGAGGGAAAACAGGATAAAGAAGAAAAGAAGTAGTAATTAATTAAGGGGATATTGTAGATGACTGGGAAAGGAAAGGTGGGGCAGGAGGGGGGGGAGATGTTAGAAATAGCGCGCAAAGATGGGAAACTATCTCAGGTTGAGGCCAGGATGGTTGCGGAACTGTAGAATGTATTGAAGGGACAACTACCATCTACACAGTTCAGAAGAGCTGGTGGTGAAGTGGATGATACACATGGCTCAGGTAGTGAAGCAGCCATTGAGGACCACAGTGCTGTGTTCAGCTGCATGCTGTGCCACAGCATGGTCCATCTTGCTTTTTGCCACAGTTTGGCGGTGGCCATTCATCGTGATGGACAGCTGGTTTGTTGTAATATCTATATATAAAAGGCAATGTCCTGACTGACTGACTCATCATTGTCCAGCCCAAACACTAGAGATAGAAACTTGAAATTTGTAGAGTGTTGATTTTACTCTGCAGGTGTCATTTAAGAAACTCTTTTTGATATTCCGTCCGTAAGAGGGCTAATACATTTTTTGAAAATATGTTGCTATTTAGGGAATTTTGAAGCTAGAACTACAAAATTTTGGATTGTAATTCAAGGTTTGAAATTTTTTTAAGGGGGTAAAATAGGAAATGCAAACAATTGATTTTCAAAAACATGTTGCTGTTAACTCAAATTTTAGGCTACAACTACGAAACTTCGGATATGGAATCTTGGTCAGGATTAAAAAAACGTGAGTTTCAGTATTTTTGGAAATTCAACAACTGAGGGGGTAAAATAGGGGATGAAAAATTATTTCTGAAAACAGATTGCTATTAAGACAATTTTGAAACAAGAGCTGAAAAAATTGGTATTTGTATTGTTCGTTATAATTTAAAAAATACATGTTTCGGTATTTTTGGAAATTCAACCATCAAGGGGGTTAAATTGGTGAGGGGATGATTTTCGAAAATCTTTTGCTATTTAGGCAATTTTGAAGCTACAACCACATAAATTGGTATATGTTTTCTTGGTCAGAATTAAAAAGACACATGTTTCAGTATTTTCAGAAAATTAATCATTTAGATCAGGGAGTCTCCAAAATATGGCCTGCAGGCCGGATCCGGCCCGCAGAGGGCTTTCATCCAGCCCGCACACCAGTTTCAAATAGGTTCCTGGCTGTATTTTGCTTCTTTTAGTCTTGTTTGTTTCATTCATTAGTTGTAGCATGTCCCTTGTTACACAAGGTTTTCTTTGTCTGTAAAATCTATATGTTTTTGTGTCAATTAAGTTACACTGTGCAGTACATCAATTGAAACAAAAGAGAGAAAAATTGGTGCATTTGGCCGACTATTCAGTAAAACATGGGACATGAAATGCTTCATCATAGAGAAAAGAAACAAAGCCATGTGTATAATCTGCAATGAACTTACAGCTGTGCTCAAGGATTTTAATACCCATCGTCATTATGAAAGAAATCATGGTGCACTGTTTGATGCATTCAAAGACAATGTACGTGAGCACAAATTCGAATGTTAAAACATTTTTAGAAAACCTGTTCAAGAAAGTGAAACCGCTATGAAAGTAAGCTAAGAATTTCCCATAAAATCACCAAACGAGAAAAGCCTTTCAAGAATTGTGATTACATAAAGAACTGCATGCTGATTAGACCTGAAGAATTGTTCCTTGGCAAAATGGAACAATGTTAAGTTGTTTTTCTAGCAGTGAATACAGTGGTGTGTTGAGTTATAGACATCACTTGTGATTTGACAAATCAGTTGCAAGAAATGGCATCCAACTTTCTTTGGTATTCTAGACGTGGACGAATCTACTGACATCAGTATAATGCTCAAGTTCTGTTGTTCTTTAGAGGTGTTATCTCAAACTGAAGTATCCAAAGAACTATATGGCACAACAACGAGTGATGACTTATTTAGAGAGGTACAGGTTACTTCAGCCACAAAGCGACCCCTCCTCTTTCTGGGCTGAAATGTATCTCAACCGATGAAATATCTGTGACAAATTGGCAAGTTTTCTTGGCATAATAAATGCAGACTATGAAG
This sequence comes from Locusta migratoria, assembly GCA_026315105.1. Taxonomy (NCBI): domain Eukaryota; kingdom Metazoa; phylum Arthropoda; class Insecta; order Orthoptera; family Acrididae; genus Locusta; species Locusta migratoria. The sequence goes on along the minus strand of CM048751.1, from coordinate 259,297,741 downwards.
GCAAAGGTACTCCAAAACCATTGACAGGCAATGTGTTCTTCATCAGGTAGTACTTTGTGCAAAATCCATGGATATGTCTTATGTAATGAGACATGTAATTTCTGTTGTGAACTTTATTTGAAGCCATTGAATCAATTACCACCAATTCAAGTGTTTAGCTTTCTTGGCTGATGTTGCTCTTCATTTAAAGGAACTGAATAAAAATCTTTAATAGGAGGATAATATTATTTGTGATCTTTACGTGCACATTAAAGTTTTCTGACAGAAGCCAATACTTTTTAAAAGTAATATCAAAAACAAAATTTGTTTCGCATTTCACCAATTGTCAATCATTTAACTTCAAGTTTTCCCCTCCCCTTTTCATGGGGATTTTTTGGTCATCTGAAGAAAGAATTGTCTTGCAGTTTTTTTTTATTTAGATCCACACTAATTAAATATGAATTTTACACAACCCCTTTTCTTGTGAAGGGGAAGATGTTACTGCAATGTTGCAAATGGAAATAATTGATCTACAAGTAGGTGAGTCAATGAAGGCCAAATTTGAGAATGGCAGTACTGTACAGTTTTATAAGTTTCTGCCCAAAGAAAATTACCCCCTCATCAAAGACTTTTCACGAAGTTGGTTATCTGTATCTGGCACAACATGCAGATGTGAAATAACATTTTTGTTGCTCAAATTTGCCAACTATAATTATAGGAGTAGCCTCAATGGCGAGCATATAAGAGACGTAGTGTTGATAGAACAAAGTTGGAGCCATAGTTTGAAAAGATTTTGGATTCAGAAAAATAATTTCACACTTCACACTAAGCATACTGAAAAGCAAAAAGTGTACCTGAAGTAAAAAAAAAAAGGTAAAGCAGTCAACAATCCGAAGATTGGTTTGAACACCACAGTGCTTTACTAGGCATGGTCCTATTTGGAGGTGGTATGCCGTTGCCTTCCTTCGACCTTCGAACTGACTTACCCAGCCAATTATAGGGGGACCTACAGTTTAACGTGGGTTCCGAACCACGGTGCTACTCGGTATTTTTCACATGAGCAATACTGCCAGAGGTGAAAGAAGTGGAAAGTGACAGATAAAAATCCTAGGACCTGGCGGGGATCGAACCCGCGTCCTCTGGATTTGTAGTCTGCCACTCTACCACTGTGCAACCGAGGCGCACTATCTGAAGTATTTAATGAATTTCCTGTCAGTTAAATTTTACTTACGGAAGCAGTTTCTGAGTTTGTAAATGTTGGTAACGATATATTCAATTTACAATAATAATTCAATTACTGACCGGAACAGGGTATAAAACAAACCTGTAAACCCTACAGCACAATTAACATTCATTATTTATATCAACACAATGATCATTCTCCTCATTCTGTGTGATTGAGTTACCAATGCACATTCAACTGTCATTGCCAACATCATAATACGATACCACCGCTGCCGAAGATAAAATTGTTACCTTGTGTTCTTGTAAAAAAAAAGTCATTATTTTTCTTCTTTTGAGAAATGTAGCCTTAACAAAAAGTTATTCTGTACGTCGCGTTTGTAGCTTGTGTGTTGAGTTAAATAATTCGCAGTTAACAATTTTGTAGGTTTGGTGACAGCCGATTCTAGTTGATGCAATGTTGGCAGAGACATGATGAATGATAGGAAGTGAAGGCAGCTAATCAGGAGTGGCGTTTAGTCTGTTAAGAATATCCTCACATTTTGAAAACAATTCGGAATTCTGGATGAACATATTGTTTTACAAGTAACAAAGCAAAATCTCAATACGCATTGAAAATGCATTGTTTTACAAGATTTACTTGTAAAGGTATTGCTGATCGTTTCACAGGTAGAAACTAAACTTTGACATTAGGTAACTACTTAACAACATAACCAAGTCATTACTTTCATCGAAAACTTAAAAAACATAGGAAAACAGTCACTATGTGGATGTGCCTTTAATTTTGCAGCTTTACGTTGAAGTAAGTCTTATAAATTACCAATAAAGGTAAATGTGCTCAGTTTCCCTTAATTGGAAAATCTGTTTCATCCATGTAATTGGTGGTTTCTTGAGTAGTATTTCCATTATGATCTGCACTCCCAAAAGAGTTCTACAAACTTTGCAACAACAGATAATTACGTGATTAATTCATGCCAGGGGAAAAAAAAAGACATTCTTATTGTCTGTCTGAACACCACTCCTGATTGGCTGCCTTCACTTCCCATAATTCATCCGGCCAGTGCCAACATGGGTAACCACTGGCGTGTTACTTCAACGTAACCAATGACAGGAGCGAAACGATTGAATTTGTTCAATGGGCGGGAGTTGAGGTGACTCTCTGGTTTATTTTTGTGACTGTTACACTTCTGCAGCATTATGACAGACCATTCAATTAAATGAATGAAACTGAGTGAAGTAGGGAATGATTTTTTTAATTAAAATTTATTGTTATATTTTACAGTACATACTGATCCATTTATGTTCACGCATCTGTGTTTTAATTACAAAATACTAAGTATCTGAAATATCGATCATTTGCAATGGACATTACAGTGTGGTGAAAATTTAATATCTCGTCATAAATTTTGGTGGAACACGACTGTTTCACTTGACGCTCTTAAACAAACAACTGACCGGCACAACTGTTCCTGTGTGCTGCACAGCTACACTGCCAACATCGTCACGAAAGTGCAGTATGCCGCTGTCGGTGATCTGAACTTTTACCACCGACAATATGAACATGTTAAGCAGAGGCAGCTGTCACCTAAACTGCATTTTAACCTAGTTCACATGTTACTGATCTTTCTTTGCGGGTAAAGAGTGATATGATGGTGATAATACAGTATACCAGTTAAATAGGGGTTTCTGCCTTGTGAGTGGTGTCTCAGGTCAAATAAGGCATCAGTATTGCATTTTTCAGTAATTGCCAAATATGCCATCCGGCCTGCGATTCGGAACTTGAAATGTGGCCCACATGGCCTAGAATATGGAGACCCCTGATTTAGAGGGTGAAATAAGGGATGAAACATTTTTTGAAAATACGTTGCTACTAAGCCAATTTTTAAACCAGAAATACAAAAAATGATATTTGCATACTTGGTTCTAATTTAAAAAGACACATGTTGGGTATTTTTCGAAATTCAATTATTAAGGGGTGCCATAGGGGGTTACACAACTAGTACAATCAAATGTTCAAATGTTTGCAAATCTTAAGAGACTTAATTATGGGGTTATCAGACCCTAAGGCTTACAAATTAATTAAACTGACTTCACAACTAACTTATGCTAAGGACAACAGAAACACCCATGGCCGAGGGGCGAATCAAACCCCCAACGGCGAACAGCAGCATGCAGCGCAGCATGGCACCTGGCACCTCAATATGCACCGCCATTCTGCCGCAGCTACAAGTAATATCACAACATTTCATTATGATAGTACTTAAGCTATATCTATGAAATTTTATATTAAGAGGGAGAAACTACTGGTTCAGACCAACCAGCCTACGCATTAAAAGCAGCGGGCGTTAAGCTAGTACCAATGTAAAACCCAATGATAGAAGCAGAGTTGATATGTAACATGGCTGCTTTCACAGGTGGCCCGACCACTAGTGTGGTAGGACAAGCCTGTGAAAGGACAGGAATAGGAAGTGCTGGGTGGGTGGATTGGGCAGGTTTTGCATCGGGGTCTTCCACAGGGATATGATCCTTGTGGTAAGGGGTTGGAATTGGGAGTGGCACAGGGATGGACTAAGATGTTGTGGAGGTTGGGTGGGCGACGGAACACCACTTTAGGAGGGGTCAGAAGGGTCTTGGTTAGGATGTCTCTCATTACAAGGCAAGATGACAGATAATCAAAATCCTGACAAAGGATGTGATTAATTTGTTCCAGACTGGGGTGGTATTAGGTAACAAGAAGGACACACTTTTGTGACCGGTTACTGGGGTTGGAGGGAGGATTGGTAATGTGTGGGGATATGACAGAGGAAATCTGTTTGCAGACTAGGTCAGGAGTGTAATGTCTGTCTGTGGAGGCCTTTGTGAGGCCTTAGGTATAATGGGTAAGGGACTTCTCGTCACTGCAAATTGGCCATCCACAGGTGGCACAACTGTAATATCTTTTTTTTTTATGTGGAATATATGGCAGCCATCATAGTGAAGGTACTGTTGGTAATTAGTAGGTTTAATGTGGACGGAGATGTAGATGGAGCTGTCAGCTGTCAGTTATTTGTGGGGCTTGTAGAAGCAACTAAACTTGGCCTAAAAGTAAAGGATAAGGAAAAAAAATTTATGAGAGTTGAAAGCTGTAGAGATAACAAGACAACCAATTGCATCTAAAAATAAGCAAACATAAATTTGAGATTTTCAGATTGTAAAGAAATTATCCATGAAACTCTTCAGTTCCTATCTTTTTACTCAGAGCAGAGTTGGACATATTTGGAGTTGTTCTGGATCAAGTACCAGGCAGAAAATTTTAATGGACCACAGCCACTCACTTTGGAAGACTGGCTACCAACTATGACATCCGGCCATTAAAGCCTTCATTACATGACAAATTTCGAACCACTGAACAACTCAAATTTTCAGATGTAGTCATAGACTAATAAAATGAAAGCAGAAAGGAAAACACTAATAAAGCCTACTACTATTGTACAAAAATTCCTATCATCCAAACTACTGACAAATAAAATTAAACTATAAAATCAAACAATGGAAATTCCACAGGAAGGATTCAACAGTATTTTCATGGAGGATAGGTTGCTTACTCACCATAAAGACATTTGACGAGTCACAGAAAGGCACAAATAACAGAACACAACTTGACAGCTTTCGGCTGTTAAGGCCTTCACCAGGCACGCGCGCGCCCACACACACACACACACACACACACACACACACACACACACACACAGAGAGAGAGAGAGAGAGAGAGAGAGAGAGAGAGAGAGAGAGAGAGAGAGAGAGAGAGAGAGAGAGAAGCAGGAAGGGAGGGGGAAGATGCATGGAACAGATTGGGGAATACCCCAGTGTTGTCTGATGAACAATGCAGAGGAAAGGGAACGAAATGTGTGTGGGGATGGGAGACACGTAAGGATAGAGTGTGGACAGGGAAGGGTGGAGGAGGCAGAAACTAGCAAAGGTTTAGGCCTGAGGGATTGCGGGAGTGTAGGACATATTGTAGGGACAGTTCCCACCTGTGCAATTCTCAAAAGCTGGTATTTGTGGGGAGGATCCAGATGGCATAGACTGTGTAGCAGTCGTTTAAGTGGACCACATTATGCAGCACTGCATGCTCTACAACAGAATGGTCTAGCTGTCTCCTAGCGACAGTTTGGCGATGGCCATTCATCTGGGTAGAGAGCTTGGTGCTGCTCGTGCCCACGTAGAAAGCTGCGAAGTGCTTGTAGCTCAGCTTGTAGATAACATGACTGCTTTCACAGGTTACCCTGCCCTTTATGGGATAGTAAATGCCTGTGAGAGGACTGGAGTAGGTGGTGGTGGGATGGTGAATAGAACAGGTTTTACAGCTAGGTATATTGCATGGATTCAACAATATTTTGGAAAGGATAGGTTGCTAATCACCACAGACGTGCCGCAGAAAGGCACACTTAACAGAATAAACAAAAATGAAGCCTTCAGCTGTTAAGCCTTCAGTGCAGGAATATGATCCATGGGGGCAAGAGACTGGGAGGAGTCGGGAAGGACAAGGATATTACGTAGATTTGGTGGGCTGCGGAATACCACTGCAAGGTGGTAGGTAGGATATTGGGTAGGGACAGTAAGAAAGGTAGTCAAAACTGTGGCATAGAATGTGGTTTAACTACTCAAGTCGTGGGTAATATTGGGTAACAAGAGAGGGCTACTTTGTGGCCGGATGGTGGGTGTGGAGGAACTGGTGGGTGACTGGACAAACAGGGCATGCGATATCTGTTTCTGGACAAGGTTTGGAGGGTAATTGTGATCAGTGGCCTTAGTGAGGTGTTTGGCATATTCAGAGAGGAACTGCTTGTCACTGCAGATGCAACGACCACGGGTGGCTAGGTTGTGTGGAAGGGACTTTTTGGTGTGGAATGGGTGGTAGCTGTCAAAATGGAGGTATTTTTGATGGTGGGTAGGTTTGATGTGGACAGAGGTACTGATAGGGTATTAAACTTAGGGAGAGGCATTGAATTAAAATTTATACCTTTGGTATAATGAGACAATGTTGTCTCAAGGGATTGTATTATTTGTTGATATTTATGTCACCTCGGCCTGAGGAACAAGGCAGGATAATTCCTATTCATGTTCTTTGCTGGGATGCTATTGGAATGTAGGAAAGCCCTGGCAATTTGATACGCGTTTCACTGGGAACATGAGGCAGAATTAAAGTATATCGTGTGGAGGGAGACGTGCTTTAAGACAGTCAGTGTAGTTGCTCTAGCTACAAAGCTGTTCAGCTGAGTGGTCTAAAGCACCTACCTAGTAAGTAGGAGGTCCCGGGTTCGAAACCCGGCCACCGCATAAATTTTAATTCAATGCCTCTCCTTATGATTAATACTTTTGGAGGAGAGGTTCATGACCGTGTGTAGGTCTATTGGATAGCATTTCTTTCTTAGGGTGTGAGTTTGGTTAGTTCTGTAGCCACTGAGTGCAGCACAGTTTGCAGTCTTGCCTCATGCAAACAACACAATGTTCAGCCCATAGCTGCCATGGTTGAATGTACCACACAAATAGCCAAAGCACTATTGTAAGTGAAATGGAAGAACAATAGTTACAAATATTTCAAAACAAACTTCAGAGGAATATCTTTGGTCCATACTATGATAATGAATGACAAAGTTATAAGAGAAAATGCAATGCTGGCATACATATGCGACACAAGTGACAAGAATAGATGACACATGAGTAATAGATGTGTGGAGTGTTGCTGCAACTTTCAATAAGTTATTTCTTAGCTATTGCATTTGCTTGAATTTTGGCTTGCAAAATCATGGTTCAGCTTCCATGCGTCATTAGTTTTAAAAATTACATGCTCAGGCTTATTTTGGTTTGAGAAACATAATAAAGTACTGTAGGTAGTCTTTTAAAAAATGGTAACTGTTTTGCAAAATTCCATCTATGTTTTTGTACACGTTCACAGAAACGGCAGGTCAATTAAGGAAAGTCAATATTGCGACATAAATCGAAAGGTCTCATTATGTACCGCAGCCAATAGTGTTTTTAACATGTATTTACATTTACATTTACAAGGAATACTCTGCAAATCACATTTAAGTGCCTGGCAGAGGGTTCATCGAACCACTTTAATACTGGTCATCCAGCATTCCATTCTCGAATAGCACGAAGGAAGAACGAACATCTCTCCGTTACAGCTCTGATTTCTCGTATTTTATTCTGATGATCTTTTCTAACTACGTAAGTGGCAGTCAACAATATATTTTCGAATTCGGAGGAGAATGTTCGTAAGTAGACCTCGCGCAGCGATAACCTCCGTTGTACTGATTCCCATCACAGATCCTGTATCATTTCCGTAACGCTGTCTCCTCTGTATCGACACAATAAGAAACGAGCTGGCCTTCTTTGGACTCTTTCGATGTCTTCCGTCAAACCCACTTGATAAGGATCCACAATGGGCAGCAATAATCCAAACGAGGACGGACAAACAAGCGTAGTGTATGCAATTTCTTTTGCAGTTCTGTTCTGTGTGTTCTCAAACAAAAGCAGTAACACAAACTTCCTAATCACATAAATGATTTTAATCTGATGTGCTCGGTAAAGTTAATCTTCGCGATAAACGTCTAGAGTGTGTCGTGCGAGTTCTTACCGTGACATTTATGTTGGTAACACCTACTGTGAGTGGTGATGGGAAGTTAAGATGGTGGAACGGCGGAGTTGTGTAGTTGAGTTCAAATGCTAAATTATAATATAATGAATTTTACCATGACCAGATTCACTGCCTTGGGGGTAATTTCCAAGGAACAATGTACTTGGAACTTGAGGCTGTTTTGCAGCCTCGCAACTGAATCATTTCTGTTATAACAACAACTATTTTTCTACATCACGATATTCACGGTTTTGTCCTCACAATGCACAATGACTCTTTGAACAATTTAATAGTTTGTCCTCAATTGTACACTAGCGACAAACGCTTTTGGCCCACTTAAGGTTACAGTAGTAACATTAAAAGTGGACCTTTGTGATCGCCATTCAATGGCTCAAAATTTAAATGAAAATAAAGGCTTAACCATTCATCTAAGACAAAATTGAATAAGCAAATGTATGGAGGAGAAAATTCTCCACAACTTTGCTCTCTCTTGTATTTTATTTTTTATTTACTTATTTATTTTTCATATCTTGCATCGTTTCAGAGATATTTGACACTGTCTCTGTCTGTAACGTGTTCCTACTTCTTAGGTTGCACAATTCAAATGATTGGCACCAAGTTTTACAGATGTAATTGTTCACCGCCTGCGACCAGAACCTCCCATTTCCAAATATTTTGGATAAAACATAGGTTAGTAACACTAAAAATAGGCCATTTGTGACGGTCTTTTGACAGCAGGAAATTTGCAAATAACACCTTACCTGTACATCTCAGACGAAAATTGAATAAACGTATTTGTACAGGAAAAAATTCTAAACAATTTTGCATTTCGATAACTCACGCGATTTCATAGATATTTTCAAAAATAACGGCTATTCGACACTGTCACTTGATTTTATGTAAACCAGTGCAGGAAAATAAAATAAATTTGAAAAAGAAAACAAACTACCACCTCAAGACAACTGATAATATTTTAAGATTGTGAGAAGATGGGAGAGAAATTAAAATAATATTTTAAAGATGTAAAAGTTCAGAGAACGTGTATGTTTCTCATAGCTAAACTCAAATACCAAATAATTTTGTCGGTCAGAGAGACTATTACCTGTTGAGTGCATAGATATCATCATAATAGTAAAGATGTAATTGTAACATCCATAACTTTTTATTATTTATATTTTTATTATTTTTCTCCCAAATGTTTTCAAAAAATTTTAAAACTACAGGAAAACCTAAAGTGGACCATCAAACAACCCAGGGCGATTTTTTCATTGATGTCAAATTTACATCCAGCTTCCCGCTTTCCATGTTCCTTACTGTTACTGAGCAACCTGAAGTTTAAATCTGGCGGTGTAACTTGTACATTCTTTTCCCAATTCTCATTATCACTCACAAGCCAAAAGATTGTCTTACACACACCATTTCTCTAATATTGAACTCCGAAGAAACTCTATATTCCGCAACACACATCTATACTATATAGCACTTTTAAACTCCCGGAAACACGCCATGGTTCGTCCTCCCCTCACTCGGAGCACTGCATGGCTATCAGCCTGTCATCTCGCTTTCTTAATTATTAATTATAGTTTTCGACATTGGTTTTGAATTTGTTGAAAAGAAGAGATGGATTCGTAACAATATGTTTGTGATTACAAGAAAGTTCAATTAGACAAATAAATAAATAAAAATTAAAAACCCTCGTCTATATTCAAAACTTTTCCCCCCTATAATCTCGTGTCAAATGTTCAAGTGTGGCCTAAATTCGCATGCGGGCCATATTCGCGCAAATATGGTATTACTGAAAAGATGGGGTTGTCAGGGTCAGTAACTGCTGCAATGGAATATCTCACACCTGTAACTAGAAATAACTGCAGTAATATGAGTATGACACTCACAACACCACTAGAAGTAATATCCACCATAAAATTCTTAAAATCAAAAACTTCCCATGGCTAAGATGATAAATCAACAAATTTGATTAAACAGTGTGCCTCTGAGCTTAGTGATATTTTAAGTTACTTGTGTAACCAGTCTTTTATCAGGGAAAATTTCCTGAATGGTTGAAATATGCCAAAGTTAAGCCATTACATAAAAAAGGAGATAAAGACATTTCACCAAATTTCTGTCCAATTTCAATTTTTTCTACATTCTCAACAAATTTAGAAAATATAATGCACAGTTGCCATCTTACCACAAATAAAATATTATCCATGACACAATTTGGATTTCTAAAGGGTTCCAATATTGAGAAGGCTATCTACAGATAGAGTGTGAAAGTATTTCATTCATTAGTCAATAAGTTACAGGTCACTGGTATATTTTGTGATCTGTCAAAGGCATTTGACTGTGCAAATCATAATATCCTTTTTAGTAAATTAGAATGTTACACTGTAACAGGAAGTGCAGTAGAATGGTTCAAATCATATATCTTTAACAGTAAACAAATGGTGTCAATAGGAAAGAGATGTATACTGAACTATCAGGACTCGTCAAATTGTAAACTAATAACATGTGGGTTCCCCAAAGTCCCATCTTAGAGCCCTTGCATTTCCTTGAATATATCAATGATGTTTCATCAGCAGCATTATTGGATGCCAAGTTTGTTTTATTTGCAGATGACACAAACATTGCAATAAATAATAAATAAAATATAGCCTTAAAAATGTCAGCAAATGAAATTTTTATTGACATTAATTAAATGTTTAAAAAACACACCATATACAGTTTAGGAGTTGTAAAAGGTTTCCTGCCAATATATAACAAGGTGAAAGTGTCAAATTCTGAGGATTACAGCTTGATAATAAATTTAACTGTGAGGAGCATACCAAAGAACTGCTGAAACACCTAATAAGTCCCTGTTTGCTATGCGAATGTTGTCAGACTTAGGAGATTATAAATAAAAATAAAAAAGCTAGTGTATTATGCATACTTTCACTCCATAATGTCATACGGGATAATTTTCTGGGGCAACTCATTAGGCCAAGCTAAAGTTTTTAGAGCCCAAAAATGTATAATACGAATCATTTGTGGTGTCAACTCAAGAACATCCTGCAAGCGCTATTTAAGGAACTGAAGATACTAACTACTGTTTCCCAATACTTTTATTCTCTAATGAAATTTGTCATTAAAAATATATCTTCTTTTTTTCCAAACGTACAGTTCAGTTAATGGGATCAATACGGGAAACAAGAATAACTTTCACAGAGATTGAAAGTAACTTACTTTGGCTCAGAAAGGTGTCCACTAGTCAGCAACACACATGTTCAATAAAATTTCAGCATCCATAAAAAAAAATTAACTCGCAATACAATAAAGTTCAGTTGGTGGCCAACTCTTGCTACTCCATTGATGAATTTCTTAGCAGAAGTGATTGATGTATGTTATTGTATACTAGCTTATATGCCCATGCTTCGCAGCGGTTTTTAAAGAGGAACCTGTGTATAACATGGTTTTTTAGGGTTCCGGACATAGGTCAGCAAAATCAGAATCCTTGTTGGATCGCTCTGTCAATAAACTCAGTTTTCCTAGCCAAGATTTAAATAGAAGTCATCATCGAAAACGCTGAATGATCATAACGTTTTTCATGCAAAAAGTGAAATTCTGTCAATAAACTCAGTTTTCCTAGCCAAGATTTAAATAGAAGTCATCATCGAAAACGCTGAATGATCATAACGTTTTTCATGCAAAAAGTGAAATTATTTTAAGTCCATACTCCGGAACGATGTAAATTTAATGTTAGTTTGTGTTCATAAAGTTAAGACTGCGGTGTGAAATTGTCTGTTTGGTGTAAAATTCTGAAAACACGTCTATCGTTGAGATGAAAAATAGTAATAATAATAACAGCGCCATGTATTGGTTCTATGGTGTAGTACTAAACTGTAAGTGTATGCTGAAGTATTAGTATGTTGCAGTGTTGCACTGGGGACAATGTAGTTATTCTGTATGCAGTGCTCTCTATTATCGAAAACTCGACGAATGCTGAAAGTTTGGTAATTAAATCAATAGAGCAGTTCATGTCTGTATAAATAAGACATCACGGTCAATGTGCGATAAAATAAGTCTGGGTAATCGTTGAAGGAATGCCATCAGCTGATCGTCTGTATAGAATTTTCCATTAAATATAGTATTTCCAGTGAATTGTCTCGACGTGTTAGCAGCATCGGCCACTCTTTCACATAATACATGTCCTCACGTCGTGCAGTGATTACTTCATAAAGCCCGAAATTGATATCGATCTTCTGTAATAGAACTATATATTCAGAACACTAAGTACAATTTTCTCTGCAAAAGAAGACGTCTGTATCTATCTTTATGTAGTCTGCACCAAAGTAAGTAATTTCAATTTTTAATCTCAATATTGTATATGTTTACTTGTTTGTTAAGCTTATGGGACTTAACTACGGGGTCATCAGTCCCTAAACTTACAAACTACTTATGAACTAACTAATATTAAAATTCATGCCCGAGGGGGGATTCGAACCCCCGACCATAGTGGCCTTGCAGACCGTGACTGAAGCGCCTCAGTCCCCTTGGCCACCACGGCCGGCCTCAATATTGTACAGAACAACAATGAAATCAGAGAGTTTGTTGCTCGTGTGTGTATATTATATCTAGTGGCAGGCACAGAGCAGAAATATCTCTGGAGTGAGCTTCAATTGCGCAGAACAGTTTTTGTGTCCTGAACATTAGGGTGGAAATGTCACGTAATAATGGGAAAAATATATGAATAGCTGACTTTATCTTGGTCCTCTTTTGTTCAGTTAAGACAGATGACTATGTGTAAATGGCTCTTTTAGCGACGCTTCCTCAACTTCCTTGTTGCTTCTGTGACACATTTATTAAGATTGTTACGTTGCTCTGCAAAATGGTGGGGGGGGGGGGGCTTCTTTGCAGCCAATGCAGTACAAACCAATCGTGGTAATCCAACTTAATGTTGAGAATGTGAACAGAACGCAATGATCATTCCGTAGATATTTTTTCCATGCACAATTTAGTGGCTATACCCGTCGAAAGATGCACTTCTTTTCTCTCCATGACATTGCAAAGCATATAGGATACAGTTAGTAATAAAAAAATTGTACCCTACCCGGGTTAAATTTCACTTGCAGTGACAGCGATTTAGTTTGCTATCGTTGGCAACTAACTATCAGCTTTAGAAGGATGATAAATTTACTGGCCATTACAGCATAATGTATTTATTTCATCATGAACATAGAGAATTATTCCGCTCATTCTACTTGACTGGCTTTTTAAAAAGCATTCAACGGCTCTTGCCAACATTAGCACACAACGCCACCGCCATAAGTAAAATTTCACCCCTTCTTGTAGTGTATTACACTATAGTTATGAGAATGAAAAAGAAAAACGCAGCAACGCCATAATTAGTTCTTTGGTGTACTATGTAATTAACGTCACCTCACGTTGACCTTTCCTGTACTATGGGATTTTCGAGGCATTCCTAAAGGGAACGCACTAAAATGTAATGAGGATACACCGAAATCAAAAGGGGGACTACATAAAATCGATTTTTTTTGCAAAGAATTGTTATGTAAAAAACAGTATCGATAGACGTGAAGGAATGTCGTTCTGTTTTTAATTCAAATGTCCCCTGTCAAAAGAAGCAAAGATACATCATTAAGCTGTGAATATACAAAGTGTAATCAGCAACTCGCTGTTGCAAAGATAAGATTGCGGTTCTTAATTCAATTATTCTGAGGGAATACGCAACACATGATCATGTATTGTTTCTTTGCAGCACTACGAAACCAACAGCACCTTTAGTGATTCATTGCTGTTTTATGGCATAATCATCGAAAACAAATAAAAGAAAAACAAAAAATTGAAAAATTCAGCAGCGTCAGCTATTAGTTCTTTGGTGCACCACATAACTAACAGGGCATCTGTTTGTTCTGTACTGTACTATCCAGTTTTCTAGGCATTACCAAACAGAATGGACTCAAGATGTAATACATACGCACCGTAATCAGAAAGGAAATGATACCCGCGGAAAGAAGCACTTTTTTCTTTCCATGGCATTGCAAGGCATGCGAGATACAGTTAGTAAAAAAAGATTTTTTTGTGTCGTACCTGGGTTAAATTTTACTTGAGTGACACCGGTTTAATATGTTAACGTTGGTAACTAAATATTCGATTTAGGGGGATCATTAATTTACTGATCAGAACAACATTATTTATTTATTTCATCAACAGAAAGAATTATTCCCCTCATTGTACGTGACTGATTATTCAAACAGGATTCAACGGCCGTTGCCAACATCAATACACAACACCGCTGCCGTAAGGAAAATCGTAGCCCTTGTGTGAGTGTATTACACCTATGTTACGTGAATAAAAAACGCAACATCGAAATCTATTAGTTATTTGGTATACTATGTTACGAACAGCGCCTCTATCGGATCTTTGTTATAATACGCTGCAATTCAAGCACTGCGTACACCAGAAACTACAAATTACGATATCTCTTCTTCCCCTGATCCGATTTTAATGAAATGAAGCTTACATGTTGCCCAAAGGTACTCTCAGTTGACCTATGAAACACCATGAAAGTTCGTATAGTATTCTTGGTGATTTGCTGAACTACAACATACTTATAAACATAGTATACACATAAAACTTCAAATTACGATATCTTTCCTTCCTCTGATCTGATTTTGATGAAATGTAGCCTATGTTACTCTCCAAACTACTACAAATTTACCTGTGGAAACCCATGAAAGTTTGTGTAGTACTTTTGGAGATTACCTTAAACAAATAGACATACACCAAGGCTTTTAAACAAATGGTTTAATTTTGATATCTTCATTTTCTCTGATCCGATTTTAATTATTGAAGCCTTTATATAACCACACAATATACTCAAGTTACGTGTGAAAACCCCATGAAAATTCGTCAAGTAGTTTTGGAGATAAACGTGTTCAAAGAGACAGACAGACATAACGGTTGTAGATAAATAATTTCAAATTACGATATTCTTTTTTTCCGTGATCCTATTTTTATGAAACGAAGTTTATATGTTACACCGAGTTACGCTCATGTTACCTGTGAAAACCCCCATGCAAATTGGTGAAGCAGTTTTGGAGATAAGAGGTTTTTAGTATTTGAACAAAACAGACATGGCGGTTACTGAAAACACTTAAATTTACGATATCTTTTTTTGCCTATATGTTGACCCAAACTTTCCCCATTTTTCCTGTGAAAACCGCATGAAGATTCGTCCAATAGTTTTGAAGATTTAAGGGAACAGCGACAGGCCTACATTTACAGATGTATTATTAGCATAGATAATATTCACAAATGTGAATATTGTGTTCAGTCTACTTCAGTACTAATTTTGTGCAATAATGTGATCATTGTAAATAAGAGTTGTATAAAAAAAATTAATAAATCCTAAAAATTATAACATGCACCTATATGAAAATTTAGTATGTAGTAATGAGTTTTATGTCCTTTAAAATGTAAATATTCTTAAGATAAATGTTTTTCTAACCAATTCCGCATCCGCAAGGGCAATTACATTTGGGATCTGTGGAAAGTACAGTAACATACGCTATATTGTGTATTTGTTATGACATGTTCTACATCCAAGAAGATGTCCTCAATTTGGATCTACTGGAAGGAAGAGTAAATTTAATAATCTAGAATAGGCATTACAAATTCAGAAAAACTTGAGTGGGAGTGGCCACTTGAGGAAAATAAGGCTCAAGTGGTTTCAAGAATAGTCACAGAGATATAGTTTCGTAAAAGGAGAGACCCAAGACTATGTGGATAAATGACACAAAAACAACATGCAGCAGGATGGGCATAAATAACTGGCAGGAAGTAATACAAAATAGAAGCACTGGAAGGCAACAAGTGAAACTGTATAGTACCTTTGAGTCCATTAAAGCCTAGGCAATGGAAGAAGTCAGATAAAGAGTAAGGTCTTAGCAGATACATATCAATTTATAAAAACAAAGACAGCAGTTGTCACCTCAATGTACAACAGGAATTCAAAAATTTTTGCTGGAGCCTTCAAGTGAACAACAATTAAATGACATGTTTTTTACTTTAACACGTTAAAGAAGGGGAGGGTTAACCATAAGGTGGAACAACTGGAAAGGTGTTACTGCCCACAGCAACCAGCCAGTTTCACTTTACCAATCCTGAATTACATAGCATACAGGTTGACTTAGACAAAATTTCTAGTTGGTGCGAAGAATGGCAGCTAGCTCTCAATGTAGAAAAATGTAAGGTGATGCGCATGAGTAGAAAAAAACAATCCTATAATATTCGAATACAGCATCAGTAGTGAGCTTCTTGATGCGGTCGCGTCGTTCAAATATCTAGGCGTAACATTGCAGAGCGATATGAAATGGAACAAGCATGTAAGGACAGTTGTGAGTAAGGCAGACAGCCGACTTCGGTTTATTGGGAGAATTTTGGGAAGATGTACTTCACCTGTAAAGGAGACCGCGTATAAAACGCTTGTACGACCATGTCTTGAGTATTGCTCAAGTATTTGGGACCCGCAGCAGATCGGTTTGAAGGAAGACATAGAGGCGGTTCAGAGACGAGCAGCTAGATTTGTTACCGGTAGGTTCGACCAATGCGCGAGTGTCTCGGAAATGCTCCGGCAACTCAATTGGGGATCGCTGGAAGAAAGACGACGTTCTTTTCGTGAATTTCTGTTAAGTAAATTTAGAGGGCCGGAATTTGAAGCTGAGTGTAGTACGATCTTGCTGCCGCCTACTTACATTTCGCGTAAAGATCACAAAGACAAGATAAGAGAAATTAGGGCTCGTACGGAGCCATATAGGCATTCTTTTTTTCCTCGTTCAATTTGGGAGTGGAATAGGAAAGGAAATGCCTAGTAGTGGTACGGTGTACCCTCCGCCACGCACCTTACGGTGAATTGTGGAGTATGTATGTAGATGTGTAGATGTAGATGTACTTGCAACCATGAATTAAAAATGCAAATTAGTACTACACTTGATAAATGTAAGCTGTTAACTTATTTTATTGAGAAGTTTTAGCAGCAAAAGTGATTATTAATTGTGAATATGATTCTTAAAAGTAATTGGAGATTTTTATGAAGTAACCATAATTGGGTTTATGAATATTTTAACAGTCGTGCCACAGAAATTAGCAAATAATCCAAATTAAAGCAGTCCAACAATCCTCAGATTAAAATGTCCATGGTCAGGTGGCAGTATTCAACAAACTGGCACATATTATAATGGTTAACATTATTATGATCAAATATATGTGTACTAATATAGATGTATTGTAAAATTCTTGAATATCAGTCTCCAGATCGCTTAAGCGATCTGCAGACTGATTTTCAAGAATTTTATTCCTGTGGCGATCACAGAAACCCCCTGGAGACCAATAAGTCTTGCTTTGATATAGATGTATTGTGTCATAACCAGTTTCATTTAATAGATGTCAAGTTACACTGAGTTCCCAACAAATGTGCCATTTTCTTGACTCAAAGAATATTGTTAAAAGCAATTTCTAACACCTTGTTATATCAAATTCATTCAAGATTTTTAAGTTACAATCATGTTAAGATTAGAATCTTTCAAGCCATCTAACACACAAAACACCACCCAGGATGTAGAAGTTGGGGAAAATACATATGTACTCCAGCTTTTATGACAATAAGGACTGTAACTTAAGTGTGCTATCAACTAGACTCGTTCCAAAATTCAGAAAGCAGTATACATCAGAACTTAAGAACCCAGGAGATATTAGTAGTAAACATTCAATGAGCTTCAATGAGGGTCATATTTGAATCAATTTTTAGCAGTCTAAATTTGATTTGATTTACAGCATAGCTTTTACAAACAACAAAGTAGCCATGAAGAGCAAAACAAACACCAAAAGAAAAACAGAAAAAAATGAATCATTGGCTTTAATAGGATATGGTTACCAAAAAACATTTTCACTTACCTGATGTATGAATTTGGTCGTGGTGGTGCATCACTTATATTGTAGTTGTCAAGAACTGTGAAACACGGTTCTGGCAGTTTTACTTTTTCTTCTGCCGTGCTAGTTCTTCCATCATTTGTAGCATGGCTGCCACACTGTAAAAAAAAATGAAACAATTGAGCAACACAAAATCAATTGACATATCTACACAGATTCTTTAATCCTTAGCAAACAGATAATTAGCTAACATCAGCCACATAGTCAGGTTGAGTGTTGGCAGATCTTCCATAGTAATCTTTGGTTGGCAATGCACTATATTTTTATGTATCCATATTGATGTAGCCAATGAGAGACAATCAACAATGGACTATTCAATTACAGGGTTTGACTTGGGTGAGGTTATAATATGCAGCAACATTACTGAATGGTGTAAGTACCATGGTTTAACAGCAGAATAGTTTTGTTACAAATGTGTCATTACTTTTTTACAAAACAATCAGGTCAGTTTACTTTCACCAGTCCACCTATCAAACCTCATGAATTAATATGAAGACACTAATTATTTGAAACACTGATCAGGTACAAGTTAAGGTGCTGTGTCATGGTGTAGTGTGGCGATGTTGGCAATGGCTGGAGCTAACCACTCATGGCACAGATGGAGACAGCCAATCAGATATTAGTTCTAACAGATGTTTTGTGTTATAATGAAGAATACGGTTTTCATACACTAAAAAACGAAACACTCAGGGGATGCAGAGAGTATTTCTTTTTCCACTCAAAAGTGCCCACATCAGTGTACAGTATTTAGAATATAAATAATAAAAATACCTCATATAATGTGGACAGATCAATATTTTATTCTATAATGTCACTACCAGCCCCATCAACCACAGACATTGCTGAGGTGGGGTGGCTTGCGTGTCTCAACAATGCAGACAGCCGTACCGTAGGTGCAACCATAGCGAAGGGGTATCTGTAGAAAGGCCAGACAAATGGGTGATTCCTGAAGAGGGGCATCAGCCTTTTCAGTTGTTATAGGAGCAACAGTCTGGATGATTGACTGAGCTGGCCTTGCACCACAGCTAACATGGCTTTTCAATGCATTTACTGTGAATGGCTGAAATTTTCCTGAGGACATGCAGCTCTACTGCATGAATATATGATTATGGCGTCTTCTTGGATAAAATATTTTGAAGGTAAAATAGTCCCCCATTTGGATCCCCAAGTGGGGACTAATCAGGAGGATATCGTCAGATATGGTAGCAATTAGTGAAGTTCGGTGGCAGGCTGAACAGGATTTTTGGTCAGGTGAGTACAGGGTTATAAATACAAAATCAGTTGGTGATAATGCAGGAGTAGGTCTGATAATGAATAAGAAAACAGCACTGCGGATTAAGTTATTATGAACAGCATAGTGAACACACTAGCATAGCAAAGACAGACACAAAACCAACACTGACCTATGCCAATTAGCACAGCCGATGATAAGGATATCAAAGAAATGTATGAAGAGATAAAAGAAACCACATCCAACCATCCAGATTGTGTGATCAGTCTCTAATGACCATGATGACCAGAAGTTAACCCCTAATCTTCCAACCTCCCCCCCCCCCCCCAATTTGTGACACTGATTCATGATATTACTATCTGACACTATTATACATGCACTCTGCAAGCAAACATATGTTGAATGGTGGAAGGAACTTTGCACCAGCAATGGTAATTTCCTTTCGTGTCACTCCTTAAAAATAGAAGGAGAAAGATTAGAGTTCAACATCTCGCTGAAAAAGTGGTCATTAGAAATGGAACACAACCATGGATTATTTTTGTTGAGGATGGGGAACGCAACATACCTACAGTATGTCTGCCTAGGTGCATTTGTGTGTGTGTGTGTGTGTGTGTGTGTGTGTGTGTGTATATTTGTTTACCCTCATTTTTCCCCCCAAGTTAAGTCTCTCCCGGGATTGGAATGGCTCCTTACCCACTCCCTTAAAACCCTCATCATTTCCTTTTCCCTCTCCTTCCCTTCTGCCTGAAGAAGCAGCTAGGCTGCGAAAGCTAGCGTTTGTTTGTGTGTGTGTGTGTGTGTGTGTGTGTGTGTGTTATTTATTTGTGTTACTATCACTACCTGTGCTCGTTCACATGGTAAGTAATCTTCAACTACTTCTTATATATATTTTTCCTGCTAGGAATATAAATTAGAAATCGGATGACTTACCAAAAGGACCGGCTCGTCTATAGGCACAAATAATCACACACAAACACACATACAAGCTTTCGCCACCACTGGCAGCTTCTTCAAGAAAAAGAAGTCATCCTATTTCTAATTTTTATATTTGTTTATCCCACCAGGAAAGTTTTCTTCTATATATAACTAGAGAGGAAAGATCAAACAGTAAAGAGAAGAAAAGAAAGGAAAGAAGAGAAGAAAAGATGAGTGAACTGAATGTTGCTGAGGGGTGTGGTTGTGGTGGAGGGGTTTCAAAAACCTTTTTGATTAACAGGGAAAGATGGAACCACACACACACACACACACACACACACACACACACACACACACACACACACACACACATGAGAGAGAGAGAGAGAGAGAGAGAGAGAGAGAGAGAGAGAGAGAGAGAGAGAGAGAGAGAGAGAGAGAGAGAGAGAGAGAAGGATAACTCACCAACTCACCTATCCATTATCCCAAGCTTTCTACAAACGTCTGCCTAGGTGTGTTTGCGTGTGTATATGTGTGTATTTGTTTACCTTCCTTTTTTTCCCCTTAAGTAAGTCCTACTCCCGGGATTGGAATGATGCCTCATCCACTCCCTTAAAACCTGCATCCTGTCCTTTTTCCTCTCCTTCCTTGCTCTTTTCCTGGCGAAGCAACCAACGGTTGCGAAAGCTTGAATGTTTGTTTGTATGTGTTTTCATTTGTGCTATTTGTGTCTCTCGTGAGCCTGTGCTTTGGGTAAGTTAAACAATCTGTTTTTTTTTTTTTTTTTTTTTTTTTTTTTTTTTTTTTTTTTTTTTTTTTTTTTTTTTTTTTTTTTTTTTTTTTAAAAGGGGGGGGGGGGGGAAGGTAAATGGATACAAGCGTGCCCACACATATGCATGTGCTGGCACACAGGCGGATTGTTTGACTTGCCCAAAGCACAGGTTCGCCGATAGACACAAAAACACACACACACACACACACACACACACACACACACAAACACAAACAAACAAACATTCAAGCTTTCGCAACCATTGTTCGCTTCTTCAGGAAAAGAGGAAGGAAGGATAGAAAGGGAAGGATACAAGTTTTAAGGAAGTGGAAAAGGAGTCATTCCAATCCCAGGAGTGAAAGGACTTAACCTTAGGGGAAAAAAGTAAAGGAAACAAACACACACACACACACACACACACACACACACACACACATCTCCACACACAAACACACCTAGGCAGACATTTTTAGAAACCAAAGAAATTGGACAGAGATACCACTTGAGGCAGAGGCTCTGTCCAGAGAACTGAGGCAAAGATGTTAAAGATGGTGGGCGGGAATTTGAATTTAGCGGAGGTGAGACCAATTGGGCAACGGAAAGAGAGAATATGCGGTAGGGCAAGTTCCCATCTCCAGAGTTCTGAAAGATTGGTGTCCGTGGGAAGTATCCAGATAATCCGAACAGTCCTCTTTGGCATGGCTCTATGCTACTACACAGTATCTCTGACTTCCACAAACATAACACCATCCTCGTGACCTAGGTTGTGAATTACCTTTCCCTTCCCTTACTTTCCCATTCCTTTTTTCTTTTTTCTCCCTTCTCTCCATCTGAAGAAGGAACACAGTTCTGAAAGCTTGTTATTTTCCTCCTTTTTTTTCCTGAGTGTAGCTATCAGCAGTACAGCAAAAAGGAAAGTACTGACCAGACAATCTCTCTCTTTTGAATAATAATAAACTGTGTAAATTGTTAATAAAAGAAAATCACCTGCACTACTTTTCTGAGATACTAGGTTTCCAATATAAAACAACAATGTGCTGTATTTCAGTTTGTCCTAGGTCGAAATCCGCACGTTTGGAATAGTTGTGCGAGTGTCAATATTTACTACAAAGAATTACCATTACACACTCCATACTTAGCGATAAGATACAACTACTTGCCCAATGAATGACCTGTGCATAAAGACCGGAAAGTTGCATGGGTTTCACCAATATTCAAGAAAGAAAATTGAGGTAATTACAGACCCACATCACTGACATCAATCTGCAGTAGGTGTTTCTGAGCATAAACTGTATTTGAATATTAAGAATCATCTTGAAGAAAATTTATCAATTTGTACACAATCAACAGAGCTTCTGAAAATATATTTCTTGCACAACACAACTTGCCATTTACTCTCATGAAATAATGACTACTTTTGACAAATGATTTCAAGTTCATTTCACATTTCTAGATTTCCAGAAGGCTTTTCACATTCCATAGTTTCTTACAAGCGACTTATAATTGATTACATGTGTATGGATTTTAGTCTCAGCTGTGACTGGATTCACAATAGGTCATACCCAGATGACACTTATTTATCATCTAGTTATGAAAAGATCCATACCAATTGCAAAATCATATAGATAAGACATCTGAATGGTACGAAAAGCACAAAAAGAATTGATCGTCATAACAAAATAAGAAAAACAAGAGCTCAAATGGAAAGATGGGTCAACTGAAGTCTGTGATACAACCCATCGGCTTTGACCAATGATGACATATCTGAGTTAAAGACAATAGTTTGTTTAAAAGCAGAGTATAGATTATGATTTTGTGTTTAAAAAGTGATCTGTAGCTTCTCTGTGATAGTTAAATATAGGTTAACACAGAGGTTTTTTTCCGCAAGTGAACAGCAAAGGTGCAAATTTGTGGGCTGAGCCCCGTGATCGGTGGTACATTTGGTTGCGGTAATCTGTAATTAACGAGGATAATCACAGATTATTTATTATCTACAATAAGTAAGTATTATGATATTATCCCGTATGTTTATATTCGGTGATAGTGTTTGTTTTCCTAGTTGGTATATATACGTAGCATATCACAATTTATAGTGGATCAGGGTACTTTGTGTATCATTGTCACTTTCTCCTATTACAGCCGCATATAGTTCGTGGGAACAACTGGTTTTATATGGTCGTTCCATTTCCAATCACCTCTTATGTTTACTACCAGATATTATATGGAAGTAACTGCTTTCAGCGTTTGTCCTTCTATTGCGTACTTATATAAAACGGATCTGTCTTTCTATGTAAACACACCACTTTACACTTGTTTATGTTGATGCTCAATTGCCATTTCCTACAGCATACACCAAAATGCTGTAGATCATTCTGTATTTTGTTGCCCTTTCCCAGAATTGCGACTTCTTGATAAATTATCGTATCATGAGCAAAAGCCTAATTGAACTTTTGATGCTATCTATGAAGTCTTCTATATGTATTGTGAAATACAATGGTCCTATTACACTCCCCTGGGGAATGACCGAGATCACTTTAACATGTGAAGACTTCTGTTCATTAAAAATGAAACGCTGTATTCTGTTAGCTAGAAACGATTCAATCCAGTCACACAATTCATCTGATATTCTATATGCTGGCATTTTGCTCATCAGGAGATGCTGCATAACAGCATTGAACATCTTGCGGAAGTCAAAAAACACAGCATCTACCTGGGATCCTGTATCAACTGCCCTCTGGATATCATGGATGAATAGTGTGAATTGTGTTTCACATGATCAGATTCACAGTCTCCAGAAATGACATAATATTCTAAGATAAATTGTGTTCCAAAATTCTGCAACTGGCCAATGCCAGGGATATAGGCCTATAGTTTTGCGCATCTGATCGGTGATCCTTCTTGCAAAGGGAAATGACCCACACCCTTTTCCCATACTTAGGAACACATCATTCCTGTAGAGACCTTTGGTAGACCGCTTAGGAGTGGACTATTCCGGGGGACAGGGGGCAAGTTCCTTTGCATAGTCCATGCAAAATCGAATTGGTATCCCATCAGATCCAGTGACCTTTCCTGTGTTTCAATTTACTTTTTATCCCTCTGACATTTATTTCAATATCCGCCATTTTATCATTCGTGCGATGGTTTAGAGTATGTACTACAGTGCAATCCAGCTCTGTGAACCTGTTTTGGAAAAAGACATTTACAATTTCAGTCTTTGTGTACTATCCTCTGTTTCAACACCATAATGGTCAGAGTGTCACCGATTTGACATAGGACCAAAAGTCTTGGGATTTTCAGCAAAGTTTGTACACAAAACATTGCTCTCAAAGTCATTGAACATCTCTTGCATGGCGGCCCTTACACAAATTTGGCATGATTTAACTTTTGCTTATCTGCAACACGTTGACTACATTTATATTTACGGTGAAGTTCCTATCTTGGTCGTTGAACCACAGTGGATCTTTCCCATCTCTCATACTTTTACTTGGCATATACTTACCTAACACATACTGTACAGTGAACTTTAACTTCATCCACAGTTGCTCAACACTGCATGTGATAATGATGATTGGTGATATAGGGTACTCAACAGAGAGGTCATCAGCGCCCGTGCTCAAACTTAAACGGATGGAAGAAAAATGACGTATGTCAGATGGTCTTGTGAAATATAAAAGTACACCAGCAGTTGTAGGGTTAGCTTAAAACAACTTGTAAAAGGACTAAACCTGATGATAAAACATGTGGCCCGGTGACTACTTAGAAATAAAGGGTGACCGAGCCACTCTGACACATATTAAAATCACACACCCAGGATTTTGGGAAGAAGTTCAGACATGATACAAAATCATAGGACATGATCCACAGAGGCCTCATCGTCACCTAAGATAGACTTCAGGTCCTGTAAGAGACCCAAATAAAACGCATTCTGTTAAAATATGTCGTACTGACAGTTGTGTCCTACATCTGTCACACTCCGGCTGTTCTTCACTGGGTAAAAGAAAACCATGTGTCAGCGGGCAATGTCCAATTCGAAGACGAGTGAGGGTGACTTCATCAGCTCGTCGAGGGCGAAGGACGTACGCCATGGGCGGGCTGAGGACTTTACTGCGCGTAGTTTATTATCCGCCACATCCAGCTACTGATCCTCCCACAAAGCCATGATTGTTTGTGTCACAAAGGAGGTGACGGCTTTCGGCGGGACGGAACAGTGTATGGCAGGGGGGAGGGGTGGAGAACAAACCTCTTTAGCTGCTGCATCCGCCAGCTCATTTCCATGGATCCCTATGTGACCAGGAACCCAACAGAAGATTATCTCCTTGTGGTGTCGTTGCAATGCAAGGAGAGCGTCCTGTATGTCCTGCACCATCCGATCTGC
The DNA here is from genome assembly GCA_026315105.1 of Locusta migratoria. Taxonomy (NCBI): domain Eukaryota; kingdom Metazoa; phylum Arthropoda; class Insecta; order Orthoptera; family Acrididae; genus Locusta; species Locusta migratoria. Next base: position 259,272,681 of record CM048751.1, on the reverse strand, counting down.
CGGATACATTTGGTCGTCGACAGCGAGGACCAAACAACTGCAACAACTCAATGCTGTCCTGTGCTCGAATCCCAAACGGTCTCATAGCCTGTGGGCGGTTGTGGAACAAACGTTGGTTTGGCTGCTGTGCAACACAGAGAGAAAGTAACATGTGCGGAACTGATGTGCTCTGTACGCCAGGCGTGCCACGAGCAGAAGACGGCGAATAGAGCAGGGGATCACCAGCCTCTGCACACAGGCTAAGTACTGGACTTGTGCGATATGCACCAGTCGCCAGCCCAATACCTTCAGGTGTACTGCATCCACTATTTTCAGGTACGAAGGCCTGGCCAATCCATAGACCTGGCAGCCATATTCCTGTCTGGGCCGGACGAAACCTTTATAGAAATAGAGCAGACGTGCCCTGTCGGCACCCCAAGACCAATGACTAAGACATTTTAGAAGACTTAGAGCCTTGAGGCATCACAGTTTGACCTCTTTAAGGTGCAGCAGCCTCTCATCGAAAGTGAGGCCAAGATATTTCACCTTGTCCTGAAAGGGGATAACAGTGTATCCTAGTTTTAAAACAGGTGTATTGAAAAGGGAAAGGTAGCGATTAAAACCCACACAGACAGTTTTCTCCAAGGAAAACTTGAAACCAATGATGTTACTCTATTTCTGCAAATGCCTGATCGTCAGATACAATTGACAAGCAGCCATTGCAATGGAGGAGGATGCACAGAAGATGGAGAAGTCGTCCACAAACAAGGAACACTGCACAAGCGGTCGCACGGTGGATGTAATGCCGTCTATGGATATGGCGAATGCCGAGGTGCTTAAAACACTTCCTTGCGGGACACCATTCTCTTGTTTAAAATGGTCAGGCAAGACACTCCCAACCTTGTATCTAAAATATTGGATAAAAGTGGGCAAATGTCCACGAAAACCCCATCGTAAAGCTACTGTACAACAAGGTGTCGCTAGGTAGTATCATACGCCTTTTCAAGGTCAAAGAAAACACCGATTAGATGTTGCTTCCATAGGAAAGCTTGTTGGAACACACTTTCAAGCAGGGTGAAGTTATCCAGTGTAGAGTGGTACCTCTTGAACCCGCATTGAGAGTGGCTAAGTAAGGATCTCCTTTCGAAAACCCATACAAAGCGCTCGTTGACCATACACTCCAACGTCTTACCAATGCAGCTCATGAGGCTAATGCTTCGATAACTACGTGGATCGGTACGATCTTTCCCCGGTTTTAAAATTGGAATTAAAATGGATTCTTTACAAGAACATGGAAAGATCCCTGTAATCCAAATTTCATTAAAAAGATGTAAGAGGACCTCCTTTGACTGGGGTGCCAACTGTTTTAGCAGTCTGTACGGTATCTCGTCATAGCCAGGTGCAGAGTCACAAGCCGTTGACAATGCGGACTCGAGCTCCCACGTCGAGAAAGGTTGGTTGTAGTCCTCAAAGTTGGAGGAACGGAGGTCAAAGCCAACCCTCTCCTGTATCGTCCAATATTGACAGAAGACTGGTTCCTGGCGAGAATCGTATGTAACAGCTGCATAGGATTCTGCCATGACTTGGGCAATGTCCCTGGGCCATTGTTAAAGACATCCCTGCCCTTGCACAGCTGCTATTGGCGGTCGGGAGTTCTGTCCCGAAATCATCCTAATGGCTTCCCATACTTTACCTGCAGGCGAGGACCTATTGACGGAGTTCAGGAACTCCTACCAAGACCTCTGATTACTCTAATAATTCTCCTTGCCCATGCCCTTGCCACTCGAAAATTGGCCAAATTCAAATTGGTAGGGCACCGATGGAATCGCCACAATGCTGCTCTTCTGTCCCTGATTGCTGAACGACAAGCAACGTTCCACCAAGGAACAGCTGGTCTCTGAAGCGTTTCGGGATGGAGGCATCAGCAGCATTGTGAATCACTGTTGTGATGTGATCCACCTAGTCTTGGACACCATGACACCGTTTGAAAATAGCCAACTGCCGAAAAAGTGTCCAGTTAGCTTTGCGCAACTGCCATCTTGGTGGCGACTGGCAAGTCTATCCAAATGGGGTAGTGGTCGCTGCCATGAAGGTCATCATCCATGCTCCACTGAGCACTGCGTGTGCAAGAGCAGGCAAGCAGAGGGAGAGGTCTATGGCTGAAGACAAACCTGTAGCAGTGCTAAAATGTGTAGACTGGCCTGTGTTCAGTAAAACAACATCAGAGGAGTGTATGACAGTCTCAACCATCCGCCCCTGGGGGGTTGTTAGAACCCCATAGTGCATAATGCGCATTAAAATCTCCTAAAAGAAGAAAGGGACGAGGGAGTTCTCCAACAAGCTGTGTCAGAAGATTACTGTCAACATGCTCTCCAGGCAGTAAGTAAAGAGAGCAGACTGTGATATCATGATGGGCCAGTATACGAACAGCAACTGCTTGCAGTGTAGTGGTCAGTAGCACAGGTGAGGAGTGAAAAGTGTCCCTGATGAACACTGCCACACCACCTTGTGCCCTATCACCCGTTAGGTCGTCTTTCCTATGGAGTTGATAGCATCTCAGGACAGGTATGTCAGCCCATTTGAAGTGTGTCTCTTGAAGGGAGACACAGAAAGGCCTATCCTTCATAAGAAGCTGCAGTTTCTCCAAACGAGTCCTGAATCCAGACAAATTCCACTGCAGTATGGGAGCCATGTCACCTGTGTGGGTCTATCTTTTCTCTACCCTTGTGCCGCGATGGTGAGGCACTCTTGGAGCGCTGGGTAGCAGATGGACTGCTTGGTTCAGGCGATGACGCATCGAGATCCATAATAATGTCCTCCTCATCAGTAAACGCTGCCATTAAGACGTCCGGTTACGTTCCCAAAAAAGTTGCAAGCGGATGTGGAGATACTTTCCTCGGCTAGGGGAGCACTCTGCTTTGGTGGAATATTCTTCTTTTGAGAGGCACTTTACTTGTGAGGTGCCCCTCTTAATGATTTCCTGCGGTTCCTTGTTGAGCACAACTTCTGTAGCAACAGAGACCACACGATCCGCAAAAGCAGTATCTGTAGCTTTTTTGGCCGTATTTGGTGGGGCAAGAGGCAGGGGAGCTTCAGCACTGACATGTGTGTGGACATGTGCAAGTATTAGTGCTGACACTGACAGCCTCAGTTTGTGTCGAGGCATCTACTGTGGTAATGGGTTTCTGCAAGGCAGCAACGAACGAGGTGAGAAATACAGGTGGCTGCATGGTCTTAAATATCTTCTTGGCCTACGCGTAGGAAATACGCCTGGTCGTTTTTATCTCCTGTATTTTCTTTTCCTCAAGATACACCTGACAGTCCTGACTCCAAACTGAACAATTGATACATTTGTCAGGTGGCGTACAAGCAGTGCCCTCATGTGCTGCCTTTCCAAATTTGCCACAATTGGCCTCCCCCTTACAGCCAAGCGTGGGGTGTCCAAAACGCTGGCATTTAAAACAGCGCATGGGGTTAGGGACATAAGGACGGATCTCCAATCGCAAAAACCCTGACTCCACATGCTCAGGAAGTCTAGGGATATTAAAAGTAAGGATGAAGGTCTCAGATGACACATGTTCTCCATCCACCATTTTCTTAATATTCTGGATGTCCACTATGCCTTCTGTTGCCCATTCTGCCTCGAGTTCTTCAACTGGAATGACCATCAGGTCTCTACAGAAAACTACACACATACTGTAGTTCAGGGTACTGTGTAGTTCTGCGACGATTTCGAATTCACCCAGATACTTTGCTATCTGCAGATTTTACGCCAGTTGGGAGGTTAACATTTCAACCAACAAGGTACCGTTCCGCAATCTTTTAACAGATTTCAAAGTGCCCTCTAGCCTTCTACGCCCTTATTGATATAAAAGGGTGAAATCTTCTCAAAAGAAGCAGCCTGTGTTCTGTTACTTTCGACAAAACTCTTTTTACTATTGAACAGGTCTGGGGGACTAGCCACCCGAGACCTCTTGTTTGACTGGATGGTGGTACCCCCCAATGGTACACCCATCCCACTGGAAGGTTCGAGGAACAAATTAGGATTTTTCATCTCAGTCCCATGAGTAGCAAGGGAAGTACGTGTCCACCTAGACAGAGCCCCGTGTGCCTCAAGTAACTGTTTCTGTACACTTGCACACAGTTCTAAAAGTAATCTACCATTTCCCACCTCCCAACATGTCAAAGTATCTGCAGGACGTACTGCCGTGGACAACTGGGGGGCAAATACCTAAATGCAGCTAGAGTCTTAATGATTTCTCGCTATCACATAATACAGAATATAACCATCAGAACAAGAACATTCTCCTGCCCAAGAGTAAATAAAACTACATTAACATGCATAAGTCACAAACAAAGCCAAAATTCATTATATAAAAGCTCTAAAAACATTTCAGACCATGAAAAAATGTTGCCATTTTATAATATTTATTGTATTGAAGAAGCAAATATTTCAAAACCTATCCAAAGCAAATTATTTGAATGTATGCCACCTTAAAAAATTACAGTTTCAAAATCTCCAATATTATGTCATTTCAGTTGTTTACTTGTAAACCAGACTTCTAATAGCAACAAAATGCACAAGAACACACCATGTCAGAGATTAACATCTTTGTTTGAAATGCAACATGTCAGTGTTACATCATGATACTAAGCAATTCTATGTGAAACTACATGTGTAATTCTCAAAAATTTATTTTTTAATTGCCTAACAATTGCCCTGTTGAGCCATGACAGGCACATAAAGAGACACTCATACACAAATAACGTAACCTTTTGGGCACAGATTTCATCAGAAAAAAGACACACACTCACTCAGACAAATTTCACAAACATAAGACCATCATCCCCACCTGTTGTACCCTGAGGAACACTATACAGTGACGGAAGGAGAGGGGGAACAGGAAAGTTCCAAGGCAGTGATAGGGTAGATACACAGAGATTATGGTTCAGAAAGAAAGTGAGGATGCAGGGGAGGGAAAGTAAGGATAAAACACACAACATATAGGTTGAAAGAGATGCATGTTAGGAATGTGGGGGGAGGGGGGGGGGCAGGAAAGGAGTGAAGAGAAGACATCTCAGAGACACTTTAAACTGTTTTCAGGAATTTTAAACACTTTTCAAAATAAATGACTGGTCAACTGCATAGTTCCTCTTGGATCAACTGCAGCACGGTATAACACCGGTTGGCTTTGACCCTTGATGGCGTGTTTTATGACTCAAACCGAGCTCTGATAGTTTTTCTTGTGTTACGAATGTGACATTACATTTTGCTATGATAGATAGATAGATAGATCAGGGGTGCACTACACTAAGGAAGCGGCTACTCGGGTAGCAGAGTACTTGTGGAGTGCACATGGTTTTTTTTTTAGGCTAGGCGCTAACTCTGATGAGCACTCGCCTGTCAGCATTAAAACAGCGAATTTAGGCCACGTTCAGAACAAAAATTCGAACATCAAAATATTAGCCGCGAACTTACAGAGTATTAGAAACAAAGTTCCCGAATTTGCCGCACTGCATGGAAGTTATTGCGCTCAGATAGTTTTAGACACCGAAAGCTGGCTAAATCATGATGTGGCAAGTTCAGAAATTTTTAGCGAAGCATGGAATGTATATCGGAAAGATAGATCGGATACAACTGGAGGAGGAGTGTTCATCGCTGTGGACAAAGATATTGTTTCTACTGAGATCGAGGTTGAAAGTAACTGTGAAGTTATCTGGGCATGTATAACAGGTCTAAAAGAAGTAAAGTTAATAGTTGGGTGTTTTTACCAGCCCCCCAGTGCTGCTGTAGCAGTTTTAGAATCATTCAAGGAAAGTCTACACCAGGTAGTGCATAGGTATCCGGGCCATGTAATATTAGTCAGAGGTGACTTCAACCTTAAGAGTATAGATTGAGACCTCGCTAGTTACATTTTAGGTGGTACAGACAAGCAGTCTTGCAAGCTACTTTTGGACACGTTCTCCGAAAACTGTCTTGAGCAATTAAACCGGCAAGCCACACGCAATGGAAATATTCTAGACCTTATAGCCACAAACAGGCCTGACCTTATTAACAATGTCTGTGTAGAGACAGGAATTAGTGATCATGATATCATCATAGCGCTGTTGGTACCAAAGTTCATAAACCAATCAAGAAGGCTAGGAGCGTGTTTTTGTTGGGAAGAGCAGATAAGCAAATGTTACGATCGCACTTAGAAAATGAATGGGCATTGTTTAATTCCGGGACTATGAATGTAGAGGAATTGTGGACTAAATTTAAGTGCATTGTTAATAAAGGGTTAGAGAAATATGTGCCAGTAAAGACGATTAAGGATGGAAAAGATCCACCGTGGTATAATAATAATGTTAGAAAGCTGCTGAGAAAGCAATGGCTGTTGCACTCTCGATTCAAAAAAGAACACGCAAATGATGACAGGCAAAAGTTAGTAGAGATTCATGCGTCTATAAAAAGATCAATGCGCGAAGCATACAATAATTATCATAGCCTAACCTTAGCTAAAGATCTTTCCGATAACCCGAAAAAATTCTGGTCCTACGTAAAATCAATTTTAGGTGGTACAGACAAGCAGTCTTGCGAGCTACTTTTGGACACGTTCTCCGAAAACTGTCTTGAGCAATTAAACCGGCAAGCCACACGCAATGGAAATATTCTAGACCTTATAGCCACAAACAGGCCTGACCTTATTAACGATGTCTGTGTAGAGACAGGAATTAGTGATCATGATATCATCATAGCGCTGTTGGTGACCAAAGTTCATAAACCAATCAAGAAGGCTAGGAGCGTGTTTTTGTTGGGAAGAGCAGATAAGCAAATGTTACGATCGCACTTAGAAAATGAATGGGCATTGTTTAATTCCGGGACTATGAATGTAGAGGAATTGTGGACTAAATTTAAGTGCATTGTTAATAAAGGGTTAGAGAAATATGTGCCAGTAAAGACGATTAAGGATGGAAAAGATCCACCGTGGTATAATAATAATGTTAGAAAGCTGCTGAGAAAGCAATGGCTGTTGCACTCTCGATTCAAAAAAGAACACGCAAATGATGACAGGCAAAAGTTAGTAGAGATTCATGCGTCTATAAAAAGATCAATGCGCGAAGCATACAATAATTATCATAGCCTAACCTTAGCTAAAGATCTTTCCGATAACCCGAAAAAATTCTGGTCCTATGTAAAATCAATTTTAGGTGGTACAGACAAGCAGTCTTGCGAGCTACTTTTGGACACGTTCTCCAAAAACTGTCTTGAGCAATTAAACCGGCAAGCCACACGCAATGGAAATATTCTAGACCTTATAGCCACAAACAGGCCTGACCTTATTAACGATGTCTGTGTAGAGACAGGAATTAGTGATCATGATATCATCATAGCGCTGTTGGTGACCAAAGTTCATAAACCAATCAAGAAGGCTAGGAGCGTGTTTTTGTTGGGAAGAGCAGATAAGCAAATGTTACGATCGCACTTAGAAAATGAATGGGCATTGTTTAATTCCGGGACTATGAATGTAGAGGAATTGTGGACTAAATTTAAGTGCATTGTTAATAAAGGGTTAGAGAAATATGTGCCAGTAAAGACGATTAAGGATGGAAAAGATCCACCGTGGTATAATAATAATGTTAGAAAGCTGCTGAGAAAGCAATGGCTGTTGCACTCTCGATTCAAAAAAGAACACGCAAATGATGACAGGCAAAAGTTAGTAGAGATTCATGCGTCTATAAAAAGATCAATGCGCGAAGCATACAATAATTATCATAGCCTAACCTTAGCTAAAGATCTTTCCGATAACCCGAAAAAATTCTGGTCCTATGTAAAATCAATTTTAGGTGGTACAGACAAGCAGTCTTGCGAGCTACTTTTGGACACGTTCTCCGAAAACTGTCTTGAGCAATTAAACCGGCAAGCCACACGCAATGGAAATATTCTAGACCTTATTAACGATGTCTGTGTAGAGACAGGAATTAGTGATCATGATATCATCATAGCGCTGTTGGTGACCAAAGTTCATAAACCAATCAAGAAGGCTAGGAGCGTGTTTTTGTTGGGAAGAGCAGATAAGCAAATGTTACGATCGCACTTAGAAAATGAATGGGCATTGTTTAATTCCGGGACTATGAATGTAGAGGAATTGTGGACTAAATTTAAGTGCATTGTTAATAAAGGGTTAGAGAAATATGTGCCAGTAAAGACGATTAAGGATGGAAAAGATCCACCGTGGTATAATAATAATGTTAGAAAGCTGCTGAGAAAGCAATGGCTGTTGCACTCTCGATTCAAAAAAGAACACGCAAATGATGACAGGCAAAAGTTAGTAGAGATTCATGCGTCTATAAAAAGATCAATGCGCGAAGCATACAATAATTATCATAGCCTAACCTTAGCTAAAGATCTTTCCGATAACCCGAAAAAATTCTGGTCCTATGTAAAATCAATTTTAGGTGGTACAGACAAGCAGTCTTGCGAGCTACTTTTGGACACGTTCTCCGAAAACTGTCTTGAGCAATTAAACCGGCAAGCCACACGCAATGGAAATATTCTAGACCTTATAGCCACAAACAGGCCTGACCTTATTAACGATGTCTGTGTAGAGACAGGAATTAGTGATCATGATATCATCATAGCGCTGTTGGTGACCAAAGTTCATAAACCAATCAAGAAGGCTAGGAGCGTGTTTTTGTTGGGAAGAGCAGATAAGCAAATGTTACGATCGCACTTAGAAAATGAATGGGCATTGTTTAATTCCGGGACTATGAATGTAGAGGAATTGTGGACTAAATTTAAGTGCATTGTTAATAAAGGGTTAGAGAAATATGTGCCAGTAAAGACGATTAAGGATGGAAAAGATCCACCGTGGTATAATAATAATGTTAGAAAGCTGCTGAGAAAGCAATGGCTGTTGCACTCTCGATTCAAAAAAGAACACGCAAATGATGACAGGCAAAAGTTAGTAGAGATTCATGCGTCTATAAAAAGATCAATGCGCGAAGCATACAATAATTATCATAGCCTAACCTTAGCTAAAGATCTTTCCGATAACCCGAAAAAATTCTGGTCCTACGTAAAATCAATTTTAGGTGGTACAGACAAGCAGTCTTGCGAGCTACTTTTGGACACGTTCTCCGAAAACTGTCTTGAGCAATTAAACCGGCAAGCCACACGCAATGGAAATATTCTAGACCTTATAGCCACAAACAGGCCTGACCTTATTAACGATGTCTGTGTAGAGACAGGAATTAGTGATCATGATATCATCATAGCGCTGTTGGTGACCAAAGTTCATAAACCAATCAAGAAGGCTAGGAGCGTGTTTTTGTTGGGAAGAGCAGATAAGCAAATGTTACGATCGCACTTAGAAAATGAATGGGCATTGTTTAATTCCGGGACTATGAATGTAGAGGAATTGTGGACTAAATTTAAGTGCATTGTTAATAAAGGGTTAGAGAAATATGTGCCAGTAAAGACGATTAAGGATGGAAAAGATCCACCGTGGTATAATAATAATGTTAGAAAGCTGCTGAGAAAGCAATGGCTGTTGCACTCTCGATTCAAAAAAGAACATGCAAATGATGACAGGCAAAAGTTAGTAGAGATTCATGCGTCTATAAAAAGATCAATGCGCGAAGCATACAATAATTATCATAGCCTAACCTTAGCTAAAGATCTTTCCGATAACCCGAAAAAATTCTGGTCCTACGTAAAATCAATTTTAGGTGGTACAGACAAGCAGTCTTGCGAGCTACTTTTGGACACGTTCTCCGAAAACTGTCTTGAGCAATTAAACCGGCAAGCCACACGCAATGGAAATATTCTAGACCTTATTAACGATGTCTGTGTAGAGACAGGAATTAGTGATCATGATATCATCATAGCGCTGTTGGTGACCAAAGTTCATAAACCAATCAAGAAGGCTAGGAGCGTGTTTTTGTTGGGAAGAGCAGATAAGCAAATGTTACGATCGCACTTAGAAAATGAATGGGCATTGTTTAATTCCGGGACTATGAATGTAGAGGAATTGTGGACTAAATTTAAGTGCATTGTTAATAAAGGGTTAGAGAAATATGTGCCAGTAAAGACGATTAAGGATGGAAAAGATCCACCGTGGTATAATAATAATGTTAGAAAGCTGCTGAGAAAGCAATGGCTGTTGCACTCTCGATTCAAAAAAGAACACGCAAATGATGACAGGCAAAAGTTAGTAGAGATTCATGCGTCTATAAAAAGATCAATGCGCGAAGCATACAATAATTATCATAGCCTAACCTTAGCTAAAGATCTTTCCGATAACCCGAAAAAATTCTGGTCCTATGTAAAATCAATTTTAGGTGGTACAGACAAGCAGTCTTGCGAGCTACTTTTGGACACGTTCTCCGAAAACTGTCTTGAGCAATTAAACCGGCAAGCCACACGCAATGGAAATATTCTAGACCTTATAGCCACAAACAGGCCTGACCTTATTAACGATGTCTGTGTAGAGACAGGAATTAGTGATCATGATATCATCATAGCGCTGTTGGTGACCAAAGTTCATAAACCAATCAAGAAGGCTAGGAGCGTGTTTTTGTTGGGAAGAGCAGATAAGCAAATGTTACGATCGCACTTAGAAAATGAATGGGCATTGTTTAATTCCGGGACTATGAATGTAGAGGAATTGTGGACTAAATTTAAGTGCATTGTTAATAAAGGGTTAGAGAAATATGTGCCAGTAAAGACGATTAAGGATGGAAAAGATCCACCGTGGTATAATAATAATGTTAGAAAGCTGCTGAGAAAGCAATGGCTGTTGCACTCTCGATTCAAAAAAGAACACGCAAATGATGACAGGCAAAAGTTAGTAGAGATTCATGCGTCTATAAAAAGATCAATGCGCGAAGCATACAATAATTATCATAGCCTAACCTTAGCTAAAGATCTTTCCGATAACCCGAAAAAATTCTGGTCCTACGTAAAATCAATTTTAGGTGGTACAGACAAGCAGTCTTGCGAGCTACTTTTGGACACGTTCTCCGAAAACTGTCTTGAGCAATTAAACCGACAAGCCACACGCAATGGAAATATTCTAGACCTTATAGCCACAAACAGGCCTGACCTTATTAACGATGTCTGTGTAGAGACAGGAATTAGTGATCATGATATCATCATAGCGCTGTTGGTGACCAAAGTTCATAAACCAATCAAGAAGGCTAGGAGCGTGTTTTTGTTGGGAAGAGCAGATAAGCAAATGTTACGATCGCACTTAGAAAATGAATGGGCATTGTTTAATTCCGGGACTATGAATGTAGAGGAATTGTGGACTAAATTTAAGTGCATTGTTAATAAAGGGTTAGAGAAATATGTGCCAGTAAAGACGATTAAGGATGGAAAAGATCCACCGTGGTATAATAATAATGTTAGAAAGCTGCTGAGAAAGCAATGGCTGTTGCACTCTCGATTCAAAAAAGAACACGCAAATGATGACAGGCAAAAGTTAGTAGAGATTCATGCGTCTATAAAAAGATCAATGCGCGAAGCATACAATAATTATCATAGCCTAACCTTAGCTAAAGATCTTTCCGATAACCCGAAAAAATTCTGGTCCTACGTAAAATCAATAAGCGGGTCAAAGCCCACTGTCCAGTCACTCGTTTATCATTCTGGGGCAGTAATAGAAGAAAGCAAACGGAAAGCTGAAGTTCTAAATTTAACCTTTAAGAAATCTTTCACACAGGAGGACTGCACAAATGTACCACCATTTTATCAACATACTAATTCCGAAATGGAGGACATAGCAATAGGTATTTCCGGTGTAGACTGATGACCCCGTAGTTAAGTCCCATAGACTATACAAACATTTTTATTTCTGGTGTAGAGAAGCAGCTGAGAGAGCTATATACGAAAAAGTCTGCTGGTCCCGAATGGAATACCAGTTCGGTTTTACAAAGACTATTCTGCAGCATTGGCCCCCTACTTAGCTTGCATTTATCGCGAATCTTTAATTCACCGCAAAGTTTCTAGTGATTGGAAAAAAGTGCAGGTGACTCCCGTTTATAAGAAAGGAAAGAGAACTGACCCACACAATTACAGGCCAATATCGTTGACTTCAGTTTCATGTAGAATTTTAGAGCATATTCTCAGTTCGAATATAGTAAACTTCATTGAAACAGAAAAGCTTCTTTCCATGAATCAGCACGGGTTTAGGAAACATCGTTCACGTGAAACACAGCTTCCCCTTTTCTCACATGACATCTTGCGAGCCATGGATGAAGGGCAACAGGCGGATAGTGGTTTTCTCCACTTCAAAAAGGCATTCGATGTGGTGCCACACTGCAGACTGCTAACGAAGATATGAGCTTATGGAATAGGTTCACAGATTTGTGACTGGCTGGAAGGCTTCCTAAGTAATAGAACGCAGTACGTTGTTCTCGACGGCGAGTGTTCATCAGAGATGAGTGTATCGTCAGGCGTGCCCCAGGGGAGTGTGATAGGACTGCTAATATTTTCTATCTATATAAATGATCTGATGGACAGAGTAAGTTGTAATTTGCGGCTGTTTGCTGATGATGCTGTGGTGTATGGGAGGGTGTCGTCTGTAACTGACTGTAATAGCATACAGGATGACTTAGACAAAATTTCTAGTTGGTGCGAAGATTGGCAGCTAGCTCTCAATGTAGAAAAATGTAAGGTGATGCGCATGAGTAGGAAAAACAATCCCATAATGTTCGAATACAGCATTAGTAGTGAGTTTCTTGATGCTGTTGCATCGTTCAAATATCTAGGCGTAACATTGCAGAGCGATATGAAATGGAACGAACATGTAAGGACAGTTGTGAGTAAGGCGGACAGCCGACTTCGGATTATTGGGAGAATTTTAGGAAGATGTACTTCACCTGTAAAGGAGACCGCGTATAAAACGCTTTTACGACCACGTCTTGAGTATTGCTCAAGTATTTGGGACCCGCAGCAGATCGGTTTGAAGGAAGACATAGAGGCGGTTCAGAGGCGAGCAGCTAGATTTGTTACCAGTAGTTTCGACCAATGCGCGAGTGTCACGGAAATGCTCCGGCAACTCAATTGGGGATCGCTGGAAGATAGACGACGTTCTTTTCATGAATTACTGTTAAGTAAATTTAGAGGGCCAGAATTTGAAGCTGAGTGTAGTAGGATCTTGCTGCCGCCTACTTACATTTTGCATAAAGATCACAAAGACTAGATAAGTGAAATTACGGCTCGTACGGAGGCATATAGGCATTCTTTTTTTCCTCGTTCTATTTGAGAGTGGAATAGGAAAGGAAATGCCTAGTAGTGGTACAGTGTACCCTTCACCACGCACCTTACGGTGAATTGCGGAGTATGTATCTAGATGTAGATGCTATACAACCTGACCAATATACATTCATCCAGCCACCTACCCGATCCCTATGAAGTAATTAAAAAGCACTAACCACTTGAAATGTTGATCCTTCATAATAGCAACTGCTTGGCAGAACACTCCACACTGCAGCAAAAATTCTTTGAGCATATTGAAGAATTTTTATTTTGCGAGTTTTGTATTTCACAATATTGTTTTCCACGGTTAACTTCACATTTACTAGCCTATATCCCACTAATGACATCGGGTCATTCCGTGTCAAATCAACACAATTTTGAATGAAAATTTACCTTGACCTGTAATATTTTGATGAAATGTGGTCCTACACAGTTAAGAATGAAAAACATTAAAACAAAATTTTTTGCCAATTCATTAAAAATTTGTTAAGCATTAAATTTTCAAATTTTTGAAAAAAAAAAAATTGCTGCAACTGGGGGTAGTCAAATGCCATTTTCCCTGAAACCAATTGAGATATAGACCTGGTAAATGTGTCATTTTAAATGTATTTACATTTCATTTGGTATGAAACACAATGGTGTTGGAAATTTAAATATTTTGAAAATTTCTAAATAAATTTTAAATTCCTGAAAAAGCTATATTTCAAAAATTTTGATAAGAAAAAAAAAGAAGAAGCTTGAAAACTTCCTTACACTATTCCCTTACAATTCCGTAAGTTTCATTTTGGGATCACATTTTGCAAGATTTTCTAGTTCCAGGTGTGTGTGTGTGTGTATGTGTGTGTGAAAAATGATTTGACTAGAGATTCTACATTAAGAAACCGACATTTACTTTGTTTTTAAATCCCTAATTTATAACATTACTTTCATGAACATTCATACCTACCAAAACTTTTAATAATGGATTCAACTGTAATCAATGTCGTTTCCAGGTAATGTGTATATTCATCCTGTGTTCACCTCAAACAGAACATTTACTATACTTTGCCAGGTAATCAAAAGGAAATGGGCCTCTTGATTTTCCCTAAAATGTATCCAAGCCACCACCACTCTTGTTGTCATACACTGCATTAATCTATCCACTTATACTTTGCAATGAAAATGTTTCTTGGGGTTTGGTGGTCAACAGCTGTAATGAATTTGGAGCACATGAGGATATCTTGAGAAAGATTTTTTGTTCAATCTGAATCTGTGGGTGACAATACATGACACTGTAATTAATGCTCTGGAAATCGGGAAATCAACACCCCATACTTCAGAAGGCATTCAAATAAAATCTGATAGATGGTGTCCCCTTCCGACATAGGATTTTTGTGGACAGGTGTAAATTAGAAACGTTACAAAAATCTTAAGAAAATTACACCTCTTTTTGATTGTTGAACCAAGATCGCTAATAAAATATTTACATTATTATTAATCTACATTTCGCTGTGGGCTGTCCGTGACTGTACCATTTAGGTTAGGGGTATATTATTATAATAATAAGCAGTCTTTAGTCACAATAATTTTATTTTCCTTTACCGGTTTCGAAGATATGATTTAAATCTTCAAAAGGGTTTACAAGGTCTTCATTTAGGAGAAAATACTTTATTGGAAACAACAAAATTATTTTATGAGACATGTTAGAGGAAGGCTAGAAGATCTACAATTTGCTGTGTACTGAGATTTTTCAGAGAACTACAAATTTTTTATGTAGTATGTTGTCCAGGACTATCATTGAATGGCATAACTGAAGACTGAAGACCTGCCTGCTTTGACCCATGATGTCATCAACATGTCAGAAAACCCGTATACGGGCTATCTTAATACTTATGTATTGTACATAAAAAATAATCTGCAGTTATCCTCGTAAGTTGTAGATAACACAATGTGCCATCGATCACAGGTCTTAGACCAAAAATTTGCCCCTTCGGCGCTCACATGCGAAAAAGAATCTCTTGGTTAACCTACACCGAACGATCAGAGAGAAGCTACAGATCACTTTTTAAACACAAAATCATAATATATACTATGTTCTGTTTGTAAACAAACTGTCATCTTTAACTCAGCCACCACATAATTATTCACACTTTCCACAAACACGCACAAACATCAAAACTACCGCACTGCAATGATGTCACAGGTCAAAGCTGAAGGGTGGTATCCCCATCTTCAGGTGAGCCCACTGGACTAATGAGCAAGCCACTATCCATTCAATGGTTATGTACTGCAAAGGATAAACTGAATCACTGCATCTCTGTTATTTATTATTTCAGACTGTCTTGAATTTAACACTGTGGCTTTTTCCTGCTTCCAGAAAAAGC
Organism: Locusta migratoria; assembly: GCA_026315105.1. NCBI lineage: Eukaryota > Metazoa > Arthropoda > Insecta > Orthoptera > Acrididae > Locusta > Locusta migratoria. Next base: position 259,257,096 of record CM048751.1, on the reverse strand, counting down.
TCACTGACTTCTTGAGAAAGCACTTTGAACCTAAAAGTTACACTACTTTTCTGATGGCGCTGGTTCAGAGCGCAAAATCAATAAACCTTTTTAAACCTATGTTTCCATCAAGGCGATTTTGGAATAGAGGCTGAACGTAATTTTTGAACAACAGCTCATGGAAAAGTGCCTTGTGATGGACTTGGTGGCACAATGAAGAGGTTGGCAGTCCGAAGAAGTTTTAACATTACACCTTGGCAACTTTTCAACTGGGCAGTGAAAAACATCTCTGGAACATATTTTACATTCGTACCGGTAACTCAGAATAACTACACATAAACAGCAAAGCAATGACAATTCCAGGGATTCTTAACATTTCAAGCATTCACTTCGACACAAAATTCTTTGTCAATTTATTCTCATATGCTCCATATTCAGTACAACAGTTGACCATCAAAACCCCACTAAACAGTCATTACAAAGTACAAGTACCTGCAGTGTACATGACAAGTGGAGGCTTGCATAATGGTTGGGGAAGGTGAAGAAGCTGAAAAAGACAGATGTCATGTGGATTTGTATAGTGGCTGTTCTATGTAAGGTGAACCCTGTTGTGCAACGAGCCACATATACACCCTGCCTAAAAATAACATTGATTACAGTTTATTCCATTATAAGAAGTAGTGATAGAAGTAATTGTTCATAAATGTCAAGTTCTAAATAAGGTGGTTTCTTAATTTAGAAACCCAATTAAAAGTCATTTCTGACACACACACACACACACACACACACACACACACACACACACACACGGAACTAGAAAATCTTGCAAAATAAGACTCCAAAATGAAAATTGCGGAGGTGTAAGCGTATAGTGCAAAGAACTTTTGCTACTATTTTTTTTTTTCTTCAAAATTTTAAAATTACGTTTTTTTTCAGAAATTTGAAATTTATTTAGATATTTTTAAAATATTTAAATTTGCAACACCGCTGTGTTACAGATGAAGTGAAAGCCCATCTAGATAGCTTTAAAATGACGCATTTTCCAGGTCTGTATCTCGATTGGTTCCAGAGAAAATGGCATTTTACTATTCCAGGTATAACAATTCTTTACAAAAATTTGAAAATTTAATGCTTAATAAATTTTTACCTAACTTGCTCTAATGGTTTTCATTTTTAACTATGTGGAGGCACTAGTTCCATTACAATTTGTGAATATCAGTCCTTATCAGCATGTTGAGTTGACATGGAATGATCCCATCAAGGAGCAAACCAGATGGGCAGTATCCAGTCCTTTGGCAGTGGATTATTCAAATACTCAGAACTTAGAAGTAATGCTGTAGGCCAATTGAAATTTATATTATTTATTGGTAAATTGTGACCAAATATGTTATTCAACCTACTGAGTCATCAAAAATTGATGTGCACACAAAAATTACAAAATTTTAGCTTAGAAAAACAGATATTTCATCACACAAGTGCCACCAACAAGTTTTGTGTTGCACTTGTAACTACAAAACTGATGAAAAAGCATTAATAATACAACAATCTGTAGCTATTTCATCATATAGAAAGTTATCAGAGTAAACTCAGTGTTTCCATGAGAAAAAAAAGGGTAAAATTCACAGAGTTCTTGTAAAATATCAGTGGACAGTCAATACTAAGACTATTTACTGTTCCACCTGTGACAAAAGTTCAATGATGATTAGGTTCAATAGAAGGAAAGAAGATTATGGTTGAACATCCAGTTGACACCATCAATGAAAACAAGAGGTAATTAAAATTTTATTTTGGAATTAAGTTTTAAGGGAGGTAACAAACACCATTCATATAACAGCCCATCAATTTTTAATTCTTTATAGACCTATTTATGCTTTCTATTGTATAGGTATTACTTTCTTACTGTTGAAAAATCTTGAGCAACTATCGTTCCAATGACAATGGAATTACCCTACTATGACTCAACCAAGACTTTATTCTATTCACTGGGAATAATTTAAGCAATTTTAGCATCTGTTTTACTTAAGCTGAAGGATAAACAGTAGACCTAATGGGCTTTTTTTAAAGTAAAACAATAGGTTTTGGTTCAATGTAAAAATTTCCTCACCATATCATCACTATTCCCAAACGTTTCTTCGTATTCCTCCTTAGATAAAATCGGCAGAGGCTCATGTATGCTGACTCTACTAATTTTTCCGTCGACCTCGAATTCAACCATTTTCTGCGCTTCTGCGTAAGTGAGGCCTTCTCTTGTTGGAGTTGTGAGTAAATCCGACGTTGCTGTTGGAGTTCGTGTAACATGAGAGCCCCGGCTTTTTTTCCTGCCTGCAACAAAATCGCACTTCACTGACACCTCGAATAGAAACGTAACTTCTGGGCAATTTTGGTAAAACAATTACCAGGAGTGGGTAAAGAATTTTGTGGCGATGGTGCATTATGGTCGAAATTCACCAAGTGGTACTGCAAACCACAGAGACTTTTGTAAACTCTGCCACATTCGGGAAGGGGACATTCGTAAGGTGGTTGTTTGGAAGTTCGTAACTTCCTACAAAATTCCAAAACATCGAAATCGAGGCCCATGATACTAACGCATAGTAGTAAGCACAACAAAAGAAAACTCCAAAATGCGCTCCCGCTGGGACGAAACGAATGTTGATTATCACAATAAGCCTTTACTTCTGTACGTCATTACTGTCACTATTACTATGCCGAACAAAAACATAAACAAATAACTCAGCGGTGTCCAGATGCCCCTCTCCCACAACTATCTATCAAAACCCCGCCATGTTTTGTTTTAGCATCAAACAAAATCGATAACCATGTCCAAAGATGTTAATGATAAAATTAAAGTACAGTGAGCGCTACAAGGAGCGCTACCACCAAGGAGGTTAGTATCTCTGGAGATGCCATAAAGGCCAATTCACCGCGTAAATTGAATCGTACTACAGTTCTGCCAAACCCCCTCCAGACGGCTAGAAGGAGGCGGAGTCTCTTGAGCACGTGACTGGCCTTCAGCAGCGCTTCCAAGCGGCAGACAGCAAAAGCTTCGGTCACTTTTGTTTACAGTTTACATGCGTTATTGCGTGATTTTACGTGTAGATTAGGTTGTGTGAATTCCATTCCCAGAGCAGACTCAGCAAAGTAACATGAAAATATTGTACAGCAGTCTGAACACAAGAGTGAATTGCTGCCTTCCTTGTGTGATTTTAGTAGCCTCAAACGAAACGGGAAGCTTCAATACTTCATTCTTTTATTCGTGATGTAACTACCCGTGGAAAAAAAATCATTAGTTTTGTAATGAATTTAGTGTGGAAGCACCTCTCACGTCTTGCCATCGAAGAAAATGTAGAGAATGATGCTGACAACATTCTTATACCGACATCCGAATATTAGAGCAGACATGTGTAATTTATGCCAAGTTTCTGAAATAAAAAATATATATTTCTCGCCATCCGATATAGAATGTCTCATTTGCTGTAAGTGCGTTTTAAATACATAATTTCTGAAACATTTATAATTATACGTATCAAAGACACATGGGCTCCAGTCATCTCCCAATAATAATAATAATTTCGTGTGGCTCGTTGGCCAGGTGCAAGTCTTTAAACTGGTCGGCACTTCAGCGACTTGCGTAAAAGAATGTGTGTTGTCACATGCCTTTATTCTCTTTAAACTCGTTGCCAGTAGCGTACGTGTGATTTTAAGTTTACTGTTTATTAGTAAAAACACCAGTGGCAGTCAGTCGGCAGAGACAGATAAAGATCATAATTTTTTATTCCTGTAGTGGAGACTATGGTAATTAGAACATAAATCAAATAATATATGAGATAAAATTTACGGTACCAGTAGGCCTGAGTTAATAATGTTTACACTTCTCCAATTCTATCATTTTTGTTTGTACCTCAGAACTCTCCCACTCCTTCTGGCTTGCAATTTAAGTAGCATATTGTAGGGATAGTAGGAACAAACGTAACCTTGGTAGTACCTAATATGAAATTTCACTAAAATAGGAACATTCATTCATGAGCTACAGACGTCAAAAATATAAAAATGAACTTAGAATATAAGGCAGCATTAAGCTTTCGCTTTCTGCCACTGGGGAGCGCTACTGCTGACAACTCACGTGCACAACATGCCCCGCCTTCTTCTGCCCTTGTGGAGGGGGTGTGGCAGAACTGTAGTACGATTCAATTTATCCCAATTCACACTGTCCGTCACGCCAACGTCATGTCACGTCACCATCACGACAAGTTGTATTCACACTGTCCGTCCCGTGAATTCGCCCATCTCAGTACGCGATGTTGAAAGTGAGGTTATGAGTGGCGATCTGTTTGTAAAAAGTCATAGTTTAATATTAGAATTGAGGGTAAAACAACGGCCAAAGAAAACTTTACAGTGTATGTTTTTGGCCAACTTACTGGGAACTGAAATAACATTTCAAAACATCGACATCTGTTTTCACGCGAAAAAATAAACATATGAAAACATCTGTCGGTGTTTGCTAGTTATTAGCGATCCGAACAATATTTTGATATTAAGTTCTCAGCCAGCTCTTTACGTTTAATTAATGCTGAATTTCCAATAAAAAACAAGGAAACATTTTTATTTTCTTAAATCCATAAATCGTACAACTAGTCAATCCATAAGAGAATATAGACGACTTGAATGACATAGGTGGAGATGGTAACTTAAGTAAAGTTTATTATGTTGCACAGAGCGTGTATAGATCTGAAATAAGCTTGTCAAAGCGAAGGGCGAACGATAACTATATTCTCAATTCTAGAAACAGCTGTAAAGCTGCCTGGGAAGTTATTAGAAGTGAACTAAACAAACCAACAACCCAACCAGCCATCCCCATAGCCCCAGGTATTCTAAACTCACACTTTGTTAACTTCAGTCTACAACAGGATTCTTCTCCCCCTAAAACTATGCATGAAGCCAGAACTCTTCTAGGTTTAAATAAAAATGTTATTCATACATTCTGCTGGGCAACAGTCACTGAAGATGATGTTAGCAAAGCAATAGGAAAACTAAGTAACTCCGAAGCAGAAGACATCTACAGTCTGTCGAATTTTGTCATGAAGATGATAGCAAGTGATATTCAGTCCCCTCTAACCATTCTCATGAACCGAATGTTACAAAAAGGGACTTTCCCCGACTGCCTGAAAATAGCAGTAACTATCCCGATATTTAAGAAAGTGGATAAGTTAAATCCAGGTAACTATCGCCCCATCTCGTTGATCCCAATACTTTCTAAAATAATTGAGTACTGTGTTCACCAACAAATGAATCTCTATTTTGAGAGGTATAACTTAATAAGTAACACACAGTATGGATTCAAATCAAAGCTATCTACAGTTAAAGCAGTTGAAATATTGTTAGTGACATATATGATGGCCTTGAAAAAAGATTAATCTCTTGTGCTACTCTCCTAAATCTGAGCAAAGCTTTTGACACTGTGTCTCATAGTACTCTGATCATGAAATTGAGGTACTGCGGATTGAAGAGGGTGCCGTGAAATTAATAGAATCCTACCTAAGCAACAGAGTACAACTTGTTAGTGCAAATGGTCAATTATAAAACCCACAATCAATAAAAAGAGGTCTGCTACAAGGTTCCATACTTGGGCCCTTCCTGTTTGTAGTATACATTAATGATGTGCCAGAATATTTACCCTGTAAAACAGTTCTCTATCCAGACGATACAACCTTTATCGATGGCAGGACATACTCTAGACTCTGTACAAGGAAGAAAAAAAACACAATACTTGAAAAATCTGCTCACTGGCTTAGTGCAAACTCCCTACACATCAATGAAACAAAAACTGAGGAAATGATCTTTAATTTGAAAGTGTCAAATAAGGAAAATAAATCTGTTAAACTGTTAGGAATGATGATCGACCAGAAACAAAGCTGGGATCAACACATCACGTATGTCTGTTCCAAACTTGCACGAATTATTTTCCTACTGCACAAGCTGAGGAATAAAGTCAGCCAAAATTTACTGATAGATTCTTACTTTGCCTATTTCCACCCTCATCTTTCATATGGCATTCTGCTCTGGGGAAATTCTCCAAATTCAGCATCAGTCTTTAGATGGCAAAAAAAAAGCTATTCGATGTATAGTGGGGTTATCTCCTAGGGACACATGCAAGGAATACTTCAGAAAACTCAACATAATGACAGTTCCTAGTTTGTACATTTACTGCTGCCTATTACATGTAAAAGCAAACATTGCTCAATATCCCCTAAGGTCATCTGTCCACTCCCATAATACGAGACGAAACCACACAATTGATCTGCCATACTCTAGACTATCCAAGATCCACAACAGCCATAAATATGTAGGCCTTGAATTGTTCAATATGCTCCCTAAGACTGCACAAACAGTATCTATAAATAGATTTAAGACAACCCTAGGGCAGTGGCTCAAAGGTAAAGCATTTTACTCAATTGATGAATATAAAGAGTGTAATATGACAGATATGTTGTTTTAACATAATTATACCTACTGTATAATATAAATCTGTAAAAGTATTTTTTAATGGTGAAATTAACACTATTTAATATTACAAATGTGTGTGAAATTGTAACTCAACTTTTTGATGAAGCCCATTGTATGAGAAAATACTGAACGGCAAATAAAGATTCTTATTCTTATTCTTATTGGCACGGAACATCGCACTGTACCAGAGAGTATTTTCGTAACACAGCACTCCTGGCGTCAGGCGCACGGACTCATTTGACAGCCGCACCGATAAAAACAGCTGTTTGCATTATCGGCACTGTAGATCGGTACACAGCCTCCTCGGCGGAAGCGGAGCGTCGTCCAAAAATCTTGAAGGAAAATGGACGCGTCGTCCAGAACGTATACGGCATTCAGGTGGAGATGTTTTCAGTGGATGTGGCTGTGCTTGTGGTAAAGGCTGCGTTCAGGCACGTTGATTGTGGGTTGATGGTACCTCAGGTAGCACAAAAGCCGGCTTAACTCTGTCGATAGACACAGTAATTGTTTTCCTGTTAAGCAGAATGTCCATTGTTTTGTCAGTTCTGCCAACAACACGATGAGGCCCAGAATATGGTGGTGTTAGTGCTAGTTTCACTCCATCAACACGCAACATGACGTGTGTGCATGAATTTAAGTTATGATGCACATAGACATTCGGAGTTCCATGTCTCGAAGCTTGAAGTGGCCGAATTTGCGCGATTTGCTCTCTCAGTCGGGAGACGAAGTCTGCTGTGTCTAATTTGACAGCACTCGGGTCAACAAACTCGCCAGGAAGTCTAAGCACTTCACATAGACGAGCTCTGTCACTGAAGAGTCCAAGTCAGGCTTGTAAGTATTACATAGATCTAGTAAGACCCATGGTAAAGCTGTTGTCCAATGTAAATCATGGCACATGAGTGCAGCTTTTAATGAACGATGCCAGCGCTCTATCATACAATTACTTGCTGGATGATAGCTCATAGTTTTATGATGTAGAGCACCGCAGAATTTGCTCAGCTGAGTAAACAGTTCTGATTCGAATTGTCGTCCACGATCTGTAGTGATATGCAATGGACAACCGAAACGTGAAATCCAGTGTGAAATGAAAGCAAAGGCTATTGTTTCTGCTGAAATATTTTCCACTGGTATGGCTTCAGGCCATCGGGTAAAATGGTCAATGGCTGTCAACAGATAACGGTGTCCGTTTGATGAAGGCAGTGGTACCACCACATCAATGTGGACATGTGTAAGTCAGGCGGTTGTCTCTGGAAAGTTTCACAAAGGCGCATATGTATGTCGGAATATTTTACTTTGATGACATTGAACACATGATCGAGTCCACTCACAACAATCCTTATGCATTCCTGACCACACAAAACGGCTGGTAACAAGACGAACTGTAGCGCTGACGCCTGGATGGCATAAGTTGTGCAGGTTCTCAAAAGCTTGTCTGCGAATGCAGCTGTCAGAAATGGACGAGTGCTCCCATTCGAAACTTCGCAATAAAGTTTAACATTAGTGGTAGGAACGTTGACCTGCCGCAATTTCAAACTGGACGAAATATCTTTCAGAAGATTCTGCAGCTCCTGGTCTGATTCTTGTGCTTCAGCAAGTTGCTCAAAATCTATCATCTTCACTATGCTATTTACCCATGACAGGCAGTCAGCTACGATGTTATCAATCCCGGTATATGTGCTGTATGTTTGTACTAAATTGAGCTATAATCTCTAAATGGTTGTATTATCGGTGTGAGAACTTGTCATTATGTTGCCGGAAAGCATAGATGAGCGGCTTGTGGTCGGTGCAAATTGTGAACTCTCTAGCTTCCAATTGTGGCCGAAAATACTTGACAGCTTCGTAAACAGGTAAAAGTTCACGATCATAAGCGCTCCAGTTTTGCCTTGACGGAGAGAGCTTATGTGAATAAAAAGTTAATGGCTGCCATGCAATGCAGCACCGATCGCGGTTTGGCTAGCATCCACCACTAAAGCGAGGAGCGCATCTAATACAGGGTGTGCAAGAAGGTCAGCGTTTGCAGTCCACTGCAAGGGAGTCTTTCCTTTTGTATTAGAGCCGGACTGAGCATTTGTCAATGGTTCTTGAAGCTCAGCCGAGTGGGTAGGTAAAAATTTAACATTCCGAGAAAAGGGCGCAATTCTTTCGCAGTTTCAGGCCATGACATTTTTAATATAGCCTCTACTTTGTCAGGTAACGATCCTGCAAGAGAGACCAGATGTCCTAGAAAAGTAACCTCAGGTCGTCCAAAAACACATTTGTTTGTATTCAGTATAACCCCATGTTGACCTAAGCGCTTAAAAACTCCAGTCAAATGTTTGTGGTGCTATTCTTCCGTGGACTAGAAGACAAGGATATCGTCCAAATAATCAAAACAAAACGGCAAACCACGAAGCACTGAATCTATAAATCTCTGCCAGGTCTGGGCAGCATTTCGTAAACCAAATGGCATAAAAAGACTCTCAAAAAGGCCAAATGGTGTTATTGTAGCCGTCTTCGGTATGTCCTCGTCCGCCGCAGGAATTAGTGTGTAGGCTTTGGCGCAATCAAGTGTGCTAAATGTAGTTGCACCGGACAAGGCATAGTTGTAGTCCCTCAACAAAGGCACAGGGTATCGATCTGGTGCCGTTCTGGCATTAAGAGCGCGGTAATCTCCACAATGGCGTCAGGCGTCAGTCTTTTTCGGCACTAAATGTAGAAGAGACGACCTGGGATTATTAAATGGGCGAATGATTCCTTCCTTCAGCATGGAATCAAATTGTTCCTTGTCAATAGCACAGGGGTCAGGAACTAAGCGTCTTGGCCTACACGAAATCGGCGGACCTTCAGTAGTCTTAATAAAATGTAGAGTGCTGTGACGTACCTCTTTTGGTGTGCCAGAAGGTCTTGTGCTACCTCGGAACTGCGTCAGCAACTCGGCGAATTTGTTGCTATCTGCCGCCTGGACCAGCTTAGCGCCGTACATTGTTGCAGCGCGTCGAAACGCATTAGCAGCAAGGCCGGTGCGTTGGCCGATGCGTTGGCGATGTCTGGCAGCAGTTGATAGTATGCCAGAAAGTCCGCTCCGATGATTGGCTCCACCACGTCTGCTACGATAAAATTCCAAGCATACACACGTCGCAATCCCAAATCCAAATCCATATGTCCAGTATATATAACCATAGTGTCCAGACACTCTGTGACATAAATGGCACTGAAACAGAGGATGACACTCTAAAGGCGGAATTACTAAATGTCTTTTTCCAAAGCTGTTTCACAGAGGAAGATTGGACTGTAGTTCCTTCCCTAGATTGCCGCACAGATTACAAAATGGCAGATATCGAAATAATTGACAGAGGCATAGAAAAACAATTAAAATCGCTCAAAAGAGGAATGGCCGCAGGACCTGATGGGATACCAGTTCGTTTTTACACAGAGTACGTGAAGGAACTGGCCCCCCTTCTCACAGTCGTGTATCGTAGGTCTCTAGAAGAGCATAGCATTCCGAAAGATTGGAAAACGGCACAGGCCATCCCCGTTTTCAAGAAGGGTCCTCGAACAGATGTGCAGAACTATAGGCCTATATCTCTAACGTCGGTCAGTTGTAGAATTTTGGAACATGTATTATGTTCGAATATAATGACATTTCTCGAGACTAGGAATCTGCTCTGTAGGAATCAGCATGGGTTTCGAAAAAGGCGTTCGTGTGAAACCCAGCTCGCGCTATTCGTCCACGAGACTCAGAGGGCCATAGACACAGGTTCTCAGGTAGATGCTGTGTTTCTCGACTTCCGCAAGGCGTTTGATACAGTTCCCCACAAACGTTTAATGAACAAAGTAAGAGCATATGCTCTATCAGACCAATTGTGTAATTGGATTGAGGAATTCCTAGATAACAGAAAGCAGCACGTCATTCTCAATGGAGAGAAGTCTTCCGAAGTAGGAGTTATGTAAGGTGTGTCACAGGGGAGTGTCGTGACCTTGCGGATAACATCGGAAGTTCACTGAGGGTTTTTGCGGATGATGCGGTAGTATATAGAGAGGTTGTAACAATGGAAAATTGTATTGAGATGCAGGAGGATCTGCAACGAATTGACGCATGGTGCAGGGAATGGCAATTAAAGCTCATTGTATACAAGTATAATGTGCTGCGAATGCACAGAAAGAAAGATCCTTTATCATTTAGCTACACTAGAGTAGGTCAGCAACTGGAAGCAGTTAATTCCATAAATTATCTGGGAGTAGTCATTAGCAGGGATTTAAAATGGAACGAACATATAAAATCAATCGTCGGTAAAGCAGATGCCAGACTTAGATTCATTGGGAGAATTCTAAGGAAATGCAGTCCGAAAACAAAGGAAGTAGGTTACAGGACACTTGTTCGCCCACAGCTTGAATACTGCTCACCGGTGTGGGATCCGTACCAGGTGGGATTAATAGAGGAAGTGGAGAAGATCCAACGGAGAGCAGCGTGCTTCATTACAGGATCATTTGGTAATCGTGAAAGCGTTACGGAGATGATCGCTAAACTCCTGTTGAAGACTCTGCAGGAGAGACGCTCTGTCGCTCGGTACGGGCTTTTGTCGAAGTTTCGAGGACTTATCTTTAGTGAGGAGTCTAGCAGTATATTGCTCCCTCCTACATATATCTCGCGAAGAGATCGTGAGGGTAAAATCAGAGAGATTAGAGCCCACACAGAGGCATAACGACAATCCTTCTTTCCGCGAACAATACATGACTGGAATAGGAGGGAAAATCGATAGTGGTACTCAAGGTACCCTCCGCCACACACCGTCGGGTGGCTTGCGGAATATGGTGTTAGGTGTAGATGTAGGTATGCTGCGTGCCATAGGTAGTAATGGTAGAGTTATTGGCCCAGAAAGGCGAAATGATGTCGATGGTCGATGTTTGTATAACAAAATGCGTGAAATAATACGTAAATCAAATCCAGGATCTATCAAAAACTTTCGTCCGGTCTTCCTGTCTGATATAAAGAGGCGCAGTGAAGGCGACTGGCATTCGAGCGCGCCTAATTCTTGCTGTTTGGGTAAGCACACGGCGAAGTTCACTTGCGCGCTTGCTCTCCGAATTTCCGATGGTACGAACAAATGTCGGAAGTCGGTTTTTCTGCGCCACTCGCAGTTAATGATTTATTTGAAGTACGACTTCTAGATCTTCTCTGAAAACGACGTCCGCTGTCGCTTCGACGAGAAAACAGTTCACTACGTTGCTTGCTCAGGGCGTCAACTTTGTCGGCGAGGCGCTCGTAATCCGCGCGTGGCACTGTGGATGTCAATGCGCTGTTAGACGACACTGCTGCAGTCTCACTGGGTGACGGCATAATCGCGTCCGGAATTTTATCTGCCAGGTGTTCTACTGCATCTAAGGACATATCAGCCTGTGATGCGACTATAGCTTTTAACTGGACAGGCAGTTGGTTGCTCCACAGTGTGCGTAACAGAGTATCAGGTACTGTGCTTGCATCGACTTTACTGCGCAGGTGCCGTAGATGTCGCGAGGGTTTTCTGTCACCGATCTCTTCCCGTGTAAGCACTTGTCTCACACGTTCTTCTTGTGATGCGGACACCCTTCGCATTAACTCAGTTTTAAGTTTGTTGTACGAGTTCGTCGTCGGAGGTGCAGTGATTATGTCTTGGACTTACGCAGCGTAACGATGGTCTAATTGACTGACCACCAGGGCGGATTTCGTTGAGTCAGTAGTAATTCTCGCACAGAGAAACTTTGCTTCAACCTGAGCAAACTATAGCACTGAATTGTTCGGCCAGAATAGAGGTAGCCGCACTGCAAGTCGGGATACTGCCGGTACGTCTTCCATTTCTGCTGAATATAAATCTGCGGAAGCTAGGTCCATTCTGTTGATGTTGTTGTTTAGTATGGATAGTTCCTGCTGGCTGGATCACGTCGGCGTCACCAATGTCGGTGTTTGCTAGTTATTAGCGATCCGAACAATATTTTAATCTTTACGAGTAATTAATGATGAATTTCCAGGAACAGGGAAACATTTTTATTTACTTAAATCCATAAAACATACAACCAGTCAATTCATAAGATAATATGGATGACTTGAATGACATAGCTGGAGACGGTAGCTTAAGTAAAGTTAATTTTTTTTTATTATGGCCTTTGGGCATAACATATTCAGCCAATCTTTAATAAACATTTGAATACAATTAACAGGTTTTTATAAATTACATTAAAGTTACAAAAATGGATTATTTAAACACAAAAATTATATCTTTATGCATTCAGTTGGCAAAAACCGATATAAATGCTTGTACAGTGATATATCTTGTGTTGCCAGTAACGTCTTTCACTAGTAGGTAGGTGATATCTGTTTTGCACCAAGTACTGTAAAAATTTAGATGTTGCATCGTATCTTTGTGAACATCCGAAAACAACGTGATCAACATCCTCCTCTGCACCACACTCACACAGGGGCGAGACAATGAGATTCAGTCGGCACAAATGTTGCTTGAACTGCCCATGGTTAAATCAAAGTCGAAACATTGTGACTAAAAATTTTCTATTGAACAGGCTGAGAGAATACCAAGGCCACGCAGGAATACATGGCTGAATGTCCGCATAATGCTTTCCTCTCAGTTTGTTTGATAGTTGCCACTAATTGTTCCATAAGCTTCTAACCTGTTGCCGTACGTCGCGTAGAAGGTCTGTATAAGGAACATGATGGTAAAACTTCTTCCCATGATGAATGGCATACTTGGCAAGATAATCGACAATTTCGTTGCCCTTAATACCGTGATGTCCCTCGACCCAGACCATAATGATTTTCTTATTACAACGCTATAAGGCTCCGATTTGGTCTAATATCTGGTACACCAGATAGTTGTTGGTATTATTTATAACATGACTTTGTATGAGCAACAGTGCTGATCGTGAGTTTCATAGAATAATGGTTGTATTATGGTCCATCCTGCCAGCATATTTGAGTCCCTCTAGTATTGCAGTGAGCTCTGCTGTAAGTGCAGAAGCTTCCAGTGGGAGCCGGAATTTTTCATAGTATTGCGTATGTTCGTCGTAATAAGCGTTAAACGCCCTCTTTAGAATGTGATCTTTCAGTGTAAATGTGGAGTGCATTTTGCCAATCACGTAAAAAGTTCTTCAACAGAAGCGAGTCCATGTAGGGTTCCATGTAAGAAATATTCGCTCGAATGTCTAATTCTATCATTGTATTCCTGTAATCGGTCATGAAAACTGGGTGGCGTGAGACTGTTGCAATTCTGTGACAGTGTGGTAAAATATCATAAAAGATGTATGCTAGTGGTGGGAGTTTCTTTCTAAGCCAGTATCTACTAGTAAAACATATCTCTGACTATGCTCGAATCCTCAAGAGAAAAGAGCTCTTTTGAGTAAGTATTTTGATCCATTGTACTGTCTTCTGAGGTCTAGCGGAGGTTCATTAGCTTCTACAAGTAGAGCATTCGTAGGAGTTGATATGAAGGCACCCAAGCAGCATCTTATCGCTTTAAATTGGCACCTGTCAACCATTTGTAGAACAGAATCAGAAGCCAATCCATAGCAAAGACATCCACAATCCATATGTGGTCGAATTAATGAACTATAAAGAGTCATACATACTCTAGGGTCGGCACCCCACCCACCTCCTGTAATTGAATGAGGAACATTAATTGCCTTTTCACATTCTGTATGATGTACTTCACATGTGTAGACCACTTGAGCTTTTGATCAATAAAGAGGCCAAGGTATTTGACAACTTGTACAAACGGCATTCGAAAAGGACCCAGTGACATTGATTTTGGTGCCTGCCATCTATGTCGCATGTAAATACAAACTGCGGACTTTTCTGGACATATTTCTGATTCAACCAACTCTGAAATTGCATAGCAACAGACATTAGAAGTTGACATTCCATGAGATTCCTGCTTGTAGTATAAAAGCAGAGATCATCTGCTTATTGTATCACTTTGCAACTGTTTGGCATAAGCGAATGGAGATCTACTGTGTATAGATTAAACAATAATGGAGATAAAATAGATCCTTGTGGCAGACCTTTGCTCGTGTACCGGGGTCCTATATATCAGTCATCTCGTCGTATAATTAGTGCTCTGTTGCTCAGTAAATAACAGAGATTGAGAATAAAAACATTAGGCATGCCAAGGTTCTTCAACTGCTGCACTAGCCGTGGGAGCAATACACAGTCATACGCTTTGGTGAGGTCAGTATAAACAACCAGGAAATACTTGTTTTCGCTAAGGGAAATATGGATGTCAGTAACTAACTCAATAAGTGCATCAGTAGTACCACGACCCTTTCTAAAGCTATATTGACCATTTGGAAGTAAGTTCTGATGTTCTACCCACCATTCCAATCGATGTTTAATCATACACTCAAAAGTTTTGTAAAAGCATGATAGTAACGTTTTTGGCCCGTATGATGTAGCTTCTTCCCATGGTTTTCCACTCTTGTAAATAGGAACAATTCGTCCCGTTTTTAGTTCTTTTATATCTGTATGAAGGAACCATACTGCATGATATACTTTAAGTAATAGCTGTTTCCCCACCGTCGGAAGTAGCCGAATCATTTTGTAAGATATGTTATCCGGTCCGGGGGCAGAATTTGTATCCAATAACAATGCCTATTAAGGTCTTTTTCTTTGAATGGTTCATTAAGAACATGTGGTAGATCATTCTCTGGTTGAAAAACTTCCATATCATGGTCCACTGAATCCGGCGTTACAGACTGTAAAATTTTCGTCAGAACATGCGGCGAAAGTGTGAGGGGTACATCAAAGCGATTGGGCGTTCTGCGGACACGATTGATCTTATTCCATATTGAGGACATTGTAGTGGTTGTATTTAGGTTATCACAAAAGATTTTCCAACTGGTTCTTTCCTTTTGTTTCAATAAACGCTTCACTGATGCTTGTACATGAGTGTGTTGCATATAATTTTCGAATGTAGGGTATCTTCTGTAAGTCTTTAATGATTGTCGTCTTTTGGCGAGAGCAGTGTCACATTCTTCATCCCACCAAACTGGAGAGCGCATGCTGCGATTGTGAAAAGTTGAACAGCGAGGAATCGCAGAATTGGCTGCATGTTTCATCATTTGAAATAAATTTATATAATCTTCATAGGCATTATCACGTTCCACATAGTTGTATAAATATTCTGCATTTTTCTCTTTAAATTTGTCCCAGTCAGCTTTCCTTGTGTTCCATTTATAAATGAGAGAATGGTTTTTATCAGCATGAGCTACATGTGATAGTGTTATTAAAATTGGTAGGTGGTCCGAGCCAAGAGGCTCTTGTTATACTTCCCAAGTAGTAGTCACCGCAATAGCAGGTGCAGCAAAACTAACGTCCACGCACTGGGACGTTGACCTGGCCTAGTGATTCGAGTAGGTGTTCCATCATTCAGTATTGTAAGATTATCCTCTTCTATAACTTCCACAAGTAGTCTTCCAATTCTATCAGTATAGGATGGATCCCAAAGGGAATGATGTGCATTGAGATCACCTGTTATTATCCTTCGATGCTCAATACTTCCGATCAAACCACGCTATTGTTCAGAAGTTACACTCTTGTCTGATGGTCGGTATATTGATAAGAGGTTAATATTGCGTGTAGCAATCTTTAAAGTAACAGCTATAGCATCGATACTCTCCTCATAAGGAATTAAGTGGATTGGTGTGTAATCAATCCCATATTTAATTAAGATAGCAGCACCTCCATAGCCATCCTCACGATCACAACGTAGCAAGTGATATCCAGGAACTGAAAAAAATTGAGACGGATGTAACCATGTTTCTACAAGAATACAAACTGTAATGTCTAGTGCCTTAAGGCAGTGAAGTAGAGACTCCTTATTAGATCTCACCAAACGTGCCTTCCACTGTAATATTCTTTTAATAGAGTTAACCATTTAGAACAGAAGATGAAGTGAGCATCAAAAGAACAAGTTCTCTGATACCCGTATCAAATATGGAGGACGTGGGTTGTATCGTCGGATTTACTTGCTGAAGTATCTTCAAGATTATGGTATAAATGTTATTTATCAATTGTTCAGTAATCTGCACTTTGTCGTGTAACCTATGGTATTGTGGTAGAAAAGGATTACCAGAAATTGCCGTTATATCATGTTGGTTTGGTATCCAGTGGTTTTGATATTCAGAAGAGACGTGCGACGTAGCTGCTGGCTGTTGATGTAAGTTACGTGGCGGGGTGCTCGAGAGCAGAGCTACAGAACGAGGTTTCAGCTGTTGGTGGCCATTAGATGTTTGATTAGGCTGCAGCTGCTGCAGAGGAGGAGGGGGAGGCGGAGATAAAAATGGTGCAGGTGTGACGCATGTGCTTCCCGGTACTGAGAATTCACTGATCGGTCGTGTGGATTGTAAATTTGTTGTCCCATATGGGGCATTTGTTTGCGGAAGTGTTGGGAACTGTTTTTGACTTCTTGTATCCAATACCATATTCTGCACAGCCTGAGAATAGCCTCTATTTTGGTACTGTTTTATTGCTGTTTGTCACGGAACGTTATTCATTGCCATAATGTATTTAATGTCTGCCCACTTCTTAAATTCAGGACAGCACCAATCAGTTGAACAGTGATTACCAGAACAGTGTACACATTTTAAAGTAGTACTCTGACAATGGGAAACTTCATGTGCACTGCCACATTTTGCACAGCGTAGCATTCCACGACATTGAGCACTGGAGTGATTGAACCGTAAACATTTGGAACATTTGAGAACAGACTGAACAAACAGTTGTACTGCACAGCACATTCCTAGTATTGAAACATATTGTGGAAGATGTTGTGCTCGGAATGTTAGAACACATACAGGTATTGGGTAAACTTCTCCATTCGGAGACTTCTTTGTGTACCATTTCATATGTAACACAGGGAAAACACTTTGGATTTCCTGCAGTATCTCCTCCTCAGTGAGCAATATATCAACATCTCTGATAATCCTTCGTTTTTGAATCACGCTCTTTGGAATGAACAACTTTAAATTCCTCTCTATCCATAATTTACTATCAAGCAGTTTATTGGCTGCTAACCCAGAATTTGTTTCAATTCTTACACGATTTCTCCTTGCTTTGGCAATGTCAAGAATATGTTGTTTGACTATCACACCGGCACTAAATATAATTTTATCTATGCTCATTGGGTGTAAGTTACCAATAGATTTTTCTGCACTTTCTACAATAATTATAAAAGGTCCAAGATCGGAGTTGTTGTAGTATGTGTCATTTCTTAAAGCAAAATTAGGGATCCGAGCATTTGTATCCAATTCACTAACATTCTGATTTCTGCTTCCACTTGACTGTAGAACACCAAAAGATGGAAGTACTGAATTACGTGAAGTATGGGAATTCCTCTCAGCTCCACTAGTAACATTCGTTGGGGAGTCAACTCGAATCCTTTTAGTCTGCAAATCGGTTTCTGTGCGTCTTGGTAATTTGTTAGGAATGTTATTCACCGGTTTCTGCAGCGTGCCAGTAGTAGATTGACTGGTGGACTGGGTCTCTTGCAGGTTAGCATCCTGGTTTGTTTCGTGTTCCATATGTAGATCCTCTGGAAGTGGGGTATTTAGTAGCTGAAACTGCACCACATCGTCCATTTCCCTGTCCCGGCTCATAATTAATAGAGCTTCTGCACTTTGTAGTTCTCGAGATCGAAGATCTTCATCGGGGGGGGGGGGGGGGGGGAGGGGAGGGGGGAGACACCCTCCCTCACAGAAAGGTCTACTGTCCATCACTAGGTAAATAGTTCGCGAAAATAGTTACACTAGTTTTAAATTTACTACAGACGCTCTAAAAAAAGTCTTAAGAAACGTTTTTCCTTTTTAATCGTATTAAAATCTACACTAAATCTGCAGTAGCACTCTTATTTACTTCGTTGCCAACCAGAGATGCCAGCATTTCAGTAAAGTTTATTATGTTGCACAGAGCGTGCTTGGCACGGAACATCGCACTGCACCAGAGAGTATTTTCGTAACACAGCACTCCTGGTGGCAGGCGCGCGGACTCATTTGACAGCCGCACCGATAAAACAGCTGTTTGCATTATCCGCACTGTAGATTGCTACACATCAAACAATACTTATAAGTGCATAAATAGCGCCTGTTTACTTCATCCATTACGATTTGCTGCTGACGTTGTTAATACCTTTGTAAACAATTGAATTTTTGTCTTTTATTAGATCTGACATTTCCATTTAAAATGTTATTTAATGAAAAATGCGTAATCAAATTACAATCTTATTCAAATAAACATATTGCTTCTGTCTTTTCTGTTACAATGTTATGTAACATAAACCATTTTTTGGTTTCAGATATCCGACCTCTATTTTAGGGGGACACTCAATTAACAAAAATATTTAAGTTGTCATGAAACATTTTAGATTTACCCCTAAAACGAAGTATAACAACAAAATATACACTGCAATCGTCTACTGCAACATGTAATTCGCGTGTTGAAACTTTGGATGTTAGCAGACGGCTGTTCCGTCAAAACATTCTTCTCGAGAAAGCTTGATGTGACGTTGACATGGCGGTCCTGTGACGGACAGTGTGAATGCCACCATTAGAAATACATTGCGGAATGTTCTAACGGACGGTGATGTGACGGATGGTGTGAATTGGCCTTATTTCTCACATAAACACTGTGTGAATACTGCCCTCCTTCGGTAACATAACTAAACTGGCAGACACATTGGGATATATACTTAGATATGACGCACACTTCAACGACTAGAACTACTTTATTACACAGTATGACCAATAATTTGGGCACAAACAAATGCGGAAATGTGCATTTTCCTTGCTTCACTTTCTCAGTGTTAAGGCCAATTCACACTGTCCATCACGTCACGTCACGTCAACGTCCGTCAGAACTTTCCGCAATGTATTTCTAATGGTGGCATTCATACTGTTCATCACCGGACCATCTGAGCAGATATCTGCGCACCACGTGCCTTTAAGGCCAATTCACACTGTCGGTCACGTCACGTCATGTCACCGTCCGTCAGAACATTCCGTAATGTATTTCTAATGGCGGCATTCACACTGTCCGTCACCGGACCGTCACGTCACGTCAACGTCCGTCAAGCTTTCTCGAGAAGAATGTTTTGACGGAACGGCCGTCTGCTAACATCGGAAGTTAACCTATTTTCGTCACGCGAATTACGTGTTGCAGTCGATGATTGCACTGTTTATATGCAAATGTGTCTTATTCATCTTTGTGTTGTTGTTGTATCTCGTTTTAGGGGTAAATCTCAAATGTTTCATGACCAATTAAATATTTTTGTCAATTGAGTGTCGGATATCTGAAACCAAAAAATGGTTTATGTTACGTAACATTGTAACAGAAACGACTGAAGCAAACTGTTTATTTGAATAAGATTGTAATTTGATTACGTATTTCTCATTAAATAACACTTTAAATGAAAATGTCAGTTCTAATGAAAGACAAAAATTCAATTGTTTACGACAGTATTAACAATGTTAGCGAGCAAATCGTAATGGTTAAAGTATACGGGCGCTATTTATGCTGTTACAAGTATGGTTTATTGGCCTTTATTCGTAGAACCGTTTTCGAGTGGTACTTCGGCTCTTCGGCTCTCAAAGACGTACTTTGGAGGCAGTGATAAATATATGTCTGTGGTTGTCAAGTCTGCGGTAGCCATTCTAGCAGACGAATTAAACCAGTTGTTCATTACTTGTTTAGTTGTGTAATTGGAAAGTGTTATCTGCATTTCCGTACCTGTTATGTATTTATATTCCGAGTTGAAAGTAAAATGTTGTTTGTACTTTCCGTTTCCGAAACTATAATCCAGTGCCAGAATGCTGCATTTGGAATGGGAGTTTCGCGTTTGAATTCCAAGGCACATAGCTCGCGTATCATTGAACAATGTAATTTCAAAGCTAACGTGCATTAAATAATTACGACAAATACTTTATTTTTTACAGTTAAATGCCTTTGCTTACGTTTTAAGATCTTAAAAAGGCAACGAACACAATGTCTATAGGCCTGAAGACTGCCCATTAAAGTGAAGTTTAGAGATACCAGCAGTAGACGTTGTTCTGAGTATTCTGTAAGCACTTGCAACAGAAATTAAATTTATCCGTTAGGATCTTAGTTAACCACACACACTGTAATCGTGACATATTCAGAAAAAAACCACCAAATATTGGTGACAAGGAATATCGGTCTAAGCACACTCTCGGAAATCGCGATATATTCGAAACTAAGCAGCAAAATATTGAGGAGAAACATGAAATAGCCTTTCCACACCCTCGGAAATCACGAGATATTCGGAAATAAATAGCCAAATCTTTCTGACTAGCGAATGGTGTAGGCCTAAAAGTCATTGATACTCATTTCACTTACTGTACCAGCAATTTTAACGTTCCCCTAGTTTTGTCTCCAACCATATTCTCGAAAATCGCAACATAGTAGGAACAAAGTCAAATATTTGTGAGAAGGAAGAACACAAATGTCATTGCTGATCGTACCACTTGCAGCAGCAAATTAATTCTCCGTTCTTTAGTCACACATAAAAAATGACCAAATCAATGTTATTTACTCCTGAGGCAGCATATACGAGTACCGGATAACATAATACTGTTATGTGAATAAGAAAATTCCACAAACTCCTACAATGTGTTACAAACATTAAGATTTAAAAAAAAAAATTGCATGGGAGGAGTTTCGTTCCCAGAACCTCTCACTTGGTAGTCCACAGCTCTACCCAATACACTACAAAAACTCAACCTCATTAGTCCTTTCATATTTTATATACTTGTTCCCACAAGTTTCTTTCTCAATGTTAATATGATTTTAATTACATTTAGTTATAATAAATTCATCCAGAGATGATTTTGTAATTCATATTTTATTTGCTGTTGCCCTGAAACGGTTTACTGCGAGTTATAAAACCAGAACTGTGAGATATACGGCAAATCAAGATGGCGTCTGTGACATGGAAGGAACAAGTGAATATTGTTTTCACGCAACAAGCTTAAATTTCATAGAGTTACAGCGCTCTTTGTGGCAACGTGCGTAAACTCAGTCGCCATATTTTTGGTGGTCAGTACACTTGAGAATAGTATGCCTACCGTATGTTGTTGTTTAGCTAGAAGTGTTGTATTTAGTTTACATTGTATTTAGTGTGTATCACCTGTATAATTTTTGCTGCTGCAATATGCCTAAGGTGTATTCAGCATTGAAATGCACAAATCGAAGTATAAAACGACAAGTACTTTCTGCAAGAACAGCAAATGTTTTGCCTTGTTCTGTCTATACTAAAAAAAAATTCCTCACTGATGGCACTTAGTTGACGCAAGAGTGAAGCTTCAGATGATCTATCCTGTAATTCTCTTGAAGTACACATCATAAAAAATTCTAAGTTTTCTACCTAGAGTGGTTTGAGATATTTGTTCTGTCGCTCCCGTGGTTGATGAAACCACACTTTTGAGTGTCTATACCTTCTTTAAAAGTATTTTCATTTGTTGTTGACAATATCTGATGGAGCATGGTTGACATGTAACTAGAGCAAAATGAGGAAGCAGTAGTGACAGACAGAATTTTTCACTTGTATATGTCTGTGTTCTTTGCAACAAATATGTACTTATTTCAGCGTGGCGACAACGAAATTTATTAATGATACGTTATTTCAGTGTGGAATGCTTTTGTGGCAGCTGACACAGGCGCATTTTTAATGCAACACTGTATTGTCACTTTCGTCTAGGTACTGAAATTTAACGTACCAAACGTTACTTGTTTCAGCATGGCAAAAAGGAAACTTATTAACGACACCGTATTTCGACGTGGAATACTTTCATGGCAGATGACCTAGGCGCATTTTTAACTACAGTATTCTGTTGTCACTTTCGTCCTTATACTTAAATTTTGTCCATCAAAGTTCACAACCAAATCCTTTAACAGCAATTTTACAAGTTTGTGGACTTAATAGGATTAGTAAAAACAAGATAAACGTATACTAGACTTTATGAAAGCAATTGAATAACAGATGTAAATCCATGGTCATGATTGTTCGTTATAACAAGTTTTACTCACTGTACGTTTCGCAGGTCGTTTAGACCATGTACTTGCATTAAAATCTACACAAATATTTTCACAGCGGCACTTTCGTTGTTATTGCAAACCGCATCAAACTGTTATACTTCGGAATGGAACTGTAATACTGACAAGTTGGTGTTATTTCATTACCGCATTTTTAGGAAATTGACTACCAGGCTTGTCAAATCGCAGCTTCAAAAAAGTCTGATTGAACTTGATTCACATCAGTAGTCAATAGTCAATCTCTATTTAAATCGTGGAACGGTAAATAGGTTCAACTCTCGAGTGGATGTGGCATACCAGCTGTCAGCCTATACCCCAAATAACATGGCAGATGCCAGTTCAGTTTGCCTCAAACATGGCGGATCTATCGCCACACTATGAAATTTAAGCTCGTTGTTTTCACGTCACTTTCCAAAGTCGTCGTTCATTGGCTAATGTAACAGCGATTTTCATTGGAGGGAAAGAAATTTTTGCTAGACATACATTTATCGTTGCCTCCAAAGTACGTCTTTGAGAGCCGATTAGCGAAGTACCACTCGAAAACGGTTCTACGAATAAAGGCAAGTCCTGCTCTGATTCCCTTGCAACGTTTTGCGTATTTGCTCCTCCATACTGTTCTGTCTCATTCATTGCTGCTGAGAGAATTTCTGACTCGCTCATATTACCCCTGTTAACGAGATTATCTTCACACTTTAACAATCGCGCCCTATTCCTAGTTAACATTAAACTATCTTTGACAACCTGACACTTTCAAACTGCCATGAACAAATTTTATTAAGCATATGTATCTCAAAATGTTTCAAATGTTTGTATAGCTTATGGAACTTAACTCTGGGGTCATCAGTCCCTAAACTTACAAACTACTTATAAACTAACTAATACTAAGGATGGCACAAATATCCATGCCCGAGGGGGGATTCGAACCCCCGACCGTAATGGCTGTGCAGACCGTGACTGGAGCGTCTCAGTCCCTTCGGCCACCGCAGCCGGCCATATGTATCTCTAAATATGCGAAAAGTGGCGAGTATAAGCATGAACGTTCCCAGAAAAATTTACAATAGCCTCAAGTACAGTTGACAATACACCTATTCATCCATTTCACTATGACAAATATATCACCTGTTAAATTTCATCACAACGCTGTGTTCAACGCCGATCATTCAACGCTGAGGTGGTGAAGAAACCACCAAATTGAGGATAGTGACACGGAAAAACACATAAATAAAGTGACAAAGAAGCCACTAGTACACACATAAAAATTGCTGAAAGAAAATATGGTTATTCTACTACTAAGCACTGCGTTTTAATTAACGTCTACAAAAATTATGAATTTGAAATGGCCAAACTAACACAAGGATAACTTTATCTGCCCCGTCACAGAAGAACTGCGGAAGCGTGATCCGTGGCAGGGTCCGCCAAATGAAAGGTATAGGTTTATGGTGGGTGTGTTAAAAGTAAAAGTAAGGTAGGGGAGAGGAACGACGGTATGTATGTGGCGTATGCAGATGGTTTGTTCATTTGATATTAAAGGATAGTCATGACTGACCCACCATCTAATTTCCAAGTAATAACACCCATCCAAAAATGAGTAAAGGGGGCTAACTAATTTGAATGATTTGAGTAAACAAATTTGTTTTGACACGTTTTATTCTCTGAAGTCAAATGAATGTCAGAGCAAATGTTCACATACAATTCAACCAGATCAAATTTAACGAACCTATTTCATAAAACAATATACACTCCTACAGTAAGTGACTGGTAAGTCGAAGATAATTGTATCTGTAAACACTTGTGACAACCCACATTTAACTGGAAACCGTGGCGTAATCGAGAGGAATATTCCGATACCAGATTTCTGTGTGTTTACATAACGTTTTCAATAGTCCAAAAACGTGAATACCCCTTGAAACACTAGCAAATGCACACGATAATGTACCAAAACTGTGCTGGCTGGCGATGTCAGGAACATGACAGCTGGGCAGCAGCTGTGTGCGTCGATACCTGCAAGTCACAGACGTGGAGATAATTCAGCTTCGTATTCCAGAAGCGATATTTAACTATCAGCCAACTTCGACCCGGCGGATCTCAGTGTCTATGATCTCACTCGTTCGGCTATGTCGTGCCACTACAGACAATTTACGTGTGGTACACGAATGTATTGTAGGCAGAGGTGGCACCAGAACTGCAGTGGCGGCTGGTGATAATGTGCTAATATGCTGCAGCACACTGTAAATGTATTTCTAAAAATTATGCAATTTCTCTTCGAATGCAAGCGAGAAATCGCTATAAAATTACATCCTTTCTCTTGGAATACGAGCCAGATATCACAATAAAACTATGCCAATTCCTTTCCAATGCGTATTAGAATGCTAGTAATGAGGATGAAAACGCATTTTGGAGCGCTCACGCCGCGATACCTGGAAACCAGCTCCCTGTGCTGAAGTGGGATTCAGCCGCGCTGGTATGTGCCCAGAGATGCGGCGCAGTCGTCTGTTGGCTAGTGCGCATGCGCAGACGTGACGTCAGGCATGGCCACTCATTTGTGCTGAGACCGACTGCAGAACCAGATCAATATTTCTCTTCGCACTGCGTGCAACGGTTGCGGAAGAATAGCATGTGACGAATATTGCGGCATAAAGAGTCAAATAGCGCGCTGGCTCAGGCGTCTTCTGCGTTGTCGCTCAAACATACCTATGTGAGGCTCGTATTCAAATACCTCTGAGTCTAAATTTTTAATTTCTGTAAATAAAATTAATATTTTTTAAACGTTATATTTACTACATGCAGTGAATACATGCAGTTGGAAGCACTGTTATAGATTCCCCTGAAGGTCTTACTGGCAGTACAGTATTAATTGATATTTAATTAAAGGCCATTATACAAAGGTTGACTTTTTATTTTAGTATATTTTGTTTCCTGTTTATTTTTGTAATATTGTAGCACACTGGTCAAATTTTGTACGAGCCGCCAGTGCAGAACTGTGACAATCGCGCTCTGGTGCCTCTAATATCAGGCAGGCTGACCTTGCTCTCGGCTTGCCAGTACTCAGCGCTATTAGTACAAGTTTTAGAGCAACTCCAAAACTCTAAGTACAGCTGATCGAAGATAAGTATAAACTGAGAGCAGAAGAGAAGCGTCTGCTTTCCTCGGTTGCTCAAACACCAGTCCTCCTCTCTCTATTTCTAAAATCTCCATCTCCTCTCTGCAAAGCCTTCAGGTTCCGCCTATCTCTACTGAAACGCCAATCCACAGTGAGGCGCCAAAGTACAGCCACTCACGGCTTCCGTTCGGGACTCGGATAGCCGAAACCCCTTATTACAAAACAGCCACCAATGGCCAGCTCTCTCGCGATTCCATCAGTTGGGCCTCGCCCTTACGTCCAGCTTTCTCACGGTAGCGGCTGATTTCCCTTCAGACACTGTCAAAAACACGGCCAGTAAGTTGTTCCCAGTAACAGCCAAACTCACTGTCTATTGTACAACTTGGCGCCAGAGACGTACATGTCCTAGCAAGAGTCACCCTGGTGTTCGCCAACTCGGCAGCAGACGTCTCAGCTTTCTCCTCGCAAAGCACCGTAACCACCTGTGGATGCATATTGTATTGCTCCAGACGCTCTCGGTCAGACGACGCCAGCGTCGCTGGCGCCAGCAAGAGGCGGTAACGTGTGAGAAAATACTTGGAAGGCTGATGCATCAGTCCTACCTGCGTCTTCCGGGAGTCACTGACCATCCAAATAACAGAGCCACCCTCGTGCTCGCCATTGATCGCCGTTAGCTCTGAATGCTCACACAACCAAGTAACAGAATATTTCTCTTTCGCCACAAGTTTTTAAATCGACAGCCTACGAATAATCTAATACAATTAACAAGGTTACATTTTCCTTTTACTGTTGGAAAGCAACGTGGCAGTACTGAAATCTATCAATAATGAGAGTGTGTAGAGTATAGTATGTTTGACTGCTATTCCCAGTTGTGTCATTTTGATCATTAGGGACCTCGAATTTTTTTCAAAGTGTCTGAAGTTGAACCATTAGTTATGACTGCATTTCGGTCTGTGGTTCAACTATGGGTTCTTTTACAGTGTGACTTTACTGTATGTAATGTTCATTTAGGTTGTGGTTTAACAATGAGACTTTTACAGTGTGGCGTTACTGTATGTACTGTGCATTTAGGTCGCTTAGGGAATAGGAAAGAAATGGAGGTTTCCCGATTGACTGACTGACTGACTGACTCATCATCGCCCAGCCCAAACCACTGAAGATAGAAAGTTGAAATTTGTGGAGGGTGTTGATCTTACTCTGTAGGCGTCATTTAAGAAGCGATTTTTCGATATTCCGTCCGTAAGGGGGTGAAATAGGGGATGAAACGTTTTTTGAAAATACGTAGCTATTTAGGCAATTTTGAAGCTAGAACTACAAAATTACGGGTTTCAATTCAGGGTTAGAATTTAAAAGACACGTATTTCGGAATTTTTTGAAATTCCACAAATAAGGGGGTAAAATAGATGACGCAAAAAATTGATTTTCAAAAATGTGTTGCTGTTTACTCAAATTTTAAGCTACAACTACGAAGCTTCGGATATGGAATCTTGGTCAGGATTAAAAATCCATGATTTTTAGTATTTTTGGAAATTAAACAAGTAAGAGGGTTAAATAGAGGATCAAAAATTCTTTTTGAAAACACGTTGCTATTGATACAATTTTGAAGCTGCTTCCTAAATGACGCCTACAGAGTATGATCAACACCCTCCACAAATTTCAAGTTTCTATTTTGAGTGATTTGGGCTGGGCGATGATGAGTCAGTCAGTCAGTCAATCAGTGAGTCAGTCAGTCAATCGGGACACTTCCTTTTATATATAGAGATAGCCATGATTCGTTGCTGTCGCTGTTTTTGATAATTTTGAAGGTGTGCCTGCAGATTGCAGCGACTTGTTTATGAGCGCTGCTTCCTGCATGTGTGTCTGCGGAGTGAAACTGTTTGTTTAGCACAACAGCCCATCCAGGTGACGGCCGGCCCGAGCGGTCGTGATTCACCTCAGCTGGTCGCCCGGCGGCGCGGCCGGCTCAACGAGTAGGTTGGCACTGCGTGGCGAAATCATAATTTTTTTTTTTTTTTTTTTTTTTTTTTTTTTTCGCGCGCATCCTCCTTAAATTCACTGCGGCACCTGGACGCGTCTTTGGCATGTGTTATGCGCCTCTCAGGTATATCGAAATAAGGTGTTGGTGGCTGTGAGTTCATTTGGATATGTAATATAGATGTTTTTGAGGGTATTTGTTTAAAAAAATAAAAGATATGATATTTTGTTTAAACATCTAGCAATGTTTATCGTTGTAAGAACGTTTATGTTGCTTGTTGAGAGAATACTGGCGTCTCGAGGAAGAAGTGGACCCCCATAGGTACACAAAGCTTTTCCCCAGTGTCCTGGCGGTTTGTTTGAAAGGCTGAGATTGGTGGGAGGGGGTAACAGGTATCAGCGGCCTCTGTCAACAGGGGTTGAAAAGAGAGGGGGGACTGGTATAAGCGCCTGTATTGCCAGAGGTCTGAACTGTCTGAGTTCTGCTTTGCTCACCAGAAGAGACACAGCAAATCATTTTTTGCGCGCGATTTTGTAAATGATTGCATATGTAGTTGAGTAATTAGGGTATATAACGTGGCTTTACAGATGATTTTCGATATACATATAATTTTGTATGCAATATTATCTGTAATTAAGTGCTTCCAATTGCATTACGTTACCAAAACTGAGTGCACAGACTTTGTAGTATATATTGTACTGGTCTGAGTGACTGGGCATCCACCAGCCTGCAGGCGAAAGTTTCCAGGCCAACCAGGAATTGATTACCTACCTACAACTTTGTGGCTATTTGATGGGCATCCTTCATGCAGCAGTCAAATAGACTTGCAAGGGCTGATATCTTGTGCTTTGTGTCTAGATGCTCCCTTGCTATCCAAGTAACGATTTTCCATAGACACAGTGATGTTTCGGAAACTGTTGCTTTTCTGCCAAAATAATGTTTGATGTTACATATAGTTGTTTAAAAAATTGATGTTGTTAAACATTACTTACAAACAACATTGCAACTACTGCTTCTGGAGGGAGAGGTCCTCACCCTGCTGGCTCTTGGAGTAGATGGAGTGGGGGCAGGGTGGTCCTGGATTTTCTCCAGCAGCCATTTTATTCCAGAACAGGAAACGACGCCATCTTGGATGATGTTGCTGGGGGTGCGGGAACAGGGAGACGTGGTCCTGGTGTCATGGCAGCCTCTAGTTTTCCGCCAAAACATTTTTGGGTTATTGCCAAATGCATTCAAATAAAATTCAAAAACGTTTGAACCTCCCACCAGGTAGCCATCTTGAATTACGTCATAGCGCAGTGGGAAGTATGGGGTGTCGTCCTAGCGTCATGGTGAGCTGTAGTTTCCTGTTAGAAAACTTTGGGAAATTGCTAGTAGCATACAAGTAAAATTCAAATTTCCCACCAGGTACCCATCTTGATTTACTTGAACGTGGCATAACGAGGTAATTTGCATATGTACATACAAGCAATAATATTACTCACATTCAGTGTAGGACTCTGCTGCTGCGACCTATCCTTTCGAGGTCCTGGAGCCGACTGACTGAGGTTCCTGGTAATTTCGATGGGGTGGGGAAAGGAGGGGTGGACAAGTGGGAGTTGTTGTGCTGACATCTAGTGGTTGAAATTATAAGTTTTTCCAGCCAAAAAAATTTTGAAAACGGCCATTATCAGTCAAGGAAAAATCAAAATTCAAATTTCTCACAAGACGCCATCTTGAATGACGTCATGACCGAGATACTGCACGCAATAAGCAGCAGGGGGGCGTGGTCATGGGTTTTCCCTGGTGGCCATTATGTTCCAGAACCAGAAACGACGGAGCCATCTTGGATGACATCTTCAGGGTCAATGACCAAGAACACCCTTTGTTCCAATACTGATGTTGGGCCAAGAAAATAGGGGTCATTATTGCATTGGTATGGTGGTTAACACCTATATCTACATAAATACTGTGCAAATGAGATTGAAGTGCATGGACTGGGTTCATTCGAATTGCTTTTATGATATTTCTCTACAGTTCCATTCTCTAATAGGTCTTGGGAAAAAGGAACATAATCTTTCAGTTTTCGATCTGATTTGTCATGGCTCTCTATGTAGCTGGGTGCTTACAAAATTTGTTCGCATTTGAAAGTGAAAGCTGGTGAAAGAAATTTCTCGTCGCAAAGAGTAACGCTTTTCATTTAATGGTTTCCATCCTAACTCGTGCATCATTTCCATGGCACTCTCTCCCCTATATCACGATAATACAAATACAGCTCATAGCCCTGGGTCCCAGTCATCAGTGATGCCAGCAAATCGTTTTCATTACCTGATTTCCTTGAAACACCTATGCATGTTCTCTTTATTTTTCCAGTAAACGTGCCACCTTCTTTTGTAATTTGTCCATCTATTGTCTTTTTTTTCTTTCAATGCATGCATCTGCTTATTGGTGCCCAGTTGTTGCGTTCTTTTAATTGCTGTTGTTTCTTGTGTGATGATTGTTTCTTACATGACCTTTGTCGCTCGCCATGCATATGGTGTCTAATGTTGTGTAAACTGCGTTTAAGTATCACGTCCGCAACTAAAGCGACCGCTCCCGGCCCCTGATCCATTAACTGCTACCGCGAATCACATACTCTAAACGGTTATTTCATTCTGTATGACTGCTGGTTCAAGCATTGCGAAACAAAGATCCTGGTTTGTAGCAAGAATTGTGGAGTTCATATCTTCAATTTCGTCTTCCTAGTCAATTGAAATTTATTGTTTAGCATCCCAGACGTATTTTCTTGTTGTTCTGTCACCGGCTGGAGTAAATCCTCTTGCAAATATGCTAGCTGCCTGTTTGAACATATCTAATCCACTTCCTGCTCTGATGACATGATCTTATTCTGCAAATAATCTTGCGTATTTTATAGTTTTTCTGGGTTCACCACTTTATAGTGTTGCAGATTACCAATATTAAAAATATGTTATGCAAATATGATATTAAGACACAATACGTCACTTTACTTCCACGAATTCGAACAAACGATAACAAACTATTTACACAGAGTAGCCTATTGTTGTATTCGCCACTACGCCGTCAACGGCCGACAGCTCAGCGGCCCTCACCACGCACAGCCAGCGTCCAACAGCACAAACCACACCAGGAAATAGCCGCGCATGGAGCGCAGACTCGCCGGCCGGCCGCTTAGGCAATTCGATTAGACCACTAGAGGGCTAAGTGTCGCGAGATGGACGCGAGTCTCAACTAGGCATCCCTCGCACCACCTCAAGCCAAGTAAACAAACTACCAGGACTGTATATAAGCTGCCGCGAGGGACCCAGTAGCCAGTTGTATTCATTGCCTTCGGCTGTGAAGTTGTCACTCAGTGTGAAGACCGAAAAGTGCGCGCCCTGAACTCCGCTTGTGTATATTCTGACGTCTTTGGAATACTGGAGTTGCCTGCTCTGGAACTTTGGACTTTATACAGCCTTAAAGTGCTCTGTTATGATAACTACGCATGCCTTTGAACCTTAATTCATTAGTAAATTGCAAGCATCAGGTATTTTCTGTGATTTGTCGAAGGCATTTGATTGTGTGAACCATAACATCCTTTTAAGTAAATTACAATTCTATGGGGTCATGGGAAATGCTGCAAAATGGTTACAGTCATACCTCACTAATAGGAAACAAAGGGTGTCAGTGCAAGTGACTAGTGAATTAAGCCAACAGTCATCATCGGATTGGGAAGAAATTCCATGTGGTGTCCCACAAGGATCCATCTTAGGGCCATTGCTTTTTCTTGTGTACATTAATGACTTCTCATCAGTTACACTACCAGAAGCAGAGTTCGTTTTGTTTGCAGATGATACAAGTATTGCAATAAAAAGTATGTCAAGCATAGTTATAGAAAGATCTGCTAATGATATTTTCATGAACATTAATAAATGATTTAAAGCCAACTCATTGTCATTAAACTTTGAAAAGACTCACTACATGCAGTTCAGAACATGTAAGAGATTTCCCACCAGCATATGCATTAAGTATGAAGAAGAGCAGATAGAAGAGGTTGACGGTATTAAATTCCTGCAATTACAGCTTGATAATATATTTAGTTGAGAGGAGCACACCACAGAACTGCAGAAACGACTCAACAAATCTGTATTTTCAATACGAGTGTTATCAGACATAGGAGACAGAAAACTAACAAAGCTTCCATATTTTGCTTACTTTCATTCCATAATGTCATATGGTATAATATTTTTGGGTAACTTTTCAAGTCAGTCAAAAGTCTTCAGAGTCCAAAAGCATGTAATATGTATTATGTGTGGAGTAAATTCATGGACGTCCTGTAGAAGTCTCTTCAAAAAACTGGGTATATTAACTACTGCCTCTCAGTATATTTATTCCTTAATGAAATTTGTCATAAATTATATATCCCTTTTCCAAACAAACAGCTCCTTTCATACATACTATACTAGGAATAAAAATGATCTACACAAGGACTTAAAAGCACTTACTTTAGTTCAAAAAGGGGTCCACTACTCAGGAATACATATTTTCAATAATTTACCATCAAGTATGAAAACATTAGCTACAAATAAAGATCAGTTTAAGAGGATCCTAAAAGACTTTCTAGCAGCCAACTCCTTCTACTCCATAAGTGAATTTCTAAATTGTACCAAATGATGCATGTATCGGTACCATTGTATATTAGTATTATTATATTATCAGCTAAAAGAGAGAGAGAGAGAGAGAGAGAGAGAGAGAGAGAGAGAGAGAGAGAGAGAGAAAGGAAAAAAAAAACTTAAAAATGTATGTATCTGTATTTATATTATTAGTATTATCTATTACTCAGCTTGTAAATTTTGTTTCTTTGACATGTTCCACATCCACGAGGATCTCCTCAACATGGATCTACAGAACGAAAAACTAATCTAATCTAATCTAAGTGAACTTTGTGTAGTGTTTAAGCGGTACTGAACCAATAAAAATAAGTTGGTTATTACTTTATTGTGTTATCATTATAACACAATAAAATAGTGACGAGTCAGATGAACCTAGTGACTTTGGAAGCACTAATCACGAAGTTGATTCAAAAACAGGCCGAGAATCAGCAACAACTTATGGCCACTCTGCAGCTGCTGCTCGCCGGTATGCTGTAACTACATTCAATACATCAAATTCCGGCCTTCCCTTCTTTTGATGAATCCCTTCAAGAATGGGAATCTTATAAAACCAAAGTCGAGGAGCATTTACAGGCATTCCAGGTAACAGACATCAAACTGATGAAATATGTTTCTTTCATAGTCGAATCCAGTAGCCTATTGCCTGCTTTGCAAATTAGTTCCACAATCCACTCTTTCAGACTTTCACGGAAATATGTGCTTTGTTAACAGTTTTAATATGCTAATCTCATGTTATCTCTTCACGAGTGGCGTTCTACCAGTGCAAGAAACAGCCGTCACAATCCTATCACAAATAGGCAGCTGAATTGCAAGGTCTTAGTCGCAAATGTACATTTGTCACAGCACAGCATAAGGAATCGTACACTGACGAAATGATTCGAGATATGTTTATCCATGGGGCTCCAGGCAGGGAAATTCAACATGATGCCTTACAACTTGTCGACTCTTCATTAGATAAGGTGTTGGAACTGGCTCAAAGATTTGAAGTATCCTGTGTAGCTGGTAAAAAGTAGGAGACTTGGGCGGATATTGCTGCTGTTGAGGCCCGCCTGTCCAGCTCCTCTGCCAGTACTTGCCCACTGGTCGATGACGTCAAAGTTTCGGTAGTCCAGCCAGGGCATCGTTCCCTGTGACCTGGCCATTCCCAACAGAAGCAAAGTCGTTTCACCTGCCAGTAGGTGCCCTACCGCCTTCCATCACGTCCATATTGTTAATAACATCATTCTCCAGACGAAAGTCCAGATCATTGGACTTACGGCACCATGTGCTTCTTACAGGGACATCTGTCATCGGGTTGTCGTTCTGCTAAGACCAAACCTAAGGGTGACACCTATGAAACTCTGATGGACGTCAATCTGGTATCCACCGTTGCGGTCCAGAATTCTGATCATAAATTGTATGTGGATGTATCGATCCAGGCTAAGGCGATCAGATTACAGGTGGACATCAGAGCGACAGCCATCTTGCTCAACCATATGACATACATACACCTGGGAGCAACCCCATTACAGTCAGCATCTCGCCGGCTGATAGCATATAACGGATATAGAATTCCTGTTCTGGGCCGGTGGATGGTCCTGTGGCTTATCATGGAGTGACACAAATGATTACCTTCCTTGTCGTCCACAGTTCTACCACTGCCAACCTTTTTGGCCTGGATGCCTTTTATTCTTTTGGCTTCTCCATCAAAGATGAGGTCAATCTGATTTCCGCCAAAGTTCCATATGGCAGCCTGGATGATCTTTCTCAGGAATAGCAAGATCCGTTCCGTGCAGAATTGGGGAGGGAACGCCATTTTCAGGTGTACACCTCACTGAAGCCCAATGCTCACTCTCGTTATTTTCGAGCTCAACTAGTTCCGGTTGCTCCCCGCGATCAAGTCAAGGAAGAAATTGATTGCCTTACTACAAAAGGTGTCCTGGAACCCGTATCTTCAACCTCAGGGGCCGCATCTATAGTCATTGTCAGAAAGCCATCACGGAATCTTCACCTCTGTGGAGATTTTAAAGTCAATTCACAACTGTAGGTCGACACTTACCCTCTCCCTCAACCTGTGGAAATCCTGATAAAACTCCAAGATGTCCAGTACTTTTCAAAGATTGATTTAGCTGAAACATATCTACAGTTACCCTTAGATGAAGCTTCCCAGGAGATAGTTACACTCAGTACTCCACATGGACTTTATCGCCTCAAACACCTTATGTATGGCGTTGCGAGTGCACTGGCTATATTTAAGCATGTTACCTCTGTCAAAGGCTTTATCAATTATCTTGATGATGTGTTTGTTAAAGGACATATGATAGATGAACATCTCTAGAACCTTCGCCTCCTCTTTCAGGTGCTCCGGGACAATAACCTCCTCTGCCGGCAAGACAAATGCTGTTTCTTCCAGCAGGAGATGTGGAACACAGTGTCTCCAGAGCAGGGATCAGGCCGTTGAATCGTCATGTACAGTCATTCATTCAACTTCCTGAGCCAACATCCCTCACACAACTTTGGTCATTTTTGGGCAAAGTGTCCTACGACCGGAAGTTCCTACTGGGTGCAGTAATGGCTACAGCCCCTCTTTCCCACCTCGGTACAAAAGGCTCCCCTTTGTTTGGTCCCCAGCTTCTGAAAACACTTTCCAGACCTTAAAATCTCGACTGCTCATAGGTTCGTTTCTCGAACGTTTTGAGCCCACGGAAACAACTGGTCCTGGCAACGGATGCATTAGATATTGGCATTGGGGAGGTATTGCCGCATTGCTTCGATGATGGCTCTGAACACTCTATTGCTTATGCATCTAAAACGTTTACTGACGACCAGAGAAAGTACTCCCAGATCGAGAAGGAGGCCTTCGCTATTGTCTTTGCACTAAAGAAATTCCACATGTTCCATACATTTACAAACCACTCAAATCACTATTCAACCCTGCCTCCAAACTTTCGAATTGTACAGCACACCATCTCCAGTGATGGGCTCTCTTCTTGTCTTGCTGTCAATAAGACATCCATTTTCAACGGATCTCTGACCATGCTAATGCTGACTCCCTCACTCGCCTTCCCTGTGGGCCTGTTCCTGAGTTTTACAAAGAAGAGATTCCCTATTTTCAGATTGACCATGAGCCCCAGTCTGCAGTAGACTTTTTTCCCCACACTAACGCCACAGTCGCTGACGCTACAGACTGGTATGCTGATCACCAGTGGGTCCAAACCAACATTCTCCACGAGTGGCCAGAACAGCAACCTTCCCATTCCTCTCCCGCCTGCCGACAATTCTTTACCATGCGCCATCCGTTAATGGTCGTTGATAGAGTGGTCCTCCTAATACCTGAGGAAGGGGCTCCGAGGGTGGTTGTTCCTACCGACCTACACCTCAAGTTCCTGCAACTCCTTCATGAAGGCCATTGGGGTATTATCCACATAAAGCTACTGACAAGGAACACAAAGTATGGTACAAACGAATGATGATGGGTCACAGGTATGTCATGTAGGAATTTCTCCAGACCACCAAGGTAAAAGGATTTGTTCCACTGCAGCTTGGTTTCGACGATAATCGAGATCCAAGGCCAGCGCGTAACAGCTATACCTCTACTAAGTCACTGTCGGTACGTGGATCAGCGTGGTGCAATTAGCAAGGCGCTCGACTGTCGCACAAACAACCCAACTTCAAAACCTACTCGAAGTTTTTTTACACTTTCTTACGATTGAATGCGCATAATTATATGCTTTCATATCCACTCTTATGTTAATTCTTGAGTAATTGGTCATGATAATAACTTATGTCAAGTGCTCAATACGTTATGTATTGCGCGACGATTATTTTATTTTATTCGTTATTTCGAAGCATACTTTTACGGCGACTGAAAGATCAGTAAACCGTGCAGCATTTGATAGCTGCGTTTACAGTCTCTAGCCCCACTGTTGTTATACTGTCGAATGCAGTGTGTGCCCACTTGACGCATCCCAGTGGATTATTATACTGCAGCCAGGTGGCTGGTCATACATAGCATTTCGTTCACATGTAACTGTAATTACCTGATATAACTTTATCTTTGCAATAAGAATTGATAAAGTGGGAAAAAGGATTATATTATTCACAATAAATCGTCGGAGGAGTGTAAAAAAATATAAAAAATAAGGATTTGAACTCGGATGGTCTGTGTGACAGTCGAGTGCCTTGCTAATTACACCACGCTGACTCACGTACCATTGGCGAGTTTGTACAGGTATAGGTGTTACATGCTGTACTTTGAATTCTATTTTCATTGAAAACCAAGGCAAAAATTCCTTATAGTGGTCTGTAGGAGTTCACGCACATCATATCTGCGACCCATCAAAATTCGTTTGTACCATACTTGGTGTTCCCCTTGTCAGTCGTCGTTTCGTATACTGGCCGGGCATGAGCCACGCCACTTAATGGATGGTTCAGACCTGCCCAGCCTGCCAGGACCTACAAGCACTACTTGCCAGGGTTTTTCTTCATGGCTTCCCTACTCCCATCCATGGGAATGCCTACACCTGGATTTTTCAGGACCCTTGCATGGTGACATGTACCTCATTGTGGTCGATGCCTATTCCCGGTTCCCCTATGTCATCCGTTGCCAGTGTCAGCTTTGCAACACATATTTGCCATTGATAGCCTTCTTGAAACCTGAAATTATGGTAACTGACAACGGCCCCCAGTTCCGTAGCCATGAATTTCAAACTTTCTGCCTACATCATGGTTTTCGTCAAGTTCATACGATTGAATGCGCATAATTATATGCTTTCATATCCACTCTTATATTACTTCTTGAGTAATTGGTCATGATAATAACTTATGTCAAATGCTCAATACGTTATGTATTGCGCGACGATTATTTTATTTTATTCGTTATTTCGAAGCATACTTTTACGGCGACTGAAAGATCAGTAAACCGTGCAGCATTTGATAGCTGCGTTTACAGTCTCTAGCCCCACTGTTGTTATACTGTCGAATGCAGTGTGTGCCCACTTGACGCATCCCAGTGGATTATTATACTGCAGCCAGGTGGCTGGTCATACATAGCATTTCGTTCACATGTAACTGTAATTACCTGATATAACTTTATCTTTGCAATAAGAATTGATAAAGTGGGAAAAAGGATTATATTATTCACAATAAATCGTCGGAGGAGTGTAAAAAAATATAAAAAATAAGGATTTGAACTCGGATGGTCTGTGTGACAGTCGAGTGCCTTGCTAATTACACCACGCTGACTCACGTACCATTGGCGAGTTTGTACAGGTATAGGTGTTACATGCTGTACTTTGAATTCTATTTTCATTGAAAACCAAGGCAAAAATTCCTTATAGTGGTCTGTAGGAGTTCACGCACATCATATCTGCGACCCATCGAAATTCGTTTGTACCATACTTGGTGTTCCCCTTGTCAGTCGTCGTTTCGTATACTGGCCGGGCATGAGCCACGCCACTTAATGGATGGTTCAGACCTGCCCAGCCTGCCAGGACCTACAAGCACCCCCTGCCAGGGTTTTTCTTCATGGCTTCCCTACTCCCATCCATGGGAATGCCTACACCTGGATTTTTCAGGACCCTTGCATGGTGACATGTACCTCATTGTGGTCGATGCCTATTCCCGGTTCCCCTATGTCATCCGTTGCCAGTGTCAGCTTTGCAACACATATTTGCCATTGATAGCCTTCTTGAAACCTGAAATTATGGTAACTGACAACGGCCCCCAGTTCCGTAGCCATGAATTTCAAACTTTCTGCCTACATCATGGTTTTCGTCAAGTTCATACAACTTCCTTTCACCCACAGACAAATTGCGAGGTCAAACGCATGGTGAGAACTTTCAAGAGCCACATGTAAAAGTATCTCAAGGATCATTCCTCAGCCAATGCCAGTACATTATTTCTCAGTTCATACAGGACCACACCAGTGGGTTACAAGAGCCCAACCGAGCTCTTGCACGCACGGCCACCACATACGATGTTAAATCTTCTCTTCCTTGTTCCTCGACAAGCGCTGCCCCCACCTGTGCATCACATCCATCTCGGATTGACCGTGTGGGCTCGGGGGGTTTGACGACCAACCAAAGTGGTTGCCAGATGAGGTGTTACAACAGTGGGGCCGCAAGATGTTACACATCCAGGTCCAGGACAGGGACATGATCCGGCATGCCAATAAGCTCCATCCCCAGTCCTCCCCACTCTCCTTGACTTCTCTCTGGACAGATCCTTATGATCTGTCAGCCCCTGGCCTTCGTGCCTGGGCTCCTCCCCCTACTGCTTCCGACATGCTCGTTCCACCAGGACGCCTCTCACTCACCCTAATGCCTCCACCTGCTGCAGAGTCGCTGTTTCAGACGCCAGCTGGTGTTCTGGCCGTGCCAGACGTCTAGCAGTCATCTGACACCGGACAACCCTAATGGACGTTGGCAGCCGATCAGGAGATGCCCCTACCTCAATCATCACCTCCCTGCGCTCCACAGATCAACCGGCCATGCTGTCTACGACACCATCGCGGACATTTCCGTCCTTACTGCACAACACTCCCTCACGACTCGGATGATAAAGAACCCACGTACGTTTCCTGCATCTCCAACTGCTATTTCACAGCCATGCTGTATCCACCATTACACCACGAACAGTCGATAGCTCAACAACCGTCACCACGCCCAGTGGCAGCCAACAGCACACCAGGAAATAATCGCGCATGGAACATAGACTTGCCAGCCAACCGCTTAAGCAATTCGATTAGACTAGTAGAAGGCTAAGTGTCACGAGATGGGAGCGAGTCTGAGGTAGGCATCCCTCAGGCCACCTCAAGCCAAGTAAACACACTACCAGCCTAAGTATTTCGTAGAGCCTCCAGGTCCGCATGGAAAGAACTACGCGAAGTTCCCGCATCTGTCCGTCTGACTAAACACCCTGTATATCGAGAATGAAACGAGTTATCGTTCTGCTCTCAACCTTAAATAAAATTTCGATATCTTACCTAGATTTCGTACGCAGCATTGTATTTGCTAAAATCAACCATACAAAAAGTCTATGTGATGCAATTTTTCTGCAAACTCTTCAAAATTTTGTGCAGTAGTTTCCTTCATTTCATGTAGCACGGAAACTATAAATAATAATGAATAGCAAATCAGATCATTATCGAGCGAATATATCACGCTATAACACGTGAAAGATTTTTTTTTTTTCATTGAATACTTTTCTCAAAATTGGTTAATAAGCATTGATAAGCGCTGGGAACGTTGTAGCGGTCGGCGTGTAAGCAGCAGCGGAATAGGCTCAGTATGTCTGCTGCTGGCAGGCTGGCCGTACTTTCCCTATACAGAGCTTTACGTACAACGCCGTTTGGACCGCGCTGGTTTGACGACGGAGAGCGTCAGGGATTGAGACAAGTGAGCGGGCGTTGGCCGATGCGACGGGGTGGGGGCGCCCGGCTTCCCTTCGACGGGCGCATGCAAATGGAAAGCACGTGGCAGACGAGACGTCCAGTCCAACTGCACTTTTCCCGCCGAAAAACGGCATTGTCTTTACTTTTAGATACTCCGCGACACTATTATAGTTACAGATTAGCACGTAGTGGCAAATGAAAGAGGAGAACAGCATGATTCAGTTGATGTATTGACATCATTTATATTCATTTTATATCAAACGTTATACAGAAAACTAATATTTAATCACTTGGAAAAATCCAGAGGCTCAACTAATTGAACTACAATAACGAGCAAGGCCTCAAATGAAAGGTCTCATCAAAACGCAAAGTTTGGTATAACATATTATCTGCAACATTTATATTGCACATAATGCAGTTTTAAAGAGGAGTATTAGTGATTTGTTAATAACAATTAATACAAGACAGATTCACGAACAGCAAGTCAGTGATAAGTTGTAGACGTCGTAAACACCCATTACGACCTGTTTAGAATATATTACTTTTGTTTATTTTAATATGTTGTCTTTGTGTAAACTAAATTAATTTGTTTATCAACCGTAATTTGTTTAAATTCATGAGCATAGTAATTCGAAACAGTACACTGGAAAGAAGTCTGGAAAATGTACCTGAAACACACTTTATCTAAGTGTTTACTTAAATATTCCTTGTGCGACGACCGCAAGACTTATTTGTAATGCTGAAGCTACTCATTTGTTTAAACTTACGATTTTGGGGGTATTATTACTGTTAGAAATGAAAGTATGTATTTGCATTAGAATCTTAGCGCGCATCTAACGATGCCGTCATATCAACTTTTCAATCATTATTTGAAAAGTTTTGTACACTACTTGGAGAGCCACTAAACCTTGTAGGGGGACGTATTACTGGAAACACCCCACAAACCTATATAAGGGGCTGCCGCGAGCGGCCCAGAATCGGTCGACGGCAATTCAGTCCTGATGGCAGATGTGTATTGCGAGTGCAGTGGAATAGAGTGAGACGATAGGTGTTGAACATAGCCGCAGAATCCACCACGTATGTGGACTGATTTTGAAACAGTTGTCGGAACTCAGAAAATTTTTTATGGCATTCTGACTTGGGAATTTGGATAGAACAAAGAACTTTAATAGCAATAATTTTAGTAACATTATCCAATTGATTAATCATTCATATAGCTATTTTGTTAGCAGTATTGGGGTTCGAGCTAATCATACCAGACGGAGTCTAACGAATTTAGTGGTTCTCACCAGAGATAATCATGCAATTGGCAATAAACAATTTTAGTAAAACCGCAAAACTCATCTTGTAGGCAGTTTTTTAGTAGATGGAACCCCAGTTAAACATAAATGGATACGTGTATGGACAACAAAATGTTTGTATAGCTTATGGGACTTAACTACGGGGTCATCAGTCCCTAAACTTACAAACTACTTATGAACTAGCTAATCCTAAGGACGGCACAAATATCCATGCCCGAGGGGAGATTCGAACCCCCGACCGTAGTGGCCGTGCAGACCGTGACTGGAGCGCCTCAGTCCCCTCGGCCACCGCGGCCGGCGTATGGACAACAACGAGCCAAAAGTAGCAGAAATAAGTTCAAAAATGTTTGTAAATCTATTGGACCAAACTGCGTGGTCACCAGTCCGTAGCTTACAAACTAATTAAACCCAGGTAAACTAACTTAAGGACAACAAACACACCCATGCCCCAGGGAGGACTCGAACCTCCACGGCGAGCAACCGCGCGCTCCGCAGCGAGGTGCTTTAGACCGCTCGGCTAATCCACCGCGGCAGAAATAAGTTATCCCCTAAGATGAAGTTAGTTAGTTTAAGGGACTGTACCATTAAAATTGGTGGCTAGTGTCTGTCATTTCTACATTGCTACGCAGATAGGCCCGAAGGTCAGTTAAACTATTAGTGAGGAATGCTATCGTCGAACGCAAGGAGCCAACACACAACATAGCCAGTGGCGTAGCTATGTCCCCAAGGGCCCCGGGGCAAAAATTACATTGGGGCCCTCTTTAAACTGAAACTTTGCAGATGCAAAACTACTTCATCATCGGCTCAAAAAAAAAAAAAAAAAAAAAAAAAAAATGGTTGTAGAGTCTATGGGACTTAACTACGGGGTCATCAGTCCCTAAACTTACAAACTACTTATGAACTACTTACGATCTAGGACGGCACAAATATCCATGCCCGAGGGGGATTCGAACCCCCGACCGTAGTGGCCGTGCAGACCATGACTGGAGCCACAGAGTAACATATACAGAGAAGCAGCCCCCTCTAAACCACTGTCCTACGCTCCCCTTGTAGTTCCGTAAGATGCTAGCAGGTGTCAGGCGGTTCCCTGGCTTAGTACCGGTAGACCACACCAGAGGCACTACTGAGGGTGCCTCTCGCACGTCAGAGGGAAGCATGGAGGGGAGAGCTCGTGCCGCCTGCCACGGTTGTGTCTGGCTTGCTGGCGTTTGAGGGGAGGTGGTGGTGGGGACAGCCGCTACCTGCCGCCTGCTCTGGCCAGTTTAAAGGGTTGCTTCTGACCGCAGCGCCATCATGGGACATCTTACGAAACTGCTTCAGCACCCCCTGCCGCGCACCCCTGAGCGTAGGACCGGGCCCTTATAGAGGTTTCCCGTCTGTATATATTTGTCTGGTTGGAGAGCCTCAGTCCCCTCGGCCACCGCGGCCAGTGCACGTAATCCCCCAACCCCTCCTCCTCTACTACGAAACTGACGGGGATCCGATCCTCGGAGATCCGTGACTACATTTATTTATTATTACGCATTGTATCTAGGTTACAAGTTCTCTGATCAGCACACTGCAATTAAGGTAAACGCGTTTGGAAATATTACATTTTATCTTCTGCAGGAAGGGACAGATGAGAGCAGAATCTCTCTCTGGCGAAGATGCGCCCGACTGCCGCAGCCAACCATAACAGGTCTTACATGGCCGGAATCCATTGTGAAAGAATCCTTTACCCTACTGCATACACAGATTTCTGACAGCACTCCTCCATTAGAGCTCAAATCACTCACACTTTGCGACAACATCTGGATTTCAGACACTGCAATATCTTTTTTTTCTCTGCATTTCACCCGCCCGTTCTTAAATCTAGATACTTCCTTAGATCGATGAATCGGTATCTCCCAACCAGTTCTACACCTTCCGACAATATTATTCTA
Source organism: Locusta migratoria (assembly GCA_026315105.1). Lineage (NCBI taxonomy): Eukaryota > Metazoa > Arthropoda > Insecta > Orthoptera > Acrididae > Locusta > Locusta migratoria. Next base: position 259,214,234 of record CM048751.1, on the reverse strand, counting down.
AACTCTGGTATTTTAACTTTTACCCATTATTTCCTGGTTATAACGCTCTGTGTGTACGCCACCGACTCTTATGATACCCGCAATTCCATTATGGAACACTAGGTTATGCATAAAATTACTGCTTGTTAACTGTGGTTATTCCATCGGTTTTTAACTCTGCAAATGGCTGCTCCAACACCCAGTCCTCAACATTTGGATACAATGTAGGCCTTCTCCAAATGAGAATGCAACACATTTGTTGTGTGTTCCACTAATTTCGGTCAATACAACGATGCGAGACCAATCCCCGGGCTGTTTAGTGTAAAAGCAAATATTTTTTTAAGACGTAATCGTAGCTAGATTTCTCCACACTATCTGTTTAAACCGGGCTTGCACATATGCAATAGCCTCCTTTAAAGCCTTTGTCTTCACCATAACCCAGTTTTCGTTTACCATTCTTCTTAGGACTTGTGGAATAACATAGGCGATTTCTACGTCTGTGAAGAATAAAGTCCTGGAATGCTAAAATATGCTTTAATACAGCTCCTTGCTCAACTCTCCAAGTAATTTACAGGTAGACAGCTGAAACTAAAACATAATGTATAAGCTTTTCTCAGTCCGAGAGAGCGGTCAATTTTCGAGTACTCATAATACTCTAGTAATCAAATTGCAGAATAACTGATCTCTAAAAGCGTATGTTAGCAGGGACCATATGGATGGGAGTGATGCACAGTACAACAACGCACTTTGTAAATACCGTATCTTCTCTTTTAGAACACTTAAACAATCTTCTTGCACAGATCCATAATCACATTCCTCCATCCTGGTAATGCCATCTTCTCGGCCCAGCGAAAAAATAAAAGCCCTTACAATCGCCTGTCTGGACACTTTATAAAATCGATATTGTAGCTACCGATAACTTTGGTTACACCAGGGCTCGTGATTTGACAAATTTATTTTGATCCTACAATTCGACGCCAACCACGTTAAGCAGTCGTTTCCAGTTGTCTTGTCGTCGCCTGCAACCATGTTGCTGTTGCTCCTTCCTTCCGGATACAAATGCCACTCGGTTAAAAAAAATAAATAAATAATCCTTCGAAATCTTGTGTGTTGTCCAAATCCAGGATTTAGAAGCCATCTACATGAAGCTGCTGTAGTATAGATGGGAGCTCCTCCATTAAACCATCTGTTAGTTGCACTTTATAAGATATGTACCCACAGGATGTACATATTTCCCCCCCCCCCCCCCTGTATTCCACAAATAGTAACTTTGTCTTATCTCCAGCATTTGCTGAATTTACTACGCAGGTAGATCCGCACATCTATAACAATATCTCACCACACACGCACTCCACTGGCTTCAACTAGTGCACTTTAAGTTACCAAACTATAGGAGTTTTATAGAACACATTGATTTCTGACGAAAGAATTATGATTTACCACAGCAGGCATATCCGCTACATAACATAGTGCACACCAGCCGTAAAGTAGACAACACTAGCATACGATTAAACAGGTGATGCTTCGACGAAAGATCAGATAACGTACACACTGCAAAGTTTTATACAACCACCAAAGTCAGCTTCCTTACAGCTCTACTGCGCCGTGTATTTAGAGTATATCAACACTTCTTACTTAAATTCCATCCCATCTAGCCTACAGCACTCTCTGTAAGCACCAAAAATTTCCAACATAGCAACAGAGCTACCCCTGCAGTCAAAACTAACCTACAACAAACGAATATAGCCATCCCAACTCGTTTTTTACAAAATTCTTGACCCAACTAGCATGCTGCAAGCTCTGTCACTTAACAAATCCACATGAGCAGAGTAACATATTAGTTAATATTATAGTGCTGTCTATGTATAAGACCACATCATTACTCAGCTGGTTATATTGGTATCACTATCAAACCAACTGTCCAAAGTATATATGGACACTTTCAAACTGAAGCCAAAATCAAAGTCGATCGCTCTATCATTTTTGGTTTACTACTGGCATGGCTCAGTACTTATCATGCAATATCTTTGATTTTCATGTAGTACCCTTCACTCTGAATTTACCTCATGGCCTAGGTTGTGAGTAACACTTACTTTGTCCTCCTCTACCTGGCAAGTGAAATTTAATTTCTGAAAGTTTTTACAATGTCTGATGCGACTAAGGGTGGTACTGAGATGAGGTTAAGTACTGCCCAACCATTCTCTCTCTCTCTCTCTCTCTCTCTCTCTCTCTCTCTCTCTCTCTCTTGAATGATTATTTCACCTCTCATGGAGAATTTCTTGCAGATTAATTGAATATAATACTGAAACTTCCCAGCAGATGAAAAATGTGTGCCAGAACCAGTATTCGAACCTGGGAACTTCACCTTTTGCGGGCAAGAGCTCTACCAACAGCTATCCCAGAATGCTTCAGGGGCCATCCTTACAGCTTTACTACTGCTAGTACCTCACCGCATTCTTTCCAAACTTCAAAGAGGTTGTCCCATGAACTCATAGGACTAACACTCCTGGAAGAAAGGATGTGGTGGAGACAGGGCTTAGGCACGACATAATGGATATGCTAGGATTGCTCAGTCGGTAATGTGCTTGCCTGAGGAAGTAAAAAGTTTCAGGTTTGAATCCCAGTTCCAGTACAGTTTTAATCTTCTGGGAAGTTTCACATAAGCGCACACTCCACTGCAGAGTGAAAATTTCATTCTTAATAGAATTATTATATTTGTAACTGAAAGTAAAGTGTGTTTTATTAGTGTCAAAATGGATTACAGGAGTGGCAGTTGATTTCAACGAGGAGAGAACCACAGTACCCCATAAATATTATGAGAGGCCAAAAATAACAAAATGAAGTATGGAAAGGAAGTGTGTGTGTGGAACATTTCACAGATAATTCTATGTGAATATTTAAATCCATCCTGTATGGACCATTAAAGATACACTGCTTCACTAAGTTGTACTGGATTCCATTATTTGAAATATTATTGTTGAAGTAACATATTTGGTGAAAAACTATGTTAACAAATGATATTACATAATGTAAACTAGTTTTAATTTCAAATGTTCTACATGTATGTTTGTTTTACATGCATACCCCACAAAGAGGCCACTTCGCCACTTGCACTTCGAGCTGGTTAAATTACAGAGTTGAACTGTCACATTACTTTCACATGTGATAACCATATGGCAATGACTTTTAGTTTTGAAGTTCTAAGGACAGTACAAGAAATTTCACTCTCTTAGCTGGTAATGTGGGCAACTAAGCTGAAAAATCGAATATGGGACTTTGCATTATTATTTACATATGTAATTGTGATCAAAAATTCTTATTGGGATGTTATTTCAGTAACTCAAGTAAAAGACCAGTGTATAGTGATGTAAGGAAGGCACTGGTACTGAGCTTTGACAGCAATGCCAGAGACGACATAGTTTCACAATTTAAATGAACCAGTGCCAGTGACACTGCTATAAAAAGAAATCGGTGAAACATTTGCAAGAATAAAAAAATCTGCAATGTCAACATTGACCTTAAAGGACCAATCCTTACAAAGTGCAAGAACACCCAAATTAACTCTGCTTTTCCACGAGTACATTGAACTGTACGGCGGGCACATTTACCGAGCGAAGCATTATACAGTGTGACCACATCAGTGCACTGGCTGTGCACAGCCTATGTCTAGTGCTAATGGCACAGCATGTTACGTACTGTAACAGGCCAATGCATTCAGATTTGTGCTCATGAGACAACATCCATGGCAGTGCCAGGACAGAACACTTTTACAGTGGGAGTTCACTTCAGTGCTGTCAGACTGTGACTTTTTCTTTATAATCCTCATTGTTCAAATGTCTGTAAATCTATCAGACCAAACTGCGTGGTCATCAGTCCGTAGCTTACAAACTACTTAAGCCTAGGTAAACTAACCTACGGACAAACACACACACACACACACACACACACACACACACACACACACACACACGGGGAGGACTCGAACCTCCAGGGCGAGCAACCGTGCACTCCGCAGCGAGGTGCTTTAGACCGCTCGGCTACTCCACCACAGCAATCCTCCTCATTGTCTGGAATGCCATGTCAATGGCTGATATACGAGAATATAGTCCTTTGTGGAGCTCATTCACTCCATATGATAAAAACCAGTACAATGGGGGACAAAAAGATTACGTGACTCAATGTGAATATTCGTGAGCGCATAATTGCTCTCTTTCAAGGTGGTGTTAGTGCATCTGATTCATGATATAGTTGTGTTGATGGTTCCACAGCAAGGAGATGGATCAGACGATTCAGAGATAATGGAGAGATAAGCAGACGGTCAAATGCCTGGAAGACCGTGAGTCTCTACTCGAAGAGAAGATGACGATTTGGTCAGAGCAGCCCAAACTACCCCTTTCTCAAACATCTGGTAACTTATGAGAGCTTCAAATTTCGCGGGCTTGTCGAAAACTGCTCTCAGACTATTAAACAACTATGGAATCGGGTCCCTTTGTGCTCTCATTAAAGAACCATTATCTGATTATCAAGCCATGGATTGACTGGAAATTAAGAGTTCCTGTGTACATGTCGATAGGAGGAAACTCATTTTCACCGACGAGTGCACAACTGAGTCCACATGCAGAAGTGCTGTTCTTGCTTATCGCACAGATAGGCAATGATATATTGCTTTCTTCATGACTACACACTCTACAAGTGGGTGTATAAGTGTGAAACATTGGGGCTGAATGTCTTATGTGGGTGCAGAAATCTAATACAAGCTCATTTCAACAGGCTATGAACATTTCCGTGAAAATGTAATCATTCCTGGAGCTCGACTTTCGTACCTTGAAGGACATCTCATTTACCAACATGATAATCATCCACCACACACCAGCATTAGGATTCACAGCTTGTTCCAAAGTAGAGGTAATATTATTCAATGCCTACAATGGGCCTCAAAGTCACATGATCTCAATCCCATAGAGAATGTATTGGCTAAACTCAAGAAGACTCTGCAGAATAATTGGCCAGACCCTCCTTCAAGAACTGTGGATGCCTTGTGGGATTTGGTTTATTATTCATGGGGGAAAATTTCCATGGACGAGGCCTTTTTCCACAGACTTGTAGACTCTATGCCTCGAAGGATCAGGACTGTTCTTGATGCCAATGCCTGTGGACAAAATATTGAAGATATAGTCTCCATTATATTATTATTATTATTATTATTTTTTTAATGGGAGGGTCATACCAATATCAACCTCCAAGGAGGATTACTTTTATTTTTGAGAGGTCAGATGATAAACACCCTCAAAGGATGTTTATTTTTGTTTTGGGTGGTCAAAGAAGTATTACCTTCCAAGGAAGATTATTTTTAGGTATCAAATTGACAAACTGTAATTACTTATTTGCTGAACAGAATACTGAAAAAAAGCAAAACCAATATAATTTAATAATAAAAAGAACTAAATCCAGAAACATGCGATAAAAAAGAAAAGGTTTTGGTGGCATCCAATCTGATGCACACCTCTTAACCAGAAAGGCAGACACTATCTCGTTAACGTAATGGTCAAATAGTCCTACCAGAGTTGAAGAAAAAGTATTAAAGTGGAAACAACAGATAATGGAAGGCAAGCCATTAACTTGTGTAAACTAAATAAAAGGACTTAGAAATTTATGCCGGTTTGCTGACACATATATCTTAGCTTAACACTATAGATTCACTTTGTGGCAGTCGAACTAACTACAAATATATGCGTCCCTTTTCAATATTTTTACTATGGCTATCATTTGTTTCGTCATTTAAACATTGGGCTATTACAGAGTTTTTTTTTATTATTATTATTTACAAGTTGATAAAATAATATTACTAATACAGGTACATGCACTTTTACAAGGTGATACTATAATAATGCTAACAGTATGAATACAGATACATACATCATTTGGTTCTGTTTAAGAATTCATCAGTGGAGTAGAATGAGTTGGCCACCAGAAAGTCTTCCAGGTTCCTCTTAAACTGATCTTTTTTTGTAGTTAAATTTTTTATGGTTTTTGGTAAATTTTGAAAAAGTGTGTTCCTGAGTTGTGGACCCCTTTTTGAACTAAAGTAAATGCTTTTCAGTCCTTGTGTAGACCATTTTTGTTCTTAATATTGCATGGATGAACTGAGCTGTTTGTTGGGAAAAGGGATATATTATTTATGACAAATTTCATTAAGGAATAAATTTACTGAGAGGTAGTAGTTTATACACCCAGTTCTTTGAAGAGGCTTTTGCAGGATGTCGGTGAATTTACACTGCAAATAATACGTATTTCACACTTTTGGACTATGAAAACTTTTGCTTGACTTGAAGAGTTACCCCCAAAATATTATACCATATGGCATTGTGGAATGAAAGTAAGCAAAGTAAGCAAGCTTTTTTATTTTTATGTCTCTTATTTCTGACACCACTCATATTGCAAATACATATTTGTTACGTCATTTCTGTAGTTCTGTGGTGTGCTCCTCCCAACTGAATTTATTATAAAGCTCTAATCCCAGGAATTTTATACTGTCAACCTCTTCGTACTTTATGCATACATGGGATGGGAATCTCTTACATGTACTGAACTGCACGAAGTGGGTCTTTTCAAAGTTTAATGTCAATGAGTAGGCATTAAACCATTTATTAATGTTTCATATTCACAGAATATATTACATCACCTGCAAATGGGCAAAACTAAAAATATGTACCCAGCCGGGATTCGAACGCGGGTCTCCTGATTTCTAGGCAGTTGTGCTGACCCCTACACCACAGCCGGAGGTGACGGCTATGTGATTGTGTGAATGTTCTATTTTATGAAGAAAGCCATGGCTGATAGCTGAAAGTGTTGTATGTGTTTGTATTTTGTACGTGCCTGTCGCCACATCTTAGTGGAGTTTTCCAAAATAAATGATATGTGCGTTAAGCTGCTATGAATCTCGACATATACTGTATTGTAACTATTATATTTCTTCTATTTGACAATGTAAAACACCATGCTGAAGCTCCGAAGACAGCTAGAGTTGGAAACATTCGCACTTTAGTACTAGGGCATGCACAATGCTCATTTCTCTGACTTTAAATTAATGAGGTTGGGTAATGATTTTGTCCCCGATTGTACATTGCAGTGTATGATATTTGTAAATATTGTATATTGTTTAAATCGACAACAACATATTTAAAACAGCACAAGCTTTTTGCCACCCAACAGAGGGGACAAAGTGAAAAAAAAGTACTGTTCTTGAATGTGAATTGAAAACATTTGAGAGTTATTTTGCATGTAAATATTAAGTTCTATCTGTAAGTAGTTGTCTTTTCATCATTAAAGGAGGATAAATGTGTCTATAGGAGTGCAATGAATAAGTAGGCATAGTGTCACTGACAGTGCTGCAGCACCAGTGTCTTGTCTGGCACTGGCCACACCAGAAGCACTAGGATTTACATCACTACCTATGTAAACCAGACAGTTCAATAAGTAATTTAAGACACTGTACAGACTTTTTGGAGTTATAATCATGCAAGCAAGACACAAGAAGAGAACAGGGAGTGAAAATTTGGAGCTGGTTTTAATGACAAACTATAATACCCATACGACGACAAATTTTGCTTTAGAGTAATAATGCATATTTCACCAACTGAGAGGTTGCAACAAAATCTCCAAGTTCCTGTATGTCACTTTCGGTATTCTCAAAAAATAATTCTAGGCAAGTGCTGGAACACTACACTGGCTGATTTTGTCACATGTATGTTTAGACTCTTAATAGTCAAGTTTTGAACAAACAGAAATGTTTAAAAAGGAAAAAAATGTAACAATTCATTCTAGTGTCTATGCAGCACTACTACTACTATCTACAATGAGTACAACGCATGGTTTCTTAATTGTGTTTGATAGCAAAATATTATAACCTATATTTGAGAATAAGTGAGGGAAAGCAAAACAGTATACCTAATGTTAAAGCATGGTTGTATCCAATAATATTCAACCACATGTGTTAGTCTTCCATAGGTATGTGTAGAAAAAATGTATTAAGCAGTACAGTGTAAAAAGGTAAAGCAGTCCACAATCTGAAGATTGGTTTGAACACCACAGTGCTTTACTAGGCATGGTCCTGTTTGGAGGTGATATGCCGTTGCCTTCCTCCGACCTTCGAACTGGCTTACCCAGCCAGTTATAGGGGAACCTACAGTTTAAATTTATTACTCTGGAAGGTGTTGGATTTTGAAGGAAGACAGGAGACAAGGATTATGATCAACAGAAGATAAACTATACTTACTGTTTGGATTGTTCAATTAAAATACTAGGTTTAACAGTTTCGTTTATTGATCCCACATAATATGCATGTATCAGCACTTAGTTATAATCAATATGTAACATACAGAAAAAAATTATCAATTACAGTTTCCATCATAGTAGCTCAACTGTATGCACTGCTGTTGCCAATCTACTCTTCAAGAGTAAAGAGCTCATCACTTGCCACCAAATATAGCATGGAATGTCGTTCCATCATGCCCAACATCAGCAGGTTTTGCATCTATGAAATTTATATACAACCTATAACATAACAAAAATGACTTAAGTTCTGCAGCAACTGGCAAATTGGTTGTATTTCTAAATATTAAGAGACAGCAATGCAATAAGTACAGGACATTGAAACTGACCACATAACAATAGGTATTAACAGATGGGAATACTTTAATGCAGCTTTCAAACCATCAATGACTGAGAAACTTACCCTTCAACCGAGTGTGCTAGGGTATTCAGTACTCCATAGGGGAATTTCGTATTGCTGCAATATAGTGCAGAGATTTGTGGCTTCGCAGTTCTAGGAATTTGTTAATATGTCTCTCTTTACCCTCCTCCTCCCCTCTCCCATTCACACCATGACTCATAGCCCTCAGTATTGTGTCGTTTCTAAAGGAAAATGATAGTGGAGTACTCTGTTCCCCACGCCTGCTTGAGTTATACTAGTTTTTTTTCTGACAAGTTTGAAAATGGATGTCTTTTTGCTTTATTATAGGAACAATATATTTGAAAAGTGATAACATAAAATAATTACAGTTAAATTTTCTAGACATTTATACAAATTTCAAATTATATAATACATTTATTTCCTGTCTTGTATTTGTACAGTGAATTTCTGCATTCAGGTGCTGAATAAAGATTTTGAAACAACTATGTAATAATATTACTGCAAAATATAAATATTTTCGCAATTGCTAAGGAAATTATAACACGCAAAAGAAGGTGTGGTGCTATGTACCCTATGTGCTTTCTCATTTAAAAAAAAAAGAACCCAACCCAACCACAATCAATGGACTCACTCTAAGGTTAAATATATGTAGTAATTATCTGTAGAACCAGAGAAAATAAGATTCACCCATAATTACGCACTATTCTGCCCTTTCCAGTACATACAAAGCTATTTGAGAAGATACCTGATGATGATATAGTAGCACCATCTGGATGGGGAGTAGACACAGAGAGGTCATGGTGTGGATTGAGCAGAATGCAGCGAGGTTTTGAGGGTGAGGTAGGCGGGAGTGGGGGTGAGTGGAGGCAGTGGTGGTGGATTGAGGTGATGTGTGGGAGGCAGGAGGAAGGGTGGAGAGATTGGAGGAAATGCCAGTATCAACTGGTCATGTTATTTTGTCTTTCACTTTTCACCATGGGCTCCACCACTCCTAAGATTGACAAGGACCAACATCATAAAAAGCCTATCTTGAAAATATTATTGTGTGGTACAAGACAAAAAACTATTTCTTAGAACTAGGATAATTACTTATGTAACCATTCAAAGTCAAGGGATGGGTGGGGTGCGGAAAGGAGACTTTTAGTTTCTTCAACCTGCCACCCAAATTATTCACTTAAGAGAAGTAATGATTAAGAAACAAAACAAGGGAAAAATCAATCTATCTCAGCATATATGCTGTTAGCATGTTTATTGACAGTACATTTTCATTTCTAACAGAAATTGTCACAACAATGAAGGTATTTCTCAGACAGCGCCAAACAGCCTCTCACTCAGACAACATTCTTTCTTGCACTGTTCTTATCATTAGGAAAGTCTGCAAATATGAATGATAGCAAAAAGTCTACAAAGAGCCCTTGGAGTTCATTGAGTGATGCATGTTCGGTAAACCTACCACGAGCTGTGAGATGAAGCCAAGTGGTAGACCAGTTGATTTGTGTAACTAATAAAATGTTTTACTTTCAACTACAGGAGAAAGCAATATTGGAATTTAGCAGAGCATAGTTAACTACAAACAAATTCTGTACTTTCACATTAATTGGTTTCACCAACTCACAACCATCCTGTTGCCTCTCTACGCAACTCAGATCTCTGTCTAAAATACACACAAAGTTGTCATGACAAACAGGTTTGCTAATTTTATATTTTTGAAGTACCAACTGACAGCTATATAAGCAGAGGTGTTTCCAACATTTGCATTTTACAACATAAAAGAGAAGATCAGTTCATGAATGACCCAATGCAGAAATGGTTTTGGTTTCTTTGTCACTAATTACAGTATAGGAAAATGAGAGTCTGTTCTTGCAATGACTGCATCAGGTCTATCCAAATATTAAGAAGTGCAATAGGAGAAATAAACTTAAAACTTTTAACAGGCAAAAGCTAAAGAAAAGTTCAATATTCCACATAAGAAGAATCCTTGAGACCTGGTGCAATTATTCAGAAATGTGAAAATAGCACACCTTTGATTAACTTTGTGCTGAGGAAAATGCTGAAGTGCTTTAATACAAGTAACTTTCATTTTGTTTATTTTCTTGGACTGAACAGAAAATGCACTGACAGGTCATTAAACACTCACTTGGAACCTCATTACATGCTCCAACGAGAATAACAATGAGGCACCAGAACTACAGATTCTGCCATTTCACTGGCACCAGTTTATTTGTTTGTTTACTTTAAGATTTTAAAAGTAATCAACAGAACATACAAGTAGTAAGTAGAAATGTTCAATTGTAACAACAGTGAAAATACTTTGAGTCACTTTACAGGAAATCATCAGGTGCCATATCAAATAGCCAAAGTGGGCACTTAACATTGAGTGCCACACCCATAACATTATGTTATCTTCAATGTTCGGAGGAGAGAAGGGGGGATGCTCTTTATATTATGGCCATAAGATCTTTACATTTATCTTAGCTGCTTTCCTTTTTTAAATTTTGGACATAATTGAAGACCGCAATACAACCCGTTGGCTTTGACCAACGACGTCATATCTGAGTCTCTCAAGATACACTACACAGATATACCAACTAACAAAACAAACAATATCAATGTGTATAAACATACGGGATAATATTGTAATAGTTATGTATTGTAGATAATAAATAATCTGTAATTATTCTCGTAAATTACGAATTACCACAATAAATTATACCATCGATCAGCGCAAAAATTCACATCTTCGGCGCTCACTTGTTTGAGAGAGAACCCTCTAGAGTGGCCTATACCTAACAATCATAGAGAAGCTACAGGTTATGTAATCTATAATCTACGTTATGCTTGTAAACAAAACTGTTGTCTTTAACTCAGATAAGACATCATTGGTCAAAGCCGACATGTCACATCGCAGACTCAATTGACCCAAATCTTGCACCGTAATATTAACCAGGAATTAAGCTGTACATTAAACCTTCATGTGAGCATTGTGTTCCCATAAAGGTACACAATATTCACCAGCAGAATACACAAGACTGAGTGATGAGGGAGTAATGGTGTCTTCAACCCAACTGCTTCCGGCATTATTGCAAAGTGGATTCAGTCTTGAGCAACATTTCTTCATTCACTGTTTCAATGCCAAGAACTGATTGAAAATGATGCCTAGATATACTAAATTATTAATATCCGATACTTTGATTCCATCAGAAGTCATATGTAGAATTCTTTACGTTTCTTTAATATTTAAATAGAATGCAGTAATGTCAGTTTTATTTGAGGTAGGCTGAAGTGTCCATTCATGGAAGTAATCATTTACATTTGACATTATTAGCTAGCACATATAAACCTTTCCTGGGTCAAATTTCAATCCTTTATCTCAAACCATTCTTGAAATATGGCTATGTAAACTTTTCAAAAACCAGCCAAAAATGCGTGAACGGACTTTTTTTAAATTGCCCTAGGAGCAGCTATAATTGAGCAAGAGAGCTGGAAAGGTGTCATTTTGCATGCTCTTTTCAAGGATATACAACAAAACATTTCTTCTAATTAATAACCTTTTTAAAAATACGAATTAATTTTTTTTTTTTTTTTTTTTTTTTTCAAAAGTACATAATTGAAAATTTTCAAAATATTTCCATAACTACTTCATACTGCTGTAAATCAAATGGCAAAATGTAAGTGTGGGATGATAATGGGTTCATTGTTAAAAAAATATTCCAGACTCTTGTTTTTCACTAACAGACCAAACTGACCTTTAATAAACAGGAATTTCATTAAAATATACTGAAAGGGAAGCAAAAATAAGTATTAGAAATAACAAAACTTCACCTTATTAAAACTAAACTAATCATTATATTTTATAATTTATCCGGTTGCTCATTTTAATTTTATACAACTTAACCAACAGTATATTAACTCATAAAAATAATTTTGAGCATTTAACAACAGACTGAAATAAATTATGAAAAAATAAAACTATTTACATATTTGTTCTGGTACATGGTGTTTTGAATGAAACTACTAAAAAATATACATTAACCTAACATGAAAGAAAAATTATGATTTGAGTTGAAAGCAGTTTCCCAATAAATTGTCTCGGAACTTCAAAGATTACATTTTAATAAAGCCGACTGGGTTTTGTTCACATCACTTTCATTAGGAATGTATGTTCTCCCTGTTAGAGTAAATGCATTTATTTTTGTGAGAACGTCCACAACTGATGCAGGATAGGAGAATGACTTAGCTGGTTCACATGGATGAAGAAAAGTTATTTTCACTGCATCAATTCTTCATTCTTTTTCTCCTCCTAAAATGTACCCAAGTCACCAGTTTATGCCGTATACAGTAGTGACATAGCCTGATACATTTTGTAACTTCAGTTTGTCTGGTAATGTAGTTACTTCCCTCTCCCAACTCTGCATTTTGATGTAGTGTTCAGAATGAAAGTGCAAAATTGCTGTGTTCCTTTGATTCTCAAGGCCTCTTACAGCTGACTTTTCAATATTTCTGAAGCAGTGTAGTCTTCTTGAGATGAATATGCGAAATCAACATTTGTGATATTATCTACTGCCCACTCAAATAGATCTTGTTGGATTTGTATCTGATTTTGGTGTGGCCTTTGCAAACTTGTATGAGCTGCCAGTCTCTTAAATGAATCCCCTACTCATCACAAGGCCCTTTCCCATGTGCTGTGCGTGAATAGTGCTACTCAGCTTTTATGTTGAAGTCTTCCCCATCAAAAGCAAAGGTTCAGGAAATGTTTCAGTAACATTTTACAGTTTGTGTCACCGTGTAGTGTCGAGTGTTCAGATGTTGGCAGCGGCCAGAGCAAACAGAATCCTATAGTGTGATGGGAATACTTTCTCGTGCCAACCATAAAATTTATAATTAATGCTGTTCCTGCTCTATGCTCTACAGGAACTCAGTGTATCCTTGTCCACTCAATAAATTAACTTTTGTCTCCAGAAAAATTCATAACAAAACATTTGCAAAAAGAACATGGCTGCTGTACTTCACATGCAACAGTGGCAGCCAACATCTGAACACAAAACACCACACCACTACATCGACTGTAAAATTAAGCCCTGTTTCTTATTTTTGTACTGAGCAGAAGGACCATCAGAATAATAGTATATCTTTTTTTAAAGCTTTTGAAATTTGTTAGATAAGAAATAAGCTGCTTTTGAAAGATGTAAACCAGTCGCATTGTGCTCCAGGCAATCGGAAACAATGACAAAGCTCATATGCTCAATTTTGTCTTCCTGTTTGTAATAAAAAGGTGATATTTTGATATTTCTAATATATTATTTTACTTAGCTTTCAGTATCTTTTAATGAAATTCCTGTTCGTTACAGGTCGGTTTGGCCAAACTAGGGCTGTTAGTGAAAAACAAGAGTCCAAAATATATATATACTATAGAAGCTTGTTTGGTTTCTATAGTATGTCTGCCTAGGTGTGTTTGCATCTGTGTGAATGTATGGGTGTGTGTGTGTATTTGTGGTATTTGTTCACCTTCCTTTTCTTCCCCCAAGGTAAGTCTTTCCTCCCCCGGGATTGGAATGGCTACTTACCCCCTTCCTTAAAACCCTGAAGAAGCAACTGGGTTGCGAAAGCTTGCGTTTGTGTGTATGAGAGTGTGTTCTGTTCATTTGTGCTGCTGTCACACCTGTGCTCCTTCGCCTGGTGAGTAATCTTTGTCTAAAAAGAAAAGAGATGACTTACCATAAGTGTACTTGCGTCTGTGTAAATGTGTGGGTGTGTGTGTGTGTGTGTGTGTGTGTGTATTTGTTTACCCTCCTTTTTTCCCCCCAAGGTAAGTCTTTCCTGTCCCGGGATTGGAATGACTCCTTATCCACTCCCTTAAAACCCTCATCATTTCCTTTTCCCTTTCCTTCCCTTCTGCCTGATGAAGCAGCTAGGCTGTGAAAGCTTGTATGTGTGTTTGTGTGTGATTTTATTTAGTTTATTTGTTTCTATCGACGAGCCGGTCCTTTTGGTAAGTCATCTCTTTTATTTTATTTTATTTTTTTATTTTTATTATTTTTGTTTATTCCACCGGGAAAGTTTCCTTCTATAATATATATATATATATATATATATATATATATATATATATATATATATATGACTTACCCTAGGGGGAAAAGAAAGGAAGGTAAACAAATACATACACACTCAGACATATCGAAACGCAAACACACCTAGACAGACATTTGTAAAAAGCAAAGAAGTTTTACAAATGTCTGTCTAGGTGTGTTTGCGTTTCGATATGTCTGAGTGTGTGTGTATTTGTTTACCTTCCTTTTTCTTTCCCTAGGGTAAGTCCTTCCACTCCTGGGATTGGAATGACTCCTTTTCCACTCTCTTAAAACCCAAATCCTTCCATTTTTTCCTCTTTTTCCTGAAGAAGCTGCCAGTGGTGGCGAAAGCTTGTATGTGTGTTTGTGTGTGATTTTATTTGTTTCTATCGACGAGCCGGTCCTTTTGGTAAGTCATCTCTTTTCTATTTTTTATTGTTACACATACAAACATTATATATACGTGATTTACACATTTGGTATATTTCTTAGTTTCAGCACCCTCTATAAATATACCAACTTTCAGCAAAATCTAAGATGGTGAGGCAAAATTTTTATTTAAAGTGTGTTGATTTGACATGGAATGACTCTCCTTTGGAACTCTAATGCTGGTCTATTTGCTAACTGGATGTCTATGGAGTGCACACCTGGCATCAGAGATGCAGAAGTAATTACTAGAAATTACGGCTCACACGAGATACTGCGCAACAAATAAAAATGGTAATACAAACATGCAATGTTTTTCATTAGTAATCAAGTTTCTTCATAGCCACTGTTTAAATGGTGCAGCTAATATGTAGACCTATGGGCTGAACAATGGTGCAAAGTGAATCCTTCAAGATAAGCCACACAAAGCAGTAAAAAAGAGAGAGAGAGAAATGAAAAACGCCACTGCATTAGACATTGTTTGATTCCAGCACTGAAGGAACATTAGAAGAAGCTGTTACTTCCTAGTGTGTGGTACAACTGAATGAAGTCTGCAATATAAGTAATAAGACTATTTCCTTAATTCTATGTGATTATATCTTTAAAGAACATTCCACAATAATTGCCAAAATCAACATACTACAAGACTGCTTCCATAAATAAATTTGCAGCAAGTCGTCATATGGTGCCAACAAAGTTTAATGGATGACAGCAACAGATCCCCCAACCAATGAACTGGAAAGATAAAAACCTTGAACCACTTCAAAGAAAACTATATCAGGTACAGGGAACAGACCACACTGACAATATGTGAAGACTGATGGGAACAAGTGTAAATGATTCTCCCAGCTAAGAATGTTCCCAACTTTACTGCATTGCTAGAATAATGTGGTAGCTTACAGACTAGATCTGCTGATAAAAATTGTTTCATAAACAACCAGTTTCAGTCCGTGGACAGTGCTGAATTGAGACAAAAGACTCTCCAGTGCCACTAAAGAAAGCAATCCACGAAAATTAACTGTATGATGTTAGATATGAAAAACTGTCAAAATTGGTCCATAATTCAAGACAATTAAGGGAGAGGAAAACTTAATTGTTATGGGAGACTGGAATTCGGTAGTAGGACAAGAAAGGGAAGGCAAGATAGTGGGTGAATATGGTCTGGGCAAAAGGAATGAAAGAGGAAGCCGTCTGGTAGAATTTTGCACAGAACATAATTTAGTTATAACAAACACCTGGTTTAAGAATCACAAAAGAAGGTTGTATACGTGGAAGAGACCAGGAGACACCGGGAGATACCAGATAGATTTTATAATAGTAAGACATAGATTTCGGAACCAGGTTTTGGAGTGTAGGACATACCCAGGGGCAGACATAGACTCTGACCATAACTTGTTGGTTATGAACTGTAGGCTGAAACTGAAGAAACTACAGAAAGGTAGGAAAATAAGGAGATGGGACCTAGATAAATTGAAGGAAAGTGAAGTTCTTAAGAATTTCACAGGGAGCTTCAGGCAACAATTGACAGAAACAGGGGAAAATAAAACAGTTGAGGAGGAATGGGTAAAATTGAGAGATGATATAGTGAAGGCAGCAGAGGAGAAAATAGGTAGGAAGGCAAGACCTACAAAGAATCCTTGGATATCACAGGAGATACTAAATTTAATCGATGAAAGGAGAAAATATAAAAATGCAGTAAATGAAACAGGCAAAGTGGAGTACAGACGACTAAGATATGAGATAGACAGGAAGTGCAAAATGGCTAAGCAGGAATGGTTAGAAGGCAAATGCAAGGCTGTAGAAGAATGTATAAATAGGAAGGGAAGAGGATGTAGATGATGATGAAATAGGAGATACTATACTGAGAGATGAATTTGACAGAGCACTGAAAGATCTAAGTCGAAACAAGGCCCCTGGAGTAGATGATATCCGGTCAGAGCTACTGAAGTCTCTGGGAGAACCAGCCATGACAAAATTGTTTCACATTGTGTGTAAGATGTATGAGACAGGTTAAGTACCCTCAGACTTTAAGAAAAATGTTATAATCCCCATTCCAAAGAAAGCGGGTGCAGACAGGTGTGAAAACTACAGAACCAACAGTTTAATAAGTCATGGTTGCAAAATATTAACACGTATTATATACAGAAGGATGGAAAAGCTTGTAGAATCCGACCTCGGGGAAGATCAGTTTGGGTTCAGGAGAAATGTAGGAACACGGGAGGCAATACTCACTTTACGGCTTATCCTAGAAGACAGATTAAGAAAAGGCAAACCAACATTTCTAGCTTTTGTAGACTCGGAGAAGGCTTTTGACAATGTTGATTGGAATAAACTCTTTCAAGTTCTGAAGCAAGCAGGAGTAAAATATAGGGAGCGTAAGGTTATTTACAACTTGTACAAAAACCAGACAGCGGTTGTCAGAGTTGAAGGGCAGGAAAGGGATGCAGTGGTTGGAAAGGGAGTAAGACAGGGTTGTAGCCTTTCCCCAATGTTATTCAATTTGTACATTGAGCAAGCTATAAAGGAAAGCAAGGAGAAATTTGGAGAAGGAATTAAAGTTCAGGGTGAAGAATTAAAAACATTGCGTTTTGCCGACGACATAGTAATTATGTCAGATACAGCAAAGGACCCGGAAGAGCAAGTGAACGGAATGGACAGTGTTCTGAAAGGTGCATATAAGATGAACATTAACAAGAGCAAAACTAGGGTAATGGAGTGCAGTGTAAGAAAATCAGGTGATGCTGAAGGAATTAGATTAGGTAACGAAACATTAAAGGGGGTAGATGAGTTTTGTTACTTGGGCAGTAAAATAACAAATGATGGTCACAGTACAGATGATATAAAATGCAGAATGGCAATGGGTAGAAAGGCGTTTTTGAAAAAGAGAAATTTGTTAACATCGAATATTGATTTAAACCTAAGGAAGTCCTTTCTGAAGGCATTTGTATGGAGTGTTGCCTTGTATGGGAGTGAAACATGGACGATAAACAGTGTGGACAGAAAGAGGATAGAGGCTTTTGAAATGTGGTGCTACAGAAGAATGCTGAATATTAGGTGGGTGGATCGCGTAACTAATGAGGAGGTGATGAACCGAATTGGGGAGAAAAGAAATTTCTGGTATACCTTGACTAAAAGAAGGGATAGATTGGTAGGACACATTCTTAGACATCAACGAATTGTGAATTTAGCATTGGAGGGAAGTGTGTGGGGTAAAAATCGCAGAGGGAGACCATGAGACGCGTATAGTAAGCAGATTCAAGTGGATGTGGGCTGTCGTTCTTATGAGGAGATGAAAAGGCTTGCTCAGGGTGGAGTAGGGTGGAGAGCTGCATCAAACCAGTCTCTGGACTGAAGACCACAACAACAACAACAATTCAACCATTGATGCAGTTGGATAGAAATGTTCTGTGGATGTTGACAAAATGTCTCTTGGCAATCTTATGACTGTAGAAGTATTTGGAATGGGATTGTGCAACTGATCATTCTGGTGATGATTCCAGACATTCAACTTCCACTGAAAGGTCATGATACACTTTCTGACTGCTTAAAACTTACCTCACACCAACAACAGGGCTCATACTGAATTTACAAAATAAAAGGTATGGTCTTTCAAGCACCTTCTTCCAACAACACTTTCATTCAGTGCTGCAGTGAGGTCAAGAATAAAATAAACATCCATAAATAGATGATAAATACAGTTTCACTATAATAAAATCCCCCAGTACAACATGAGAGAAATTTTATATTAAAATAAATAAATAAAATAAGTAAATAATCACCTAATCAACAATTTTTTTTCAATGCACATCTGGTTTGTCTTCCATAAATGCTTTCTTAATAAAGTAATTAAAGCAAATATATCACATTATATAGTTTTCTCTTATTCTCCCTATCTTACAATAACAAATGAATTTCCAAGAAGAAAAGTTATAAGCTCTAAACATTGTATATAACCTTTAGGCAGCTCTTAAACTTTCCTTTCTGAATGTCTAAATTGGAGTATAATTTTTTTTATATTTATCTTGTTTCAGTCACAGTTGGTTAAATGCACACTTTCCACACATTTTTACACAATTTAAAACTACACATTTTCCATGTTACAAGTAGGGATGGTTATAAATCACAGTTTGATAATTTTTCCAATTGTATCATTTCCCCGTACTATCTGTGATAACACCCCAACTCTACTGTACCTGCCTGATGCCCTTAACATCATTAAACAGAGACTTACTTAACTGCTCTCGTCTTTGACATATACAGGTAGTCTTTCTCCTTCCCTTTACCTTTTTAAGTTTGACAAGTTAATTTAGGCCTATATTGTTTGAATGTAACTGCCAAAACAAAAAGCACTAAAAGAACCAAAAATTTTTAGAGTAACAAATTAAGAACTCTTAAAGCACATCATAAAAATTAAGTACTTTTAAGCAATTTTGATAAACATATGAACCGAAAAGAATAACAGCTGAACACTGCTTGTAAGTGTTCTCTAAAGAAAAACAGGGGAAACGTTTCATAATTAAAGTAACCAAAAAAATGTAAAATTTCATCATTTTGGGCCCTTTTATATAATGAATGTTTCTCTCTGGAGAAAACAATTTTAACTACTTTTAACGAACACTATCCTACATTGTTAAATATTTATATGTAACGGAATGCTCATGGAATGTCGAACATCAATACATGTACGATAAAATCAGAAAATAGTGGTACCTGTTTGCATGCCTTCATAATAAAAACAATACTTTTACACTACAGCACTTTACTGTCAATCTGATACTGCTTATTCTCAACGCAAAAAAAAAAAAAAAAAAAAAAAAAAAAAAAAAAAAAAAGATGCCGCAAATTAAACGGACCCTCACCTGTTTTTTGGAATACCAAGATGCTTTTCTAAATGGTTTGATATTGCAGCCGAATGCTTTTTATTTGGTTCAGTTCCGAGCTGCCCGATGCTCATTAAAGTGGCAACACCACAAGGGTCGGTTGAACCCCCCCATGCCATTGGCAAATCTGCTTCCACTGTCACGACGCAATACTGAAATTTTATAAATATTTACGAGTTGCACTATTAATGGTTTCACAAATATCTTGTTGAGTATACCGAATGACCAATAAGACATACGTAACTAGTCTCTTGACATTTCGTTACTTACGCTCTCCGGTTTTGATAGAGAGTTAGCAATAACTTTAGTAGTTTCTTTCAAGAAATCTTGTGTTACTTTGCTTTTAGGGATGTTAGTTTGTATACTGAGATGCGGCATTTTTCTTTCGAGCTCTTCAGTCTCCCGCACTTCCAAATTAAACCTGCTCACGCTCTGACACTGTGCCGGTACTCAAATTCAAGGGCAACTAACAGATAAGAAACGATAAAAGTAAATACATATAATTGGTTTATTTAATCATGACAAATTTTGACGCCATGGATTATACTACGTTGTTTACTATATGCAAACGACTTCTTAATGAGAAAATATTTTGATTTAAAGAATTGAAAGATGGTAATTACGTTAACCACAAACTAAACACAAACATGAATCATCTAAAATCTGAAAAGGTTAACAATATAACAAAATAATAATAATATCTGTATCCATCTTGTTTGAAAACCGACGAAAATAGAACAATATTGTGATTAATTATAATAAACTGTACAAGGAATTTCTAAAGTGAGAACAATGGGTAATGTTTGCACAAATAACAAGCTACAAAAGAATTGCGCAGTATCTCAGTCTCCATATGGAACGAGAAGTTCGTGTCGGATGACATGAACATGGAATGCTGAATTTTGAACAAAACTGCTTTGTGGGCGAAAATTACATCCGCACAGACATAAGGTTGTATGTAAACTGGAAATCATCGTTAACGTCGTGCGTAAACGTGTTTGAAGTTGAAATTGATTTATTTGCCTGTGAACAACTTTATTGCTGTATAAACCATTGTCATACAAAACGTAATTGTATAAAAGTTAACTTATATAATAATTACACAGTTAAATTTAACTTATAACTCTATTATTTTTTTACATATATTATGTAGACTACAAGCAAGGTTTATGCAATAGGCTAAAATTACAATTTGATTTGCAATAATTACACAATAAAACTTAATTACTTTTTCCAGTATATCTTCTATACATAAAAATGAATGTTTGTCTGTATGTTCATAAACCATTCATTCGATTGCAATGAAACTTTGGTGAATGCTTGCGGTACGCCCCAAAAACAAAAGAATACGACACATAGCTCGGGACGTGAGGTATCAGCGCGCACAGCCACGTAAGCAAGGTAGTTCCGAGCCGGCGCGATCGCTAGTCGATTGGCCGGCCGCTGGGGCACACCCCACTGCCTCATAGCGGGCAGCTACTGAGCTAGCGATCGCGCCGGCTCGGACTACCTTGCTTACGGGGCATGTGCGCTCTGGGGCATGTCTTTCCCATTGGCCGCGAGCTCGGGAAATGTGACGTCATAAATAATCACCCCGTTTACATGGGACCCCAAAACCAGATTTCGTAAACCGATTTCCCAAATCCGCTTTTGGTTGGTCATGTAAACACTCCAAAATCGATTATGAAAATCCGCTCCTCTAAAGCGGTTTTCCATTCACAATCGATTATCGTGCCCATGTAAACGCAACAGTTTTTGGAGCGTTCTTGGCTTGTCAGATAGCACTTTCTTGTTAAGAATTTTCGGCACTTGCAAAGAGTGATATTTTCTAATATGAAATAAAAGTATAAATATTAGAGTGAACATAAATCTATGTATTTAAATATAGAAAAAAAGGCGATTGTTCTGACTATAATCGACCAGAAACTCAGCTGCGATCAACACATCACATATGTCTGTTCCAAACTTGCATGAATTATTTTCCTACTGCACAAGCTGAGGAATAAAGTCTGCCAAAATTTACTGATACATTCTTACTTTGCCTATTTCCACCCTCACCTTTCATATGGCATTCTGCTCTGGGGAAATTTTCCAAATTCAGCATCAGTCTTTAGATGGCAAAAAAAAAGCTATTCAATGTATAGTGGGGTTATCTCCTAGGGACACATGCGAGGAATATTTCAGAAAACTCAACATAATGACAGTTCCTAGTTTGTACATTTACTGCTGCCTATTACATGTAAAAGCAAATATTGCTCAATATCCCCTAAGGTCATCTGTCCACTCCCATAATATGAGACGAAACCACACAATTGATCTGCCATACTCTAGACTATCCAAGATTCACAACAGCCATAAATATGTAGGCCTTGAATTGTTCAATATGCTCCCTAAGACTGCACAAACAGTATGTATAAATAGATTATTAAGACAACCCTAGGGCACTGGCTCAAAGGTAAAGCATTTTCCTCAATTGATGAATATAAAGAGTGTAATATGGCAGATTTGTTTTTTTTACATAATTATACCTACTGTATAATATAAATTTGTAAAAGTATTTTTTAATTGTGAAATTAACACTATTTAATATTACACATGTGTGTGAAGTGGAACTCAACTTTTTGACGAAGCCCGTTGTATGAAAAAATACTGAACGGCTAATAAAGATTCTTATTCTTATAAATTAGGAACTGAAACAGCTGTTTTTCAGCTGCCATATTAAGTGGGCTAGGAAATCCGCTTCAGGCTATGCCATGTAAACATGACAGTGAAAAACGTTTTACGAAAATCGGTTTTCGTCTTCTGGAAGATGTGTTGCATGTAAATGTAGTGAATGAGAGCAAGGCCTACTGGTCTACGAGAAAGACAGGCCCTGGCGTGCACATCATATCACATGATCAAGTGAGGCCTGTGCCAGTGCGATCACTAGTGGATTGGCTAGCCACTATGAGACAGTGGGCTGCGCCCCAGCGGCCGGCCAATCTGCTAGCAATCGCGCCGGCACCGACCTCACTTGATCACGTGATATGACGTGCGTGCCGTGCAATGCCACCTAGATACAAGGCCTGTGCACTGCCTGCCAAGAGTAGTCATAATACAAACAAACTATTTGTCTTTTGTAGCGTTGTGCTGAGTTTGGGAAACCGTACACGTTCCACACTGTGTTTCAGAATGTTCTTAATGTTATTTATGTGGTTCTCTGTGCAGATTTTTGCTGGTATGAGACAAAATGCCTAATACAAACCGTCCGATTCCAATATCGGTAAGATATCTCATAATAGTTCATAGAAAAGAAAGAATAGTTTCCCGTGTCGTATGACTGGTAGCTAGGTGAAAGTTTCCTGTATCCTACAATTGGTAGCTAGGTGAAACATTTTGTGGCAGCTATATTTATCATGATTATATTATTCGTTAAATATTTAGATGAAGTGTCAAAAATAACTTGGTTGCTCATTTTATAGCAAAATAGCTCTAGCTATGGTAGTTTATACTAAACAGTATGGTAGGTTTGAAGAAACGTTCGAATCTTCAAGGGTTAAGCCTTGCTTCGCGACCAGGACCTGTATTAGCCATAGCTTGCGAGTTAAAGGCTGGCTGGTCAACTACATCTGGTGCCGAGGCGGCTCTGGCGTAAATAATGTTTACTTTCTGGCATCATAGTAAGATTTGGAAGCAGAAATACAAATCAGGCCATACTACTGCGAGCAACCGAGGTAGAGTCATCGCTCTTACTAAAGAGAAGCTGGTCCGACGCCGTTATAGATTCTATGTTGAGATGCAGTATGAAAGAAACATATAATGAGGGATTCTGAATAAATGATTAGTCCTTAATTGTTTTATTTTATCTCATCTGTATTTTCGTATTTCCTAAGTGAGAGACTATGGAAGATCTCTGGGCAAGTGAATTAAAATACGAGTTTGTTTTTCCTTTGAGCTGCCTTTAAATTAAGTTTTTTAAATATGCAGTTCCTTCATTATCCTATTTTAAATTATAAATTTATATACCTAGAGGCAGTTTTCTGTGTCAATATGTCAAAGACACTGAGTGAAAAGAAAAACTTTGAATTAAAGTAATTATGGAGGTTTGGGTTCAATTCCTGCCAGTGGCATAAATTTTAATTCAGTGCTCCTCCTTTCATTCAGTATCCTATTTTTATTTCATTTATACCCAGCCTCCATGCATACCGAGTAATCAGTTTAGGTGAACGCTGTCAAAGTTATATTTGTTATTTCAAATACGTCTCTCTCCCCTCCTCTCCATCCATGAATACTCCCTCTGTCCTTCACAAAATATGCAAACGATTTGTCTTTCATTTATTCATTGTTAATTTCTCTTCTGTTCTCTCTCTGCCGGCTGCAGTGGCCAAGTGGTCTGTGGCGTGCCAGTCACAGTCTGCATGGCTGCTGTGGTTGGGGGTTCGAATCCCCCCTCGGGCATGGATGTTTGTGCCGTCTTTAGTATAAGCTAGTTCATAAGTAGTTTGTAAGTTTATGGACTGATGACCCAATGCTTAAGTCCCATAAGCTCGACAAACATTTGAACATTTTTGATTTTTTCTCTCTCTCTCTCATTCCCTGTCGCCTCTCTTACATAATAACCTCAGTTTCCCTTTTGGTCTGTTCCCTCAAAACGCTATGATCAAATCTATTGGTTTGCACTGATAGCATGCCTTCTCTTTTAATGTATGGTTTCGTTACTCTCTACCAGTCCTCTCTTTGAGACCATGTTCTCTCATATCTCCTTAACTATAATCAATTCTTCATTCTGTGAAATACAGAGCACTGGTGTTTCGATTGATCTCCTCTGCTTTCGTCCAACTGTTACAAATGGTATACATTTCCCCATTTTGCATCCATTTTCGAATACATAAATGACGCTCCTCACAACTTTTAAGATGTGTAATATTACATTTATAATGGTAAGAGCTGTGCTACAAAATGAAGCACTGCACAGAGTACCTGCACGGTCTAAGTCATCATGTCATGGATTGGGCTGCTGCTCGCATCAATAATTCAAGTTCTCCCTCGGGCTTGGGTGTGTGCATTGTTCTTAGATTAAGATAGTTTAAGTAGTTTGTAAGCTTAGGGACTGATGACAATAGCAGATAGGTCCCATAAGATTTCAAACACATTATTCGTACAGTGAGCAAAATGAGACCATAGTTAAATAAGCATACAGCAACATGCCATATAAAATCACCACAGAGCATGTTGAAACATAGTATACTAACATACACAATATTACTTCATTCTACATACTGTATATAATTTTTTGTTATAAATCCTAATAGGCCAAACAGTTGAGGTCATCAGTCCCTACCCAGACTTACTTGCCACTTTAATTAATTTACTCTAAGGACGACACACACACACACACACACACACACACACACACACATCATACTTAGTTAATGATTCATATAGGTAGTGCCTTCTAGTCAACAATTTTATGAGGTTTGACACCTGTGTGTTGTACTGCATTATACACTGCATTATACCTCTCAGAAACAATTTTAACTTAATGCAATTCCTGGTGCAACACTAAAGCAAACCATACATTTCTGGGTTCGGACATTGACCCTGTAAACTGATACTAATAAAAAGTCAATATTTGACATCTTTCTATGGCTAATCGAGTCTCAAATAGAAACACAAGGGTGTTTTTTTTTCTTTCTTTTTTTTTCTTTTTTCTTTTTTGTTAACAGTGCATTCAAATTCAGAGCACGAACCAAAACTCATCATGTCATTGACTGAGTTTCATAAGGTATCAGATTTATCACTTATTGTAATGAATTTATGTAGCTCTCTCTTCTCTAATAAATTGTATTTTAATATTTGTTGTATGATGGTATTAAATAACATGTGAACTGACTCCCATAAAGAGGTATGTTCTCTACTGGTTCTTTGGTACCCATCATGTATAGTCGAACGACAGTACTCCACAGGCACCATACATTAATCCGCCAAGATCGCTGATGTTCCACTTGTTGCAGCCATCGTGGATTTTCCGTTGCCCAATAGTGCTACTGATGTGCGGATTAGCCGCAACTGCAGCTAAAACACTTACTTGGGCGTCATCATTTGTTGCAGGCCGTGGTTGATGTTTTGCTTGTGGCTGAATACTTCCTGTCTCTTTACATAATGTAAATATCTGACCAAAGGTCTGCACACTTGGATGATGTCTTCCAGGATAACCATCAACATAGATATCACAGGCCCATTCGGCATTTCGATCACAATAGCCATACATAAATACCATATCGACCTTTTCTGTAATCGATAAACGGTCCATTTAACAGCCGGCCGCAGTTGCTGAGGAGACTGAGGCGCTCCAGTCACGGTCTGCACGGCCACTACGGTCGGGGGTTCGAATCCCCCTCGGGCATGGATATTTGTGCCGTCCTAGTTCGTAAGTAGTTCATAAGTAGTTTGTAAGTTTAGGGACTGATGATCCCGTAGTTAAGTCTGTGGTGTCGCACAAGTACAAAGTGCGCCCCACCTACTTTCGCTGCTCGCCGCCATGCACACACGGCGCGGCGTTCTCACGACAGCCACGGGCGCACTTTGCTGCTACCCCGCTCGTGGCCACCACGGAAAGACATCGGACTTCGGACGGAGATAGCAACCAGTTAGGACCTTCGTAATCAGATAGGCACCAGTGAAGACTTTGCTATCGTACAGGCACTAGGCAGGCCTCTAACAACTATGTATTAACATTCTGCAGTACTATGTAAAAGTTAAGTATTGTTACATTCTGTGCAATATATATCTCTTTCTAATTTACTCTAGTGTTTATAGTTTCTGGCTGCTCCCCTCCGTACCTGCACCAGCGTGCTATTTTTGTTCCTGTGTCAGGCTCATTCCACTCGACCACCGACACCTACGACGAGGCTGGGACACAAAAGCGGCGACGAAGTTGGGACACAAAAAAGTCCCATAGACTATACAAACATTTGAACTTTTTTTTTCCATTTAACACGAGCAATGTATCACGAAGTAAACACCGTCTGCACTGGCGAAATGTTACGCGATACCAAGTACTTATACGTTTGTGACTATTACAGCGCCATCTATCACAAAGCGAAAAACATGTTCAAAATAAAACATTCATATTTATTTACGTACTGGACGAATATGTAATAAAAATGGAGGTATCTATTAAAAAAAAAATGCAGTTGATATCCGTTTGACCCATGGCAGCGCCATCTAGTGAGCCAACCATAGCGCCATCTTTTTTCCCCCTTTAAGCTAGAAAAGTTTCGTTTTTGTAGTTTTTTTGTTTGATCCCTATTTCGTGAGGTATTTGGCCCAGTCATTATATATGGACCATTCTGTATATGTCTTTGATTCAGAGCGATAGTAGCTAAGCCGCTAGAGAGTGGAGGGTTGGCAGTGAGTGGGAGGGGGGGGGGGGGAGAACGTAGAGATGTTTTTTACTGAGTACAGCCAACTGACAGCCGTGTGTTATAGATCAAATTGATAAATTTGTAAAAGTTTTGGATAATGGTTTTGTTAATTTACTTCACAAAAGATCAGACTGATACATTAAATAAGGGATTCAGCTTGCTGAAATCTTCAGTGGACGTAATGGCACAACAGTCTCACAACAACACCATCATTATAATAATTTTAGCAGATCATCAAATTATTTATATTGACGTGTACAATAAACTACTTTTCAGTAGTGCATATCATATAAACCTGTATTTTCAAAAAAAATAATTTTAGGTGTGATGATGTCACAGAGCCTCTAAATTTTATGAAACAGAATTTCTAATCTGCTTTAATTTAGAGCTCTCATCATCAAAATTTTGCAACTACATTAAAGATTGAAAGTTTCACTCTTCAGCAGAGTGTGTGCTGATATGAAACTTACTGGCAGATTAAAATAGTGTGCCTGAACTGGGACTCGAACCTGGGACTTTTGCCTTTTGCGGGCAAGCGCTCTACCACTGAGCTATCCCAACACGACTCATGGTCCGTCATCACAACTTTCCTTCTGCCAGTATATCGCTTCCTACTTTCCAAACACGGAGTGTGGGTCATGTCAGGATAGCTCAGTGGTAGAGTGCTTGCCTGCAAAAGGCATAGGTCCCAGGTTCGAGTCCTGATTCTGGCACACAATTTTAATCTGTCAGTAAGTTTCATATCAGCGCACATTCCGCTGCAGAGTGAAAGTTTCATTCTGGAAACATCCCTTAGGCTGTGGCTAAGCCATGTCTCCACCATATCCTTTCTTCCAGGAGTGCTAGTCTTGCAAGGTTGCAGGAGAACTTCTGTGAAGTTTGGAAATTAGGAAGCGAGATACTGGCAGAAGTAAACTTTTGAGGATGGACTGTGAGTCGTTTCGGGATAGCTCAGTGGTAGAGCGCTTGCTCGCATAAGGCAAAGCTCCCAGGTTCGAGTCCTAGTTCCGGCACACAATTTTAATCTGCGAGTAAGTTTTACATTAAAGATACCTTACATTATTATCGTATTTGAAATTATGCACATTATGAAAAGATTAATTGTTCAGTGGGGGAGTCAATGGCTGGTAGTTTTGCGAGGAAAAAATGCTCCTCCCCTCGTAAAACTATCAGGCTGTTGTGGAATGTGAGAACTTTCGAGGGGGTGGTAATTTGTCCAAGGGTACTACCAGGCTTTTGATACGTATGAGAATTCTCATTCTTATGAGATAATTGAGGCAAAAACGAATATCATACACAAACATACCAGAAATTTCCCAAGTTATTATCAATTATAGATTACACACATTTATTGTGGAAGTAATTAATTAATTTTGAATCTGTAATGAAATGCACACAATTTTTTAAGGAATAGTGATTAAGGAGATTGCGGTCTCTATCAGTCAACAGCTTCAGCCAGTTAGTGTAGTAAATATGACTTTCACAGTGAACATCATTTTTTATATTTTGATTTTCAGGACTGTATTTAGATATCATATTGAAAAGAATATTTTAAGTAAAAGTCAACAACAATTAGCAAAGAACTATTTTTAAATGTCTTGTGTTCATCATAAGGTACTCCTTTTTTGGTTACATAATGCAAATTATAGAATGATATTTTCAGGTACTAAACCATACCAAAACATCTGTAATCTTTGAAAAGTGTGTTGTTATTATAAATCAACAACAGTTAACAAGTCCTGTATTTATTCCGAAATGTTCAAGGGTGGGATAAAATTCCCCCTCCACCCTGGTTGGTCATTTTACGAAAAATGTGTTAGGGTTAAGTTTTTCTAATGCAGCGGCCACCTGAACTTAAAAAGTGAACAAACAACATTTTCTAAGTGGCAAAAAATTGGGCTGTAATATACACCAAATGGAATATTTTTCAAAACGCTAAGAGGAAAATCCGATAATTTTTTGGTGTAGGTACAAGAATTGCGACCTCTTTGCATCACAACAGTCACTACGTGTGATCTGTTGGCATCTGATGCAATGCTTCCATAAGGTGCAGTGTACCAGCAGTTACTGTATAAACTGTACACATAGTGATAAGTATTTTTCAAGATGCTTTATAGATCGTTCGCATTCACATGTATAACTTACGTGCTATTACTTTATTTCTCAACTGTCTTACACTCAAAGCAATATGACTTCACCACATTGCTAATGTCAAATCTCTTATAGTAGTTGAAAATAATAAGCCAGTACACTGATTTTTGCCAACATGGTCAACCATGATATTATATTCCTGTTTAGCCTCAGTCGTGCAAAATTTTCTAAATGGTTTGGCCGCCATTTGAACGAATTGTTTTATTTGTCACAATCTGAATAAAATCGTTATAAGCAAGTCTGACGATTTTATTCAGATCATTTGAAAATGGCCGAAATTTAGATCGTGAAAAATAAAACAAAACAATTCAGTTTAATGGCAGGCAAATCTTTTCGAAAATTATATGTGGTTTTCAGTTCTTTTTCTATGCTTTTCTTTCATCACTCCAAGGAGTAGGACCCATCAGGATGAAGCTCATTTTCTCTACGCAAGCAATTAAACTGTGCGAGTTACCACAACGTCATTATTACTTTTAGATAACCAATCATAGACTATTACAATAACAAAGTAATGAGTACAATGTAATTCCCATTTTCGATAGCAAAAACTTGCCTCATCAGTACAAACAGCAAATTACACTAGCGATTACTATAGAATCAACAGAAGGCATATCATTTTTGGTGAAGTTTTCGTCTGTATGACTGTTTGTTTGCACTGGCACCACAAGAAAACTATTAAACCATTGAGTTGAGTTATTGGGAATATTTTTGTTTTAATTTCAAAACTGATTGGCCTACTACTGTTAACCTTCCGTGATTTAAGCTAAATGACACTGTTAGATTATCATGAAACAGAGGAAACACCACAGCATAAGGTAGTTTCTGAAGTCCCCACAATATCAGCTACATTTATCAAATCAGCCACAAAAGTCTGCACATCCTCGCTTGACTAACCAGAGAGGGGAGTGATTAAACTTGCATCTGCAGGTTTCGTTGTTTTGTGTGATATTGATTTTGCTTCTAATCTATCACACAACTTTGCATTATGTGCTTACCATTGTGTCATACTTTCCTGCAATATACAAACTGCTTCTGACTCAGGTACACCTTGTGTCTCTGACTGATAGGAATGCTTTTATTACTAGTCAACATATTTAAAAAAATGCAGAATCTGATACCTTATGTGAATCATTACTCATCTAAAACCTTAACTCTATTCAAACATATTCATGACTGACTCTATTAGCTAAATTAACACAAGGTGCAAATTTATGCGATTAATCTCCACAAAAGAACATCCATCAAGTACCAAGCATTCCTACCAATTATGTACAACACGAAATTTATGATCACATTACCTTCAATCATAAAGCAATCAAAACAATGAATTTTTCACTTGTCCTAGGCTGCAGGTTCAAGTTCAACACTGGAAAGACGAAGCTTGTTGTCCTGTCACTACCGTAGATGTCCTGGTTATCCAGCTGGATTGTGTCGTGGTGGGAAGAGATGGTATACTGGGTGTAGGCGCCTTGTGTCACCAGTAAAATCATGCTTTCAGTGAATGCTTTCATTGATACAGCATACCTCCAATGTGTGTTGTTGGTCCCGTGCCTAACTCAAAGAGTCAGGTGGCACGAGGAGTGATAGACTTCCTGTGTGACACTCTGGTGGAACCGATAGTGCTGACAGCTACAGAACAACACTCCAGCGATAGCAGTGTGGTGGCTGACCTGCGGGGCGTCATGTAGGATAGCCGCCTGCGGACGAATGGCATGTCCCAGCATGGTTCTGCTGCAACAGCTGATGACACCACCTTAACTTAAGATCAAGCAATATTTATACAGCTCTCTCCAGTGTCTGTTCACCCCATGCTTTTATCTTTGGTCACGTGTGGTCCAGTGAAACCGATTTATGTGGGTGGCTGCATTTTGCAGGTGAGTAAACAATTTCTACACATGGCAGTGACTCACTTTACCACTGCTAAACATTAATTGCTGCTTTGTCTCTGCCATTTGCTTCTAATTTAACCATATGACTATGATCCACTACACAACCAATCATAATTGCATAATGATGCCATCCTATCATTTTCCCTACCTCTCTGGTAGTATAATCATGCGTTCATTAATGAGATTCAAAATATGTTTTATAACCTATTTGTGACATCAACATTTGTGATTTGATACACTTTATCCACAACACATCGCACAGTTTCATCAATGGTGTATTACCTAATTACCTTTTTTGTGCTTTCATTATATTTATAAAGTGTATTAGCTTTGAAAAAGTACAACTTCCGAGTAATGTATCTAAATACTGAAGTTATACTTGATGGTAATCCTGACAATTTTCTACTTATAATACCACATAATTTATATTAAAATTACGTTCAACCAACTCAGCATAGAAAAAGTCAGCTACATCTACACGGGATACTCTGCAAATCACATTTAAGTGTCTGGCAGAGGGTTCATCGAACACCTTTATACTATTCATCTACCATTCCATTCTAGAATATCATATGAGAAGAATGAACATCTGAATCTCTCCGTTCAACCTCTGATTTCTCGTATTTTATTCTGATGGTCATTTGTACCTATGTAAGTGGGAGTCAACAATATATTCTCGCATTTGGAGGAAAATGTTGGCGATTTGAGTTTGGTAAATAGACCATGCCGCATTGGTAAGTGTTGTTGTGATGATTCCCATCCCAGATCCTGTATCTTTTCCATGGCGCTGTTTCCCTTGTATCATGGCAATACAAAACGGTTGGCTCTTCTTTGGACTCTTTTGATGGCTTCCGTCAAACCCACTTGATAAGGATCCCACATTGGTCAGCACTACTCCAAACTCCAAATAAGGATGAACAAGTGTGGTGTATGCAGTCTCTTTAGTAGTTCTGTTGCACCTTTTAAGTGTTCCGCCAATAAAATGCAGTCTCTTATTCACCTTTACTAAGACATAATTTATGTGTTCTTTCCAGTTTAAGTCTGATGCAAAAGTAATTCCTAGGTATTTAGTGGAGTTTACAGCCTTCACTCGATTAATTTATCTTGTAAACAAAGTTTAACGGATTTATTTTCGTACTCATGTGGACAACTTTACACCTTTCATTATTTAGAGTTAACTGCCAATTTTACACCAAACTGATATCTTATTTAGATCGTTCTGCAGTTGGTTTTGATCTTCAGATGACTTCACTAGACGATAAATGACGGCGTCATCTGCAAACAAACTGAGACAGCTGCTCGATTTTGTCCCAACTCGTTTATGTAGATATGGAACAGTATAGGACCAATAAAACTACCCTGTGGAACGCCAGATATCACCTCTGTTTTAGTCGTTGCTATACCATCGATTATTACAAACTGTGTCCTCTCTGACAGGAAATCCCCTATCCAGTCACAAATCTGGAGCGATATTCCATAACCACGCAATTTGATTAAAAGTCATTTGTTAGGTACGATATTGAAATCCTTCTGGAAATCTAGAAATACGGAATCAATTTGCGATCCCTTGTCAATAGCACTCATCACTTCGTGTGAATAAAGAGCTAGTTGTGTTTCACATGAACGATGTTTTCTAAATCTAATGGGTATACAGTCTGGACCAGAACACTTGTTCTTCTTAAGTGATTTCAGTTGATTCAATACTCTGATGATATCTACTTCTACGTTATTCATTCTGGCCTCTGTTCGTAATTCGAAATCTGGAATATTGGTTTCGACTTCTTTGGTGAATGAGTTTAAAAAAACTGTGTTTAGTAACTCTGCTTTAGTAGCGCTATCGTCGGCAGGATTGCCATTTCTATAATGTAGTGAGGGTATTGTTTGTGTTTTTCCTCTAGTATATTTGACATATAACCAAAATCGCATTGGGTTCTTAGTCAAATTTTGAGAAAGAGTTTCGTTTTGGAAAATGTTGTAAGCATCTCACATTGAAGTCCTTACTAAATGTCGAGCTTCTGTGTAGTACCTTTATAGTAAGTAGGCCTATACATTATTGAATTATAAACGTCCTTATATTGGAAACCTAGTGTATGACCAATTTCACGCACTAATAACTCAAACAGTTTTATATGACCTTTTGTTGTGTTAATATCAATGTCCAAACACTGTATTTCATTTTGAGCTATATACAGAATTATTATAAGAGTTTCTTGCAGATTAAAATTGTGTGCTGGAACTGGAATTCGAAACAGGGACCTTAGCTTTTCTTGGGCAAGCTCAGTAGAGCACTTGCCCATGAAAGGCAAAGGTCCCTGATTCGAATCCCGGTTCCAGCAAACAGTTTTAATCTCTTAAGAAGTTTCATCTCAGCACACACGCTGCTGCAGAGTGATAGTTTCATTCAGGATTATTATACATAGGTGGAAACAATGCATGAGCTAGAACATTCCCTATTCAATGTAGTCGTTTTTTATATTGCAAACCAAATATTAATTTTATGTGATTGTTTTTATTTTCATTAAAAATATCAGAATTATTATTAACATGATGAAACTAAATAACAATATCTTTTTGCAACAAATGAAATGCTACATTTGCTATGTGTAATACCTTTTTAGTCACTCTTTTATAATACTACTTCATATTTTTGTTATTATATTTATACATGCTGGTACTATAGTTACCAAAGCATTGTGTTAAACCATATCTATGTATAGTCATAAAATTTAAAGTATCTACAATAATTTCATCTCAAGATTATATTTTAATTGAAGTAACATTAAGGCTTCTCATAATGCATCATCACTTACTTCACCATTTTGATTATCTGGAATATTGCTTTACTCTTATTGTCTGACTGCATATTTAAGCTTGCTTCAACTGGTGCTAAAACTATTATGTCAATAGTAGCAATAGAAGTATCTTCATTTATATATACTTAAAAAGTCAATGTTTCTATGTTCATACTTGCCACTGACATATAATCAATGATATGATTATAAGTTGTTGAAAGAAACCATCATAATCCAAATATTAGGTAACAGATTCTATAAAACTTAGAAATACCTTTCGTCATAATTATGTATAATGATTTTACAAGTTGTACACTTCGTTTTTTCCTGTTTTAGGTAGCCTATTGTAGGAGTATTATGTAATTAAAATTATATTAAACTGTTCAACTTTATCTATGACATTTATCAACCACATTTAATAACAATAAAACGAAATAATTTTAATTATGTAAATGGAGATACTTCCAAACACAGCAAATGCTGAATTATCCATGATGAATATATTTGAATCTATCAGGAAAAAAAACAAGTGTATTTAAAACAATAAAGAATTGTTAGTACCAATTGATAAATAAATCAATCCATGTCTTAAACCTAAGGCCGTTGCAGAGATATTGCTGTATAAAGGTACTAGTTAAGCAATTTGTAAAAATGTAAATGCTGGTAATAAATTAAAATACGAACATATTTCTTACCCTGGCATCTGAGGTTGAAGGCCAATTCACACTGTCCGTCACGTCACGTCACGTCACGTCACGTCACCGTCCGTCAGAACATTCCACAATGTATTTCTAATGGCGGCATTCACACTGTCCGTCACCGGACCGTCACGTCACGTCAACGTCCGTCAAGCTTTCTCGAGAAGAATGTTTTGACGGAACGGCCGTCTGCTATCATCGGAAGTTAACCTCTTTTCGTCACGCGAATTACATGTTGCAATCGATGATTGCACTGTTTATATGCAAATGTGTCTTATTCATCTTTGTGTTGTTGTTGTACCTCGTTTTAGGGGTAAATCTCAAATGTTTCATGACGACTTAAATAAATTTGTCAATTGAGTGTCCTCCCTAAAATCGAGGTCGGATATCTGAAACCAAAAAATGATTTATGTTACGTAACAATGTAACAGAAACGACCGAAGCAAACTGTTTATCTGAATAAGATTGTAATTTGATTACGCATTTTTGATTAAATAACACTTTAAATGAAAATGTCAGTTCTAATGAAAGACGAAAATTCAGTTGTTTACGACGTATTAACAATGTCAGCATGCAAATCGTAATGGTTAGAGTATACAGGCGCTATTTATGCTCTTACAAGTATGTTTGATGTTTTCATATGTTTATTTTTTCGCTTGAAAATAGATGTCGATGTTTTGAAATGTTGTTTCAGTTCCCAGTAAGTTGGCCAAAAACATACACTGTAAAGTTTTCTTTGGCCGTTAATAACATTTAGCGTTGTTGTTCCCCCTTTCTAGTATTAAACTATGACTTTCTACATAACAGATCGCCACTCATAACCTTGTGGCGCTCTGTTTGCCAGCCGCCACGCGTCAGCGCGAAGTTCAGTGTTGAAAGTGCAGTGCAGTGTAGTGATTGAATTAAGTGAACCGCGCTTATAATTAGTTCCGTACCGGCCACCAGAGGTACGCTACTGTCGCGGGTGTAATAAATGAATCGCGGCTGTTCATAATTCAGCGTCCAGCCGCCAGGAGCGCTGTATATTTTTACGTGTTCTAGTATATTCCATACGCGATGTATACTCTATGATTTTTTATGTTACTCTCTCTGCAGTTTACTCTCTGACAACTTTTGTTTTTTCAGCTAGTACCTTCTGTTGTCTAATAAAGAGTTGTGTTACCAGTAAACCTCTCGCGTCGAATTTATTTATTTTATATAGTCGATCAGCTCAAATTATGCTGATACCGACAACCTCACTTTCAACATCGCATATTGAGATGGACGAATTGACGTGACGGACATGGACGGACAGTGTGAATACAACTTGACGTGATGGTTCCGTGACGTGACGGACAGTGTGAATTGGCCTTGAGAGGTTGCAGGCAGCTACAAAATACGTGGACATTCAGCACAGCCTCATGTCTTGCACAGTCCAGACAAATGTATAAATTTGATATAAAGGAAAGGCGGTTAGAAACAAAAGTTCAGTAGAGTCTTTGTAGTCCAACACATATGGACCCAGGTATGTCAGATTATAGATATTGTCAGATTGCTGGACTTTCAATAAAGATGCTAGCTTTTAATATTAAGATTTTGATTCACAAAACAAAACAAAAATACTGTGTATAACAAAAATCATATATACACTATACTTTATGTACATATTTATAGCAATAAATGTATTAATTAAAAACCAACTTTTAATGTAGTAATCGATTTTATGTTCATCTTCATGAATAGGCTTTTTCTGTAATATTTTTCGAGGTTAAAAAGGTTTTTAATGTATCTTTTGGAGCCTCCTTAAAACTAATTTAGCAGCTACTTCACCTCATTTCCTTCAGTGAATGTGTCCGTTTTGAATGCACTCACAGCACCGCTATGTCCTATATTGTATACTGTCAAAGTTTACTATATTCCTGAAGAATCCATGTGTACAAAGCGTCTTCAATTAATGGATACTCGCCGGTTTTTATGACTTTCCTGTCACTGTTTTCCTGTTCAAGTTGTGAACCTCAATTTTATCACGATTTTTAATGTCATAAACGGTAGCAGGCCCAACGACGTTAAATGAAGCTAAATCGTTAATTTTTAAAAATAATTTTGGATTTTCCTACCAATGTCAATGTCTTGTATTTGTGTCATTCACTACCTCCTGCTTGAGACATATTGTAGTCAAGATACAACACACTCACTATCACTATCACACTCAAGTTAAATGCGTTACTAATTCGATTGCACAGTGTACCGAATAATCAACAGTTAGTGGCTGTCTACTTATTGTTTACTGAACTGTTCACTTGAAGTGGCCCGCACCCCACTATGTCACGTGATCTCAGCTCATTGTGTCGGACTACTGGACATATCGGACTACTGGACATGTTGGATTATAGAGAGACTACTATACATGTATGGTAAAAGTGGACTGTATTTATCAGCAATGCTACATTTTGAGGCAGATACCGGTTTGTCCGAACAGATTGGCAGTTACTGGCCACCTCCCCTCGCTCAGCCCTTAGCTGGCCACTTGTGCTGAGGACCAGGTATAGGTAGGATCCGGTCGGTTTTGCGCTCTTGTGGAACCTATCACCGGTAGGGAACATTCCACCTACCAAATCTACACAAATTACAGTAATAAAAATCACAAACTGCAGAACTGAGATAATACAAAAAAAGCAATGAATGGTTAAGTAACTCAGATCCTATGTTCATAAAAGAAACACAGGATCAGTTAATTGTTGAATAGTTATACACACTGAAGTGGAACCACACAGATCTTCAACAGCTAATGCGCACTGTAACAACTAGCACCAAACTGCCAGGACCAGAATGGGTCCTAACAATGACCCCAGACTCCTATGTAAGACGTGACGATTTGTCTTATTTCAGAAGAACTAAGAAGCTGGCTGCAGATCCTCTTTGGCTGATGACCATTCTCTGTTGCAGCTGTGATAAATACTCATTTTACCAGTGTTTCCAGCTTACAGTAATGAATGAGATGTCAACTCAACAACGTGGATGATGGCTCTGTAAGTAAACTTGGATCTAGGACTGCTGTCACAGGTTCACCAATAAGGAAATGGTGAGGAGTAAAACATGAAAACTCATCTGGATTTTGCGTAATTCATTGGGAATTTAAATACAGCTCAATTTGAGTTAGTAATGTGTATAATTCTTCCCACGTCAGCACTTGATTTCCAACGATTTTCTTTAAATGTGTGCCTTTTATACCTTCTTCCCAAAATACGGGAAATGACGCATGATAAATTGCCACTGTATTCCAATTTTGGTGCGTGGCTCTCATTTTGTGCTACACGGAGCTAAGAGCTCATTAGTTTCTACAATTCATGTAGCTCATTTCTTGCTCCCACGACTGTCTTCCTATGTCACTATAAAAGTTTGTGCAAGAACCTCATCGTGTAAGAAACCTTCGGAGACTAACAATGAACACTTGACAGAATAGATCAGTGACGAGATCGACGTGTACTGCCTTCGACTGTCACTCTTCCAGAAACGGACAATGTGAGTTCAACGTGCTATTCTTGGAAATGGTTTGTCTCTTTGCAATAGTTATCATGTTGCACCATACACATGAATGTCTTTCATTAGTATGAAGTGCTGCTGAAGTCTGATTATTACTATGTCTGTCTGTGGGTTGCCACCGGAGATTGTTTATGTACCTCAAGAATTATGCCATAATCCTTTTCCCTTTTGACCACGAGGAATTATTTCCGGCTATTTCGTTCACCAAGAAGTGGTAGCGAGTAAGCAGACCTGTTGAGTATGTTTCTGTGTTATGTTATCTTGTACTGTAGGTCCAACAATTGAGTTGTCATTGAAGGAAGTGTTGAATGATGTCTTTGCTGAGGCGTTGAACAGTGCTAGAAATTTAGTGGTATTCCATAAGTCTTTAAGTACTGCATGATATGGCAAGTGATACATGAACTTTCCTGTATCACTTTTTATGGACTTTCCATAACCTAACATACTATGCTTTTAATTCTGGCTGACTCTGTAACCTTCTCTCTAAGCGTTGCAAGCAGCAAGTAGCAACAGTGATGTTGTCTCCCAGTCTTGCATAGTTGAGGAGATATTTTGCCGGACAAAATGGAGCAGAACAATGTTTCTTGTAATGTTGGCTGAGTCTCTTTCTTCAGCTGGCCTGACTTCAGTGTGTCAAAAAGGATCGATGCACCAAGCATAAGATCAATCTCACTAGGTTTATTGAATGTTGGTTTTGCTAACTTTAAGTGCACAGGAAGCTACCAGCTAGTGATTTCAAGGGGTACTGTTTGGACTGGCCCTGTTATACTTGGCAGTAATGCACAGACATAATTTGTGTGATAGTCAGCAACTCTTCAAGAAATGTACACCTTACAAACGTTGAGAGACGACCATTGTCGTCTTCCATATATTTTTTATAAAGCTGTAATTTATTTAATGTTGCTA
This sequence comes from Locusta migratoria, assembly GCA_026315105.1. NCBI lineage: Eukaryota > Metazoa > Arthropoda > Insecta > Orthoptera > Acrididae > Locusta > Locusta migratoria. The sequence continues at coordinate 259,174,822 of CM048751.1, read as the reverse complement.
GGTTAGCATTTTGTTAAAACTAGAACCCAACTAATTCGAGGCATGAGGGATAGCATTTTTATTTCTTGTTTTAATATATTAGTTTCTGAAATGTTAGTTAATGTTGCTAGGATTTTGTTATTTTAATAATTTATTATTGTGGTTATGAATGTGGCATTAAGTATAACTTCTCCTCTACGCCACTGTCCCTGTGAGAATGTGTACTTGTTTTACTTTTAAGTGGATGTGCGAGAATCTAATGGGTGTCTGAATGTGGGTAGTCATAGCTTGCTTTGCATCGTACTCTCTGGCTCCAAGTGGATAGTTAGTCGTAACCAACCCCTGCTGCTGATGCGACCAAAGAGATTTCTACACCCTTTGGTTACAAGCCAGTCGACGAGCATTCTCCAGGGAGAGTCTCGAGATCTTCTCTCCCCACCACCGTTGTTTTCGTGGGTTTTGCTAGTTTCCGGTAAGCTTCGCGCCTCCTGGCTGCTTGGTCTTCACTTGGTGCTTGGATCGTGGTGAGGTAAGGTTGGTTCTGTTCTTGTGTCCGCGGAGATGGTAGCGATTCGTTGTCTAGCATGTTTAACTTACACTCTTGAACTTAGAATCATCTTTTGGAATATTTTTTTGATCGTGCGCGGAAATGTGTTCTAGTTTTTCAATCAAGTGATTTCCAACAGATAAACGCGGTGAATATGTTACTAGATAATGGCCTAGTATATTCAAACCTTTTGTGATTATCTGGTGGTGTACGAACTCTGTGTAAATTCTTTCTAGCTTTGTGGGACCCGATTTCTAACAGACAGTATGTTCAGTTTTGTACAGTGCATGTAAAATCTTTCTTATCGTTTCCTTTCCGTGAGTGAGATGTGTTCCACATGGTTGGTTCTTAGAACAAAGCCTTCAGCTTCCACTATTGTTTGTTCCATGCCCATCATGCAACTAACTATGTGTGTATCCTTCTGATTTCCAATAACATTTCGCGATCTTCTCTCTCCACCTATTTTAAATTTGCTGTTTCTTCTCCAAACATGTAGTATGCACTCAGTATTTGTTTGTAATTCTCTCCGAGCATTGTGAAACCTCCTTCAATAGCTTTCTTATGAAATTCTATGTATTTCTAAGGGTTGTATGCTGTAGTTTTTATTCTCACTTTTACATCTTTATAATTACTTCACTTTTCTGGTTTTTTGAGACTGGACTTCATCCGTCTCTGTAATCGCTCCCTATAGCGTGTAGCTGCATTTCATTTACTTCCTTATGTAATTCTAAATATTTCTATGGGCTACATGCAGTAGTTTTTTATTTTTCCGACTTTGTAATAATTTCACTTTTCCGGGTTTTGAGACTGGACTTCTACCGTGTCTGTGAACGCTTCCAATCGCATGTTGCTGCACTTCAGTAGTTTCCTTATGAAATTCTATGCAGTTCTAGGCGTTGCATGCTGTAGTTAATTTTCTTTATTTTTAGGAAATTGAATTTATACATTGTTATTGTGGGTCCAAAGTCCAACTTCAGGGGTTTGCAGCTAGTCACCTGAATTCATGCCACTTCTCATAAAACCAGTGCCTAGATAGTTTACTCTCAGATTGCAACTTAAGAGACCGCCATGATTTTGTATAATGATTCCGATTTTTAACCATTTCACCTTCAGTAGAGTGCGATAATGTAAGGTTGCCGTATGTCTTCATTAGCGTGTTTGCTCACGGTCTAATCTAAATGCAACTTAACTTTGCTACACTCACGCACCATAAGTGCACAGGACAGAAGATTAAGAAAACAAGAGCCAGACTATAAAGCAGAGAGAAATTACCTTGCGATGTGCTGAGTGGACTGCAGCTGCTGGAGGCGTCGGCGGCAAATGGTGTGAGCCCCTGCTGTGCATTGTGTCATGCAGAAGGAACTGCCACGCTGACTTACACTTACAACTGCTGATTTGAAATGCGCGCCACAACACGATTCCTGCCTATTCTGTTCTGTGTACAGCTCTAGTAAGGACGTATGTCACTGTTGATGCACTGGGGACACTCATAATTCATGCTAATCTCACAGAGCAACGCCCAAAGTCACGATAACTGGATACTCTTAAACTCTTTTTAAACGATAACGAACTTGTAATAGACTGATAATGAGTTGCGTTAATGGCGGCTGTCTGTCGTCTGAACGGCTTCACTAGTATGATCGCGGTAGTATCAACGCGCGATAATCGTAGTGACAAAGAAGTAGCGCCAGTTCTATGTTCGGTGCTGGATTAGATTAGATTAATACTTGTTCCATAGATCATATATACGACATTTCGTAATGATGTGGAACGTGTCAGTCTAGTGAATGTTGACAACACTTGACAATCAATATTTTAAGGGTTTTTATTAAATTTTTGTTATTTTTGTTATTTTTTATTTTTTTATTTTTTATTTTCATTTATTTGTTTATTTTTTTAGTTTTATCTAAAAATTCATCTACATTGTAGAAGGAGTTGCCATTCAGAAATTCCTTTAATTTCTTTTTAAAAACTAGTTGGCTATCTGTCAGATTTTTGATGCTACTTGGTAAGTGACCAAAGACTTTTGTGGCATCATAATTCACCCTTTCTGAGCCAAAGTTAGATTTAACCTTTAATAGCGAATATCAAGCTTTTCTGAGTGTTGTAGCTATGCACACTGCTATTACTTTTAATTGGGTCGGATTGTTAATAACAAATATCATGAGTGAACATATGTATTGTGAAGCTACAGTGAAGATCCCTAGATCCCTAAATAAATGTCTTCAAGATGCTCTTGGGTGGGCTCCAGTTATTCTGATGACACGCTTTTGTGCAATGAATACTTTTTTACTCAATGTTGAATTGACCCAGAATATGATTCCACATGAAAGCAATGAATGAAAATAGGCGTAGCGTGCTAATTTACTGAGATGTATATCACCAAATTTTGCAATGACTCTGATGGCATAAGTAGCTGAACTCAGACGTTTCAGGAGATCTTCAATATGTTTCTTCCAATTCAGTCCCTCGTCAAAGTTTCCAACCCATTTCTCATACACAAACAGCAGTTGATCAGAGTTACCTGGTGAAACATTGTTGTGATGCCTCTTGGAAGGAGGAGAAATGCGTACCATCACATTTTCGACTTTGATAAAGGTCGTATTGTAGCCTATCACAATTGTGCTTTTTTGGTATCGTGACATTGCTGCTCGTGTTGGTCGCGATCCAATGACTGTTAGCAGAATATGTAATCGGTAGGCTCAGGAGGGCAATACCGTACGCCGTGTTGGATTCCAACGGCCTCATATCACTACCAGTCGAGATGACAGGCATATTATCTCCATAGCAGTGACGGATCATGCAGCCACGTCTCAATCCCTGAGTCAACAGATGGAAACGTTTGCAAGACAACAACCATCTGCACGAACAGTTCTACGTTTCCAGCAGCATGGACTATCAGCTCGGACACTGTGGCTGTGATTACGCTTGACGCTGCATCACAGACAGGAACGCCTGCGATGGTGTATGCAACGACGAACCTGGGTGCACGAATGGCAAAACGTCATTTTTCCAGATGAATCCATGATGGTAGCATCCGTGTTTGGTGACATCACAGTGAACGCACATTGAAAGCGTGTATTCGTCATCACCATACTGGCATAGCACCCAGCGTGATGCTATGGGGTGCCAAAGTTGCAGGCTGAGGTGCTTCAGAGGATGATGAGAGTGCCTGTCTCTTTAAATGAGCCTTGATGGATTGTGGCCTGATGCAATTCTTTCGACATTCAATATGAGTTTGCTTTGATGAGTAATTTTTGTCACTGTGGAAACACCAACACCTGGTCCAGCCATTGTTTCATCACATACAAAACACCGAGTAGCCACTGTGCGGAGTATACAGTCAACATTTTCATAAATATATAAAAAATATCACGAAAAGCCGACACTCAAACTTTCTATACGCTTGGCGAACTTTTGAAGTGAATTGAAATAAGAAGTGAGTGAGAACAATACATTCCACCCCACAATCCGGTGTCTTGCAACAAACCAGTGGCAGGCCTTCCGTATTCGTCGTCAGCCGTCAGGTACCGGCGACCTTGATGGCATGTCCGCTGTATGTGACAATAAATAAGCTTCGACTGCTCCGCCTCAGAAAAACGAAGAAATGCGTTGAATGTACTTTTTTCATTTTGAACATGCGTATTAATATTTTGTTTGATTCATAATATCATAAGAGCTACAATTATAAAAATGTGTTCTGTTTCAATTGCAATTACCTTATTAACAGTTATAAGTATTGTTATTTACCATGGTTTTATAAGTTAAAAACGTCACATCCCCTCAAAACACTCATTTCTAGGGGGACGTTGTGACGGGGCAGAACATGCTTTTCCCTCTTTCAGGTGGAAAAATGTTTTGTGGATTGTTTAGGGGATGATACGAAATGATTCCCGCTTTGGTGCTGTTCTGTCCACGTGCGCCTTAATACATTTTTCAATTGATAAACAAAAGTACATACCAATTATACAGACTTATGGGCGTACAGGGCGAGTTGCGAAAAAATAATGTTCATCACACAGATGTTGTTTTAAATACGTTTAATTTTTCTATGCATGTGTTTAAATTTATAAAGATGTTTTTTGTGTCTCGAGCCCCCACGCAACTTCGCACTTTGACCCACACACCGGAATCATTTAACTCAAAAGGCATACGAAAAAAACGGTACTTCAGCCGCGAAAAGCTATCCCACGTTTTTACAGAAAAATGCCGCGACGAGCAAACCACGCTCCGCCGCCCTCGGCAGTCCACGCGACTCTGCCATCCCCCACGCGACTCGGCTTCCGTTTTTCCAGCCCCGCGGAAAAACCCCTACGTCACAAACTTCCCGAAGCTTGTATTACCCGCGCGCGTTCGCGCGCGCGCGCGATTTAAATGTGCCGATGTGTGTGGCTCTATAAAATACAAGTGTGCGGCATCAGCCTGGGGGCACTGTCATGTCATAATACCCCCACTTGCGACTTCCAAACATAGTGTAGGATGTCGCAAGTAGCACCAAAATATAACACACATACCCCTTAAACAAAAATAAGAAAATACAATACAAAAAAAATCTTACAACTAGAGACGAAAATTAAATTTTGTGAAATTGTACATATTTAAAGTTTGTATATGTGACACACATCAACAAGAACATACAATAAAAAAATTACTAATATTCATGGGTATGCCCCATGTCTTTGTCTCATTATGGAATGAATACCATCGTTTTTAATATAAACTTCCCGTTGCACTGTTTCACTTTCAACATCCCTTGTGTTGCACTTCAGTATATGGGCACTGGTCCTTACACTTCTTTTTTTTTCAGTTTGTAAGCCGGTGCAGTTCAGGCTACTGGCAATGATTTTAGCTCTCTTGTCCTCTCAGCTGGCATGAAAGCAATGAAAGGGAGAGAGAGAGAAAACAAAAAGGAATACAAATGATTTTTCTTTTGGCAAATATATATATTATACCAGGGATCCATCAGATTCACACCCCACCCCCCTGCTATCCAGATTTAGCACAATCAAAACAGAACTTCATACAGTTAAACAGAAAAGTCGAAGTCATTGTTCTTTTATTTTATATCCCTCAGGCCACTCCAATGAAAATAAACTCAAGATGTGGCATGGTTATTGTCATTTGTATGTGGATTTAGAGATTGTAATCTAATACTGTAGCGAAATTCCCATCTCACAAAATCAACTCTTAAGAAAACTTTTTTTTTTTTTTTTTTTTTTTTTTTTTTTTTTTTTTTTTTTTTTTTTTTTGTACTTCTGACAAACTATTCAATTCATTTAATTATCTTTCCTATCAGAAAATATAGATTTTATTTTGTTTTTATAATATTACATCCCTTCTGCAAATTTTGAGACTTTGACATGATACACACAGAATTTCCTACTTACACACAACATGATCTTTTGGATACACAATATCCCTATACAAACATTTCTCTACCCCCAATGCACCAAAAGAAAAATATATATACATGTATATATATTTTAACTTTGTGCATTTCCACATTATTCTCAGCTATTCCAAACTACCATATATAAAACTAATTGCACTGCCTAATCCTAATCTGGGACTAATTAGAAAAACGACATCCACAGGTCTATTGTCAACATGGAAAACTCAAAATCTTCTACTCCTTTATGTACATATTTTCACCACATCTGAATTTTAAACCCTGTCCTTACTGCTTCACATAAATTAATCACAGATATATAATAAAGTTACAAAAATAAATTTACACAAATCCTTACCCTACTATATACACTGATCACATTCTGAGACTGCCTTACCCCATACCTTTCCTCACAATACTAGGCTCATGTGGTTTTACCCTTACTGAATATTTAAATTTTGGTACCTTACCTGGCTTTTTGGAAAATACATTCTTATTGTCTGTCAGTAAATAATACAGCTCTCCCTTTGCACGGTCATCAATTCCCTTAGTGTTGTTTACCTTCCTATGTATCTCTTCCTCAACCTCCGCCTCATCCATTGTACATTTGGCTATGTGCAGACATGCCACTAAATCCTTATCATTACTTGCACTTCTAAATTTAACCCTTTTCATGCATCCTACAGAATGTAGTTCCAGCACCTGATCCTTACAATCAATGTAAGCCCCATTTTTACACAGGAAATCATTGCCTAAGACAAGATTTAGACAGAGATTCCTTATTACCAGAAAAACATGACTAAACATTTTCCCTTCTATATTTACATCTAATACAACCTCCTTACTCACTGGCTTGCTGTAAGTTCCAGTTGCATTTTTTATTCTCACCCCTGTGACTGGAAATTCAACTGTTCCTGTAGTCCTAATCTGATTGTAAAAGTCTTCTGCAATGCCACTAATAGAGCTCCCAGTATCAATCATTGCATTTTCACATACCCCTCCAACAGTGACATTTATGATTGGCTGCACATATTCATTCACATTTGTCTCTAATTCAGTCTCTGCTAACGGGTCGTCTTCTATTTCATGTATGCAGTACTTTACCATGTTGCATACCTGATCCTCACTACTAGGGCTATATGGTTCTATGTTATCACCTGCAAATACTTTTTCAAACACCTCTTTCATACCGTCATACAGTTTACTATTATAGATGACAAAAGTTTGTATATCATCCCCTATTTCTTGTTCATCACTAGATCCATCATTTACAGAGTCATGTTCATCATTCATTTTATTAGTTTCCAATGAGAATAAGCTTTTTCGCCTCAATTCATCAAATTCTGGATCCCCTCCAAATATTTCTTTAAGAACATTGTAATATGTCTCATTTTTCCCACATTGCTCTCCTAATCTTTTTATATAGTCATATTTATGAATTGCCCAATCATCTGGAGCCCATTTCCTAATCTAATTGACCTTCTTCACCCAGCCTTTAAATTTACTCTTCTCACCCTGTTCCCAGTCTTCATTAATTATAGGTGCTTGTACATTCTTATTTACATTTACATCATCAAACCACACATCATCAACTTGCACCAAACCAGATACAGCTCTTATTACACTGTCATTAGTGATTGCTTTAAACTTTGGAATACCCACATTTTTTTCACACATATTAATATTTGATTTTGTCTCATCTAGTTCAATGACACTTTTGCTACCATTCACACTTCCACTTGGCATACTCTTACATTCAATCACACACTTATGCTCCGCATGCAAACCTGATTCACCTAATACAGAAGCCAAACCAATGCTGTTTTCTTCAGCATCTCTCCCACTACTTACTCTTTCACTAAACAAATCTCCCACATTACAATCTTCACTTGGATTTTTATGATTTCTTCTCTTATTTGCATTTCTTTTATCATGCTGTGTAAACCATCCCCCAACCATTTCTTCATTGCCCAATATTGCATCCATATTACATATTCTTTCTTCCCTTTTCTCTCTATTCTGGTCATAGTTATTCCTATCTGATCCCCTGCTATCTGGCTTGTAATTATTTATCCTTCTCTCGGTCCTATTTCGTACGTTGTATCCCGTCCCAAATCGGACCCCATTTGGAACAAATTCTAGTTTTCCGAACGTTGTCTGTGTTGTTCGTTTCTATTTTGTTCCCTTCTTTCTCCATTTTCCTGTGTTAACCTTCGATCATCCCTGTTAGTTCTTCCCCATGAATCTCTCAGATTCCTATCATCACCATTCCATCTACCCCCATTATTTCTCCAATTTTCATTCACGTTCCTTTCTTGGTGGTGGTCATGCTGCTTATTTCCCCAATTTCTGGTATTCCTATTGTCATTAAGTTCTCTTTGCTTAGCTATATGTTGAGGCTCCCCATGTCTAGGTTCATATGCCATTGCATGATCTAGTTTTTCTATAAAATCTAGAAATTTTTCAGTAGAGTCAGTAGGGCAGTGTATAAGTTGCAAATTTAAATTCTGTGGCAACCTCCAACAAAGAGTGTATATTTCTGTAAGAGCTCCTAATGGTCTATCTAAGTGCACCAATTTCCTTAACTCTTCCTGACAGAATTCCTTCATAGTCTGTTTATCCCCCTTGTAAGCAACTCCATTTAAGATTTCATTTTGTAACCTGACTTGTTTAGCCTGGCTCCAGTATTTATCTAAAATTAGCTTTTCGAAAACTTCAAAGGAAACGAATTTCTCAGCACATTGGTTAGCCCACGTCTGTGCAGGACCTTCTAACATTCTTTTGATGTATTTTATTTTGCAATTATCAGTCATTCCAGGCAGGAATTGATCTTTGCATGCTGCAATAAAATCTACTACATGGTAGTTATTTTCCCCTGAAAAAGTTTTACAACTTGGTATCTGCATCCCAAACCAACCAGTATTTGCAGATGCAGAGCACAATTCTACATCAGCCATCCTACTGTTCACCTTTTCTATACTACATTTATTTACAGCTACTACCTGTTCTATTTCCTTTCTTAAAACACTTTTTGTATTTTCCAAACTTGTTTTAGTTTCATCAACACCAGCCACAATCCTTTTGTTTATGTCAATTAAAGCCTGCCTAGTGTCCTCATTCCTGATTTCACAAATCTGTTTTCCTGATTCTATCCTGTCATTCAACTTAGTCTCAACAGCACCAATTCTGGCATTCAGATCCTTTTCTCTAACTTCAAATTTTTCAGTCAGATCTTCTAATCTTTTGTCAAAGTCCGAGATTATTTCATTTTTTAAAACACCCATTGAATTTTTTATTGAGTTTCCCATTTCAGCAATTGAATTCCCCATTTCAGATTTTATACTTATAATTGAATTTCCCATTTTTGTTTCCAGGCCCCCTACAGTATTTTTATATTCGGTTATCATCCAACCCATCATTGCTTTCATTTCATCTGCCTTAGATTGCGTTGGGGCCTCAAGCCCACTACCACTCTCTAAGGATTCACTATCACTTAAAACCCTATCAGTTTCGGTACTCATGGCTGGGGACAAGAGAACAGAAATCAACAAAATAAAAGCCTGCTGCGACACTTATCTCTTTGTCTGTGCTGCAAGTCCACTGCGTAACTGCGTCGTGTTTCCGTGCTGAGCTGCCGATGCCGAAATCACCGCTGTTGTGCGCCGTATCTGCCGCGTCCTGCCGCCGCACGGTGATGGTCTGGAATATACCGGCTGTTGCCGCCGCGTCTCCCGGTTACGCTGTTGCTGCCTGCCGCACACTCGCTGCCGTGGGCCGCTGAAATTTTCTTCAACACGCGAGTCGGAATGTACTTCGCACTCGAAATGAACGAGCCGCGACGTAATTCTCGCTTCAAATGGGCAAAACCGGAACACACTATTTCACGAAATGGACGAGTCGGAACGTGTCTCAGTACACACTACACACTGTTTCGCGAAATGGACGAGCCGGAACTTGTCTCAATACACACTGTTTCGCGAAATGGACGAGCCGGAACGTGTCTCAATACACACTATACACTGTTTCGCGAAATGGACGAGCCCCCATATGCGACGGGGCGGAACATGCTTTTCCCTCTTTCAGGTGGAAAAATGTTTTGTGGATCGTTTAGGGGATGATACGAAATGATTCCCGCTTTGGTGCTGTTCCGTCCACGTGAGCCTTAATACATTTTTCAATTGATAAACAAAAGTACATACCAATTATACAGACTTATGGGCGTACAGGGCGAGTTGCGAAAAAATAATGTTCATCACACAGATGTTGTTTTAAATACGTTTAATTTTTCTATGCACGTGTTTAAATTTATAAAGATGTTTTTTGTGACTCGAGCCCCCACGCAACTTCGCACTTTGACCCACACACCGGAATCATTTAACTCAAAAGGCATACGAAAAAACGGTACTTCAGCCGCGAAAAGCTATCCCACGTTTTTACAGAAAAATGCCGCGGCGAGCAAACCACGCTCCGCCGCCCTCGGCAGTCCACGCGACTCTGCCATCCCCCACGCGACTCGGCTTCCGTTTTTCCAGCCCCGCGGAAAAACCCCTACGTCACAAACTTCCCGAAGCTTGTATTTCCCGCGCGCGTTCGCGCGCGCGCGATTTAAATGTGCCGATGTGTGTGGCTCTATAAAATACAAGTGAGCGGCATCAGCCTGGGGGCACTGTTATGTCATAACGTTGAAACTGAGCACACACCTTATACATGATGTAACTTCTGAATGGATGAAGGTAAGGTGGCAAATGTGGATATCAAATTGAAGGAAATTTAATGCTCTACAAGTTTCTTTCTGACAAATTTCCGAAGAAACGATAGAAGTTAATGTTTGACAAAATTAGTGAGGTAAAAGGTATTTTTTCCAAAACTGTCGATTTCAGTAATGTGTATCTCGAAAACTGTTGGAAATTCGACGTTTCTGTATGGAAACAATTTTATAGCAAAATCAATTATCTTTCATTTTTATTTGGAACGTTTTCTTCCTAAAGCCGACCGTTTTCAAGGTATAAGCGAAAAACAAAACAAAATGTAACTTTTCAACCCCCCCCCCCTCACGCCGCTTTAGAGCAACCCCCAGGGGTGGGGACTTTTAGTGTGTTTACCTCCTAACTATCCCTAACATTGTAGTGAAGTCAAAATTCCTCGCATATTCCATGCACTCAATACCCCTCTTTTGAGCACTCATTGACTGGACTACATAAACTACATTCCTGCCAAATTTCAGCTTTATAGGTGAAGTAGTTTTCGAGATTTCTTGTTTAGTGAATTAGTGTCCTTTCGCTATTATATAGAAAACAGGTTGCTTAATTTTGGATGCAAGATAATTTAGGGAGACTTGCAGACAAAAATAAATAGTAACATGCAAATCTGTAATGCTAACTTTATTTGATACAAGGTGATGGCTGACACGACAGTTTTACGGCATCTAAAGCGAAACTGTTTTGAGCGGTAGTCTTCGTTTCATCATTTTATGAGGGAGGGGGGGGGGGAACAGTTACAAAACGCTTCATAAACGTCCGAAATCAAATGCAAACTTTGTTGCAAGTCCCTATCTACTGCCATTTTCCATTAATTGACGCATAAATCTGGGTATTCTTTCGTGGTGGCCTCTCATTATTTTGACGTCATATCTCCTGAGATATGTGCCTTGCTCTTTTGTTTTTGGGTCAGGAACCATCATGGGCGTCCGGAGAACAGTTCAACAAGTTTCATTGGAATGGAATCAATGGTTTATGAAAAATAGAGGACATACAGACAAACATCATATATATATACTTCTTTATTACTATTCCTTTCTGACCCATTATCGCTGCTTTTGAAATCACTGAAACCAATAATTACAACACAAAACCTAATACCATTACACCTATTTGTTTGTCAAAATACAAAAACTTAATAGAAAGGTTTTTTCCCCTTCTCTGCACTACACTTTGGCAGAAACTGATTCAGTACAAACGAAAAATCTAATACACTTTAAAAAAAAAAAATTACCTCTGATTGGATGATACGAATATGTCACGTCACAGTCCTACCGCAATGGTAAAGGTAAAGCAGTCAACAATCAGAAGACTGGTTTGAACACCACAGTGATTTACTAGGCATGGTCCTGTCTGGAGGTGGTATGCCGTTGCCTTCCTCCAACCTTCGAACTGACTTATCCAGCCAGTTGTAGGGGACCCAGTGGCGTAGCTATCATAGGGCTAGGCGGGGCAGTGCCCTGGGGCCCCCGAGATCAAGGGGCCCCTCGGCCTCCGTGAGCAAAGTTCGGAAAATTTACAGTAGAGCGTCGTTTTTTAAATTTTTATTTATTTATTACCTTCCCACCCTACCGTCCATCAATTCCCCCTCCCGTCAAACTAAGCTGCCCACAGTAGCCGCACTGGGCTACAGGGTGACGGAACATTGCTTCTAGTGGGGCCTGCTGACAGGCCAAGCCGACAGTCGCTGAGTACAACAATCGGCACACTCCAGTCGGCAGGAGTACAGTAGCTGCAGCTTCAAGGCTGTTCACAGCAACAGCTGCGCCTTCCAAGTGTTGCGGCGTGCCGCTCGGCGCAATGTGAAGGATCGCGAGCCTCCAAATACTGTATAAATACATTTACTGTACAGTACTTCTTATTGGCAAGTGGAAGTGTACAGTTCAATTATACGAATAATCGGTTTTCCGAACATCCATATCCCCCAATTACACTTCGGATAATCGACGTTCTACTGTATATTTTAGCTGAATGAAGGATTTTCGACTTTTAACGTTTTGAACACTGCCAACAAACTTCAGACGCACGAAGTGAACTCCAAAAATTATTCCCATCTCAGAATATAAACATAAAAAGGTATTGCTTGTCCGCTAAGACGTGCACCCTGGCACCTGCTGAATTACTAGCAGTGTGTGACAATACTGTTCATGGTTTGATTCGCGGCAGGGAGCCATATTTTCGTGGTTGAGTAAAACTTCATTGTTCATTTTTACTAGCTTCTGCCTGCGTCTTCATTCACCTAGTATGGAGCAACTTCGAAAATTCTTCCATGGTAGTTTTATCTGTATGTCCTACCCAGATCCAACTCTATCCCTCTCCAAAATTTCACCCAAATCCATCCAGTAGTAGTTTCTGCTTGAAAGCATAATTAACTTTCACAGTTATAATTATATTGGAGAGTACGATTAAATATTATCTGCTGCGTGACAGTAATTTACTTAGGCGTATTTAGGTTTGCCATATTATGTCTTCCAGTAAGCGGTAAGGACCTGACGAAGTAGTATTGCATCTGTATAGTCCATAGGCGCCAATTACGGGTATGCTCGGTCGCTCAAGCATACCCCAAAATTTGAGTGGGTCTACTCGGCATACCCCACTGAAAATTTTGGTATTATTTTTTTCTTTACGTTATATTTCTTGATTGTAATTAAATTCGACTCTCTCATTTCATTGATGGGCAGCTGGCTTTTGTAATACATCGCTGTAAAAAGATTATGTAAAATAAACAGGTAATTGAATTCGTACGCATTAAAATTCATGTTGACATGTGAGTGAAGTGATCATTTTCTAAATAGTCCAAATGTTAATGGAATGCTGTTTGTTAGTTCAATATCGTAAACTGAAGGCGGTAACCTTTAATTGTTGTATCAAATAACTAGAAATGAAGTGGGTTTGAAAATGTGTATACTACTAATTTAACGTGTATGTATTCTCTTAGAAGTCAATTGTCTTCAAGGAATCGTGTTAGTGTAAGTCGTGTCATTTTTCATACTGCTTACTGAATTATTGTGTGAAGTAACAATGGGTTGTGAACCTATTAGTAACGACAGACATGGTATGACAGCAGAAGTGTTTATGGACTATTTTGATAATGCTGAATAGAAAATAAATTTACAGAAGAATGAATCTAAGAAGACGATCAGATGTAAGTGTTTGCGTTAGTGAACACAGTATTCATAATATAAGAACATCATTATCTGATACGCAGGTCTCAGAAGACGAAAACTCTGAAAATGATTTTAGTAGTTACTACAACGGGAAAACAGGTTCAAATGGTCGCAAAACCCCCCCAGTAGTTCTGAAATCAATGGCTGTTAATTTCTTTTCTGTGTATTAAAAAATTACTTTTCTCCTTTCAGACATTAAAATAGTCCTAAATTAACACCAGATAAAGCAAAAAAGAAGAAATACTACTAAAAAGAACAAAATTATTACCTTATCTTTTTACATGGAATTGGGAAAAGATAATAAAGTTTTTTTTAATTTTTATTTATTTATTTATTTATTTATTTTTAGAAATACCTGTCGGGCGGGGAGGGGGGGTTGCAGGCCGGCAACCACCTCCCCCCTATCGGAAACGCCACTGAGCATACCCCAAGATTTTCAAAAGTTGGCGCCTGTGGCTTCCTGTTAGTTTAGAGAGGGCCCCAATGTCATTTTTGCCCTGGGGCCCTTGGTGTAGTAGCTACGCCACTGAGGGGACCTACAGTTTAAAGTGGATTCCGACATTTTTCACATCAGTAATTTTGCCAGAGGGAAAGAAGTGAAAAGTGACGGATAAAAATCTCAGGGCTTGGCGGAGATCTATCCCGCGACCTTTGCAAACATAGTTCATCCTCTATCTGTGCGCAACCAAAATTGGTTAAAATAATTCGTATATAGAGCAATATGTTGCTCAAAACCAGAAGAAGAGAAAGTTTACTTTCTCAAAAATAATGTAAAATACTTTTACAAGACTACAACTAACAGCATTATGAGACACGTTTTGCTGGTCGTTCGTCTGACATTTAAATAAAATCGAAAACCAGATACGTTATCTCCAAACCAAGTCGTAAAAATAATGGTGATGGCAAAATTTTACTTACAGCAGCAGAGGCATTGTGTAGTAATGTTCGTAACAATCGTTAAATGCTCTTTGCGAACGCAAACATACAGAGTAAAATCAATTTTCTGTGTTGACTCAAAGAAATAATTAATGCTGTTCATGCTCTTTGGTTCATAGTTTTTTGTAGGTCCCCTTGTCCTGTCAGAAATTATCCTCGTAAAGCAAACATTTCTTCGCCAACTTTATCACAGTACCCCACTATGGCAAGTAAAATTTAACAAAGTTGGAATTTGCAGGGCCCATCAGTGGGGAAAAATACACTGAACATATCGGAACCAAAACATTTCTCTTAAGGCCAATTCACACTGTCCGTCACGTCAACGTCACATCACGGAACCGTCACGTCAAGTTGTATTCACACTGTCCGTCCGTGTCCGTCACGTCAATTCGTTCATCTGAATACGCGATGTTGAAAATGAGGTTATGAGTGGCGATCTGTTATGTAGAAAGTCATAGTTTAATACTAGAAAGGGGGAACAACAACGCTAAATGTTATTAATGGGCAAAGAAAACTTTACAGTGTTTGTTTTTGGCCAACTTACTGGGAACTGAAACAATATTTCAAAACATCGACATCTATTTTCAAGCGAAAAAATAAACATATGAAGGCATCAAACCATACTTGTAAGAGTATAAATAGCGCCTGTATACTTTAACCATTACGATTTGCTCGCTGACATTGTTAATACCGTCGTAAACAACTGAATTTTTGTCTTTTATTAGAATTGACATTTTCATTTAAAGTGTTATTTAATGACAAATGCGTAATCAAATTACAATCTTATTCAAATAAACAGTTTGCTTCAGTCGCTTCTGTTACATTGTTACGTAACATAAACCATTTTTTGGTTTCAGATGTCCGACCTCGATTTTAGGGGGACACTCAATTGACAAAAATATTTAAGTCGTCATGAAACATTTGAAATATACCCCTAAAACGAGGTACAACAACACAAAGATGAATAAGACACATTTGCATATAAGCAGTGCAATCGTCTACTGCAACATGTAATTCGCGTGACGAAAATAGGTTAACTTCCGATGTTAGCAGACGGCCGTTCCGTCAAAACATTCTTCTCGAGAAAGCTTGACGGATATTGACGTGACGTGACGGTCCGGTGACGGACAGTGTGAATGCCGCCATTAGAAATACATTGCGGAATGTTCTGACGGACGGTGACGTGACGTGACGTGACGGACAGTGTGAATTGGCCTTTAGACTAGATGTGATCGTTTATATGTGTTACCAGTTTATATTTAGGGAACCATTAGTATTACTCAGAAACTACATTATGGCAGTCGGCCACTAGCGTAAACAAATGAGGATTATTCATATAATGCTTCACAAGTGATGAAACAATCTCCGTTTTGCTTTGAGGAAAAGTCCCTTCCCGTAGAGTAGAAATATTTCTGGAGTGAGCATTCAGATGCACAGTATAGATATTCTTTTGTCAGCAACTGTCATGTTGTGTTGTCTTGTGATCTCGGGACGATGTACATTTGTCTGTAAAGGGGATGACCTAAACATTGACTGTCCGATAGCTGCGATTTCTGTGAATGGTACTTTTTGGTAGCTGTGGCATGTAGTTGTGATTTGTTATGGTTTAAAACAGAAAGTTACGAATTCACAACTTTACCAATTACGATATCTCCAATTTCTACGAATTCTACGATGAATAACCAGATATGCTACTTCAAGGTGACTCACACTACATGTAGTAACTGCCGAATATATGTGCGTAAGTGGTAATTCTACGTAATATTTTACTTACAACCACAGTGGTGTAGTGTGCTGATGTTGGCAAAAAACACTGAACATTCTTTGAGGAAATAATTTGTCATGTTGACCGTGAAATAAATAATGAATGATGTTCCTGCTATATGATCAACACATTCTTGTATGTAATCATGTATGGTCAGCAAATTTATTTTACTTGTAAAGGGAACATTTTGTTGCCAACATCGCTACAGAATGTGGCCGAGGCGATAAGTAAAATTTAAAAGTACTTCTGTTCAGGTAAACAGCTGCATCGGTGTAACGAAAATGATAGTTCTTGTCTGTAAAGTGTGCAAATTGAAAATATGAACAGTAATTCGTTAGATTCGATAAGCTATTTGAAAGGATGAAAAGTCTGTTCTCTTGTCGAAGGCATTCAAAATTTTGAAATTTTCTTTCGTTATTGATTATATATTTTAAATTTACCTGTGAATGGCAGTACTGAAAAAAATTTCAGTTTTATGAATAGACTACTGTTACACACTTGATAAAGTGTGTCTGACTTTGTCGTGAACATAGGCTATGCAATACATCAATCTCTTGCAACAAACTTGATTTGACATTCAGATTCGTTATCCTCAGCAATTCTCAATTGAATTATCATGTTTCAACCTCATATAGTTCCAGGGTGTTGCAAAATGACTTATTAGTAAACCTGCACCTTAATGTTTTTTATCATGGATGGTGGTTACACCTCCACTTCCATTGTTTAGTACACGGCTAAGCAAGTTCACGTGATGTAACATACAACTTGATGTGATGGCCATTGTGCATTAATCTTTTGCTTTCCACAAATTTTAAAGGTTATACAACTTGTATCATCGTCCATGACCATACTTTTCCTTCTGCAGTACCTACAAGCAGCTACTCCAATGTAACATTGAGGAGGGCCCACTGCCGCTCATTCCCAGTGCAGTCGGAAGAACAAGCTCCATATCATCCCTACTGCTATTTCCAGAGACAGTTTGGTGATGCAGCAAGAAAGTGACGTTTGCACGGGATGGTTTAGGTGCCGCCTCCTGCTCAGACACTCACGGGCACCTACATGTATTTCATTCCGTTTGTGACTTTTCTCCATCGTGTGACTGTGCTTCAAATGTTCGTTCCTTATTGACACAGATGCTGATGTATCATTCCTGCTGCCTTCGATGGATACTGAACCTCTCCACCCACACAGTGCTATACTTCGTGCTGTTAATGCAACTCAGCTGCCATATGCGGGTTCAATGAATTTTACTGTTTGCTTGTTGCTGAAGTGTAAACTCTCAAGGAACTTTTTAGTAGTGGATGTGCCGGAACCCATCTTAGGCATGGACTTCTTAACACATCATAAACTTTCACCAGAAGTTGTGCAACATTTAGTGTTTCACCACCCCACAAACACTTTTCTTGTGCTCTGCCGAGCTTTGACTCTTGCTCTGCTAATGCACCAGTTGTCTGTGAGTGTTTCCAAACTATTGAAAAGTTTGATGCTATGTTGTCAATGTTGTGTTGTGAACATGTACAAGTGATCCAACTGTGCCGCAAAAAAGAAGACGCTGGTCGCGAGTGCTTTGATACTATTAAACAATCTGAATTGTATTTGTCAAAGTGGTCGAAGGAACGTGAATGTGTGCTCCACCTGCGCTGTGAAAATGAAGAATTAGCCCACTTCTTCGCAGTCATGGAATCGTACCTGGCTTCTGCTCAGCATCAACTTTCGTCTCTGTATAAAAGGCAAATGGACATTCACTCAAAGGTTAGTATGAGTGTTGCTTCACAAAGTGTTCGCAGTGCAGTGCCGCCCACGTGCAATGTGAATAGTGTTTGTGACAGTGCTCCTCCTCACCACTCATATGCAAATGTTTGTAAACAGACCTGTGTATCCATGCCAATGTCTCATGTGAACCCTCGACTTGTGCGGTGTCCCACTCTGGCGGCTGCATTGAACACTACCTTCCCCCGTGCGCACCCCAATTTCATCACTTGTTGCCACTGCATCAGTAGGGTAGTCTGCTACAGCAATACAGCTAGTGACCACCTCAGGAACTCTCATGTGACACCATCTCGTCCCAGAGTGCCATGGCGTGCTTATGTAAACATGTGTCCGGAACTGTAACATCCCTGACGCCTCGGCTCGCTCCGTTGGCCATGACATTAACCGCAAGTGTAAACATAGGCTTCCCGCTGTTTGTCGTGGTGTCTGCCATCACAAATAGCATGGTGCACGAACTACATCTGCTACATCACTAGCAAGTTACTCTGTCTCGGCTCGGAGAAACTGGTAGCCGTTAAAGAACAGATTGCTAAACTTTTAAAGTTGCGCCGGCCGCGGTGGCCGAGGGGACTGAGGCGCTGCAGTCACTTTCTGCACGGCCACTACGGTCGGGGGTTCGAATCCCCCCTCGGGCATGGATATTTGTGCCATCCTTAGTATTAGTTAGTTCATAAATAGTTTGTAAGTTTAGGAACTGATGACCCCGTAGTTAAGTCCCATAAGCTTTACAAACATTTGAACATTTGAATTTTTAAAGTTGGGTGACATTGAATCCTCAACTAGCACCTAGTCCTATACCATTCATTTAGTGATCAAGCAGGACAATTCTTGGCATATATGCGCAGGTTACTGCTGGCTTAATGCTCGCACCATGATGGATAATTATCGATTCCGAACATTGCTGACTTTACTCAGACTGGCAGACACGAAAGTGTTCTTCGTTGTGGACTGCAAACGAGCTTACCACCAAATCCCTGATTTGTTTTGCAAACCGCGATGACATTTTAATATTCAGTAACTCGGTCAAGGAGGATAAAAAGTATTTACAAATCCTTGACACCCTGGCTGCAGCTGGCATCGAACTGACTGATAACAAACGCCAACTGCATCAAAGTTCATTGCTTTTCCTCGGCTTCAAGGTTTGGGCCAATAGTCTCTCTCTCTCTCTCTCACTCTCTCTCTCTCTCTCTCTCTCTCTCTCTCTCTCTCTCCACCTGATAGGATTGATCACATCAGGAACTTTCCACCTCCCACAACTTTCAAAGAATTATGTTGTTTCCTTGGTACCTTTAATTACCATCTACAACTCTCGCCTGGTGCTGCAAAGCTGCAGGCCCTGCTGACATACTCTATAACTGGCAAACACACCTTGCACAATCGGCCTGTTCTGTGGATGGATGCTACGTCTTTGGCATCCTCTGCCCTCAAAGAACTGCTCGCTCGATCAGTCACCGTTTCTCACCCCCCACAACCAGATGCTGAACTGTTCATAACTTCAAATGCAAGTGAAACTACCATTGGAGCAGTCCTCAGCCAATCCCTCAATGCTGTCTCTTCTCCTTTGCAATTTTTCTCCAAGAAACTAAATAACGCTCACAAAAAGTACTCAGCCTTCGATTGAGAACTCCTGGCCATCTATGAAGCCATCAAACACTTCCGCACTGCCATAGACGGCCGTTCGTTTCTACATTCTCACAGACCATAAACCTCTTGTGGCTGCTATCTCTAAACCTGCAGTGGACCGCGTCAGATCCGCTATTTCGACTACATTTCTCAATTCACCTCTGACGTCTGCTAAATCAAGGGCATAGATAATTTCCTTTTGCGCACTGATGCAATTTCTTCTCTCCTGGACCTCTCTCTGTTTGCCACATTGCAAGTAGCTGATGACACCATGCAACTGATTCAAGATTCTTCCTCTTCTTTGCGACCTATCCACACCACCTTCCATGGTGTATTGGGCAAGTTTTGGTGCGACAAAGTCACAGGCACGCTCCGACCCTACATTCTTCGGTACCTATGACACGAAATCTTTAACAAACTTCACAACCTTGCTCACCCAGGAGTAAAAGCCTCCACAAAGTTGGTCACAGACCGATTCATCTGGTGAGACAAAGCGCGATTACCAGTCCTGGGTTTGCACCTGTGTTCCCTCTCAAAAGCTAAAGTTGATACCCACATGTCCCCTCCCATTGGCTCTTTCCCCATCGCACCTGGCCGTTTACAACATGTTCACATCGATCTAGTCGGCCCCCTTCCCTCGGCCGACAGTTTTCGCTATCTACTAACCTCCATCAACCATACCATGCGCTGGGTTGAACCCACATCCATTCTCAACATCACGTCCGAAATGGTTGAAGACACATTTACGCAGTCTTGGATCTCTCGATTTGGCTGTCCTTCCGTCAAAACAGTTGACCAGGGTCGCCAATTCGAGTTCTCCCTCTTTCAAAACCTTTGCAACCCGCTTGGCATCAGACGTATTCAAACAGCTGCTTATCTCCCCCAAGGTAATGGACTAGTTGAACACTGGCACCGGACACTTAAGACAACCTTAATGTGTCTTTAGTCCTCAATGGTCTGCGCACCAGATATGAGGACAGTTTGATACGTCTATTAAAAAAAGAATTAAAAAAATTGTTTCAAAGGCGAAAACTCACTTTTTTGGACGTTTAACAATTAGTTACTGTATCAAACGATCCAGCAGAGCAGCAAGAAAGGGCTCAGTTATGAATCTGCCTTTCCAAATAATATATCAGGATTATACCCTGGGAATCCCTAAAGACAGTGGCCATCACCTTTCCAGCTGATAAAACAGCCTTCGCCTTTTTTGGTGCACTGTTCCCACTCTTTGTCCATTGTTTTGACTGTTTGGTCTCTGGAGTGTAGTGGTGGATCCAAGTTTCATCTACATTTATGAATCTGTGCAAAACGTTCTGTGCATTGTGTCTGAACAATGTGAGATTCTGAGTAGAAATGTTCTTTCGTTTCCGTTTTTGGTCAAAGTGAGCAGGCACAGCACCCCTTTTCAAGCACAATCGACAGGATTTTTTGCGCAGATTCATAATTGTGGATGAAACCTGGATCCACTGTTACACTCCAGAGACCAAACACTCAAAACGATGGATGAAGAGAGGGGGGAGAGCACCAAAAAAGGCAAATGCTGTTTTGTCAGCTGGAAAGGTGATGGCCATCGTCTTTTTGGATTCCCAGAGTATGGGGACAGGGGAAGAGAAGCCATGAAAGTGTGACGAGGGCAAAGGCGGAGAGGACGAAGGGGAAGGAGTAGCAATTAGAGAAGGGGGAGAGGGAGGCGCCTTTGGCCTCATCACCCATTCATGGCTTCTCCTCTTTACACATCCCTGTCCCCCCTCCACTTGCTACAAACATCTCTATCATCCTCTGTGACAACACAGTTTTCATCCTCTGTCCTCCTTCCTCTGACACCTCACTCCCCCACCTCCACTAACGAGTGGCAGCTTCTACATCACATACCACTTCCTGCCACTGTGATGGCACATGCAATCTGGTCTCCCCACAATTCGTTGCTGACACTTTTGTTCTGCCACTGCCCCGTCCCCTATCAAAATGTGCTGTGCCAACACGAGGTTGGGGGGGGGGGGGGGGCTGATTGGCGAACGCTCAACTACCAAATCGATAAAGGGCAAAATGTGTGACATCTTTGAAGCTGGATCTTTGGGGTTTTAGCTTCCCTGAGCCCACCAGCCATGTTAACACTCAGCTATTTATTAACCTTTGGGACTGATGACCCCGTAGTTAAGTCTCATAGACTTTACAAACATTTGAACATTAGCCTTTGTTTTCTTTAGTAAAAGTGTTGTTCAAATACATGTGTTTCTTATTGGAGTCTCCAACCCCACATAAAACCCATAAGACATTTAAAATTACAATTATCTAGCAATCGAACAGATAAGTTCACATATATGGAAAAGCAATCTTATATTAATACAAGCCAGACAAAATTCCCAGCTATTATGTATGTTATCCATTCAAACTACTTTAGTGTCCCAGCCTCGTCGTAGGTGTCGGTGGTCGAGTGGAACGAGACCGACACAGTAACAAGACAGCACACCGGTGCAGGTACGGAGGGGAGCAGCCAGAAACTACAAACACTAGAGTAAATTAGAAAGAGATATATTTTGCACAGAATGTAACAATACTTAACTTTTACATAGTACTGCAGAATGTTGATACATAGTTGTTAGAGGCCTGCCTAGTGCCTGTACAATAGCAAAGTCTTCACTCGTGCCTATCGGATTACGAAGGTCCTAACTCGTTGCTATCTCGGTCCGAAGTGCCCGGTGTCTTTCCGTGATGGCCACGAGCGGGGTTTCAGCAGAGGGCGCTCGTTGCTGTCGTCGGAAGAACGCCGCGCCGTGCATGCATGGCGGCGCGCGGCGAAAGTAGGTGGCGCGCACTTTGTACTTGTGCGACACCACAACTACATTAAAAGGAAATTGGGAAAAAGTTGGATAGTGCCTAAAACAATCTACCAGTATCGGAAACTAATTTTTTTCATTTGGCTCCAATATCATGCAACCCACCCCCATGAACCACAGAACCAAGGTGGGGTGGCTTGCGTGCCGCAACGATACAGATAGGCGAACCATAGGTTTAACCACAGTGGAAGAGTATCTGTGGAGAGGCCAGACAAATGTGTGGTTTCTGAAGAGGGGCAGCAGCCTTTTCAGTAGTTAAAGGGGAACAGTTTGGATGATTGACTGAGCTGGCCTTGTAACATCAGCTAATGTGGCTTTGCCATGCAGTTACTGCAAATGGCTGAAAGCAAGGGGAAACTACTGCCCTAACTTTTCCAAGGACATGCAGCTCTACTGTATGAATATATGATGATGGCGTCTCCTTGAGTAAAATATTCCTGAGGTAAAATAGTCCCCCATTCGGATCTCCTGGTGGGGACTACTCAGGAGGATGTCGTCATAAAGAAAAACAAAACAGGCATTCTACAGGTCGGAGTGTGGAATGTTCTAACCCTTAGTCGCTTAGGCAAGTTAGAAAATTTGAAATGAATAGGTTAAAGTTAGATACGGTAGGGATTAGTGAAATTCGGTGGCAGGATGAATAGGATTTCTGGTCAGGTGGTAACGCAGGAGTATTTCTGATAATGAATAAGAAAATAGGAATGCGGGTAAGTTAATATGAACAGCATAGTGAACGCATTATCGTAGCAAAGATAGACATGAAACCAACACCGACCACAGTGGTACAAGTTTATACGCCAACTAGCTCAGCCGATGATGAGGATATTGAAGAAATGTACAAGGAGATAAAAGAAATTATTCAGAAAGTTAAGGGAGACGAAAACTTGATTGTGATGGGGGACTGGAACTCGGTAGTAGGAAAGGGAAGAGAAGGAAATGTAGTAAGAGAATATGGGCTGGGAAAAAGGAACGAAAGAGGAGATCGCTTGGTGGAATTTTGCCCAGAGCACAATTTAATGATCACCAACACCTGGTTTAAACATCATGAAAGAAGGCTGTGTATGTAGAAGAGACCAGGAGACATTGGAACACACCAGATTGACTTTATAATGGTAAGGAATAGATTTAGAAAACAGGTTCTAAACTGTAAGACATATCCAGGGGCAGGTATAGACTCAGACCATAACTTGTTGGTAATGAACTGCAGATTAAAACTTAAGAAACTGCAGAAAGGTAGAAAAGTTAGAATATGGAACCTGGACAAATTGAAGGAACCAGAGGTGGGTGAAAGTTTCAGAGGGAGCATTTGCAAGAATTGGCTGAAACAGGGGAAAGTAATACAGTAGAAGAAGAATGGGTAGCTCTGAGAGATAGGGTAGTGAAGGCAGCAGAGGATCTTATAGGTAGAAGGACAATGCCTAATAGAAATCCCTGGATAACACAGGATATACTGAACTTAATGGATGAGAGGAGAAAATATAAAAATTCAGCAAGGGAATCAGGAAAAAGGAAGTACAGACGTCTGAAAAATGAGATTGAAAGGAAGTGCAGACTGGCTAAGCAAGAGTGGCTACAGGACAAACGCAGAACCGTAGAAGAATAGATACCGCCTACAGGAAAATAACAGAGATATTTGGAGACAAGAAAAGTAGCTGTATCAATATCAAGAAATCAGATGGAAAAACAGTACTGTGGAAGGCATATATAGAGGGCTTATACAAAGGAAATAAACTTGAAGGCAGTATTCCAGAAAGGGAAGACGAAGTGGAGGAAGATGAGGTAGGGGATATGATACTGCTAGAAGGATTTGACAGAGCGCTGAAGGATTTGAGTCGAAACAAGGCCGCTGGAGTAGATGATATTCCGTCTGAACTGCTGATATCATTACGAGAGCCAGTCATGAAAAAAATGTTCAACCCGGTATGCAAGATGTACGAGACATGGGAAATACTCTCCGACTTCAAGAAGAATATTGCAGTTCCAATTCCAAAGAAAGCAAGTGCAGGCAATGTGAAAATTATAGAACTATCAGTTTAATAATTCATGGTTGCAAAATACTAACTCGAATTATTTACAGACGAATGGAAAAAGTTGTGGAATCTGACCTCGGGGAAGATCAGTTTGGATTGAGGAGAAATGTTGGAACAAGGGAGGCAATACTCACATTACGAGTTCTTAAAAGATAGGCTATGGAAGGTCAAACCTACGTTTTTGGCTTTTGTAGATTTTGAGAAAGCTTTTGACAATGTCAACTGGAATACACGCTTCCAAATTCTGAAGGTAGCAGGGGTAAAATATAGGAAGTGAATAGTTATATTCAACCTATACAAAAACCAGACAGCGGTTATTACAGTCGAAGGATAAGAAAGGGATGCAGAGGTTGGGAAGGGAGTAAGACAGGGTTGTAGGCTTTCCCCAATGTTATTCAATCAGTAGAGCAAGCAGTGAAGGAATGGAAGGAAAAATTCGGAGAGGGAATTAAAGTTCAGGGAGAAGAAATAAAAAGTTTGTAGTTTGCTGATGGCATAGTAATTTCGTCAGATACTGCAAAGGATCTGGAAGTGCAATTGAATGGAATGGACAGTGTCTTGAAAGGAAGATATAAGATGAACATTAACAAGAGTAAAATGAAGGTAATGGAATGTAATGTCAGAAAATCAGGCGATGCGAAGAAATTAGATTAGGTAAAGAGACAATAAAAGTAGCAGATGAATTTTGTTATTTGGGTAGCAAGATAACTTCTGATGGCCGAAGTAAATAAGATATAAAATGCAGAATGGCTAAGGGGAGAAAAGCGTTACTAAAGAAACATCCAATATTAATTTAAATGTTAGGAAGTCCTTTCTGAAAGCATTTGTCTGAGTGTAGCATTGTATGGCAGTGACTAAACTACTTGGTCATTGGGACTGATGACCAAGTAGTTTAGTCCCCTCTAAACAACAACAACAACTTCTATAATCTTTTTGTCTGAACACCGTATAGCTCTTGAAATGTGGTGCTACGGACGAATGATTATTAGATGGGTAGATCACGAGACTAATGAGGAGGTGCTTAATCGAATTGGGAATTTCTGCATATCCTGACTAAGAGAAGGGATAGATTGGTAGGACACATTCTGAGACATCAAGGAATTATCAGCTTAGCATTAGAAGGAAGTGTGTGGGTTAAAGTTCGTACAGGAAGAAAAAAAATGTTCAAATGTTTTTTAAGCTTATGGGACTTAACTACGGGGTCATCAGTCCCTAAACTTACAAACTACTTATGAACTAGCTAATCCTAAGGACGGCACAAGTATCCATGCCCGAAGGGGGGATTCGAACCTCCGACCGTAGAGGCCGTGCAGACCGTGACTGGAGCGCCTCAGTCCCCTCGGCCACCGCGGCCGGGCGTAGAGGAAGACCGAGGGACGAACACAGTAAGCAGATTCAAATTGATGTAGGTTGCCAAACGTATTCTTAGATGAAGAGACTTACACAGGACAGGGCAGCGTGGACAGCTGCATCAAACCAGTCTGCGGACTGAAAACCCAACAATAACAACATGCAACTTTTGAACAGAATGACAACCAACAGTCAGTATCGTAGTTGTAAATTGTGGTGGCTGTATTAATCAAGTATAAGGGCTTTAAACTCAAATACGGACAGAAGCTTAGGTAGGTAACACTGGCTAGTACTGTAAGCTCTGCCGAATTCTTTTCCTACAATTTTTACACGAATGTAAAGAGTTTTTGGGTGTAAGATGTAGCATTCTTCGTTCGCTGCGATCACCAGTGCAAGCCGCTAACACTCTAAGCGAACGCCCATAAGCGCATGTGCGCTGAGAGCTGAAATCATACCCCTGCAAAACCTGCAAGTTCATGTTGTGCACGTACGTAATAGTGACAGCAAAAATAACGTCTGCACAACAGGTGGTGCTAGATATAGAAAAGCAAATATGCTTTAGCTGCATGCCGACTGCTCTCTGACGTTTATAAGCATATATTGTTCAATCTTCCGACTCTTTTTTGCGTTAGAAGGCCCTGGTGTCGGTTGTTTCGCCGCATTGCAAACAAGCACAAAGCAGACGACTAAAGACGAAAACACACAACTGCAGACAAGAAAACGTTACGTCATATTTCGTTGGTGGCTTGTACTAACACGAGAGCACAGCCGAACAAACCAAACTGAGTACTCAGCTAGCGAATGCGCCGCTTATAAGCGTTACCCTCACTGGCTTGTCGATCTTGGAAACGCTTGTAAGTGCCGGCAGTGCTGGCGTGTTGATCGCGGAAGCACATAAGGGTCAGCTGCAGCAAACGTGTCAAGTACATGCCAAATGCGTATTTGTTTTTGATAACCATGAACTTCTTGTTTCGTATAATTACGTGTAATTTTGTCTTATGAGAATCATTCTAATTTTATTTTATAAGAAAGTTTTTGTTTTGGGTTAGATACGTGCTTTTTAATAACAGTCCTATTTCTGTTCTGAGATTATTTTGTTCTGCTTTAGTGATATTTTCAATACCCCCAACTGGGGGGGGGGGGGGGGGGCTGGCTGTAGCGTGCAAACTGCTCTTCTGCAAAGGGTTTAACAATTGATAGCACAATGTACATAAAAAAAGTGAAAATGAGACTTTGGTCAATTCTAATCCCCCACCCCTCCTGGAGGTCCGAGAATCATTTGTAATAATGTTTTTGTTGATAACAATCCTGCCTCTATAGCACAGCACTGTCGACAACTTCGACAGTACTTGAGAATTTGCCTTAGGTCATGCATTTCTCAAATGCGCTCGTAGTCCACCCCTAAAGCACCTAACATAATATTAAAAAATGTCATTCTCATTGCCCTCTAATATTGCCTGTGATTATCTTAGACGGCCAAGTACAGTTGCACACTTGTGTAACATGGACAGTATTATGTATCAATTAGCTCTTGAGCGATATTTGGCCGTTTTTCTATGAGTACAAAATTCAGCTCTGCAGCTGTTGTGGAAGGTGCTGGTCTGACTACAATGTGTCTGCTGAGTGCATCCCACACATACTCAATAGCCGTTAAGTCTGGTGGACAAGCTGGCTACTCCATTCATTCAGTTCCATCAGCTTAAAACATGTATTTTTGTTATCTGCAGGGCCCAAAGTGTTAGTGATGTCGTACATCGACATTTTAATAATTAATAATATACAGTGTTGAAATTATATAATTCTTATTATTAAAACATGTTATTCACCAGACAAACCTGAGAGGACAAGCATTATTGTCCACCAAAAGGACAGTGTGGCAAACCGGTAAACTTCACCAACTAAAAACTACTGCTGGTACCTGACTGTGGGAAACAGTCGAGTATAACTAAGTAATTTATTCATATAAAACTATCTACTACAATTACAACACATAGTACAATTGATAAAATTTTGCAATAAAGAACAGAGGGGGCACACCTGCGATTCCTGTCTGCGCCATTGTATTCGAAAGCATGGGAGGGGGGGGGAAGGTTCGTTACGAGTAGTATGGTGTTAACTGAAATTCTGCATTCATGGCCTAGTAAGGTAATTAAAAGGTTGACCCCAAAGCTAATTTATGATTCGCAAATTGTCAGGGGATTTACACGTCAAATACGGAAGCTTGCTAGCCGCACCAAGCCGGAATCACCTGCTGCTCTGCGCGGGGCCGATTGGCTGTCACGACGAATATCAGGCACTGAAGCACCCCCTTCTACTTTCGGGACATGGGCTTGGAAGGGGAGCTAGGTTGCCGAAATTCCGCTACCGAACTGCCAGTTTAACGCTTGAACCTCGTAAGGCCATGCCAGGCCAGGCGTGCAAAAATAGGTAAAGAACAGGTTTTCTATCTCTTTGGTGGGCGTCTTTTTCCCTTTTTACTTTCTAACTTGGACTAATGAATTCATGGTGCACAGTTGCAGTACGGAGTGGCGGCCGCCATACACTTCCCCTGGCGCCGAAAGGTGACGTCGGCGGCCGTACATTGAGTGTCGGCGCCTGGAGTGGTAAGGCTGCATGTGAACACCACACGCTGCATGTGTCGTCTCGTAGGATGTCGCCTGAAGTGCTTTTAGCAGTGGCGGCGGGGGCTGCTGTGTGCGAATGTCACTCCGTGTGACGTCTGCTGGACTGGGCTCGATGGGGGCGGTACGCACGGTGGGCGCCCACCCACAGTCACCCAAGAGGTATTCCACGATACGGTGCATTACATCGCCACCACTCCTGCCCCCCCCCTCCGTCCACTGTCGCCCCCGGTGCCTCCCTCCTGCAAAGCGTGCTTTTGCACAGGCTGATATTGAGTCTTCAATAGCCGCCGATATTCTCTGCCCTTCTAAGAGCCCTTGGTCCTGTTCACTCCATCTTGCGCCGAAGAAGAACGGCGTGTGGAGGATGTGTGGCGATGGCGATTACCAGGCGCTCAACACTCACACTATTTCAGACTGTTACCCCGTCCCTCTCCTCTGCTTGTACAGAGATGCTCTCTCTGACTGTACAATATTTACAAAGCTCAATTGCACCAAGGCCTTTACGCAGATTCCGGTGGCGCGTGAAGACATTCCAAAGACAGCCCTCATCACGCCCTTTGGGCTTTTTCAGAGTCGTTTCATGACCTTCGGATAACAAAACGCTGCTCAAACGAGGCAAAGGTTTCTGGACAAATGTCCTATGCGGTGCCCCCAACTGTTTCGTATACCTTGACAACATCTTGATTTTCTCAAAATCGCCAGAGGAACAACGTGAACACTTAAGTGAGGTATTCACACGCCTTGAGAGTGCCAGTGTAATTCTCAGCCTGGACAAGTGCCTTCTCGGTGTTCCTGAGCTGTAATTCTTAGAACACTGGGTGTCAGCAGCAGGTACTCGCCCCCTCCCTGACAACATTCAGGACATTCTCAATTTTCCTCGTCCCGCCACCTTCATGGAGCTGCGGCGTTTTCTGGGAATACTAAATTTCTACAGGCGTTTCGTTAAGTCTGCTACCAAAATTCAGGTTCCTCTAACCGCTGCATTAAACATCTGGCAGTAGGCCAGTTCAGTGGACACCTCAAATGGGGGAAAGTTTCTCCAATGCAAAAGTTGCACTTGCGGAAGCAGTGCTGCACGCTCATCCGCAACACGACACACCGCTGGCACTGGTAACAGACGCCAGCCAATTAGCTATCGGCGCTGTATTAGAACAACGCGTTGGCAATGCCTGGCAGCTCCTCGCTTTCTTTTCCCAAAAGTTAACTGAGCTGCAACAGCTGTGGGGCCGCGTATGACCGCGAACTTTACGCAATATTTGAGGTTGTGCGTTACTTTCACCCCTCTGTGGGGGGCCATGTTTTCACAATCTACACAGATCATCGCCCCCTCATCACAGGTTTTTGCAGAAAGCCCATCGCCAATATTTCGCCACGGCAGTTCAGACACCAGGAGTATTGCCCAATTCTCCACGGATATACAACACGTCTCTGGCATATACAACATTGTGGCCGACTGACTCAGTCGGGCATGTTCCCTCACCACAGCTTTCAGTTACGATGTCCTTGCTGCCGCACAGTCCGCCAATCCTGCCTTACATAATCTCATAGCTGATCCGAAATCCGGTCCGCGCCTCTCCTTCCACCCCATACAATTGCATATGGTGCAACACGCTGTCTGGCCCACCCAACGCACAGCAGCAGCGCCCAGACCGCGTCCGCCCATACCTGCAGCCCGAGTTCCGATGCGCGGCTTTCGACTTGTTGCATGGCCTCGCCCACCCCGACATGTGTGCCTCTGCCCGCATGGTACAGGTGAAATTTTTCTGGCCTGGCCTGGCCGGACCAGGCTTTCACGATATACAGGCAAGCAAATATAAAGAACAGGTTTTCAATCGCTTTGGTGGGCGTCTTTTTCAGTTTTTTACTTTATAACTTTGACTAATGAGTTCACAGTGCACAGTTGCAGTACAGAGTGGCGGCCGCCACAGCAGTATAGGGCACCACAAAAAGTTACGGGGTCTTGTCTTATACATATGAGCTGTCAAATAGCCATTCTGAATGGCAGAGGTACATAGAGCCACCAATAGTGACTCCTGCCCATACCATTCTGCCACCATCATGATATGGTTATGTTTCATGCACATAAGCAGGATTCCTCAGAGTTCCACATTCTCTCTAGGAGGGGGGGGGTGACTATTGTCCAGCTGAAAAGCTTGACTATCTGTGAACAGAACCTGGTACCTTTAATTACGACTCCCATCCCAACATTGCTCCATGAAGATTCTGTATGCTAAATGGTATGACACCATGATGGGACACACACAAAATAGTCCTCCATGTCTGCAGACAATTCCTGAAAGCAATTTTCGACTGCTTGTGTTAATATTGCACACCCTGTTGCTACGTTGCATTCTGCTTTGACAGGCTGTTACTGGAAAAAATTGTCATTCGCCTTCTTGGTTACCAATATGTTGTGCAGTCTGAATTACAATTGTTCATTCTGAACACACTTTTTAAATGATCAATGTTCATTTTGGTATTACTTGTGACACAGAAAACATTCGTGATGGAGATCCTGTGCAGGTGGGGGGCCAGTCATAGCATTAGTCAGGCAGAATGTTGCTTTTGCCTCTTCTTGGTCCATCTGGTATTGCGTATCTAAGAGGGTTTCCCAGGTCCTCCCCTCACTTGAGATATTGTCGCGTTGAAATGGGAGCAGGCTTGACTTCAAAGGCAACTGAACACAGCACTCATACTCAAACCACGTTTATTACGAACTCACGCAGCACTGACTGCCTCTCAGGCAGAGTGCTCTGCTATTTATACACAGACAGAATTTACCAGAAATTAGAAGAATAGTTAGCATAAGAAACAAGTAGAATTTACAAGTGAACATGAGAAAGATGTAGAACATTCTGGAATTGTTAATTACAAAGAAATAAATTTTTGCCGGTGGGCGAAATTGAACCGGCGACCTTCAGCACCGCAGTCCGTGATGCTATCCCCTGCGCCACGCCGGCAGTCCGTGTTCATAGTATCTCGCGGCATTGCTCCTTCTCCTGGAGAAACAGCGACCTGCTGTTATGATCCCTGTGGAGCCAGCTGCAACGTCCTGGATCTTGACCGTGTCATGGGTCCTCTGTATGACAGTTCTCCACGATTATCGACGACAGTCGTTCCTGTCATGGCTTCATCAGGAACATTACCGTCCTTAGAGTCCTTGAACAAGAAGCCATTGTTGTCTACTTGCTCTTCAGGATCGTAGTAAAGCTTCATGCGCAGGATGTGAACAATTTCGTCGTTTCGACGACGACTCATAATCCTCAACTTCGTATGTGACGTCTGACAGGCGGCGTATGACATGATATGGACCAAAGTATCGCTTCAATAACTTTTCTGACAGTCCAACCTTTCGTACAAGGGTAAAAATCCGTACCAGATCTCCTGGGCTGAACACAACAGGTCGGTGCTTGTAGTTATACCGCTGACGGTCCTTCTCCTGGGCGTCCCGTGTCCATATGCGAGCCAGCTGTCTTGCTTCTTCGACCCTGGTGATGAGCTGTTTGACATAGTCTTCCAAAGTATCGTCCGGATGGAACGGGAACAGCGTATCCATTGTCGTCTCAGCTTCATGGCCATGGAGCAAGAAAATTGGAGTGAAGCCTGTGGTGTCTTGTCTTGCGGTATTCTAAGCAAATGTCACGACTGGCAGAATTGTATCCCAATCCTTCTGCTCAACATCGACAACATGTCAGCTAACGTCTTGTTAAAACGTTCTGTAAGATCATTTGTCTGAGGATGGTATGAATCAGATATCATGACACGTGGTGCTCCATGCTTCAAAATAATGTCTTCTACAAGGAATTTTGCGATCTCTGGAGCTTCTGTAGTCGGCACAGGTTTGGTGACAGCGTAGCATGTGAGGTAGTCAGTGCAGACTATTATCCAATGGTTACCGGTTGTCGACTTCGGGAACCTCCATAAAAGATCGATCCCAACTCGGTGGAATGGAGCTGCTGCTGCGGAATCTGAACGAGATGCCCTGGAGGTAATTGTGGCACATGTTTCCGTCGCTGGCACTCTTTAAAGTGACTCACATAGTGCTTGACAGATCGATAGAGACCATTCCAGTAATACCTGCGTCTGATTCGGTCAAGGGTCTTCACGAATCCCAGATGACCGGATATTGGAGCATCATGGAAATAGTTGAGAATAGCTGGCTGGAGATGAACTGGAACAACCAGTAGCTATTTGGGGCACAGTGGAACGTAGTTGCTCTTATACAATGTTCCGTTTATAAGTTGGAACTCTCCATTGGTCGGTTCTCCTTTGTCCAAGGCCTCTATCGTTTTTAATAGTGCTGGATCTTCCCTCTGTTCAGCTGTAACGTCATCTAATTCAGTGAGGGCCGAAATTTCATTAATGCTGTTGTGTTCCACTAATGGATTCCTCGAAAGGCAGTCGGCATCCTTGTGTTTGCGCCCGTTCTTGAATACCACTGTGGCATCATACTCTTCGAGTCTTACTGCCCATCTCGCTAGTCGACCTGATGGATCCTTCAAGCTAGTCAGCCAACACAAAGAATGGTGGTCTGTCACGACAGTGAATGGTTTGCCAAATAAATACGGCTGGAACTTGTTGATAGCCCAGATAACTGCGAGACATTCTTTTTCAGTTGTAGAGTAGTTTATCTCGGAATTTGGGAGTACTCTTGACGCATAGGCTATCACTTTTTCAGCACCTTCCTGAACTTGTACAAGCACTGCACCAATCACATAACCCTCCTTAAGTGCCCGGAAAGCACTTTCTCTTGTCTCATCCCAGTAAAACTTGGCGTCTCCCTGCAAGAAGTTCTTGTAATTGACGTGCTTTGTTACAAAATCCTTTTATGAAACGTCGGTAGTATGAGCACAGCCCGAGAAAACTTCTCACATCACGAATGTGCTGAGGAGTTGGAAAGTCTGTGATTGCCCTTACTTTATCTGGATCAGGACGGACACCATCTCCGTTGACTAGGTGCCCCAGGATTTGTATCTCTTTGGCAATGAAGAGGCACTTCTTTGGATTGAGGCGGAGACCTGCAGTCTGAACACAGTTCAACACAGTTGACAGGCGACTCTGATGTTCTTCAAATGTTTTCGAGAAAACGACAATGTCATCTAAATAGCAGAGCAAGTTGTCCATCATGCGTTCGAATGTGGCTGGAGCATTACATAATCCAAATGGCATTACTTTAAATTCATAGAGGCCGTCAGGTGTAATAAAAGCTGTCTTCTCCCTGTCAGCTTTGTCAACCTTGATTTGCCAGTAACCTATCTGCATGTCCATAGTTGAGAAGTATGTAGCTCCTTTCAAGCGGTCTAAGGTGACGTCAATGCGCGGCAATGGGTAGACATCTTTCTTTGTGATTCTGTTCAGCCGCCGATAGTCGACACAGAATCGCCACGTGCCATCCTTCTTCTTTACAAGGACCACCGGAGACGACCAAGGACTCTCCGAAGGTTGAATAATGTCATCTCGCAACAACTTCTGCACTTCCGAATTATCCATCTTTCAGCTGGCGACACTATACGAACGCTGGCTAATTGGCGGATGATCCCCAGTATTGATACGGTGCTTTATCATGGGCCGTTTCGTCTGACTTTTCCCCTGCTGAGGTGTGAATGCACCCGAAAATTGGCCTAGTATACCTAACACCCACTGGCGTTGTTCCTTGGTCAGGGACTATTGGCAGTTCAGGGCCTATTGGCAGTTCCACGATTGTTTCCTCCAGCGTGTTGTCTGTACTAACAGCAGAGCATGGCTCTTCATTGATGACGTTGAGCTCACCGTCCTAGATTACTTCAGCTGTCCCGATACACATTCCCTTGGGGATAAGTTGTGACTGCTCGTGACAATTTGTGATCCAAATCTCTCCTTGACCCACCGGTAATGCTTATAATAGCCGCTGGTATGTAAATTTCTTTTACGAACCTGATAAACTTTTTTCTATCAACAAGAACTTCACAGTTTAACCAGTCATCTGTGTTTGTGACTGGAACTCTTCTCATTGTCAACGGCGGTATCATCACATTGTCAACGACGAATGACTTCCCAGAAAATTCTGTACTACGTGTATCCGGCGGAACAACTTCTTCAATTTGCAGTCAATGATAGCTTGGGATGCCTGAAGGAAGTCTCATCCAAGGATGACATTGTGACTACATTCTGTTAACATGAAAAATTCTATCGGCTGGGTCTTGTTGTTGATGGTTATTCTTGCAACACAAGTTCCTGCTGGATGGACGTACTTTCCATTTGCTACCTTCAGCACAGTTGCCCCCATATCACAGAACATTGTCTTCTTTAGTGTGTGGCGGTAATTATCTGACAGTACAGAAAAAGACTCTCCTGAATCAAAAAGTGCCCGGACAGGTTGGCCGTCGATGAGATTTCCCCGACATCTTAACGACTGTCACCTATGGATGATTTTCATCTGCGGCGGCCTCACCTCCGTAGATGGTCGCCTCGCTTAGTTTTCCTGGGCGTGGTGGCTAGGGGAGCGGCTGCTACCTCTGTACGGCGACGGTAGGGAGCGACCTCGTCTAGGGTACGGCGATGGGCTTCTTCTCATAGGTCGACTGAACTCATCAGCAGGTGATTGCCTGGGATAGAACTGCTCTGATGGCTAACGTCTTGCAGCATAATAATCGTCGAATACTCGCCTTCTCTCTCTGCAGTAGCGTACGACATGTCCAAGGCGCCCACAGTGGAAACACAGTGGTGTGTTGTCTTCTGTTCTCCAGACGTCCGTTCTTCTGCGGGGCGTGATTGTTGCTGGGGGAGTTGGTTGTGGCCACGTCGGCCAGTTCATAGGCTGCTGTTTGGCGGCTGCAGCATATGTCATTCCAGGGCGATGCCATTCTTGACGTCGGGTGCGATTGGTGGGGCAGACAGGAGGTAATGTCTGAAAGACCTCTTCCACAGCAGCGTTGGCTCCCTCATGACTTACAGGGCTCACATCCATGGCCATAATCTGATGCTGGCTCGGTCTAATAGTCCCGACTGCCAGGCACTGTTGTAATTCTTCTCTCACAATTTGTCGTATGAGAGAAGTGAAGTCATGCTGGTCTTCCACAATGGCCATAGGGACTACATTGGGGAGTCCGTCATACTTCTTGAGTCCAACTCTTCTTTGTTGAATCTCTTCAATACGTTGCCACCACTTGATGAACTCTTCTGTCGTAGCGACGTTTTTTATCAGAAGGGTTTGGTACATGTCTTCTGCTATACCCTTCATCAGGTGCGTGATTTTGTCGGCCTCAGTCATGTTCGGATTGACAGTGGTACACCGGGCCAAAAGATTCTGTATGTAAGTCTCTGTCTGCTCACCATGTCGTTGCGCCTGGTTCTTCAGTTGTTCTTCCGCCAAGCGGATTTGTCACTGTCGGTCTCCAAACGTCATTTTAAGTTCCGCCTGGAACGTTTCCCAGTCATTCAGTTTGTCTTCGTTGTTCTCGAACCATTGCTGGGCTGTTCCGTCCACGTAGAAATAAACGTTGGCCAAGCACACTGTATGATCCCACCTGTTGTACTTGGCGACTCGATCGAATCCTTTAGCCATTTATTGGGATCCTGTCCAGCGTCTCCAAAGAACACCAACAGGTGTCTGATGTGCAGCTGGCCTACCGTTGATTTCGTGTCCATGGTTCTGATGATGCGGACTTTCGGAAGGATGTACTCGGTATATCCCTTGTATTCCGGTTCTAGTCCGTGTAAGCGACGGCTTCTACATTGCCTAATCGGAGCCACAGTGATGTAGCTGTTGCACAGGGTACCCGGCGCCTCCACCAAACAATGTTGCGTTGAAGTGGGAACAGGCTTGACTCCGAAGGCAACTGAACACAGCACTTATACTGAAAGCACGTTTATTACGAACTCAACATACACGCAGCACTGACTGCCTCTCAGGCAGAGTGCTCTACTAGTTATACACAGACAGAATTTACCAGAAATTAGAAGAACAGTTATCATAAGAAACAAGTAGAATTTACAAGTGAACATAAGAAAGATGTAGAACCTTCTTGAATTGTTAATTACAAAGAAATAAATTTTTTGCCAGTGGACGGGATGGAACTGGCGACCTTCAGCACCGCAGTCCGTGACACTATCCCCTGCGCCACGCTGGCAGTCGGTGTTTATCGTCTCTCATGGCAATATCATTCTTTAACACATTGGCTGCTGTGTGATCGGCGGTGGCCCCAGAAGGCAGCTCTGGCGTTCCTCTGATGTCATTGCGTTAAATGTAGAACTACTGAAGTCTCTGGAAGAGCTAACCATGACAAACTGTTTCACCTGGTGTATAAGATGAATGAGACAGGGGGAAATACCCTCAGACTCTAAGAAAAATCTAATAATCCCCATTCCAAAGAGAGCAGGTGCAGAGATGTGAGAATTACATAACCATCAGTTTAAAAAGTCATGGTTGCACAATTTTAACACGAATTATTAACAGTTGGTAGAAGCCGACCTTGGTGAAGATCAGTTTGGATTCAGGAGAAATGTAGAACATGGAAGGCTATCCTCACCATATGGCTTATCCTAGAAGATAGATTAAGGAAACGCAAACCTACATTTCTAGCTTTTGTAGATTTGGAGAAAGATTTTGATAATGTCGACTGGAATAGACTCTTTCAAATTCTGAAATCAGCAGGAGTAAAATATACAGAACGGAAGGTTATTTACAACTTGTACAAAAACCAGACAGCAATTATCAGAGTTGAAGGGCATGAAAGTGATGCAGAGGTTGGGAAGGGTGTCAGACAGGGTTGTAGCTTTTCCCCAATGCTATTCAATTTTTATAATGAGCAAGCTATAAAGGAAAGCACGGAGAAATTTGGAGAAGGAATTTAAGTTCAGGGTGAAGAAATAAAAACCTTGCGTTTTACTAATGACATTGTAATTCTGTCAGAGACAGCAAAGAATCTGGATGAACATTTGAACATAATGGACAGTTTGCTGAAAGGTGCATATAAGATGAACATTAACAAGAGCAAAACAAGGGTAATGGAATGCAGTCTTAGAATATCGGGAGATGTTAAAAATATTAGGCAACGAAACAAAGGTGGTAAATGAGTTTTGCTACTTTGGCAGTAAAATAACATAATGGTCGCAGTTCAGAGGATATAAAATGCAGAATGGCAATGGGAAGAAAAGCTGTTATGAAAAAGAGAAATTTGTTAACTTCAAATATTAATTGAGGCTATCAGCGCAATAGTGGCCTAACCCACATTTTTTGAAAAGAAAAAGGATATTCACACAGAACATCACTTTATGTACTGCCATTACGTCCTACAATTGCCAGACTTAAATTCGGGCACCACGGACTATGTGGCAGTGTCAGATGTTGTTTATGCACCATGCAGTGCCATACAAAACAGAGCGCAATAGTGGCCTATGCCACACAGGCCACTATTGCGACGTGTTCGCTGCATATCGGAGCCTTATGTACGAATAAATGAAACAGTGAATCAGAAGTATTTGTCACCAGACCTGAGTATGGGGACGCTATACGGTTTATATAAAGCCGAGCATGATGATCCGGTTTCGTACTATGTATTTGGTCAGATATTTAATACAAAATTTAATCTGTCCTCATCCCCCTTAAGTGATTCGTGCCGTAAATGTGACCTATATAACATCAAATATGTTGCAGCCGACACCATAGAAGAGAAGGGTAAATGGGAACGTGAAAGAGAGTTGCATCAACGAAAGGCTGAGAGCGCGCGGACAGGTATGATCACGATGCAGCAGAAGGGAGGCATCAGGACAACGATACGACCGTGATTGCTTTTGATTTGATGAAGACTTTACCGACACCGGTACTTACAACTGGTATCTATTACTACAAACGACAATTGTGGACACACGTCCTTGGAATACACGACCTATGCACCAAGAAAGCTACCATGTATGTATGGAGTGAGGGCGAAGCATCCCGAGGACTACTAGAAATTGGATCATGTCTCATGCATTACATTAAACATAACATCCAAACAAAGCGACTGATTATTTACTCGGATCAATGTGGCTGGCAAAATCGGAATATAAAAATGGTCTTACTGTGTCAATGCATGGCTCTGTACTAAGACCTCACACCAGATGTAATCCACCATAAATTCCTAGTCAGTGGGCACTCATACCTACCATGTGACCAGGACTTCGGTATCATCGCTATGAATAGGAAATTTCACCCAAACATATACACACCCTCTAACTGGATGAATGTCATTATCACTGCACGAAAACAACAACCCTTCACCGCTATACTGATGACAATGAAGTATCGACACAAAATACCAGGGTGCAATGGTTCAATATTCAGTGCCTTCAATATAAAGCATCCTGTCCCCATATCATGTTTTATAAGTACTCCAATGATCCTGATGTCCCGTTTGCCGATGTGAGTTTTGCTAAACGAGAGTCGATAATAATAGACTCTGGACGTGCATATCCCAGAGGACGCACTATTAGAGCGTTGAAAAAGACCGATTTAATGAGCTTGCTGCAATTTGTACCCCCAGTGTACAATGGTTATTACCATAACTTGAAGACATCTGCACAGCCTTGTGGTGACACTGACACCTGTAAATGATGAACATTAATACCTCATGTGTATCTAGTCCAATGTTTGAATAAAGTGTGTAAAGCAATAACAGCCTATCCCACATGTTTTGTGTATTACAGCCAAGTGCGCCAAAACAATAGTGGGCTAACCCACACAAAAAATGGTCTAAAAACGTTATTACGGTTAACTCTACGTATAGCCGATTACCGGACTCCATACTATGTTATGTATACAACAATCATTGACATACGCCACAATCACTGCCTTACAAATCAATTCTGAAAATGTCAATATCTTCCTGTGGCCATTCGCACAAACCAGTGTGCTGTGGGTTAGGCCACTATAGCGCTGATAGCCTCAATTCAAGTGTAAGGAAGTCCTTTGTGTGAAGTGTTGCCTTGTATGGAAATGAAACATGGATGATAAACATTGCAGGCAGGAAGAGGATACAGTTTTCTGAAATGTCATGTTACAAAATAATGCTGAAGAATAGGTGGGTGGATCACATAACTAATTTGGAGGTACTGAACAGAATTGGGAAGGAACAGAATTTCTGGCATACCTTTGTGGTGTACGGGATACGGTATGATAAATAAATAACCGGTACACGCCACATTAACTGAATAACACACATTTATTACGGATCGCTTGATACATTCGAGTACACAATAGTTGAGTCCAAACAATACTCAAAGGCCCGCGTGGGCTCTCTCTATATCAGCTCAAAGATATTCCACTCCAGGTGGAGTCGATCTCGACGTCACCACAGAGCCCCCCCCCCCCTTGCAGTGTGGAGCACATCTGAGACTGGATTATGAGTGCCGGGCCGAAGGCCGATCAGGGGGTGAGGGAAAACATAGTCTCTATGCCAAGCAGGCGCAATGACTCTGCGGCCGGCACGAGTGAAAGTTGTAGGTGAGTGTGTGGAAGGTGGAGTAGGAGAGAAGAGGATGAAAAGGGTGCCGGTAGCATCAATGAAACACTCGACGTTCAATGGATCAGCGGTCGAGGGAAGGCTTTCGGAAAAGAGGAGGGAAATGTTTTGCTCATGAGGTTCCTTGGTACTGTCAGGAGAGAAGTACATAACGAAGATTTGGTTATCATTCAAAACGACAGAGATGTTGGAAGGGGGTAGGCAGAAACGTCTACTGAGAAGAAGTGAGGGGGAAGGTGTGCTGGGGAAAAATGAGTTAAGGGGGAGGAAGGTGACTCGGCCCTCGGACTCGGCAGGGGGTCGCCCTCCTGCAGAGGTGTGTAGTCCCGTAGTGTGCAAGGGGGGGGAACCGGGGTCGAAGGTAACACCAGGCATTGGTGCAGTGTCGACTGCGGTGTCTGGGAGCTGAGAGGAGACAGTCCAAGCAGGCTTCAGGCGGCTCTTAGACACTGTTGTCATCTTCCCGTCAATGATGATGTCAAAGTGCGATGGACCTCGGTGTACGACCGTGAAGGGACCACGGTACGGCGGTTGTAGTGGAGGGCGAACTGAATCCTGTCGTAGCATCACTGCAGCACACGATTCTAAATCCCTATGCACAAAGACACCTGGGCGGTCATGAATGAAGGTTTGAGAGGTGCAGAGAGCTCGCACTGTAGTCCTGATTTGCTCAATGAATTCAGGGTATGAGCTAATGGTGGGGGCCATGTCCTCAGAGACGAATTCTGCTGGCAACTTAAGGCATTCACCATACAAGAGCTCAGCGGTGGAGCATCCTAAGTCTACTTTGAATGAAGTTCAGAGACCCAGGAGTACCCAAGGAAGGGCGGTAGTCCACGATTCTGAATGGCACATGAGTGCAGCTTTCAGGGTACGATGCCACCGCTCTACCAACCCGTTGGATTGGGGGTGGTATGTATCCGTGATGTGCCACAGAGATCGCACAACTTATCGAAAAGCACAGCCTCGAACTGCCGACCCTGATCGGTAGTGATTGTAGTAGGGCAGCCAAAGCGGGCAATCCAAGATACAAATGCGGAAGCAACCGTAGCGGCAGATATATCCGACAAGGGTGTGGCCTCCACCCAGCTTGAAGCTCGGTCAATGCATGTGAGCAAGTATCGGAAGCTTTCAACACTGGGAAGAGGGCCCACCAGGTCAAGGTGTACGTGAGTGAAACGATCAGAGTGGATACTGAAGGAGCCAAGGGGTGGGTGGCAATGTCGGCCAACCTTGGCGCGTTGGCACGGAATGCAAGAGTGGCACCACTCACGACAATCTTTTTTTACCGAAGGCCAAACAAAGCGTTCCGTGATTAAGCGAGAGGTGGCTTGTGCACCTGGATGGGCGAGACCATGAAGCACGTCGAAGATCATGCGGCGGAAATTTGTGGGGACTAGTGGGCGTGGCACGCCCGAAGATGTGTCACACCACAATGCAGTAGGCACGCCGGGTATGTTTTTGCGCTCCAAAACTAAAGAATGCTCTCCGGATTTGAGCAAGGTCGAAATTGAATCATCGCTCGACTAAGCCTTGGCGAGCTCGTGGAAGTCGATGACAGAAGAGATACCAGCGAGCCGCGAAAAATAATCAGCGACCAAACTGTCAGAGCCGCGGACGTACTGTACGTCGCTCGTGTACTGAGAGATCAGATCAAAATGCCTGTAGCGATGTGGGGGAGGGTCAGCTGGAGGATTTTTGAGGGCGTGTGCCAGAGGTTTATGGTCTGTGTATATAGTTAATGGCCGACCCTCAATATCTTCTCTGAAATACTTGACCGCCTCGTACACAGCAAGAAGTTCGCGGTCGAAAGCAGACCACTTGGATTGGCTGGGTGACAACTTTTTAGAAAAAAACTTCAATGACTGTGACTCCCCACCACAATGCTGCTGTAGCACCGCCCCAATCGACACCTCACTGGCATCAGTGGTAATGGAAAGGGTGGCATTGGGGGAGGGATGAGCCAATATGATTGCTTTTGCTAACGCAGTTTTCAAAGAGTCAAATGCAGTTTGCATCTCCGCCGTCCAAAGGACGGCACGATCCCTTGTAGTGTTAGGACCACGCAAGACATCTGTGAGGGGTGTTTGTAGTTCAGCAGCCCTTGGGATATGACGACAAAAAAAATTTATCATACCCAAGAAGCGTCGTAGTTCATGATAAGTCACAGGCGGGGGAAGTTTCTGCACAGTTTCAACCTTTTCATCAGTGGGGTGAATGCCATCTGCTAACATGACATGTCCCAGGAAAATAACAGACGACTGTCTGAAAACACATTTGTCTTTGTTGGCCACAACACCGTGCGAATCAAGGACACTGAACAGTTCAGATAAGTGTTTTTCATGCTCCTCTGGAGATTTGGAAAAAATCAAAATAGCGTCCAGGTATGCATAACACTGTGACAGAGGGCGAATAAGGGATTCTAGGAACCTCTGCCATGTCTGTGCGGCGTTTCGTAAGCCGTAAGGCATATATACATATTCAAATAAGCCAAAGGGAGTGATGATGGCCGTTTTTGGAATGTCTGGTTCGTGCATTGGAATTTGGTGATAAGCCTTATTGCAGTCAACGACACTGAAAGTGGTCGCGCCTGCAAGTTGGATAGCAAAGTCTTGTATATTTGGCACAGGATAGCTATCAGTGATTGTCCTATCGTTCAACTTCCTATAATTTCCACATAAAAGATAGGTACCGTACTTTTTCGGCGTAAGGTGAATAGGAGAAGCCCATTCGCTAGAGGAAGGTCGCACAATGCCGGCCTCAAGCAGTTCGCCAATAATGTTTTTTTGCGATTTTGAGTTTATGCGGATTGAGGCGACGTGGTCTGAAACGCACTGGAGGTCCCTCTGTTGTGTTGAGTCTATGGCAAGCATCACTACTGATAGCAAGAAAGCCATGCAGGTGTGCGGAACTATGTGAAACTGTCGTGTTATTGTTATGCACGTCAGAGTTCGGACCACGCGACTGGGAGGAGCACGCGACACTTGTTGCGTGGATCGTAAACTTCGTAAGGAAGTGATTACTTCTCTCGCACGAGCCAGCTCACGTGACTTAATGTCAATCTGTTCTTTAAGCCTACTCTGAGTTTCTTTAAGTTCAACAATTTCAAGTATCTGTACAGTTACGTCACACTAGTAAGTTTTGCAGCTAACAGTGTGCACTCTTTTTGCAAAAGAGAAATGTCAACATTAATATGCGGCGACGGCCATGCACTGGTGGAGGCAGACAGACGGATGCGCGTGTTAGTGATTTGATGTAACAAGATTCCTGCCGGAAT
Source organism: Locusta migratoria (assembly GCA_026315105.1). Classification (NCBI taxonomy): domain Eukaryota; kingdom Metazoa; phylum Arthropoda; class Insecta; order Orthoptera; family Acrididae; genus Locusta; species Locusta migratoria. The sequence goes on along the minus strand of CM048751.1, from coordinate 259,131,291 downwards.
GTCCACAGAAAATTTATTGTTCCTTAAAAAGTCTATGCCAAGCACCAGACAGGACACTTGCGCGACCAGAAAGTCCCACTTGATAGTCAAGTCTTTAGATAAATGAACCAGCATGTGAACCGTTCCAAGCACTTCGATAGCAGAGTCGTTTGCGGCGCGAAGCAGTGTGGGAGAAGGTACGAGAGAGTCCGGTGCAAGAGACGGGGGTAAAACACTGTCAATCAGAAAGTCAATGTTCGAAACACAGTCAGTCACAAACAAACAGCCGTTGCAGCTTACCGTACCAGAGGTGCGAGTTGTGGAGTGGAGGCGTCTTCGTTTAGGGCGTTTCCCGCCGCGCACGGCAATGTTTAGCGTCGTCTCCGAAGTTGCTATGATACCAGCAGAGCAGCCGGCTTTTGTTGGGCGTGGTCGGCGTGCTGCAGGTAGTTCCATTGGCATCCGAGAGAGCGCGCTGCTGGGCTGGCGTTTCCATCATGGCAACTGGTGAGTCCGGAGAGCATTGCGTGGAACGGCTACCAGATGACGACACCGTACAGTTGCGCGACAAAAACACACGGGCACGATCATCAACTACGTGCGTGGTAGGGGGGGAAATATTTGTAACAACACTCGCACCACTGTTAACACTGTGAGCGCGATGGTTAATGATCTTAAATGCACGATCTGCTATTGATAGGTTTTCATCAAGAGAACAAGACGTGACAGCAACTGCAGCTGCAAGGGTTCAGCCAATTTCACTAGCCAGATTGACCACAACGTAATGTCTGGTAGAAAATCTGTTGAAACAAGGGCGCACAGCCTACGCCACAGTTCAGATGGTGTAAGGTCTCCTAAGTGCACTTCGTGAATTATGTGATGCAACACTTCATCAGGTGAGTGGGAAAGTCTCTCACAGATGATACGTTTCGCATTTGTGTCCTGAGGTGGCGGAGGTGGGTTAAGCACCAAATCGATAATCAAGTCAAGATGGTCATGTAGATGACCGACAAGGCACATGAACTTAGATTCTTCTGAAAGAATGCCCGAAACCCTTAAAATAGAATCAATTAATGCGAACCAAGTGTTCGGATGTTGCTTTGCAAAAGGCGGCAGCTTTGGCAATTTAGTGGGTTGTTGTTCGAAATTAACTGGACGAACAAGCAGGGGAGGCGCATTGTCTGTCGGGAATGTTGGCCCGGAAACTGGTACGTTCATGAGGGCATAGTTCTGTGAAGCATTTTGTCCAAAACTAACCGGCAGTACTATGAAACACATTTGTAACGCATGGTAGATGGTCACAAGGCACAGTAACTGAAGGTATAGCACACTGCACTTGTGGAAAATAGCGCGAAAAGTTCGATATCCAAGGCGGTACCGAAACTCGCTGTTGTGTGCACGAAGGGTCAAAATTCGAATGTTCAGTTGTAACACAGCACTGTTCGAGAGGCCCTGGTGACGTGAAAGTTGGTTCTACTTTAACGAAGTTGGCGGTTTGAACCATAGAAAGTTCGGGAGCCAGCATGTCGGCGTGGCCGCGCGGATTGTTGACATGTACAACAGGGCTCAATTTGTTAGGCTGTATAATGTCTAGTCCCACCTGTGAATTGATGCACTGTCCTTTCTCAGCGGTTGAAAGCGGAGAAGCAGATAATCCTTGTCCTTGCGATCGTAGCACTGAAGAACGCGGAGATTGATTCCACATGGCACGATTGTTCACTGCACTCAAGTAATAACAGTTTCGAAAAAGAGGCACGAAAGTGTAATTGTGCGTGAATTGAAATGCGGGGTCACCACTGTGGTGTACGGGATACGGTATGATAAATAAATAACCGGTACATGCCACGTTAACTGAATAACACACATTTATTACGGATTGCTTGATACATTCGAGTACACAATAGTTGAGTCCAAACAATACTCAAAGGCCCGCGTGGCCTCTTCTATATCAGCTCAAAGATATTCCACTCCAGGTGGAGTCGATCTCGATGTCGCCACACCTTCACTAAAAGAAGGGACTGATTGCTACAACCCATTCTTAGACATCAAAGAATCGTTAATTTAGTACTGGAGGGAAATGTTTGGGGCAAAAACCGCAGATGGAAACCAAGAGATGAATACAGTAAGCAAATTGAAATCTATGTAAGGTGGCTGTTATGAGATGACGCTTGCTCACGATAGAGTAGGGTGGAGAGCTGCATCAAACCAGTCTCCAGACTGAAGACCACAACTGTTTACTCATGGATAACCTTCACCTTACCTTCTTTTAACAGTTTGTTGTCTGAAATCATATCCAGATCCTGGAAATTACTCTTTAGGACACTCCAATAGCTGCAGCCACCTCCCACTTCCAACTTTCCGAAGCTGTAACTTCATGTAAGTCAAGTTATTTCATTGGGCTACCAGCTCACTACCCTATCTGAACACAAGTGCTTTTGCAATTTGTTTGGTAGAGTAAATGCAAGTCAACACCTCACACATATGCAGCAACTTTTAGTACCACTATCTCAATTGCCTTAATGTTGATAAACTTCCGAACCTACATATCTCAACCCCCTAATTGTTTTGACTAGTGCATATAAAACCCAGCAGGTTGGATTTTAATCAAGGCTTTATGCAGGTGTATATGGAGAAAATTTTACACAGGATCTGCATCATAACACTAAAACAGAATGCAAGCTGTTAATTCTGTAAAATATTTAAGAAGCATGAATACAGAATGATTCGAACACATTATGTTGTAATCAACGCATATGCAACACATTCATTGGAAGAATCTTCGGGAGAGGGGGTGTTTTAATTGATCAACAAAGGAATTAGTTTACAAATGTTAAACCAATATTTGAACATCATTTGTTATGTACCCAATAGAACTGGTGGAAAAGATCCAAAGTTCAGGTCCATTAAACAAGATCAAAAGTGTCCACACAGAGATCAACCACCTCCAGTTGAGAAGACTGCAAAGCATAAAGAATACATTTCTCAAGTAGTTAAAACAATATATAACTTCTTTCTCCATATCTCACAAGAGTTCAACCCACAAATGATTGCTGGTCGTGTGTCAGGACAGCAGCATCTTTGCCAGCCACAATTTAAGTACATGTATATGCATGTTTTGTACTTAAACCCTATAGCCCACAAATAACGGCTTTCGCTTGCTTAGATAGAATGTCTTACATGCCACTGAATAATTCGCTACGTGAATTTTAATTTTGGCAATGCCTACAGCAGGCACAGCTGAGAGAACATACAATACTGAAGGTCTGTCACAGATGTGCAAAACAAGCCTAACTACCACTATCATTTGTTTCCAACTAAAGCCATACAGGTAAAATTTGAGCCCACACACAAGCTTACCGCCTTTTTCCTCAGAACTGTCTATTCCTCCTCTCCCCACAATAGCAAATCTTGCCCCACACTGGCCTTTTTTATTTTACTGTATATCTCTTAACTGCCTAAACCTACTGTCCCTACACAAGTTCTGCCCTGCAACTGGGTGTAGCAAAGCCATGCTGCCACCACACTTGTGGTGAGCAAGAGGAATGCTAATAGTACGCTAGCCAAATCCTCCCCTCTCTCCCGGCATATGATGGCACTGCCAGGTCATGCAGTTGCAGGGCTCTACTGCATCCTACCTTTCCTCTGAAGATATGATTCTCCACATGCTATTTTCCCCATCTCTTCTGTTCTTTTACTCCTTCCCCACCACCACACTTCCTGCCATCAAGTAATATCCGCACACTCAGTTGGAAAGAACTGACACGTTTACCCTTGCTGTACGTCCTAATGCAGATGAGATTACATTTGACAAAAATTCTATTATTTTAGGTGCAACGGCCAGAAATGGTAGTCACTTCAACTTTTTTACTCATTAAGGCTGTGGCCAGAGCTTAAGCTGGGTGACTACTGATGCCTCCACTATGTATACAGTGAAATCTATTCACAATACTGTCTTATGTTTTTTTAGTTAATGTATATAAACTAGACATCCTTAATTTTACTGTAGTTTACTGCATGGAACAAAGTAAATTACTTTTAACTGTGTGTGAATCAAGTGTAACTGACAAATTGAAAGTCATGTAATCTTTACTAGAGCACTGTAACACTGTCCGTATGAGTAAGAAAGAGCACATATTCTTGAGAAGATTCTTGGAGCAAAAGAACGTTCTGAATAACTTCTCAATTTCATATGAATAAAAACTGAAGCATATGCCCCGAGCACGATGTTCATTCTTGCTACCTCCCCCGAGAAAGTTATCCGTGTGTCATATCTAGCACAAAACATCCGTTCAATAGCACAAGCGGGCCAATTTTTCAGTGTAAAAATCTGGAGTAGGCATCTATGGGTTCAGAAAGAACTATACTATGTTTTGCAGCAGCATATTAAGACTAAACAAAAATGTATTCTTCTGTCACAAAATTTGTCATGTGAGAAACTTTTGTTATTGAAGCTCAGAAGTGCTACGCCATGCGATTTTGTCACTAGAAAAAGGCTGCTAGGTATGTAATAAATCAGTTAATTTTCCTGTCATGTCCACTTCTAACTTAACAGAAGTTACAATTACACATTTCAAATAGGCCAACTGATTTGGATAGAATACAACATTTCGTATTTTAGCAACATTATAGACTGGAGTCTTGGGATTCACTTTATTTGGAACTAATGCCATTATGCCTTATTAATAGACCCTATTCAAAAACTTACATTTCTATGTCAGTAATGGAAACACTCCTCTGAGATCACTATATAATGCAGTAGGAAGGTACTCTTCAACAAAATGTTTTTCTTTACATGAACCTTTTAGGTTCCTCATTTATTCAGACTACGTACAAAGGAACTTTTTCCTTCTAAGCAACACATAATAAAAATGACAAACCATGATAAAATTTAATACAAGTTAACTCTGCTCGAAGTATGCTAGACAGCTCAATTTAGAAAATATTCTCTAGTTTTATTCATACGAAATCTGAGCATATTGTCTGTCATGAGCAATTTCCCACCATTTTACTCTTGAGTATATTCTCAGACTCGCTGTATTAATGCGAACCAGAGCGTGTTCTCTTGAATCCAGAGTATGAACTAGATAATTGTTTTATTCATAAGGCTGACTTATGTTCTGATATATGTAATTTCAGGCCTACAGAATTTCTTTCCCTATGGCCCACAGTTTAGCAGCATTCCCAAGTTTTCTACAACCTTCAAAAGGGAGTCTTCAAATCTCTTACAGAAGGATTCCTTCAATTTGCCAGATTGGGACTAAGGTTCTTGTTTCAATCTTTACCACTCAGTATAGTGATAATTTTTTCACCCATGTAGCTGGACATTTCAGCCAAACATACTGGTTTTGCCAATGTGGTTTGAAGCGATGCAGGTAAGCATTAAGATCGTCGGTGTGCCACACATGCTTCAGAACAAATGGTTCGTCTATTTTCACTAACAACTAAACAATGGCCATAACTTTTCTGAAGAAAGGCACAGTTTGAAATTATTCTTCAACGAGTTTGCACGAAACCATTCCATTGTCTTTCAATCTCTGAAGTGAACTAAGATTTTATCTTCCATCAGAATTCTTACAAGGAAGTCAATTTGAGAGTTTTACTCTTCCGAAAGTTCCCTGCACATAGAGTTCCATATTTGCAGGGACCCAACATTCTGGAGATACCACCAGGAATAAAACTATCAACTGCAGCTGTCATTCTGCACATTACAAGTTTTTTTCAGTTCACGTTTGCCAGTTATCAGACTGATATGCAACATAGTGGGCCTTCTGTAGATTGCCAAAATCTGCAACTGCATGGCACATCAGAGTATTGGCATGTGTCTTCAGATCTGGTTGCCTAAAAGACTGCTGTGATTAACAATGTCATCCTTTTACACGTTCTTCAACCCTTTTAGTATCTTTCTCACAACACAGGAACAGCAGCACCTTGCTCAAACCTATATTAACTGCAGCAGCCAGTCTGCAGGATTGAGACTACAGTACTGCATGCAGAAACAAGATGAACTAAATTTGGATATGAAGGGGGGAGGGGAATGTTTTAATCCACTCAGACCTGCAATTCTGTTACACATTAGTACATTACTTTTGGAGTGGCCTTACATTGATGTAAATCTGTGAATCCCATAATAAACTACTCCTGATTAAAATTTGGAGGTTATTCTTACTTTCTCCTCCCAAGATCTGGATAAGGGTCTTATGGAAGTCTCACCCATTCACCATGTTGCTCACACTGTCCTTTGTGTGTACTTCGCCACCAAGCCATACACTATGATGTGCTGGGAGAACTGCAGCACAATATAAACAGGAAAGATGTCACATTTAAAGGAAAATCAACAACTGATTGAGGAGACTGAAGTATGGCTGGAATTGAGTTCAGGAATGTTTATAACAGATCACTAAACATTTTTGTCCAACCCATTAACAGCATACATTCAAAGAAATTGTCTAGTTTTAGGCATAATTAAGAATGAACACAAGGTCTGCCCAACACTGACTTCGTGTCTCCAAGGGCAAATCTAACCCACTACCCACTGAACAATTGCATGCACTCATTTCACTCATCCAAATCTGCCTCTTACCCTTAGTTGTCGGGCCCGGTGGTCTTGGGGTAAAGCACTCTACTGGCAACCGAAAGGTCACGGGTTCAAAACCCCCAGTCGGACCTCAATTTTTCAGTCTGCACTTTAACCCATGCTTCACCTCTCAACAATGTGAAAAGTCGCCAGAAACACGTGGTTGGGATTCCACATAAGGTCCCCTTTTCCCGGTTGTTTAACTGGGGTAGGCTAAGGACACACAAGTCGCCGAAGTGGCATCCAATTTAAGACTTGCACCAGGCAAATGAGCCACACGAAATTGTTATTGTATCTTTAGTTATAGAACTGAAGTGAATTACCACTACTCAATGCATCCACCTGATACTACTAAGACAAATTTAATTATCAGCTGCACTACACAATGAGGTGGCTTGCTGAGTATGGATGTGGATGCATTACTTTAAATATATTTTACGAACACTACTTTCAATTAAAAATGATGGTTCCAATTAACGTGGAAGATCTCATTAGTCATGAAAATCTATGTAAAGATATCATAAGCACTATATACGAAACAATTTACATCAGCAATTTTTTAAAATTTTCTGTGAACCAAAAATTTATTCCCATAAATTCAAACCTTCACAAATTTTTTATTCCACACAAAAATTCAGCCCAAAATTAATGTGTAACATTTCTAATTTCATGCATGTCTTCCCAATCAACTCATTCACTGTACTGCAATTTTTATCTAATCTTTTCCAGAACAAAAACAGTTTTATCCTCTAAAATACTGTTGTATATTCTTATACATTGATAAATTTTAATGTTGGCACCTGTAATTAAAATGGTAACAGGCATATGAAATTCCTGCACCAGATGATTTTTAGTGTGTTCTTTATCTGTAAAATTTTAAATGTCATGAAGTGATAATTAGAGAGAAAAATTCTCAGTTTAGTAGCCACCACAAGTTTTAAAACCAACCAGAAGAATGTCTTCAGATTCATCTCTGTTTAGTGAGTATAAAATTTATTTTTTAGATCAATAACAGTCTTGATCAAGAGGACTACAAATTAAAATTCACAATTGAGGCCAATTCATTGTCAATGCCCAGGCTATACAAGGAATATAAAAATCTACACAGCCGTAACTTCAATTGCATAAAATATGAAATGGAAGGCAGCAATTACAAATTGATATCCCAATATCAGTAAATTGTTTCACACTAGTAAAAATCACTAAATTCTCGAACTATTAATATTTCTGCAATGGTAATGTCAACAACACCGAAGTGAGGGTACATACCTATACTTCTTTTGGGATTAGGTTATGAAATCAAACAACCATTTACAAATTGTTTTAAAATTGAGGTTTTGTTTCTTTTTACTCTCCACATTCATTAAGGGACATTTTATAAAGACAGTCAAGATAATAAACTGGAGATCCATCAACAATTATATACAATATGAATTTTAATGTACATTTTAAGTATCCAAAAATGGATGGAAGTTGACCACGTTATTAAATATATCTGGTCTCTGAAAAAAATATGCACTTCATCACAAAACATTCTTATAACAAATTCAAAACAATGTGACTACTTGCTATTGTCACAGGATTAATTACAACATAATGGACGATACATTTCACATTTCAATATTCTTATGTTTAATGACATGAAGGAAGTTTTACTATGAAGTACTTTGCAAAATTATGCTTAGAAACTAGACATAAATACTACTGTCATGCAAGCAGGCCATTAAAATTTTGCTGTGAGAAACTGAAGAAGCAGCATAGGATGAGGCAAGGTATGAAGAAACTGGCATTCACTTAACACTACAGGTACTCTGATCACTGCCAAGATGAGAATATTTGTCATGAAAGCTTTTCCAATCCTTTGAAATTCTACTTAAAATGTTTTGGTGGTTTGGATATTTTAACTACAATTTTCAGATTATATGTAAAGGTAATGGTGTTTAAGCACTACTAGTCACTCAGAATGAGTCATCACTGATGTACCTTCTAATACTCTTCAGACTGTGCTACAACACAAACTTGCATCTATATAATTTCACTTATATATGTTAGAAATAAAACACTGTTATAATCTAATAGTGCTTCAATATTCCAAATATTACATATTTTCAAGTTCATTCCACTTAACAGATCTGCATTACAAAAGGTTGACTGCAGAACATGTAGCGCCATAGTAAACAGATTTGGCGAATGACTGCAAATTGCACTGATACGCTGCTGCGTATTTAACTTAGTATAAATTTTTGCATGTAATGAGTGCTGAAGAATGTTTAGCATAAAATTATAAAACTACAAATATGTTGTACCACTGGTAAACAGCATCGTGACAACGTCTGAGTCAGGACTTCAGGCCCAACACAATATTACACAACATTTATATTTTCAGCAGTCTCTCCACAATGCACAATACTCCTGTAGTTCTAGCTGCTACAGTGAATTCAGCATTCAAATTAAGTATATTTAAGCAGCTTAGTTGCTCAACCAAGACACGTTCACTTTTTCTTGTTCTTTGTTGTTGCTCCACGAGGTGGTGTAACAGGTCTTCCAGCATTCAGTCCTCCATAAGCAAACTTCCTCTTATCAGCCGGCTGTAAAAAATGTTACATGAAAATTCATCCCACACACTAAAACATAACTAAAAAATGTCACGGCAATGATTCCATTTTATTTATTTTCAAATTAATGGCTACTGGCAGCATTTAATAAGTCATGAGTATGTTACACTTTTACAGTTCTTTAGCAACATTTCTATGCTGAAGAAGTACCAAAGCTATGTGGTTAATATTCAAGGGCAGTAACATTAAAGAATGTTGGTCATGCCTCTTCAGGAACCAACTTCATGCCTGGCAAATAAAAAATCTGATAACTAATTTCCTCTTAGTATGTTAAACATTACATGTCTTTCAATCTCACAGCCTTCCTTTCCTAAATTTCAATTTTTATTCTTTCCCTACCCTGCTATAATCTGTGGCTACCCAAGTCCATCACTGGTAATTTGAGTCCTGACTCCTTAACAATACTAACAATGCTACACTAATCCGTAGAAGGCAAGTAATGCCATATTTTTGATAATCTGTAAGTAATTCCTGAATTCTGCAGCTCATGTCATGTTCTTATGTGACCAAGAATATGTTTTAAAAGAAAATTGTTATGCAGGAGAAAAATGATTTGGGCCAACAATGAAATATTTCATATGAAAACTTTGAAATCAAACCATCTTCCAAGGAATACATTATCTTTGTGAAGAATGTCTGCATAAACAATTTGTGGGCTGGTGTATCATCTGACAATTTATGGAGACTGGAACTTTTTTTTGTAACATTTGTCATTGCTAGCTAAGCAAACTAATTTTCTTGTTACAATACCCCCCTCCTACACCCCTCAGCATCATTCAGTTCACTCATCTCTACTGCTTGATCTTTCCTCTTTGGTTACATATATCCTCTCTGGCATGGCTCAGTAATAATATACAGTATCTCTGACTTCCACACTCCTCAAACACCACTTTCATGACCTATGTCGTGAATTACCTTTCCCTTCTGTTCCCACCCCTGTTTCTTCCCTTTTCTCCCACCTGAAGAAGGAACTGTGTTCCGAAAGCTTGCCCTTTTTTTCTTTTTCTTCATTTGTGCCACTATCGGCGGTACAGCACAAAGGTAAGTACTAAATAGCTAGATATTTATAACTAGCTCAAATGTCACCTTAGACAAGGCTAAGAATGCTGACAATTCTGGAACAGTAACAACTATGAATCTTGTCAGAAGAAATGTTGGTATTTGTAAGCACAGCCAATAAACTAAAGGGGGTGGGGATACTATTTCATAGTCAAAAACACGAGTGCAGGCTCTCGGGATGAACTGAAGGATGTGAAACAGACTGACCCGTATTTTTTTAACATAGGAACATTTCAAACAACATTTAATTCAATACAGTGTTAAGTTTTTACACTTTTCTTAGCATTTGATTTTGTAAAAGTAAAAAATTTACCACCAAGGAACCTTTGTGTCAAAAGCTGTCACTAGCTTCCATGTAATGTCCCCAGCCCAGGCTGGATTTGAGGCCAATACTGTAAACATCTGAGGACCAACAAATCCTTCATTGGACAGTGTCAAAGTTGGTTGGGATGGGAGGACCAAACTGGGTAAATCATCAGTTCCCAGTGGGGAGGAGGAGGAGGAGAAGGAGTGAGGCCAAGAGAAGAGGTTAAAGGAACGAGATGCAGTCCAGGGAGGAAAGAAAGACAGCACCAGCTCAGGGCACTGACCACCCCCCCCCCCCCACACACACACACAAAAAGACAAGAACTGAGGCCTCCTCCCCTCCATGGAGAGGGATTGGTATCTCACCCATGCATTATGCACCTATTACGTAGCCAGAACCATATAGAAGCTCTAAAACAAGAACAAAAAGAGATGCCTCCTTCCCATTGAGTATTTAAAGAATACACTGTTTATAAGTACCTTAATACATGACGGTGCTCAAGTGATTCAGGCTGCACGATACTGACAAGTGGCCTGAGCTCTAGAGATTGGCAGCTGTGGGCTGTGGCTTTTCCATCATGTTTTACCACATGTTATTTCATCTGTCAAACTTTTCCCATCATTTGCTGCCATCTATTGAGTGTTTCTCAGATTTTGTGCACATGTGTAATGGATTCTGACAGATTTTTATGTTTTTACTGTGTGTGGTTAGTGGCAGTAAGTATTATTGTTTTCTAAGCAAATTGGATATATCAAGCGAAATACTGAAGATGATGATATTTTAGGTCTTCCAGAAGAAGTTAGAATCATCTCTGACTCTAAAGGACATTTTTAAGAATTACAGATAAATTTTTACTGCTGGCAAATTAAAGTGAAAAATATGAATTTACAGTTGTTTACTACCTTTGTGTGTGTGTACTACAGGCGACACTGATAAGATAAATCTATTATAATTTGCAGAAAATGGTGGTGAAGTCTGAACAAGGGGATCATTACGAAATTGCTGCTAATTCTGTAACTACTACACCATGTAAAAAGGCTCTCTAAGTGAAGACTAAAGTACAATGTGGATACATGACAATATTTTGCTTCATTTCCTATTTGAGAAATATAATGGAGTTACTGCACAAACAAGAAATCAATTGCCTATAATTTTTTCAGTATTTTTTAAAAAGACAAAATTTTGAAAACAAAAGAACCTGTGATATGTGGGTAATCCAACAAATTGGTGACAAAGTAAGACATTGTGCAGAAGACGTCAGCAACGGAGAGCCTTGCTGGCAGCTATCAAGCTTACGGGGTGCTGACAGCTTCAGGTCATGGCTCATGTCTGCACAGCGCCTAGTGTGAGATGCTGAAATGTCAATGATCCGATGGACAACGTAACAATTTGCAGCTGTTTGCTGATGATGCTGTGGTGTATAGGAGGATGTCATCTGACTGCAATAGCATATAGGATGACATAAAATTTCTAGTTGGCATGAAGAATGACAGCTAGCTCTAAATGTAAAAATGTAAGGTGATGCACAAGAGTAGGAAAAACAATGTTCAAATAAAGAATTAGTGTTGATACAGTCACATCGCTCAAATATCTAAGTGTAACAATGCAGAGCGCTATGAAATTAAACTAACATTTAAGGACAGTTCTGAGTAAGACAGATAGCAGACTTCGGTTCACTGGGAGAATTTTGGAAAGACATACTTCATCTGTAAAGGATATTGCGTATAAAACGCTTTTACGACCAATGCGCACATGTCAGGGAAGTCTGTGAATTGGGAATCCCCGAGGAAAGACATTCTTTTTGAGAAATTCTGTAGAGGAAATTTAGAGGGCCTGAATTTGAAGCTATGAAGGAAATGCCTAATAGTCTTACAATGTACCCTTCCACCACTCGCAGGGGTTTGCAGAAGGAAGCAACCACCACATGGGTTTGTGAAATTTGTTCAGACAGAAGCAGAGCAGAGACTGCGAAGTCAAGAAGGAAAAACAGTATGGTGTTGTCTTGAGTGTAATGTTGCTTCATTTATGCCAAAATATTTTAGGGATTATCACACAAAAACAAACAATGTAAGATTATTAAAAATCTGAAAATACATAGCAATATTTTTGGCATAAAATGTGTGTTTTTCCTCTCCTGTTTTAAGAGGATACATCAACTTGCAAAAACATAAAAAGGCCTTAGCTGTAGCATTATAGCTTAAACAAGTGTGACTTATCAAGAATAAGTGATGTAAAACATGTTAAGACTCAATATCTGCTTTTATTGGAGGGGGATTTATTTAAAAGGCTGGAACAGTACTGTGGGAGATTTTTCTTTCTGGAGAAACACTTGACTTAATTGTCTGGTTAAGTATAAGAATACACACTGCTATAGAACCTTAAATGGGGTAAAATTTATTAAATGGGGTATACCATGAAAAATTGTGTTCCTTTGTTTTAATACAACATTGTTCATTATTCTTGATTGTAGAACAAATATGGAAGGTCAGACTTCCTACTTCTCTTGAATTTTAAATACAATAAAATGTTCTTTTAAAGCTAAAATGTAGTGGATTACTTCAAGTAGTAGATGGAAACTTATTTTAGTAGAATTATATTATTGCTACATGTTTATTGAAACAGTTTATCAAGAAAATTAAATTTAGTTGACACTACGCAGGAACAGAATAGCTGGGTTTGCACTTTATGCCAACGTATACTTTGAGATCACTATCAACACTCATGATTTTTGTATCATTTAAAGGTGTAAGTAGTAACCACTTGTTTGCACAGTGAATATCAGCAAGAACACAAAGGATTATGCTTCAACAGTTAATGATTTTTAGAAATCATGGAAAATGCTCAGTTCAGCACATGAGACAGCATTGGGCCCAGGTGTGTAAGTGTTAATTCTGTTATGTTAAACTACAATGACACTGTATCAAGTTAATATACCTTCACCTAGCAATAATGTAATGTTGCACACTGCTTCCTCCTACGCTTTGAGATGCCAGATTACTAAAGAATAACTGAATTCAAGGCACCCATTTTTAAAACAAAAATAAAATTTAACATGTCTGAGGTGCATGTTTTATTAAGTTCCATTTACAATAATACATACGAAACAGCTTGACAATTACACTATTCTACACAATCCAGTTAATAGAACAGTTGCTTAAAGCAGAAAAACCAGACATTCTTTATTTTTTTAGGAACAATAAACCAAAGATTCTCACTTTTACATTCAAAGGAATGTTTTCTTGCCTTAAGCATCAGAGACCTGGCAATCAAATTTAAAGAAACATTCTGAATATCTGAGGCCCTCAAAGAAACCACTTACCATTCTGAGGCTAGATCTTACATCTGAACTATGCCTTAGTCCTCCAATATCTAGATTCTGGTGACATATCCAGAGCAACAAAGCCTGATGAATTTGTAACTGCCCAAAATCTAAGACATTTATACTATAAAACAGCTTATATAAACAGTGATACAGCTTCCCAGTTCTGTTTTGAATACTATGTAACTATTATATACACACCATGTGTGCTCCAAGTTCTAAAATGCAATAAATACTGAAAAATACATGCACATATAATTTGAGTCCAAATGTAAACTAATCTACAATAGTGTCTGGAAATTAAAACAGATTATCTTTAACAGTGAAATTTGTAGTTTTTTTCACTGACAAATATGAAGACTATTAGTGAATTTTTTAAATATTGATGAAACAACTCAGTTCACTTTTTATGGACGGAACTATTCCCTTCAAAGGTGAAAAGGGTCCTGGATGCAAACAAAGTTTCCATTACTGTAATAAATGGTGCTAACACCGGTGGCTTAGAAATAAACTATTTGTGATAAATTGTTTTAAAAATTTGCTTGTTGCTCTCCCTGCACGTCGACAAAACTTTAGTCTGTTTAATGTGCAACTGGAGTTCTTGCCATCAAATTGCACAAGCAAATTACAGCCCTCTGATTTGGATATTACAATTTTGCAGAAACTAAAAAATACGCTGGAGCAGACATTAACTCTGACGGAAGCTGAGAAAGACCAGGCTGATTTTACAGTACTAATTTTAAATGCACTGCATTATGTTGCCAAAGTATGGCCAGAGGTTAAGAAGTCAACAATTTCAAATTGCTTTTAGAAAGCACAATTGATTCAAGCAGAATCAGATGGACCTGACAAGAGATCCAATTTGTGATAACTACTTCAACATAGGAAAACTGCAATTAGGACCATCCTGTTCAAGAGTAACTACATGTTAACAATATTGACACTAAAGTGTTTCTATTGATTTAATTGAATTTCATACACCAGGAAACTACAGTGCTGTGACAGTACACTTTCCTCAATTTCAGATGTGAATACAGCAGTAAAGACTAAAGAGGTCCATGTGCAAGCTTTTAATAGATTGCATGATTTGGAAAATAACATTGAAAATAGTCTTAGCAGACTGATCTGTCTTTCATACTTGAGTTGGCAAAGCAGTTATCACATTTAGCTGTACTGTGGGGGCCAAAATTAATGACATTTACAAAAACACATGCACTTCTGCAAGCATAAACAAAAAGGTGTAAAATGTACTGCATCATAGCTTTGTAAACACTCAGATTAACATGCCAACTGCTCTGTTTGCTTCTCAGAAAATGTGAAATTTTTTCCCTGAAGTGATAGTAAATTTTATGTCAACAGGTAAACAGCACAAAATAAAACTATTAAAAGTCTGTGCCAAAACTTTTTGCTTATATGCACCAACTATTAAAATATGTAAGGACCTCTACATACATCTGATAAAAGTTCTTCCCACATTTTACACAATTTTTTGCAAGTACCTTGTAAAGTGTGAAAGTGCGATTTTGCCATATTCCCACCGAAGCACCTGTTATTTACCCACAAATAAATTACCCAACAAAAATAGCATCACAATTAAAAAATCAAAATCACTTGCCTTCAATATTTGGAATGAGCACATGAGTGTTTCATCAACAGACATCATTGCACCGGCATTGTCAAATTCACCACAGTAATTGGGAGCTGAGAAAAGTGTGACCAACTGTCGTTTCGCAAAGAATTCGTAGCCATCTTCCACAACCTAAGTAAGAAATAAAATTATTAGCATAAAATTTTACATGCATCAAGATGGAATTGTGGTATTAAAGAATTAATTACCTGATGGGCTCTACAAATGAGGTCGAAGTCATGCTTGTGCAAAAACTTTGCAACTACTTCTGCTCCAAATGTAAAGGATACACCCCTATCATTCTCACCCCAGCCCATTGTATCCTGTGAACAACATTAACATCTTTGAGCACAGCTACTACAGAAAAGGTATTATATGTTAACAGAAATTTATCCTCATATTCAAAGTTTCATCATTATCTTCAGAAATTGGATCCATATTTTAATCATAGGAAATAATTTACCACACATTATAATTTAAATGAAAAACATTTACCTTATCAGGGTCAGACCACAATAAATCACAAAGAAGGCCTTGGTCTGGTACATCTGTTGGCCGCATTATACGACGAATCTGTTCCATGCTCTGAAGATCAGGACTGAGTCCACCATGACAACAGAAAATCTTTTCATCTACAATGGCAGCGACAGGCAAGCAATTGAAACAATCCGTGAATGTTTTCCACAGCTTAATGTTATACCGCCGCTTGCCTGAATAACAATTCATTATATCACTAACTTGTACAAGTTAGAACAAATGTTTAGCTTAAGACAAGTGTATACAACAGAAAAGAAAAAGTAATGAGAACCCAACTCCAACAGCTGTATGCCGCAATTTACTACTTTTGTTTGTTTGAGCCATGTTGACTGGCTGATTTAAACAGTGACTAAGATTTCGGTTGTTTCTGTGAATGCTGCTTTGCAGCAATGATTTTTAATTATGATTTGTCAGTTAAAAATCTCCGTTCACAAATTCAAAACACGTACACCACAGCACTGTACCAACTGATATCTGTATAAACACAAACTGCACTGCAAACAGGCTTAAGTAGCAACCAACAGGAAATGGAAGTTATCCACAAATTGGTATTTACAGTCAGCTGAACTTGTCAAGGGTGAAAAAGACATATTTCTCTTATTATTTTACATTATATGGTAGTGGGAGTCATTTTGGTAGATTTAGTGCACACGTAATGATTGCTCTGGGCAATAGTTCCCACATTTACCCAAATTTAAGCCGTGGTTTTTTTCTGATATTAGAGGTCCAAAAAATGCACCTAGATGCCACCAAAATGTTATTTTGCCACATTAGCCATATTTTATTAAAAATGGAGAAATGATAATTAGCATTTCACTGACCACATTAACAGAAAAATCTGAACTGGACAATTTCTAAGAAAGTTTGCCTATTGAATATGCAGACTAAAAAACTTCCTGTTAAATCAACAATGCTCTTACTGCTACGCGAGTTACGCACAGTCTTTCCTGTGTCATCACAGGAATGTGTTAAATATTTTTAACTTGTGCATTGTAATTAGTGACAAGTTTGTAGTTTGATCACAGATTCTTTGAAATGGTGGAATTTTGTTTCTTTGTTGTGTATTTTTAGAGTTCAGGCCAATTGTCAGAAATTTGTGAATAGTCAATGCTGACAGTTTGTGATGTAATAGTAATTCTTAAGTGTCCCGCAAGTAAGTGAAAGGTAGGGGCTGCTCAGATGTGCGCAAGGTTCTCATACCCAGAGCGTGCGAATCTTGCACATAAAATTCTTGTCATTTACCTACTAAACATTCTCATATCAAATTGCAAAATATTTCATTCGTAATGTATTATAGAGAAACCTTACGTAACACACACTGAAATGAACGCTTTAGAATCTGAACAGTTAATAAATAAAAGGAGCTGACAAAGATACGTGATGGTGTAATACGTGTCAAAGTCGATATGTCATGTATTTACATCAAATATATTTGACAGTTTAATAGGGAACTTTGACATACAGGTATCTTTCATCAAAGAAATATCATCAAATATAGCACCTCTCAGTTTACTTGATTATAAAAGTTGCTTGTCTGCTGTTCGCTGCAATGCAAAATGTAACCACTCAGTGCTCGCATCGCTGTTGCTAATAGGCGTGTGCATGTATGTTTTTGAACATAGCTGCAATGCCACGCCGTAATTAACATTTAACCCCAGTAGCAAGAAATCACTGTAAACCTGGATTGCCGATACCGGTGTGAGTAATATAGCGGTACTGAACCGAATAATACCCAACTTAAGTAGATGACATCCTTTATTACTAAGAAACATGGCGTCACAAGCAAGTGCTAGTAGTCATTCTTACATGAACAATGCAATTGTGTCCGTACGCGCAGAACACGCCAGCTGCGCTGCCAAAGAAATTGGCGGAAAGAGTCTACTACATCTGTTTGTGACGTGATGAGACCCTTTAAAGTAAAATTACTGATACATTGTGTCATTGTCAAGTAAATTATAAAATTATATGCAAGTCAAGTATATTATATGCAGTTTTGATAGTGACCAAGATAGCGGACAATAAAGTTTTTATCCGCTATCTTGAAATATGAGTATATGAAATATGCCTGATGAAAGTCTTTTGGTGACATCCATCACTTAGGTGACTTGCGTCTCAAGTAACGAAATGATGAGGAGGCAACATCCAGTCCTTGAGTGTAGAATATCTGCGACCAGACCGAATATCAAACCTGGCCACCCTACATGGCAATCTACTATGTTGTCCACTGGACTGCGGAGGCGGACACTTTTGGAAAACAAAGGCATTTTGGCATAATTATTTAGTGAACTTGCAATATAATTCCTGTTGCATTAGTTCTGTATTTTATTTTTCTGAAATAGAACTTCATAACTTATTTCAAACATTTATTTTTGGTGAATCCTTTTCTTCTCTGGTATCATTTGCTGTACATCAGCAACGTATTCTCTTAAAGGCAACTCCCTATCCTTAAACAATTGAGTTTTGATTATAGGCTGCACCACAATTTTGTACGCCAAAATTTGGAAAAAACTGTGGCCTATATTCGAGCAAATATGGTAATAAATCTGTAAATGTAGGCGTGTCTCTGTTCCCTTCAATTTTCAAAACTACTGGATGAATCTTCATGTGGTTTTCACAGGAAACATGAGAAACGTTTGGGTCAACATATAGGCATAATTTTATCAAAATTGATATAAAAAATAGTAACTGCTGTGTGTTTTTTCAACTATTAAAAACCTATTATCTCCAAAACTACTTCACAAGTTTGCACGGGGTTTTCACATGTATCTTTAGCATAACTGGACAATATATAGACTTCATTTAATTAAAGTCAGATGACTATTTCAATTTATCTACGACCTTTATGTCTGTGCCTGAACACGCATATCTCTAATACTACTAGACAAATTTTCATGGGGTTTTCACGCGTATCTGTAGAACATCGTGCTGTTACATAAAAAGGCTTCAATTAAAAATCGGGTCACAAAATAAATCATAGTTTTATCATTTGCTTAAAAGCCATCATGTATGTCTTGAGGGTAATCTCTAAAAGTACAACACAAACTTCCATGGGTTTCCACAAGTAAATTGAGAATAGTTTTGAGCGTAACATAGGCTTAGTTTTATCAAAATCGGATCAGGGGAAGAAAAGATATCATAATTTGTAGTTCCTGGTGTATGCTATGCTTTAACTGCAGCGTAGTATAGCAAAGATCCGATAGAGCCATTTTTACTGACATAGTATTCCAAATAACTAATAGACGGCGATGCTGCGTTGTTTATTCTCATAAAGTGTAATACACTGAAACAAGGGCTATGATTTTCCTAGCGGCAGCAAGGTAGCTTATTAATGTTCGTAACGGCCGTTGAATCCTTTTTGAAAAATCAGTCACTTACAATGAGGGGGATAATTCTTAGTGTTGATAATGAAATAAATAATGTTATTCAGATCAGTAAATTAATGACACCCCTAAAGCGAATATTTTGTTGCCAACATTAACATACTGAACCAATGCCACTGCAAGTAAAATTTAACACAGATACGACACAAAAAATAATTACTAGCTGTACCCCACATGCCTTGCAATGTCATTAAAAGAAAATACATGCTTCTTTTGACAGGTATAATTTGAATTTAGGAAGTAACATTTCTTCGCATCTACCAATGTTTCAATTTACTAAATTCTTTGCAAGGAAACACGAATTTGTGTAGTTTCCGATTTCTGTGCGTACCTATTACATCTTGAGTCCATTTTGTCTAGGAATGCAGAGAAAACTAGTGCAGCACAGAACAGATAGAGACAGTTATGTAGTGCACCGAAGTACTGTTGCATTTACTTTTATTTCTTTTCGATGGTTATGCCATATAACAGCAACGAACCACTGAAGGTGCTGGTGGTTTTGTAGTGCTGCAAAGAAACAATACATGATCGTGTTGTGCGTATTCCCTCAGTAACAGAAGTATTTTGAATTAAGAGCCACAATCTTATCCCTGCATATACAAACTAACATTGAACAGAGTTGCCGATTACACTTCGCATATTCACAGCTTAACGACATTTCTTTTAAGTATGGATGGCATAGTACAGCAAACAAGTGATAGAGGCACCATAGTGCAAGAAACAACTAATAGACACTGCTGCTGTAAGTATGGCATAGTATAGCCAAGAAGCTAATGTCTGACAGAATTTCACTTTTTGTATCAAAACTTTATGAACATCCATCGTTTCATACAGCTACTTACTTACATACATATTGGCTAGAACATCTGTTTGACAGAGCGATCCAACAAGGATTTTATTTGTACTGATCGAGGTCCGGAACCCTAAAAAAGCCACGATACACACAGGCCCTTCTTTAACAACCATTGCAAAGCACGGGCATATTAGCTAGTACAGAATAAACTTAACACTAACTAGCAAGTGAACCACAAAAAACAGTAAATCAAAGCAAAATGACTGCACCACTCGGCAATACTGGATAATCCGATACCACCCGTCTGCTTTGACCCATGACATCAGGGACGTCATGACAATAACAAACATTCATATTTTAATGTGGATATAATGTGGTGTCGATAACATGGAATAAACAATGACAAATATAAATGTAAGAAAACAAAAGTAAAAGAATTTAACGGGATTACTGCGAGAATTAAAGGGTTTTAAGCGGGGAGATTCTAAACAGAAAAACACTAGAAATAGCAATACTGAAATAAGAATGATACACCAGAAAAAACATGCAATGATACTGTTACACTGTATGTAAATAGTATTTCCAGATAATGTAAGACAAAATCAGCAAGAAAATAGCTCGTTTAGTGAAGTTCTTGAACACGATGTAGGATCAGGAGAGCTTTTCTTCTTAACAACAAGATTACAATTACGAAACTGGTGAAATGCGGCACAACAGACTAGCGAAATGTAAAAGTGAAACTACGTTTTGCAATGTGCTTTTGTTTAAAAAATGAAGTCGCGAGAAAAGAGTCTGTTTAGGAAAAAAAAATGCTTCCAGAAATGTTATGCACATGTTATCGCTCATGCATATTCATGTTTCAATTTATTAAAAAATAAAATATGACGAGATGCAGACACATCTATCTTTTACTGGAGTCACGGAAATGGCCAAATTAAAATGCTGTGTAAAAGGGGGAGGGGAAATCATGTGATACTCACGGACACTATCTGTAACTTTATTAAGAATCACGATTTATACTAATGTGATTGCCAGTCATTTCACTGCCATTAAATTAGTGGGGAGTAAAGCATAAGATATCACATACTGGCAAGTAAAGTGCACAATACCACCTGTGGTTATTATGTCATTTTATCTATAAAACCATAAATTTGATAGAAGTTCAGCATGCACACACTTTCACGTGTGCTTTTAAGGGGGACATAAGTCTTCATGTTTCATTTTGTTTAAAAAATCTCACGACATGCAGACAGATTATCTTTTACTGCAGTTATAGGAATGCCCAGATTAATGTGCTGTGTAAAATTAAAGAAAAAAGGGGACAAAAACCTAGCATGATGTGGGCAGTACGATGTTTAGTAAGCTCACAGGCAGGAACTTTAACACCTACACATGAAACACCACTCATGGACTAACTGCACTTGGGCCCTTATTACACATAACTGGTAATTTTTATATTTTAAGAATTATTTCCTATCGCTGTAATTATTGTACAAAATAAAAACACGTAGGGAAATAAAGGCATACAAATAAATATTACCTCTGACAATAATTTATTATACAAAAACTAAACACGTAAAGAAAAATTCATTCTTATAAAACTGGTAAATACGAACCGCGTGAATAAATAAATGCTTTCTAATAAATATATTGTAAATGTGTCGGAGGTAATAATCAGCGACTAGTAATGAACAAATAGAAACACATCTATGACAAAATGACTTGACACGACCCAATTGGTCAATGCCGACAGGTGGTATCTGATGGTCAAGGTAAGCCCACCAATCAAACAGTGCTACATTAATACACTTTTTTTGCAGTATTAGCTGACAAACTGTCGCCACACCATCCCTCACAGGCTGACCTTCAATAAAAGCTAGGCAACGAAATAATGAGCTGTCAATACTAACGACTAACTATATGACATTACGTTGCTGTGAATTGTCACGTCTTTACCTTTATTCTTGTCATTTTGTTGTGTTACAATTGTGAAATCACATTTATATTTTAGAAATAAAGATGTTTATATGCTTGCTATTAATGTTAGATAGGCCAACTACTAGCTTTATGATATTGAGTAAATGCTTCCACTGATACTAATGTGAAATTCTTTTTTGCACAGTAGAAACAATTCATTAAGAAACTTTGAACTTAAGTAAATTTTACGTTTTTGATATGATGCAGTCTTCTTCTTCTTCTTTTTTGTTGTTGTTGTTTTAGGGCGCACAACTTCTATGGTCATTAGCGCCCAGCCAAGAGCATTGATTCGCTATGATCTCAAAATAATGGTGACTGTCAGAACATCAACAAGAGGCTAAAAACGAAAGATAAAAGACAATTAAAAGGGTTAAATATCCTTGGATAGGTTGGCCAAGTTCATAAAACGCAAAACCCGAGCAGCTGCTCGTGTGTCATCAGCTAAAATTTCCTCCAGAGTAGACGGAAAGTGAAGGGCTACACGGAGATGATTAAAATTAACACAAGTCAGTAAAACATGTCGCACTGTCAGCAGTTCACCGCAGGAGCATAGCGGTGCAGGTTCGGCGGATAGCAAGTGACGGTGGCTGAAACGGCAATGACCGATCCGCAACCGAGCCAGGATGACCTCCTCCCGCCGAGAGGGGCGTGCGGATGTCCTCCAAGCGGTCGGGATCGGTTTGACAGTTCGCAATTTATTGTTGTACAGTGAAAGCCACACACTGTGCCATTGCGACACGATACTCCGGCGAAGAGCCCGTTGAACATCGTCCGATGGGACGCAAAAGGTAGCCATGCGAGGCAAAAGAGCTGCTGCCTTGGCTGCTGTGTCGGCGGCCTCATTCCCGGGCACACCCACATGGCCAGGGACCCACAGGAAAGAAACGTGACAGCTGTCATCCGCCAGCAACTGGAGGGAGCGTTGGATCCGATACACGAGAGGATGGCTCGAAAAAGGGTCCTTAAGACTCTGCAGGACACTAAGGGAGTCAGAACAGATGGCATAGAAAGGTTGGCGGTGGCGGCAGGTATACAAAACGGCCTGGTGGAGGGCGAAAAGCTCAGCCGTGAAGGTCGAGCACCGGTCAGGGAGCTTGTATTGGAACCGGTTGTCCCCGACGACGAAGGCAGATCCGACACCGGCAGTGCTCTTGGAACCATCAGTGTAAATAAATATGGCATTACCGAACCGCGAACGGAGTTCGACAAGCTTCGAGCTGAATACCAAATCCGGAGTGCTCTCCTTGGGGAGCGAACTAAGTTCGAGGTGTGTGTGAACCTGGGCCTGATGCCACGGTGGCAATGGGCTTTCGCTCAACCGAAGGGTGGAAGGAAGGGTAAAATCGAGCCGTTGTAGCAGGTGGCGAAACCGAACTCCCGGTGGAAGCAAGGCAATCGCAGACAACTGATATTGGCGATCGAGTGAGTCGTCAAAAAATAATCTGTAAGAGGGATGGTTGGGCATCGACCGTAGGCGGCAAGCATACCGACACAAGAGTATGTCACGTCGAGTGGTCAAGGGTAATACAGCAGCCTCGGCATACAGACTTTCAACAGGGCTGGTATAAAATGCACCGGTCGCCAGACTAATCCACGGTGGTGGATAGAGTTGAGACGGCGGAGAATCGACGGCCGTGCTGAAGAGTACACAAGGCTTCCATAGTCGAGCTTCGACTGAACAATGGCCTGGTAAAGGTGAAGCAGGACGGTACGATCCGCTCCCCATGACGTGCCACTGAGAACACGAAGAACGTTAAGGGATCGGACACAACGGGCAGCCAGATAGGACACGTGTGTGGACCAGCAAAGTTTCTGATCCAACATGAGTCCCAAGAATTTCGTAGTCTCCACGAAAGGGAGAGCAACAGGGCCGAGACGTAGAGAAGGTGGAAGAAATTCCTTGTATCTCCAAAAATTGATACACACAGTTTTCTCAGTGGAGAATCTGAAGCCGTTTGCGATGCTCCAGGAATATAGACGGTCAAGACAGCGTTGGAGAGAACGCTCCAAGAGACACGTCCGCTGGGCGCTACAATAAATTGCGAAATCGTCAACAAAAAGAGATCCGGAGACGTCGGCTGAAAGGCAGTCCACGATCGGATTGATTGCAATGGCAAAGAGCGCCACACTCAAGACGGAGCCCTGTGGTACCCCATTCTCCTGGCAAAAGGTATCTGACAAAACAGAGCCCACCCGTACCCGGAACTTGCGATCCGCCAAAAACGCTTGAATGAAAAGAGGAAGGCGGCCCCGAAGGCCCCATCTGTGCAATGTGCGGAGAATGCCCGCTCTCCAACAGGTATCGTTTGCCTTCTCCAAGTCGAAGAACACGGCTACTGTTTGACGCTTCTTTAGAAAGTTGTTCATAATGAAGGTCGACAACGTAACGAGGTGGTCAGCAGCAGAGCGGTGTCGACGAAAACCGCATTGGATATGAGTCAGGAGGCGGCGAGATTCGAGGAGCCAGACCAACCGAGCGTTAACCATGCGTTCCATCACCTTACAGATGCAGCTCGTCAGAGAAATGGTGCGATAACTGGAAGGAAGGTGTTTGTCCTTCCCTGGTTTGGGGATGGGGACAACAATGGCTTCACGCCAACTTGTGGGAACATGACCTTCAGTCCATATGCGATTGTAGGTACGAAGAAGAAAGCACTTGCCCGCAGGAGAGGTTCTTCAGCATCTCAATATGAATGGAATCGGGCCCGGGAGCAGAAGACCGGGACAGGGCGAGAGCACGATCTAGCTCCTGCATGGTGAAGGCGGCGTTATAATTTTCATGATTAAAAGAGCAGAAAGAAGGCGGCCGTGCCTCCTCTACCTGTTTGCGAGGGAGAAAGGCAGGTTGGTAATGGGCAGAGCTCGAAACCTCCGCAAAGAAACGGCCCAATGCGTTGGAAACATCAGCGGGGTCCACGAGGACTGCGTTCTCCACGGTCAGGCCAGGAATCGGGGAGTGGACCTCGATGCCGGACGAACGGCGTAGGCCACCCCAGACAACAGTGGAGGGAGTAAAACGGTTAAAAGAACTAGTAAAAGCTGTCCAGCAAGCTTTCTTGCTGTCGTTTATGATACGACGGCACTGCGCTCTCATACGTTTGTAATTGATGCAATTCTCCAAAGTTGGGTGGCGTCGGAAGGTGCGTAAGGCACGGCGTCGGGCTCTAAGCGCATCGCGGCAGGCTGCAGTCCACCAAGGGACCTGGACACGACGTGGAGAAGAGGATGTACGAGGTATGGAACGTTCAGCAGCAGTGAGAATAACCTCTGTGAGGTATTCGACCTGACTGTCACAGTTGGGAAAATGCTGATCGTGAAAAACAGCCATGGAAGAATAAAGCCCCCAGTCGGCTTTAGAAATGTTCCAACTGGTGGGACGTGGAGATGGGGAATGATGTAGGAAGTGGATGATACAAGGGAAATGGTCACTCGAGTACGTGTCAGAAAGTGCATACCATTCAAACCGACCGGAAAGCTGAGGAGTGCATATTGCGAGGTCTATATGGGAATAAGTGTGTGTTGTGTCAGAAAGGAAGGTCGGTGCACCGGTGTTGAGGCAGACAAGATCGAGGTGGTGGAGAAGGTTCACCAAAAGGGAGCCTCTCGGACAAGGTGCCGGAGAGCCCCATAGGGGGTGGTGGGCATTAAAGTCGCCTACCAACACGAAAGGTGAAGGGAGCTGGTCAACAAGGTTTAGCACATCTGCCCTAGTAAGGGCAGATGACGATGGTGAATATATATTACAGAGGGAGAAGGTAAATGTGGATAAGGTGATGCGGACGGCAACTGCCTGTAGGTGAGTGTGCAAGGAAATGGGATGGAAATAGACGTCGTCTCGAAGGAGCATCAGAACCCCTCCATGGGCTGGGACACCTTCCACGGGTGGCAGGTCGAACCGCACAGAGGTGTATTGTGGAAAGTCTGCACGATCACGTGGACGCAGCTTAGTTTCCTGGAGGCAGACTAGAAGCGGGCAGTGCAACCAAAGGAGTAGTTTTAACTCCTCCCGATTAGAACGAATGCCGCGAATGTTCCATTGAAGGAGCGCCATGATAAAAATGAGAGAAGAAATAAGGATAAAAACCAAGTAGCGAGCGGGGTCACCTCGACGGCCGCTGAGGACCGGATTTCGAGGGAGCACTGCTATCGCTGTCTGGGGGCAAAGGGTCATGTTCCATTGGTTCGACCGACGCGCCTGCCACCTCCCTGAGTTGATCAGGAGGGGCAGTTTCCACCGCCGGTAAAGGGCCGGGCGCCCAGCAAACGGAGCGTCCCGGTGAAACAGAAGACGGCCGAGGCCGGCAACTGTTGGGCGGCGTGACGGATGGGTCACGCCTCGGCGGGGAAGGAGAGGAACTCTTTTTCTTGTCAGCTCTTCTGGAAGAGTGACGGCGGGAAGAGGCAGTTGACGGTTGGGAAGCCTGAGAATGCAGAAAATCCTCACGGACGGGTTCCTTTTTTAAGGTCTGGGCATCTTGTTTAGGTGCTCGCGGTTTACTAGAGTTTGACGAAGACTGTACCCTAGAAGCAGCAGGAGGAAGCGGGGACGTGGAACGGGCAATCTTCGGGCTGGCGGATCACACAACTGTGTCAGCGAAAGTCAAGTCACATGTCTGGGTACTGGAATCCTTGGTAGGTCGAGTTGAGGTGAGTACCTTACTGTATGTACCCGCTGGGAGGACAGTGGGCTTTCGACTCGCCAACAACTTTCGAGCGGCAGATGTTGATACCTTCTCTGTAACCCGAATTTGCTGGATTACCTTCTCATCCTTGTATACAGGGCAGTCGCGAGAGGAAGCCGCATGGTCACCGTTGCAGTTTAGGCAGTGAGGGGACGGAGGTGGGCAATCCCCCTCATGGGCGTCTCTACCACAAGTGACACACTTTGCTGCATTTGGGCAATGTTCACGGGTATGGTTGTACCTGTGGCACTGAAAACAGCGCGTTGGGTTAGGTACATAAGGTCGGACGGAGATGACTTCATACCCTGCTTTGACCTTCGACGGGAGGTCAACTCTGTCGAACGTCAAAAACACAGTACGAGTCGGTGTCAATTGGTTATCGACCTTTTTCATCACCCTGTGGACGGCTGTCACACCCTGATCGGACGTATACGATTGGATGTCTTCATCAGACAACCCGTCAAGGGATCTCGTAAAAACTACCCCCCATGACGAGTTGAGTGTGCGGTGCGCTTCTACCTTAACTGGAAACGTGTGCAACAACGTAGTACGTATCAGTTTTTGGGCTTGGAAGGCACTTCCAGCAACAATGTGCCATTGCGCTGACGTGAACAGGTTTTAACAGGGCCAGCAATTGCATCTACACCTTTCTGTATAACGAAAGGATTGACAGAATTTAAATCCTTTCCGTCGGTGCAAGAGACAACCAGAAATTTAGGTACATTAGGCAGAGTCTTTTTAGGCTGAGGCGAGTCTAACTTACGTTTGTGGGTCAACGTCACGAAAGAAGATAAGGAAGTCATTGCGGAAGTGTCCCCCGTGATTACCGGCGTCTCCGATGGCGCGCTCCTTCCTAGTGGGGGCCCTCTCCGAGGGCTTACCCGCCTTAGGTGATTGTTCACACCTCAGGTCACACCTCCCGAGAACTGACGGAGGGACCAATCGGCACGTTCGGAAGGTACCAGCTCGGGTAATCACCCCTCCCTGGGCCTGGCCTTTACCAGGGGGTACGTACGTGCCCTACTTGTCTACCCGGGGCGGGGAATTACGCGTTACCCCGTCACCTGCTACGCACGATAATGCGTGGGTCGGCCTTCAGACACGCACAGGGAGGAAAAGAAGAAGAGGTTAGGAAATGAAGAGAAAGAAGGAAGAAGTGTCTCAAACGCCGAAGCGGAGACTAATGAGGAGAAGAAGGCTAGGAGAGTACAAGGAGAGAAAGACAGAAAACAAAGGGTAAGAAAGGAAGGAACGAAGGAAGAAAAACCACAACAAGAACCACCGTAGCTCACGAAATATGCCCGTCTCCGGGCGAAGGCATAAACCGGGAGGGACAGTGAAGCAGCCTGGGGCAGAAGAAAGGCTGCTCCGGCTCGGGGCCCCGTGCGCGCCACACACATACCCACAAAAGAACTGTGGGCCCCCTGGGCGGACAGTCTTTTCAGAGGTCTATGTGCATCCATTAGAAAATTTTGTCTGAAGTGGAACTAAGCAACTGTTAAATATGTAGAAATTTTGTAAATCTGAGCCAAAGGATTTTTATAAAAGAGACTAAGAAATCATTGCCCAGTATTAAATATCAAGATTACAACATAATGGATATGCTGAAATTATGTAGTTGGGGGGGGGGTGTTAGAGAGAGAGAGAGAGAGAGAGAGAGAGAGAGAGAGAGAGAGAGAGATATTTTAATTAGACTTAAATAGTGCAAAATAATTTGTCTACTCACATTCATCATAAAACCCATATATCCTATTGATACTGGCACATTCATGATTTCCTCTCAATAGGAAGAAGTTTTCTGGATATTTAATTTTATAAGCAAGTAAAAGGCAGATTGTTTCTAAAGACTGCTTTCCTCTGTCTACATAATCGCCAAGGAACAGGTAATTCGATTCTGGTGGGAAACCACCATATTCAAATAATCGCAGGAGATCATAATATTGCCCGTGGATGTCACCTGCAATGAAAGTAGTGAGTGAATAACAAGTAAAAAAAGTCCACATAAAATATTTTGCAATTTTAATTATCAGTCTTGGTGACATCTTATTTCAAACATCAATGAAATATCAGATTAACTATTCATCATCAATAACCTACATAGAGAATTTACAATTCAAACACCCTATGTACTCACCGCAAATCTTAAGAGGTGCTTCTAACTCCAACAAAATTGGTTGAGAAAGAAATATCTCTCTTGATTTCAAACACAGACCTCTTATTTCACTTTCTGTCAGCTGTACATTCTTGCCAGGACGAGCACCTCGCACTGCAGCAAGAAATTAACAGTTAGCACTTCAGAATAGCAGAAATTTTAATTATGTCATTTAAAAATATTCTGCAAACTCTGAATGTAAAAGTTAGCAACATCACACAAATTACATTACCCTTTCTTAAAATTTTTTTTTTTTTTATTTTTATTTTTATTTTTTGAAGTAAATTACAATGTAATTAAGTAGTCTAATAAAAATTAATTTGGCTGCTTGACCATTTTTATATATTTTCCTTATTTTATATATGATGACCATATAATTTAAAGTTCAGGAAAAATTACTAACAGGAAAAATATACGTAAAAAAATAGATGAAGTACACTTACCAGGCGAAGGGGCACAGGCAGTGATAGCAACAAATAAACACACACACACACACACACACACACACACACAAACAAGCTTTCGCAGCCTAGCTGCTTCGTCAGGCAGAAGGGAAGGAGAGGGGAAAAGGAAATAATGGGGGTTTTAAGGGACTGGATAAGGTGTCATTCCAATCCCGGGACAGGAAAGACTTACCTTGGGGGGAAAAAGGAGGGTAAACAAATACACCCCCCCCCCCCACACACACACACACACATTTACACAGACGCAAGTACACTTAGGCAGACATACTGTTGAACTGTAGAAAGCAAAGAAGTTAGAAGTTAGTCAGAGATGCCACTTGAGGCAGAGGCTCTGTCCAGAGAACAGATGTTAAGATGGTGGGTGGGAATTCTAATTTAGCGGAGGTTGACACCAGGTGGGCAACGGGAAGAGAGAATAAGCTGAAGGGCTAGTTCCCATCTCCGGAGTTCTGAAAGGTTGGTGTCGGTGGGAACTATCCAGATAACCCAGACCGTGTAACACTGTGGCAAGATGTGCTGGTCGTGCCCCAAGGCGTGTTTAGCCACAGGGTGATCCTCATTACGAACAAACACTGTCTGCCTGTGACCATTCATGACAGTTTGTTGCTGGCCATTCCCACATAGAACGCTTCACAGTGCAGGCATGACAGTTGGTAAATCACGTGGGTGCTGTCGCAAGTGGCTCTGCCCTTGATTGTGTACACCCTCCGGGTTACGGGACTGGAGTAAATGGTGGTGGAAGGGTGCATAGGGCAGGTTTTACAACGGGGCGGTTACAAGGGTAGGAGCCAGAAGGTAGGGAAGGTGGTTTGGGGATTTCATAGGGGTGGACTAGGAGGTTAAGGAGGTTAGGATGGGCGGCGGAAAGACACTCTCGGAGGAGTAGGGAGGATGTCATGAAGGATGGATCTCATTTCAGGGCAGGATTTTAGGAAGTCGTATCCTTGCTGGAGAGCCACATTCAGAGTCTGCTCCAGTCCCGGAATGTATCCAGTGCCAAGAGGGGCACTTCTGAGGTTCTGTGGAAGGTTCTGAATTTGGGGGATGAGGAAGTGGCTCTGGCAATTTGCTTCTGTACCAGATCAGGAGGATAGCTGCGGGATGTGAAGGCTGTTACTAGGTTATTGGTTCAGGGATTCAGGACTGGAGCAGACTCGTTTGCCACGAAGACCTAGGACCGGCTCGTCAATAGACACAAAAATAAAAATCACACTCAAACACACATACAAGCTTTCGCCACCACTGGCAGCTTCTTCAGGAAAAAGAGGAAAAAAGGGGAGGAGAAAGGGAAGGATATGGGTTTCAAGGAAGTGGAAAAGGAGTCATTCCAATCCCAGGAGTGGAAGGACTTATCTTAGGGGACAAAAAAGAAGGTGTACACACACACACACACACACACACACACACACACACACACACACACACACACACACACACCCAAACAAACAAAAAAGTGTTAGTGTGTGTGTGTGTGTGTGTGTGTGTGTGTGTGTGTGTGTGTTCTATTTATTTGTGCTGCTGTCACACCTGTGCTCCTTCACCTGGTGAGTAATCTTCGTCTATTATAACACACGTATTTTTATAAAAAATTTAATTTTTTGAGTTTAACAACTGGTAACAGAATTACATTATTGCTGTTCATTAGAAAGTGCATAGCGAAAGAGACATGAAAACATTTAAAACTATTTCAATTAATCTGTCCTTAAAGTTAATAGTTTAAGAAGTTGGTAATGCACTTATTTACAACAATTGACTTAAGATTACAAAGTACCAGTACACAGTGTGTGATCAGTTTAGTGAGCAATATACAGAAAATAAATGCAACAAATGTTCTAAAATGAGTAAATTTCCACTTCAACATGATGAAAATAACTTCATGTGTTGGAAGCAGCAGGAAAACAGGAACGGAAAGTCTGAATGACTGAGGAAAGAGGGTACAGTGGGTGACTGCGTTAATCTAACAAGCTAACTACCTTATTTCCTTCATCACACATTTGCGAAGAGAAATAAGGGCCCAAGTTTTAACATTGAGACAAAATGTAATTGTAAACAAAACAAAAAAGTTGTCAGCCAAATAGATTTCTCAGAAAACTGTCACCAAAGGGCAGAATGAAATTCGACATGCATATTGGTCCCACAAACCTATTACTTTACTGTTTGTGCATGGTCTCATAAGTGTCTTATGTATAGTAGTGGCATCTGACCAAGTGCAACATGTACTTCCATACAAATAAATTGGAACTCACTGAAAGTGAATGGGGCAAGTTTTCTCTGATTTAAATATTCAGTGAGAGCTGCCAGTCATTTTAAGCAAAAATTTACATTGCAGAATATAACTCAAAGTGTCATGGCCATCTTTTGCAACTGGCCATGGAAAGGAAGTATTTGATATTGGTCAGACAATACATTTGCCTGTACACAAATGACTGGTGGTGTAACTGCAGAATTTTGAAAATTTCATGAGAGTAGAATCTATGAATGATGGGAAAACAAGTGCTTGAGTGTCAAGAAAATAGTCACACTAAGTACTTAAACGGTGTATTTGTACATAAGCAATTCCAAAACTCCACATATCAACTATGTAAGAGTAATTAAGCAAAATATCATTGTAAACCTTTGGCTTCATCAAGTGATGGGAGAATCACTGACTTTACTAATGATATTGAGGATCAAGAAATGGCTTACAAGCAAAGGATGGTGACAAAAATATTGATTCAACTGAGTGTAAACATTCTTGGGTGCTGGTACAATATACAAAGAAGAAAGTACATTGTCAGAAAAAATCCATTTAAGATTTCATATGTAAGGTTTCCTTACTGACTATGAAGAAAAAATACCAGTCTTTATGGCCTACTGTAATTTAAGATTTTGTACCACAATAATATTGTGGAAAGTGCTTCCAGAATCAAACTGATGTTGTGGTCTTCAGTCCACAGACTGGTTTGATGCAGCTCTCCAAGCTATCCACTATCCTTTTGAATCTGCTTACAGTATCTGTGCCTTGGTCTCCCTCAAGATTTTTACCCCACACACTTCTTTCTAATGCTAAACTGGCAATTCCTTGATGTCTTAATGTCTCTCACCAATCTATCCCTTCTTTTAATCAGGATATACCAGAGGCTCCTTTTCTCCCAAATATAGGTTAAGCACCTCATTACTTACATCATCTACCAAACCAATTTTCATCATTTGAAACACCACATTTCAAAAGCTTCTATAATTTTGTCTGAACTCCTTATCCACATTTCACTCCCATACAATGATACACACCACACAAATGCTTTCAGAAAGAACTTCCTAACATTTAAACTAATATTGGATGTTAAGTTTAGTTTCTTTAGAAATCCTTTTCTTCCCAAAGCCATTCTGCATTTTATATCTCCTCTACTTCAGCCATCAGAAGTTTTTTGCTACCCAAATAACAAAACTCATTACTACTTCTAACATTACCTAATCTAATTCCTTCAGCATTGTCTGACTTGCTGACACTATATTCCATTATCCTTGTTTTACTCTTTTTGATGTTCATCTCATACCCTCTTCTCAAGACACTGTCCATTCCATTTTATTGCTATTCCAGATCCTTTGCAGTCTGACAGAATTACTATGTTGTCGGCAGACATTTTCTATTTTGCTTTTCTTAGCTGTCTTATTTAGCACAGCTTTCTCACTTTTACACCTTCCATACATCATGTCACCCTCACAACATGCCTACCTTGACTCGACCAAGTTTATTTACATTCCCTTCGCAAGCATGCTTTCTTCCTAGCCAAATTACATTCCCACATTTTATTTACACCAGCTGGTCTGACATTTGGCATTACTCCAAAGGGCATCACACACAGTTCCCATCTCCAGCTGAAACCCATCCTTTCATCATGCCTTATACCAATTCCAATCAGAACAATCCACAGCCCTCACCCACCTAATCCTTTATCTATACACCAACTCCATCAATTAACATACCTGTTGACTCCTGTCCCCAACCAAAATCCTCAACCTTTCCACTCCCACAATCACACCTACAGTTCAGATCATCCTCCTACAGGCCAACTGAAAATTAGAACAGCATGCCACCCTCCACGTCAAAAACTGTCTAAGCCACTGGTTATCCACCTCCAGAAAAGCAATACACACTCCCTCAACAACCTCGCCAACAAAACCTCAAGCTCCTCTTACTGCACAGAAACCCAGTATCTCCCATCAACTCACCACGTCCAGCTCCACTCCTACCCCCCCCCCCCCCCAACCTGTAAATCCTAATCCACACAATCCGAAACAACATCCCAATTCAGTAGTCAACCTCTCTCCCAATCAGAAACCTCTGTCCTATCCAAAGGTCTTGCACCTTTAGCCCTACTCCCAAATTCAACCAAACAGCCCTTGTCAAAGGTTTACTGTTCTATAATCTTAGTCTTTGCTGGAGATATCACTTTGCCACGAAGAAAAATAATCCTACTAAGAATCCATCTCCCCAAGACATCATTCAAATTGAACCTTGCCTTAACAGTTCCATCCTCCATCACAGCGAGACCCACCCCCTCTTCCTCAAAATCACACTCTTCAAACATTTCAGGAATTCCT
Organism: Locusta migratoria; assembly: GCA_026315105.1. Classification (NCBI taxonomy): domain Eukaryota; kingdom Metazoa; phylum Arthropoda; class Insecta; order Orthoptera; family Acrididae; genus Locusta; species Locusta migratoria. The sequence continues at coordinate 259,097,242 of CM048751.1, read as the reverse complement.
TACTTCCAACCTTGCCTCTCAGTCTTTCCTGAGAAACCTTAACCCCTTTCCCAACATTACTGCAGCTGAATACCGAGCTATCTGTGATATGAAGACTGACCGTTCCATTGTCATTATCCCGGGTGACGAGGGATCCACGAGTATGTGGCCCAGGGACTGAGTCACTACATACTGTTGTCAAGGCAGTCCCATTCCTGATGTCCAGGCAGAGCTTCAAGGATTCCTCAGATCCTTAGGCCCACTACACAACCTTTCACCTGAGTCCATCTTCATGACCCCACCACTACCTTCTACCTACTACTAAAAATTAAAGACATCTAATCATCCAGGCCACCCCATCGTGGCCAGTTACCGAGCCTCCACAGAATGAAGTGCTGCCTACATAGACCAATACCTTCAACCCATTAATGTGCAGTCTTCTTCCATTCTTCATCGAAGACACCAACCACTTTCTCTACCAGCTGAAATCCTTACCCAACCAGTTACCTCCAGAAACTATTTATTCTACATCCTTTTACATAAACATCCTGCACACCCATGGCCTTGCTGTGATTGAGTAGTTCCTTTCATGCTGACCACCTACAACCCTACCTAAAACCTCTTATTACCCTAGCCAGCTTCATCATAACCCTCAATTTCTTCACCTTTGAGGGCCAGGAATACCAACAATTAAATGGAAGAGCCATGGGAACCAGGATGGTCCCCCTCATATGCCAACTTATTTATGGGACACTTAAGAGGCCTTCTTTGATACCCAAGACTGGCAATCCAAAGTTTGGTATGGATTTATTGCCGATATCTTCATGATATGGACTCTCAGTGAAGAACTACAGAATTTCCTCGCCAACCTCAGCTCCTTTGGCCCCATCAAATTCACCTGCCCCTATTCCATTTCCTCGATGCTGACCTCCATCTGTCCAATGGCCAGCTTCACACATCCGTCCACATCAAACCCATCAATAAACAATAGTACCTCCATAATGACAATTGCCACCCATTCCACATCAAACATTCCCTTCCCTATAGCTTAGTTCATGACAAATGAGTCTGCTCTAGTCCTGAATCCCTGAACCAGTACACCAATAACCTAATAACAGCTTTCACATCCCACAGCTGTCCTGATCTGGTACAGAAGCAAATTGCCAGGGCCAATTCCTCATCACCCCAAACCCAGAAGCTTCCACAGAAGAATCCCAAAGGTGCCCCTGATCACCAGATACTTTCCAGGACTGGATAAGACAATGTGGCTCTCCAGCAGGCATATTACTTTCTTAAATCCTGCCCCGAAATGAGATCCAACATTCATGACATCCTCCCCCCTTCAAAAGTGTCTTACCACTGCCCACTTAATCTTCATAACATCTTAGTTCCTCTTCATGAAATCTCCAAACCACCTTCCCTACCCTACCCTCCAGCTCTTACCCATGCAACCACCTCTATTGTAAAACCCGCCCTAGGCACCCTCCCACCACCGCTTACTCTCGTTCCATAACTCTGTGAAGTTGTACACAATTAAGGGCAGAGCCACTTGCGATAGCACCCACGTGATTTACCAACTGACAAGCGTTCTATGTGGGAATAACCAGTAACAAACTGTCCATTCGCATGAACAGACACAGGCAGACAGTGTTTGTTGGTAATGAGGATCACCCTGTGGCTAAGCATGCCTTGGTGCACGGCCAGCACATCTTGACATGTTACTACGTCTGGGTTATCTGGATACTTCCCAACGACACCAACCTTTCAGAACTCTTGGGACGGAAATGTGCCATTCAGCATATTCTCTCTTCCCATTGCCCACCTGATTTCAACCTCCAGTAATGTCAAATTCCCACCCACCATTCAATAACATGTTTGCCTCTGTTCTCTGGACAGAGCCTCTGCCTCGACTGGCATCCCTGCCCAACTTCTTTGCTTTTTACATGTCTGCTTTGGTGTTTATGGGTGTGCGTTTACCTTTCCTCCCCCCCCCACCCCCCCAAAAAAAAAGTAAGTCCTTCCACTCCCAGGATTGAAATCCCTCCATCCACTCCCTTAAAAGCCACAGCCTTCCCTTTTCCCCCTCCTTGCTTCCTCTTTTCCTGGTGAGGCAACAAATGGTTGTGAAAGCTTGAATTTGTGAGTGTGTTTACCCCGATGTGTACACAGGATGGAGGAAATTTGTATATATTTGCATGCTGAAATTTATGTGAAATGTGGATTGATACAGCTGACCCAATGATATTTTAATATTTTAAACATGAACACAATCTTTTGTGCTCTAATAGAAGCATTTTTTAGGTGGCTCCTGTCTTTTCCCTGCAATAGCGGACTCTGCAGGTTGTATAAAACCAAGTACAAGTGCTTACAGCTTATTCATAAACAAATGTTGAAACTTAAGAACACACATTATGAGGTTAACAGAATCATACTCTACCCAAGTTCATTTTACATCACCTTTCAAAAAATGCACAACACTAGGTTACACCTGCAGTAGGTCTATACAAGAAATGTCACATTTGATTGAGAATTTCCCTTTCCTTTTTATCACTTGCTTCCAGGAGGGGCATGCAGGTACCTACAGGAGTAAAGTGCCCTTTAATACATAGTTCCCAAGTAAACCTTGGGAACATACATAATTTCAATAATTTACCATGAAACAAAATTTACGACCACCACCCAAAACTCATGAATTGATGTTTTTCCCAGGAACTGCATACGAATTATGCTTTCATAGGCCTCTTAAAACGTGCCCTAAACTATAATTTATGCACAAGAACCACCACTTGTTAAATATGCCCAAGATGGAGGAAGTGTTACCACCACCCTTAAATTATGGCCCTGTCATAAGATAATTACAGTTTGCCAGTTCTCTTGATAATAAATGGTCACCAGGCTGACACAGACCTCTTATCTTCAACAAAAGATGGTCACATGAAGAATAAATCCTGGTGTATTTTTCCACCTCTGATGGGTTAGGACAAGCCTGTGACAGCACTGAAATAGGGGGTGAGGTGGACTGGGCAGGATTTGCATCAGGAGGTTCGTTTGAAGAGCTGCATTCATGCTGCAGCGCATGCGCAGTACGAAAAGCCGTGTTTGAAGAGCTGCAGGCGCCGCTCCTGCAGCCTGCCTGCAGTCTGCCGGCTGTTCGAAGAGCTGCAGGCCTGCAGCTCATGCAGGCAGGAGCTACAGGAGGAAATTCTCCCTGCAGCTCATGCAGCCGGACTCGCACATGCGCATAACTCTCGGGCTTGTAGTGGGAGTATAAGAAGCGCCTTTCCTCAAAGTTTTCGGAAGTCCACAGCGTTGTAGTATATAAGTGTACTACATGTTACTTCTGTCGTTCTGCGTTTCGTCTACTGTTTGTTAAAGGAAGTTCATTATTTGTTTGTGTATATTAATGTATTAGTATTTTATTTTATAAGTATTATTTTTGTTTGTATGAAATCACCTCTAAAAATTAGAAGAGCAAAATTGTCTATAATAGGTAATTCGTCTTATGCAGACTGAAATTAAAGACATTTGTTTTACACCAGACGTGTTTCGCTTTTTATTTTAAAAGCATCTTCAGTGAACTGTAAATGATATAAAGATTGTACAGTTTGTTTTGCATGCGTAGATTAAAAACAGTTTAAACAAACAACTTTGTGCACGTTAGTCCTATGCGTTTTTAAATTGATATTCGATCTACTCAAGGTGTTGTCTCTTCTTTCCATCTCACTACTGTTTTCCGTCTTGTTGTCTGATGATGTTTGGTTGCTGACGTGCATTTTCCGGTAGTGTACGGAACTTTTCGCCTGTTTTAACTGAAGTGATAATAAATGAAACGGAAGAAACACCACAAAAACAGGCGAAAAGTGCCGTACAAACCGAAAAACACACGTCAGGAACTAACCAACCCAGCCAACAAGTCGGAAAAACTGCAGTGAGATGTAAATAAGAGACAACACTGAGTAGACCGTATATAAATTTAAAAAACACATAGGCCTAATGTGCATACACTTTTTTAAAAACTGTCTTCAATCTATGAATATAAACAAACCTTTACATCATTTACAGACCACAGAAGATGCTTTTAAAATAAAAATCGAAACGCGTCTAGCGTAAAAAAAAGTCTAATTGCAGTCAGCATAAGCTGGATTACGTAATATACTTTATTTTAATAGCCGCTGCGGAAGATGGCCACACAACCAAATATAGTTAAAAGAGCATTTGCCAATTCCATTTGTTCCAAATGTTGAGCGATTCAGATTTTGTGTCCAGTGATGACGATTTCGATGAAATTTTGCGCCGAAATATAAGGCAGAAAAGTGAATATGTGGTTCCGCAGTATTCGGAAGATGAATTTGTAGAACATTTTCAGGTGTTTTATTATTATTCTCGTAAAACTCTTAACGCTAATGTGGCGTCCGTGCTCCACACCGATTCCTGTGTAGGTAGTTCCTATTCTTTTGCAGGTAACTGTACAGGTACAAGAGTATGTGCGGATTTGGGAGGTTGGAACTTTAAAAATTCCGCGCCTGCAAATAAAGGAAGACTTAATATGGAAATTTTCAAACTGGATTACACGGAAATAAAACTATTACACTAACACTTCAATTCCTTAAACGTAAGAAAGTAATTTACTTTTAGACGCTGGCACAATAAACCGCTCTCTTATGCTACACAGAACAAGTGAGCACACACGTGATACGCAAACTGCAGGCTGCAGGTTAGTATTCGAAGAGCTCCGGCAGCATGCACAGCATGTGCCGTCATCCTCGCAGCGCATGCGCAGTAGTGCCTGCATTGCTGCTGCAGGATCTGCATCCATGCAGCTCTTTGAACCAACCTAGGGTATTTGATCCCTGTGGTAAAAGGTTACGACTGGTAGTGGCTTAGGGGTGGACTAGAACAGGTCTCTCCAACTCCAGCACTTAGTGCTTGCGCGCCCCAGTGCCGCACCGTGAGGCCCCTGTGCTTTCCCCCCACCACTCTTGCCTCACCATGTCACAGCACGCTTGTGATAGAACGCTCGCCATTGCATCCTCTTGGATACACTGAATATCTGTTCTGAACCTTATCAAATAGTACAATGTTAATCTTGCGAAAGTTTAGCATGAGCACAAAAGTTTCGTATTTGTGTGTAAAATGTTTTAATGCTTAATAGTAAGATTTTTTAAAGTCTGATTGGAAACCACAATGCTTAATATAACACTGTACCATAAATATAAAAGCACAGTCACTACGAAAATAAACATTCTGTAACACGCTAGGGGATTGAAGGGACAGGCAGAAGGGAACAGATTACTAAATTAAAAGCACTATTGCCACGATCTGAACAAAAAATATACTTTTTTTTTAATTGTACTTATGGCCACATCCGGGAGTACACAGTTATTACATTAAAATTTCTAAGATAAGTTTGAAGAAATAAAACTTCACTCAAAAGTTTTTGTGATACCTCTTTCTGTGCACAGAGGATGCCCCATCTAGTATCCAAATTTGAGCTGACTGAACTACAGACAATTCAATTTCGACAGACCACTATTACCATTAGTCTACAGTACTTATTTAAATTCCTTTATATATAGCCTTTGATGAACAAGAATTCGCTGCGGCGGAGCGCATTGAGGCGCTATGCTACAATACGCAAGACCGTTCCCCCCTCAGACATGGATGTTTGTATTGTCTTTAGTATAGGCCTAAGACAGTTCAGAAGTTTAGGGACTGATGACCCTGCAGTTAAGACCCTTAAGCTTAAACATTTGAACAAGAATTCCTGAGGATTCATGTCCTTGCCCTAAAATGTGTTGCAATAGTCTGAGCAACGTTCCTTTGTTAACAAATGTTTCCAATTATGAATATTAACGAAATAAAAACAAGGTCAAGTTTAATGAATTGTTGCAAGCTTTATTTCGAATTATAACTGCCAAAACTATGGTACCTAATATGAGAAAAATTAGTTTCTTCAATGCGATGCCAAAGATCAACAAAGAAGGTTGAAGTTTGTATAAAATAAGAAGCACAGTAAAAATTTCTACCTATAAATAAAAATTGACATTATTATTGGCTTTAACAATTCGCAAACACGACGACTCTCGCCTTGCTCACTCCGTCAACATATTATTCTACTACCTCTGCACTGACAGCGCTGTAACTGCCTCTCATGGCCCACAGCACCGGCACTGCAGTAGAGCACCGGTGCTTTTTCTCAGTGCTCGCGAAGCGCCAGAGTTGGAGAGGACAGGACTAGGACGATTTTGGATGGCCAGTAGAACACTTTAGGATAGGTCTGAAAGATCTTTCATTGTATGTCTCATTTTTGGGAATTATACAAAAAACTCCAAAGCCTTTGTGTGATTTATAGTTGCTCCAGTCCCATGCAGTATGCGGTGACAAGTGGGACACTTCTGTGTGGCTGGTTATTGGTGGTGGACAGAGGATTCTTGTGTGGGGCTGGAAATCTTTTGCAGACTAGGTCAGAAGGATCATGTCTTAAGGCCTTCAGTTTATTGAGTAAGCAAGCGACTTACATCACTGCAAATTGTGCAGCCATGAGTGAAGTGGCTGTATTTGAGAGGGGGTTTTGATATGGAATGGATGGAAGCTGTTAACATAAAAGTACTGTTAGTAATTGGTAGGTTTAATGCGGACAGAAGTGTGGAAGGAGCCATCAGTGAGGTGTAGGTTAACACTAGCTGGGCTGAGGACCAAACGAAATTGATAGAGGGAGTTTGGGATGTGAAGGAATGAAAATGTTAAGCATATTGTTTCTACTAATTCAGGTTGAATATTTTACAGTATAATTTGTTCTTGTGAAAAACTTTGGTACTTTTGTGTTCTTTTCAATAAGTACACATTCTCAGCTTTTGGTAAAAAGTTACATTTTGAAGTAGCCTAGAAGATATTTTGGGGGAATTAGGCTATGCAAGCTACACAGTAAGGCAACTGACAGCACAAAGAAGGACCATTTATATACTTTTAGGGGATGATCCAAATAGTAATTTCAAAGAATTTCATAATTATAAAAAGCAAAAATGTGAATTTTTCCATTACTTCAGGCTCATCATAGACCTAAGGTGAGAAGCAATTTGTTTACATAGCACTAACTTTATTCACTAAACTGGCCACTCATTGTGACTAATTCAATATGAAATGAAAGGAAAAGAAAAGTATATGGGTCATTTATAGGAACTGATTCCAGCCGTCAGTTTTGACCTGTGACAGTGCAGTAATTTTGAGGTATGCGCACTTTTGTAGAATGCGTGAGTAATTATGTGGTGGCTGCGTTAAAGACAACAGTTTGTTTACAAACAGAACAGATTATAGATTATTATTTTTGTTTAAAAAGTGATCTGTAGCTTCCCTCTGATGGTAAGGTATAGGTTAACAGAGGTTTCTTCCGCATGTGAGCACTGAAGGTGCTAATTTTTGGGCTTAGAGCTGATCTTTGGTACATTCTGTTATCTGTAACATATGAGGATAACATTATTTATTTACAATACAGAAGTATACATGTTTTCTGACATGATATCATGGGTCAAAGCAGACAGGTGTAATCACATCGTAAAATATTGCCAAGTAAAAATTCTCGTACACAGATTCACCGAGAAAATGGCTAGCCTACATCAGGTACTGTGCTTTTTGTTCCCGCAGCTAAAATGAATGAAAGGGAAGTTCGAAAAAGATGCTCTTGGAAAATCATTACAAAGCTAGTTCCACAAAATTTGTTCATTTTCTACATAAACAAGTTTACCAGTTCCAGTGTATGCAACTTTTGTCTGAAGACATTCAAAATTCAGTCCATCTACCTCTATCCAAAACCCATCTGCCCTCTTCCGTTTTCCATTTCCTCCTCCCTCCACTCTGTCCACATCTTCAAACATTTTTTATTTCCCTAGTAGTACCCACTAAACAATAGAGAAGCCAAAAATGTGTTGCTCTTACAGAAAAGTAAATTATAAACACCAAAAATTGTATGTTACAGACTTCATTACTATGACTTTTTGCTTTCCACTGTTGATAACCTGACAACTGGCATCATTACTCTAACAATATCACAGAAGTCAGCCTTCAAGACTATTCACAGGCTGGCCTGTGGTAAAACCATCTCTGCTAGAGTTTTCTTTCTGGTAGAAAGTCTTTCATTCTGTGAAATTTTTCTATATAAAAAGAATATCTGTTTTCCTCATTTGATTATGGTCTGCTTGATATGTGTGTTACTGCAGGTTACATTGTATGACACTTCTTCCCAGGCTCTAATGCTTATGTAGGCATCAAAGGTTAATGGCGCTAAATCAGATGACCAATAGGTCTAATGTTTTGTAATGACAACTTCAATTAAAACAAAAATTATTTTTTCTAAACAGACAAGGGTACATACAAGAACATGTGAACCATAGAGCAGGTACAGTATTGATTATTTACTTTTTTTTATCTGTTCTGAATGTAAGCACTAAGGCCACTGAGAACCATCTGAAAGTTTTACTATTACTGCAAATTAACCATTTTAAATATCCCTACAATTTTTGATTTTTTAATGCACAATAGGAAAGTAATGCCTTAGTTATAAACAACTCACTTTTACCACTCTCCATGGCTTCATATAAATGACATTTTTAACATATGTGGCAAAGCTTGTTTCAAAGTATCAAACTCACTGGCTTCCTCACAGATATTAAGAATCTGCACTACAGCTTTCATGCTCACATTTATATCAATCATGTTGCCACAGCAGAAATTTTAACAGAGGGAGCCTAGTACAGACCCCTGTCAACATTTCAGTAAGTTACATATGAACTTCCTTTCTTGCAGGTGAAACAATACCAAAATTCATTAAATCTGTAACTTAAGCAAATCAAGACAACTTATAATGGAATGAACCAGGCTGTGCAATATACATTCTACATAAGTCACGGCTAAACTGCAGTGTTGCCCATGCACTGCAAATGTTGGCAACACTACAGAATATCTATGTATACACCACAGCAATCAACCATAGAGCAAGTATAGCATGTTTTATTTGTTGTATGTTCTGTACAAAACTGATCATTTTCAGTGAATCAAACACAGTCTTAAGATTACCATTGTTTCTTTCAATATACCGTGCGTGAACAGAAAACTGGTCATGCCATAAGCTCACTACCAAATGGTCTCAGATGTAACTTCACTACATTTAGGCCTACTGGGTACTAAACCACAGTACAGTTTCACTTAAAGCAACAGCATAGCTTACTGAAGTTGGCAATGACTTTAATGCTCTCTGAAAACAACCCCACAACAAAATTTTACCTACCATTCTGGCAACCTCTTAATTTTGTTGGCATTAAGATTTATACAATCTTTGACAACACGTTAATATTCTTAGGTATGCACATATAACTGCTTGCATTTCATACAGACCGTTAAGTAAATAATGCTGATCCTGCTCTATGGTTTACAGGTTCATGTATGTACCCTTGTCTGTTCAGTAAAAGTAACTGCCCTCTTCAGATGGAAGATTTCAAGACCAAAGATTTGTGTTGTCACTTGACTGCCTAATCTGAACGTAGAACAAGTGCCAACAATCACATGCCACCAGGATGTTAAGCAAAATTTAACCACAGAATGACAAATTATTCATTTATTTACTTCATAGTAGACATTTCAACATCTCAGCTGTTCCACCGTTTTATAATTTACTGGCCAACTAATTCAACACACAAAGCCTTGGCACTGACATTTCTTAAATTGACATGTTAATGTTAACCTAGTGTTTCACACTATGAAAGTACGGGCAACATAACTATATTTGTAAATAATTGTTCCAATGATATGGTCGAGTTCGTTTTATGCAGGGCTACCATTATCCAATCAGTAAATCCTCAAACTAAACAGCTGCCACAAATATCGCAAACCACACTGCCAACAGAGCAAAATTTAACCGAAATTTTCTTCAAATTCTTGGGCGACATCAACATTTTGACATGCGTCATTTAGCATTAAAACTATGCCTCCAAAATGATTAAAATTATCCTTGACAAATATTCTTGCTCGTATGTAGCCAGCCTCTCGACAAGGAATATCACATACCACGAAAAAGGCAAGAAAATGAATGTGGCTGCCAAATTGAAATTCCATGCATTAAAGTAACATACAGATTTGAGTAAAATCCGGATAACTAAAACCGAAAAATCCGAGCAAATGTAGGCGCCCAATAGCGTAGCCAAGGTCTGTGACTGATAAGCCTTAAATAACACGTTTTCATACGTAGGCTTTCATTCGGCCATTAACAGTACAATGTAAATCCATAGAAACTGACGTTCTATACACATTGAATGATGTCCCTTACGAATATACGGTAGTTTCGAGAAGTACGCTGACATATTTTGAATAAGCGCGCGCGCTGGAATCCAAATACCTTTATTTTTTATTTTTTTTATATAATTCTAAGTTGCAGCACAGTTCATGTGGAGGCTAAAACAGGAACATTACAACCACTCGGAATTTCAAAACTGACCATTTGTGAAACGACTGCCCCTGACGTTAAGAACACACACTGGCAACGATGAAATAGACAAAGAAAGGAAACGAGTAACTTTGGCGCAAAGCTAACGGCTCTGCCAAATTTTCAGAAAATTACGTGAGCAGATTTACCATTCTCTAGAGAAACATGTGTTGTTTACAAACGTTGAATGCCAAATAGGCGACTTTCCCCCATGTTATCTGAAAAGTAGAGTTAAATTGACGAAACAATTTGAAACGTCAGTCAACCTAAGCAAAGCAAGAGAGAAACTTATTTACCTTCCAATAACCGTGCTATAATGCTGTCTATATTCAATTTATCCGTTTCAGCCATCAGAACTGGAATGCACACACAAAATAAAGTAGTTCACTCTCACGTATCTTAACGGAAGCTCTTTTAACGTACAGCTACGATTCTAACGTTGAACTACCATGAAAATCCTAAGATGGCGGAGAGACCAGATTGTTTCGTGACGTCAAGCATTGATGCCACCAAGGATGTTCGATATACGTTGCAAGACACAGAACGGAAGATATGGCAGTCAACGATATAATAACGAATTTAAAATCATCATAAAAGTGTACTGATTTTATGGATTGAAAGGCATTCCGAACATATAAATCAAGAACGTGCCAATAACTAGCAAACACAAAATCACATATATAGTCAGGGCGTTAAATTCATCGGTACGGTACGCAAAACTCAATTCATAGTTTCGCACTGTCCGTTACGTAACGTGACTTTCCGTTCCACCATAATATTACACATTCCATTTCCGATGACAGCATTCACACTGACATTCACTGGATCGTAATGTCCCTACTCGTCCCGCCAATGTTTTTTGAGAAGACAGTTTTCAAGGAAACATTTGCTTACATCGAAGTTAATCTATTTTCGTTGGGTTGTGCCACACGGCAATTTGACACAGCACCATTTGACTCACGTCCCGGACTGATTTGTATCTATACGAAGTAATTATGTACGGCCAATTTAACTTTGTGACGCCAATTATCCCAAAATAATATTAGCCACCATCTTTATTCCAAGGATTTCGACGCTTTGCTGTATTTGGTAGTTTCGTATATTTATATTTACGTATTATGAGTAATACACTTTTTAATTGTATACCATTTTAAAGATATTCTCTAAATATTTGGTTTTATAGTTCGCATCACATAGGTAGGTGGCCAAGTTTTCGGTCGTTTTGCACATCCCCGTCCATTACCGCAGTAGCAGCCAGTAATATTCTTTCGATAGGCACGTGGCTGACCCTTCGACAATAGATATAGGCTATGGTCGAAGGGCTCACCACGACTTACGCTATGTTTTTCCCGCAGGCTTCACTGTTGATCCTCGGCCATAGCTCCTCCCCTTCATGCTCTCTCTACCGCTCCACTTTCCTACATGAGGCCAAGTATAAAAATGATTTGTTGGGCCACAAAAGATAGTGAAACATCGGAATACACACTAAAATTTTGAGTCATTTTAAAATTTCGACATCAACCGTCTGCTTTAATCAAATATGTCGTATCTTATTTCATTATATCACAGATGGTTATATATATCATCGTTCTCTAGTATACCCCCAGCCTTCCCACTTCGCTCGGCTTGCGTGTTTTGGAGCACACATCAAGAAGTTACCGTCTTGGCCGCTGCGGCGCAGGTAGCGTGCCCTAAACTCGCGCTGCACGAACATTGTAATCAACAGTAGAAACTAAGTAAACAGTGTAATTTCTTGATGTTTGGCTGCCAGGCTAGTTAGAGTATCCTGAGGTATGGTCAGGGAATTACGGTGGATTGATTCCATAATAAGAAGGCATGAAATCGTAGTAGTTGTTATTAGAACACCATTACAGGGTTTGCAATAATCCATCTTCATGTTTCTTCACACGCACTCTCTAATTTTCTACCCCATTGGTATATCTGGTCCCATTAGTTACTTTTTATGATATTACCATACGTATATTACTTTAACACAATAACGTCTCATTACATGCTTTAATTTGTCAATATCAATGGTGTATTGTGGCACACACTGAAGTGGTAAAGCAAAAGGAGATTCATTTCACGAATTTCCCAGCAAAAGTTATGTCAGAGTCAGTGGCTGAAAGCAATATCAAGAGCAGATTTTTCGCCCAATTTCACCTTAGATCGAGTGTGGTATGTAGCCTTCATTTCCGAGAGGCTAATTATCGGTCTAGGTTATAAAATTAAGAAATTGCTGGATGCTGCTGTGCCTTCTGTTTTTCCTTCTTATCCAGCATATAAAGTTGTACAAGCAAAAGAAGTATGTAGAATTATTAAAAAAACAATGAACATCACATTCAAAAAACGAAAATATGAAAGCACTAAGGAAACCCATGATCAGAGCATTAATTTTAATGTCCAACTGCTCGAAAATGATGGCAGTAATAGTTGCCATTCTTCTAGTCACATACAATGTGATATTTTAGACGAAAAGCTGATAAAATTAGAACAAAATAAATTGTGTTAAATTGTGGAGGTCTAGAGTTAAACTTTTACATCTTGAAAAGAAATTTAATGAAATCACTCATGAGCTGCCAAATTTGTCAGCACTCAAGCTTATACAATATTAACTTCTTCAGTTGTCACTGTGTTGAACACTGCAAGGATTTTACAGTGCTCAAGTGAAACTTCAAAACATATGGAAAAATTAGGCATTGGTAATATGTAAAACAGTTATACCAGTCATCTTAAAAAACATTGGAGCAGAAGTGACTGAACGTTTGGAACGAGCAAAGTATCTAAATAGCAAACCCATAAATAGAAAAATAATTTGAGTGCAAAAAATGTCGTAAGTGCGCATAGCAGCAGACGGCCAGACTAGAGCATGCTTGCAGCACTCTGGTGGCGAATGTACTTCCTGACTTTCGGTGATTTTCCCAGAGTGGGGAGGTTGGGAGTATGCTAGAGGGTGATGTACATATGAAGATTACTATAGTCCACATCACATATGAAGGCAGCTCAGTTTTCAGCCTTTATGCACATCTCCCTCTATTACTGCACTGGTAGCCAATAATATTCATTCTCACGGAGCTTGGCTGGCCATGAGTTACGCGCAGTGTAGTCAACATCTGAAGCTCAAAAGTACCATCCCGGAATTTAAAATGTCCCTTTTCAGCAATGTCTCATGGCAAATAAAAGCAGGATATACATATTAAAAAAAAGAGTAGACAAAAAGATCCCTTTGTCCCTTTCTGAAAAATAATTGTCAAACTGTTCCACGATATGGGTCCAAACCGACAGGTTGGCATCACTGGTTATGCAATGTCTCTACCACAGGCTCAACTGTTGGTGCTTGGGCTTTAGCACCTCCCCTTCTCACTCCCCGTATCTCTCAGCCTCTAGGCGCAGGAGTGCCTTCCTTCAAAACGCCAACTATAGTCCCAATATTGTTGTTACTGTAGCAGAGGTAATATTTCAGAGAGTGCGTACATGTATGTCTGCACAATAGAAATTTAAAATTATATTTCAAATATGGCTATAAAATAATGTGTTTAATGATTCTTCAGGAAGTGTGAACTATATAATTTTTTTTATTAATTTTCGGTATTAGAAATTTTTGATGTAACGATATATATACAACACATTGATCTGGGAATTATTTCAAGTGGCATAAAACATCGATCGGTTTGCATTCCGTGATTTTTTTTTTTTTTTTGGCAATACATTAATCTGGGCACTGTCGTGAATGACATAAAACATAGACTTCTTTGCACACCAAGAGAATTTTTTAACAACAAATTGATCTGAGTACCATTGCGAGTGGTATAAAATATGATCAATTGTGAGGGTTTCTTTAATTTTATTTAACACAAAGATCTGCTATCATTGCGAACAACATAACATGTATCTGATTGCATTCTATGAGAATTTTTTTAAACAATACATTGATCTGAATCGCAGACAACATGGATATGTTCGAATCCCGTGACTTTATTTTAACAACAAATTGCTCTGGAAAATCATTCTAAGCAGCATAAAACATTATCTGTTTGCTTCCCATTACATTTATTTAAACAACAAATTGGTCTTGATATCTTTGTGAACAGTATCAAACATGGATTTGTTTGCATCCCGTGAATTTTGTTATTGTTAGTTTAGAATTACGTAGTGGGTATCACTATCTTCACCCAAGCAATATAGGTCAGGTCTAGTTGCCACTATCAGATCAGCACATTTGTGGTTCACACATGTCTATTGGAATAATGGTATCATAGGTTTCATTTTGGGTGTGTTAGAGCCAGGGCCGGCGCAAGCCTAACTGCCACCCAATGGGAAATGCAAAATTGCCACCCCCTCATAATAAACTGTTAATGATAAAGTCAGTTACTTTTATGACAGTTATTCACATGTTTTGATAATAAAAAGTATCATTGACAGTTATATAAAAGAGAAGAAAGTATATATTTAGACCTAATATACAAAGTTGGAAACGTTTTTATTGAAAATCTCGAAAGTTCTTCCTTAAAATACTATGAATTTCTAAACGAAACAACGAAAAACATTAGGACTAATACAAACTGTATATTTTTAAATGTAAATGGTTTTCAGAAATTTCCATTATTTCGATAATGACCTCAGATCTTTAAATTTCATCCAATGACACCACATTGTAACATTCACAGTCACGACATTCACTGATGTGAAAGCTATTACCAAATGAAAGTTACAACGACAGTAGCACTCCTAGTGATGAGCAAGGAGCCGCAAGAGTAATGTTTGTTTGTAATTACTTTTCTGTGTAATTAACCAAATAGTTTACCTAACTTCTGCGTTCCAAGCACTAGGAAAATACCGAGAGACATAAATAATCTATCTTCTACACTAATAATAAATCTGTAAATGTAGGTCTGTCGCTGTTCCCTTCAATCTTAAAAACTACTGGACGAATCTTCATGGAATTTTTACAGGAAACATGGGAAAAGTTTGGGTCAACATATAAGCATAATTTTATTAAAATCGGATCATGAAAAAAAAAAAAAGATATCGTAATTTTAAGTGTTTTCAGTAACCACCATGTCTGTTTTTTCAACTATTAAAAACCTCTTATTTCCAAAAATACTCACGAATTTGCATGGGGTTTTCACAGGTAAATTGAGCGTAACTGGGCAATATGTAGACTAGGTTTCATAAAAGTTGGATCGCTGGAAAAAAGAATATCGTAATTTCATTTTTTTTATCTACAGCCATAATGTCTGTCAGTCTCTTTGAACACGTATATCTCCAAAACTACGTGATGAATTTTCATGTGGTTTTCACACGTACCAGTAACTTTAAATCATCGTGCAGTTACATAAAGGCTTCAATAATTAAAATCAGATCACAGAAAATATAGATATCATAATTTAATCATTTGCTTAAAAGCCATCATGTATGTCTATTTGCTGAGGGTAATTTCCAAAAGTACTACACGAACTTTCATGGGTTTCCACAGGTAAATTGAGAGCAGTTAGGAGAGTAACATAGGCTTAGTTTCATCAAAATCGGATCAGAGGAAGGAAAGATATCGTAATTTGAAATTTTTTTGTATACTTAAAAGTATGGTGTAGTACAGTAAATCTCCAACAGTACTGCACGCAATTGCATTGGGCTTCATAGGTCACCTGAGACTATCTTGGCGCAACATATAAGCTTCATTTCATCAAAATCGGATCAGTGGAAGAAAAGATATAGTAATTTGTAGTTTCTGGTGTATGCAATGCTTGAACTGCAGCGTAGTATAGCAAAGATCTGAGAGAGGCGCTGTTACTGACATAGTATACCAAATAACTAATAGATGGCGATGCTGCGTTGTTTATTCTCATAACTAAAGTGAAATACTTTGAAACAAGGGCTATGATATTCCTTATGGCAGCTGTGTAGTGTATTGATGTTGGTAACGGCCGTTGAATCCTTTGTGAAAAATCAGTCGCATATAAAGAGGGGAATAATTCTCTGTGTTGATAATGAAATAAATAATTAATGTTGTTCCGATCAGTAAATTAATGATCCCCCTAAAGTGAATATTTCGTATCCAACGTTAACATACTGAATCGCTGCCACTGCAAGTAAAATTTAAGCCAGGTACATCAAAAGAAAATAACTTTTTTACTAGCTATATCCTGCATGCCTTGCAATGCCATGGAAATACAAAGTCTTTCTTTCCACGGATACTATCTGAATTAAAAACATAATGACATGCCTTTATGTCTATTGATCATCTAATTTACATACAAATATATGTATTTCCCTTTCTGATTTCGGTGTATCCTCATTACATTTGGAGTGTGTTCTGTTTAGGAATGCCTCAAGAACACTGTAGTACAGAAAAGGAGATAATGAGATGACGTTAGTTACATAGTACACCAAATAATTAATTATGGCGTTGCTGTGTTTGTTTCATTCTCATAACTATGGTATAATACACTACAAGAAGGGGTACTATTTTACTTAGGATGGTGGCGTTGTGCACTGATATTGGCAACAGCCATTGAATGCTTTTTCAAAAATCAGTCACGTAGAATAAGTGGAATAATTCTTTATCTTCATGAAGAAATAAATAATTTATGCTGTTCTGGTCAGTAAATCATCCTGTTAAAGCGAATAGTTCGTTGCCAACGATAGGAAACTAAACCGATGCCACTGCAAGTAAAGTTTAGTCCAGGTAGGACAGAAAAAAATATTTTTTTTCTTCCTAGCTGTATTCCATATGCTTTGCAATGTCGTGGAAAGAAAAGAAGTGCATCTTTTCATGGGTATAACCATTAAAATGTATATAGAGTAGAAATATCTATGGAGTGAGCATTGGCTTCTGTACTTCTTCTAAACATTAAGCTGGAATTACCAAGTGATATTGAGACAAATCCAGTCTTTCCACACATTTATTTGCTCTTACGATTGGTTTTTACAGCATTGGCTGCAAGGAAGCCTCACCTCCATTTTACATAGCAACCACGTAACATGAAATTATATCTAAATAAATGTGTCACAGAAGCAACAAGAAAGTTGAGGAAGCGTCACTAAAAGAGCCTTTTACACATGGTCATCCGACTTAACCCAACAAAAAAGGACCAAGATGAAGTCATCGATTAGTAGAGTTTTCCCAATACCAGGTTATATTTCCACCTTAATGTTTACGACAGAAAATCTGTTCTACGCATCTGAATGCTCACTCCAAAGATATTTCTGCTCTGTGTCTGCCACTAGAGATAATATACACACGCAAGCAACAAACTCATCAGAAACCTCCCTGCTTTCATAATTGTTCGGTACAATATTGTGCTTAAAATTCGTAATTACTTACATATTCGCACCACCATGACGTTTTATTTAAACAGACATGAACTCCTCTGTTGATTGAATTAACAGACTTTCACTATTCGCTGACATTTCGATAATATGGAGCACTGCATACAGAACAACTACATTATCGCAGTGCAACACTGCAACATTCTAATACTTCAGCATTCACTTACTGTGAGAGATAAAGAGTGTAGTACTGCACCATAAAACCAATACATGGCGCTGTTATTATTATTACTATTTCTCATCTCAACAACAGAAGTATTTTCAGAAGTTTATGCCAGATAGAAAATTACACAGCTCAAACTTAACTTCATGAACACACAAACTAACAATGAATTTACATCTTTCCAGAGTACAGACTTAAATCAATTTCACTTTTTTTATGAAAAATTTTTCTGAACATTCATCGTTTTCGATGGTGACTTCTACTTGAATTTGACATCTTGGCTAGGAAAACTGAGTTTATTGACAGAGCGATCCAACAATGATTCTGCTTTTGCTGACCTAGTTCCAGAAAAAAAAAAACATGATATACACAGGTCCCTCTTTAACAACCATTGCGAAGCACGGGCATATAAGCTAGTTGTCAAATAAATGTAAAGACAGCCGAATTTCCCTGATTCAGAAAACAACAAATTATTTATTAAGAAATAGTTACAAATATGTGTATATTTTGCAGCCTACTCCACTGAAAGTAAAAGGATATAAACAGACGAGAAAACATTAATTCCTGTTGTGACCTGTTCTTATATGACAGGCACTCTCTTTGACAGGTAAAATTCGATATGGGGTTTAATGATTCGAACATTTTTCCGCTTCACTCGTCTTTGTTATAATCACATATACTTGTGAGTGTAATTACGTTTAATTATAAAAGGAAAGTTTTAAAAATTCTTGGTGTTTGTAGTTCAGATGTAGCAACATTTGAATTCTTCTGTCAGGAGAGTTGGAACGGCTGCTTAGGTCAGATGTTGGGTCCCATATAGGTTTGATTCCTGTGGGGGCTATCTGCATGTGGGACTACACTAGGCATGGCCTACATCTCAGCAGGAAAGGGAAGGGAAAATTGTCTGGGTTGATTGCAAGTAACTTACAGGGGAGGGGGGCACTGTCACAAATGATAAAATACCAGTGGTTACAAGTGTCACAGAGCTGCCTTTTTTAGGATAGGGAGGGGGAAAAGAAAACCAGTTTTGAGAGAGTTTGCAAGACACCCTCAGTTTGAGACAATAAATAAACAGGAGGCAGATTTTAGCAAACAATGTTTAACACAAAGTACGTAAAAACTGCCTGTAAATCTTTTTTCAAGCATTCGTATGCAATATCATTTATCTTTATTACATCATAATATTCCAAGCTTGTGCAACAGAAGTAGTTCCATAACAGATGCTATATAATAATAACTATTTACCGAGCACCTGCAGGAAATTATATGGTTGCTGGTGACTTTAATACAGATTTTCTTATTCAGTCTTCCAGTAAACATTTATTGCAGTCAGTAACATTGTGTTTCAATCTATCCCATACTGCAAACTTTCCACCTACGATAACTAAAATCCTCTAGGACAGCCACAGATAATATATTTAAAGAACAATCGAAGGAACAAAAACACCATAAACCAATATATCATAGCTTATCATTATGATATGTAGATCCTTCTTTTACATACAGATTCTAAGAAGATTATGAATACTACTAAATCTGCATAAAGAGGAGTAGTCAATCCACCTAAAGTGAAGAATTTTAGAAAAAAATGTTCAAAAATACGAACTGGACAGATGTTTTTAATGAATGGCATGAATGAAAAATATAATATTGTAAAACTAGGTGGGAAAATGAATCAGGTTGGGTGATTGGAGAGGTGCAGGTATGTGGGGGATAGGAAGCACAAGGGTGAGGATGGATTGGCAGAACCCTCCTAACAATAAGTAAAAATATGCCCTGAAGTAATCTGGCCTCTTGATATCAAATACCCACCAAAATACTAATGAAGCATAGGGGAATCTAACTACCAAATCAGATGCAGGGTTCAATTTAAAAATGCACCTAATTTATTTCACCAAGAACAAGAGATAGGAGGAGATCCATTAATTTACATAAAAATGATGAACACTATACTTATGAATGTAAAAATGTCAACCATATAAAATTAAAGGACTTGAATAATACAAAAATTATAAATGATTGGCATGTCCTATGATAACTGTTGTTTTGGACGGCACGAAGGAGTCCAAGGAAGCGTGCTGTAATTATGAGCGCTTTCTACGTAAAAAATGAAATTCCAGAAAATCATTAAAAAAGGCAGAACTCTAACTCTCGCCTAGATGAGCAGTGGCAAGCGATACTTAGCAAAATGCTACTGGAGCTGGCGTCGCTGGAGCTGAGACGGTGGTGCCAGTACAACACCAAGTGAAGATCTTACAAGAAAGAACCGAAGACGAACCGACTGCCCTGGTCGGCGTTCTAACACAAAGTGAAGTTCTGGAGTCTGTTCCACAAACCCTCCACTCATCGAACAACAAGAGCCAATCGCTTTCTGGGCGCCAATTTCTCTCCAATGCCCAGATAGGGTGCCAAGTCAGTTTCCAAAAACCATACTCCCGCTCTCAATCGTCCAATTCCCAGCATTCCCGCTCAAAACGGCTACATAGCTGTCCGCGCAGAGCGTATTCCTCCGTGGTGGTCACTGACCTCCGGCTAACGGGCGTGTTTCCATGGCTCGGCCGCCCTGCAGGGCGGCACGATGCAAGACAATCGTACAATAGCTTACAACCGCCCGCCAGACCGGCGTCCAGTCCCTGCGTCGGGGCGTCGGTGCAGGTACATGTTTTCTCGGAAGGGAAACTCTCTGTCTCTCTCTCTCTGTGGAGCCACCCAGTATCGCTTTAAACACCAGTCGAATTTGCTCTCTTGGTCTCCCTGTGGAATTCACTGCATGGGAAATATCAAGTAAACTGTAAAATTAAAATAAAGTTGGCAGACGGTTCACGACGCCTTTCAACATATTCGTTAATAATATCAGTATCATATTTGTACACTTTTTTCCTTTAAAAGTAACTCAAATAAAATAAAACCATGTATTACACAAGCAATAAAAATTTCATGTAAGACCAAAGGAAAATGTATCATCAGCTAAGAGTAGTATCAATGACAATTTAGCCAAATATAAGGAATACTGTAAAATATTAAAACAAGTAATTAAGACATCTAAACAAATCCACTATGAGAAAAAGATAGCAAAAATAGACAACAAAATAAAAGCAATATGGGACATATTGAAAGAGGAGACTGGTAGAAACAGAAAGGAATAGGAGCAGATAGCATTAAAAGTAGATGATACAAGCACTTTATAACTGTTACTTATAGTATGGGATTGTCAGGGGCAGTAAACAATGCCCCTGATATTTGACACTATCATACAAACAACTTTAGGCACATGCATATTTCACTCACTTCACCACAGAAATAACTTCCATAATAAAATCTTTAAAAATAAAGCATTCCAGTAGTTACGATGAAATATCAAGAAAGATAATTAAAGCATGTTCTTGTGAATTCAGCACAATTTTAAGTTATTTTTGTAACCAGACTATTGTAACTGTAACATTTCCGATTGGTTAAATTATGTGGATGTTAAACCCCTATTCAAGAAAAGGGTTATGACATACCATCAAGCTACAGACCAATTTCACTTTTACCAGGTTTCTCAAAAATTCTAGAAAAGGTAATTCTAGAACGAAGTTTGGATTTCTGAAAACCTACAGTGATAATGTACTTAATTCATTAGATAATAAATTACAAGCAGCAGGTATTTTCTGTGATTGTCAAAGATATTTGATTGTGTGAACCGATAATTGTAAGTAAATTAGAATTCTATGTTGCCACAGGAACGGCTGCAAAATGGTTCAAGTCGTACCTTGGTAACAGGAAACAAATGGTGTCAGTGCAAGCGACTAGTGAATTAAGCCATCAGTCATCATCAGATTGGGAAGAAATAACATGTGGTGCCCCACAAGGATCCATGTTAGGGCCATTGCATTAACGACCTCTCATCAGTTACACTGCAAAAAGCAGAGTTTATTTTGTTTGCAGATGATACAAGTACTGCAATAAATAGCATGTTGAGCATAGTTCTATAGTTCTAGAAAGGAATGATAATGATATTTTATGAATATTAATAAATGATTTAAAGCCAACACATTGATATGAAACTTTTAAAAGAGTTACTACATGCAGTTCAGAATGTGTAAGAGATTTTCACCCAGCATATGCATAAAGTATGGATAACAGCAGATAGAAGAGGTTGACAGTATTAAATTCATGGGATTACAGCTTGATAATAAAATCAATTAGGAACTGCAGAAACGACTTAACAAATCCATATTTGCAATACGAGCTGTATCAGATATAGGAGACATAAAAATAAAAAAAAAGCTTGCATACATTGCGTACTTTCATTCCATAACGTCATATAATATTTTGGGGTAATTCTTCAAGTCAAACAAAAGTTTTCAGAGTCCCAAAATGTTAAATGCATATATTTGTGGAGTAAATTCGTGGACATCCTGTAGAAACCTTTTCAAAGGTCTGGGTATATTAACTACTGCCTCTCAGTACATTACTTCCTTAATAATAACTTCATAAATAATATATCCCTTTTCCCAACAAGCAGCTCAGTTCATACATACAATACTATGAACAAAAATGATCTACACAGGGACTTAAAAGTACATATGTTAGTTCAAAAAGGGATACCCTACTCAGGACCACATAATTTCAATAATTTACCAGCAACCACAAAAAATTTAGCTTCAAATAAAGATCGTTTTAAGAGTAGTCTAAAAGACTTTCTTGTGGCCAATGCCTTCTGCTCCACTGACGAATTTTGAAAAGGAACCAAACAATGTACGTATCTGTATTTATACTATTAGTATTCTTACTGTATATTATCAGCTTGTACAGAAAAAAATATGTATCTGTATTAGTATTATTATATTATCAGCTAGTAAAAAAAAGGAAAAATGAAATTAATGTGTTCCACATTTACGAGGATCTCCACAATATGGATCTACGGAATGAACAACTAATGAAATCTAACAGTTGTGGAATTGGTTTCTGCTTTGTTGGGAAACGGCTTTTTTTCTCCTTTCGATGTTTTATTGTCATATATGTGAGGAGTATCCTTATTTTCCTTCGGCTGCAGCTGTAATGGATGATCTGGTACATTACATTATGTAGGCATTGCAATCCAAATAAGTTTCTTACATGCAACATTTACTGTTTTTGAATAGAACTGTAGTGCAAAAACTTTGACGTTTCTGAGTAACAAACCGACGTCTTTCTGCAGAATGATGTGTTTTCTGTTATTTATTACTCATTTTTTTATCCTAATAGAAAATAAAACTATTGATTAAAAAGTAGTAGATTGTAAGATAATCTTAAATAACCTATCCTATAAAGTATCATATCATACCTTCCAACACTTCGTAGGAAATCTAATAAAAATGTGGAGTTACTTTCTAGTTGTTACCGATTTCTGTGGCACTAACTACCTTCCCTGTTGTAAAAATTATGTTAAAATCCATTTAAAAGGTACTATTTACACTCATCTGATGTAATATCCAGAAATTTACCTTGGCCACTACTTGGAGTGTTGCTGTCATGGGGTATAATAAAAATCAGTGGGAGTGTTATGACTATATATTAGACTGTGGTTCTACTATGAGTACTTCTTTATATCTGTCACTGTGAATCAAATCTCTTCCTATATAAGCTCATTGCTTTGTATATTTTAGGAGGACCTAACACGGACCACAACAAACATCGAGTCTACAACTAATTCCTCAAGAGTTATGAGCACTTGACCACTAGAAAAGTTATGTAAACACTAGATAACCATATATGAAGATGTTACTCAAAGCTCTAATGTATGCAGTTTAGAGCCCATGATTACTAGACATTTTGTTCTTGCTTTAGTACATATGACTCCCATCTAACATATGAAAAGCAAAGAACTTGCAGCATTACTGATTTGATTCAGTGTCAAAAAGTAAAGTCTTGCTGATAGCACCAATGAATGATATTCTCGCACGTGGGTTCCTTCTCGAATTATTATGTATTCATTACCCTGTCTATGAGCACTCAAAGCCATCCATCACCGCTCCCCATTAATTTCATTATTTGCATATTAAATTAATTGTTGGACTTAGTATAAAATAAATGTATGCATTTATTTTCAAAACACATGTAAGTATTTTTATGAAAGTTATAGCATACATTTTGTATTACAAACAGAAACTCAGCCCTACATCTGCAATGTAATGAATTAAATACACTACACCATGCACTAGCACTATCAGTGAAATACGAGCACCGATGGGAGGATTTAATACAGGTAATGATGTGACACACTTTATGATTGCCCAAAGATTTGCTTAGGCAGTAGCTCAAAGAGCCGAGTGGCAGCAACATGCAATAGCTTGGGTGTGCATTCAAAGTCGAATATATCAAATGCAATGTGTCCTAGAACCACTGCTTCATAAAATACTCCATACTATAAACATATAACGAAAGAGAATTTGAATAGTTCAATTTTACACCACCAGATAGTGCTAATGAAAACGGTGATAGCTAATGGCAGATTAGTCACATGATCAATCCGAGGGCATACAAGCTCCAGGCGGTGAGAATTCAGTCAGATCACCTTGAAGTGTCAACAGGAATCGACATAACCCAACATAGCTCCTCAACCACAGCAAGCTAGGAAGAAGAAACGAGAATGCAATTGTGTTTCACACCTTATTACTCTGATATTGTATTGCAATTTTTTTTTTGCATTTAATGACCATCTGCATGTAACAGATATTTATTCTCTCTCTGCAGCTCGTGTGCACGGTTAGGGCCTCCTCATCCTACTCAGGATTATGGGGGCAGTAGTAAATTTTTCGACTTAGACCATCATTTGGTGACCTCTCCGTAAGATACATATACAGCGAATAAGTATATACACAAAATTATTTGCAATTTATAATTAAAATACCTAATACTTTTGTATGTAGTAATTAATTTTAGATAATTTGGAATTACGTAGCAATATAACATATATTGGGTATTTAAGCATTTAAATTTAAATTTTTGTTATGTATTGCCATACAAGAATAAACATCAAATGTGATCAAGATAAGGGTATATGAAATAAAGATAATCTATATATGAAATATTTTAGAAAATAAAGATTCTATGGAACATTATCATGCAAGTAGCATGGAAGTTAGAGACCGAACCGTTGCCTTAATATTCAAGATACAAGGTCAAAATAGAGTGACCTAATCATTTTAAACAAATATCAAATAAATAAGTAAAACACACATTTGCCAAATAAAGTTAAATCCTTAAAAAATTTAGAAAAACCAATATCTTGTTCTGCTAACTTGTTCATTAAGCAGCTGATCCTGCAGGGTGTATCTATCCACAAAAATTTCTAAATCCTCCAAAATGTCCAAACACATGCTTTTATTTTCATACTGAACAATATGCAAGTTGTTTTCAATATTAAGAATTTGATAATGATTTTGACGCAAATTGGCACTTAGTGCAGTACCATTACTGCGATAGCTATGACCTCTGTATCGTATTTTGAATTCCAGTTCTGTTTGTGCAATATAGAAATTGTCACATGTCTCACCATGACAAAATTTGTTAATTTTTCTACACTATGGTGGAGGAATTTCCCTAACTTATTAAAAATGTTAAATCCTATTATGAAATTATGTTTTTTAAATTCATTATTAATTTTTAATGATGACTGGTCTTCATAAGTCATAGTGACGTATTTAACATCAATTTTTCAATATTTCTTGTGCTGTTTGCATGACACTGTAAAAGTATCTTTTTACCCATTTTCTTAATATCAGATTCTTTGAATTCATTTGCTAATCTTATTTGTATTATAGTACAGATTTCCCTATCAGTTGCCTCCTGGTCAATAGCAAATTTTTTAACCTGTGGAAGATAGAGTGAAAACTGCTTTCGTTTGAGATGGGAGATGATTAGAATTTGCAGCATAGTGTGGGACTAGTGAGAATTTTGAGTAGATGGGAGATGTGCTCTGGATAGATAAGAAGTTAAGGCGACTTATGGTCCAAAGTTTGTAATCTATTAATACTCAAAACGTAATATTTTATTCTTACCCCAAAGTGTTCAGTTCTTTCCAGCACTAAGATCACAGGGTGTAGTAATGAACATTAATTTTTTCTTAAAATGTTTCGGTTTTTTCAGGGTCATTTTAGGGTAATATGTTTTATTTATTCTACTTCAATGCTACGACAAATCACAAATATAAATTCAGAGAAGAAAGGCGAGATTTCATGAGTGCACAATACAGTTAAGAGTTGACGATTAACGTTAACTCCCGTTAAATTGTCTGTAAAGTAATAATTTAATGTTTAACCAAGTCAACAATTTTAGTAGTGGGTTAATGATTAATGAATTTAACTTTTGGCTAACACTGTCCAGGTCTGGGAAGTACCATAGTGGCAGTTCACAGTAATCACTCGCCCTGACTACCTTGAAAAAAAAATCACTAAATGTCATATTCCATTTATTAACGTATGTTACGAATAAAGATATTTAGCTGGCCGCGATGGTCAAGGGGATTGAGGCGCTCCAGTCACGGTCTGCACGGCCACTACGGTCGGGGGTTCGAATCCCCCCTCGGATATGGCTAGTTCATAAGAAGTTTGTAAGCTTAGGGACTGATGACCCCATAGTTAAGTCCCTTAAATCCTACAAACATTTGAACATTTTTGAAAGATATTTAACAAACACGTAAGTGTCTGGAAATGGCTGTCAGAAGGTTGTAGCAGAGTTTCAGATGGTCACTCAAACTTTTTAAGTTTTAAAAAACCAAGAAAATTAACTAACATACAGCTATATTTCAAAAAGCAACGTGCACTTCTGTTAACAATTATATATTTTGATGATAAAACAAATGGGTGTAGTTACTTTACAGTGTTATTTTGTCCTGTGGTAATGATATGGCCCACTGGAAATAAAATTTTCGAGAATTTTTCCTTCGAGGAGGAGAAAGGTTGAGTATGTCTGGTCTAGCAATGACATGTACAGTAGGTTCCGCTCTTCTTAATATGATGAGATCATGAAATCCGAAGAATGTCTTCTTAGTGCACAAAAATTCTAGGAGCTGACACCAATAATCTTAATAGACTGCTCCAAACAGAAAAAAAAAATTAAATTTGGACCTATAGATGTGAGGATTGAATCTGTATCTTCAACAAATTTACCATAACAAACTGCTGCATATGCCCTATTTCTGCATGATCAAGTAATTAACTATAGCCTGCTAACTGGTATTGCATAGTGTTCTGCATAAAGGACCATACCTTGTATCATTCCTAAACAGTTTCATAATGAGTCCTCAAAGTGTGAACATTATCACTGATCTCCTAGGTTTCTATGACCATATATGCAAATGTTTCATATTTGTAAACATTGCATTCCAAGCATTCAGAGAAGAAGATGTGATTAATATGTTCTCTGCAAGGATTCCCTCACCAAGATCTTACAAGGATATGAAGAGTGTTAAAACTAGGAGGAACGCGAAATGGCTGACATGAAACTATCATGGTCTACACTGGGCCAGACCTGGCACTTCCTATAAATGTTTTCTGATGACTCTCCGAGCTGTTGACAGCTGTGCCACCATAATCTACGTCAAAGGCGAAGAGAAGATTGTCTGAATGCTGCAGAATTTGAAGTATGCTACTGTTTACGACCTGGAAATCATAGGATGTCCTACTCCTCATACACCCAACAACATTGAAGAACAAAAAATAAATTATGTTGTGTGTTGAAAAAAGGAAACAAATTTTACTTAAGAAATTCTATGTGTTTTTATTTGCCCCATTTATTTTCTTTTTCGTTTTAAGTCATCAAAAAATATTGTGCATGTGCATGTGTGTGTGTGTGTGTGTGTGTGTGTGTGTGTGTGTGTGTGTGTGTGTGTGTGTGTGTGTAAATGCAGCTGGACTTATAGATGAGTGCATGCAATTCATGTGTAACTGTGTAACATAAACATACTCCTTTAAAAAAGGAACTTTTTGCATTTGACACACACACACACCACTGATGGTAAAATCTGTGCAAATAAGTGTAAATGCAGCTCGACTAATAGTCAAGTGCATGCAATGTAGATATATCTACTTACTGTACAATATAAATAAATTTTTGCAAAGTACTTTTGCATTTGATACACATAACACTGATGGTGAGATCTGTGTAAATAAATGTAAAAGCAGCTTGACTTATAGTTTAGTGTGTGGAATGCAGATGTCACTGCACATTGTAAATACATAATTATTTTTATATTTTTTAAAAATTATATTGCTAGGGAATGAAATAACAAACCAGTCAATAACAGTTTATCTTGTTTATTCATTATAACATCAAATAGTTCTTAAAAGACACAGTTCTTTTTCATTTTGAATACAATTCAAGTACTTAACATCTACAGTTCTTGTTCTTTTTAATACAATTCAAGTTCTTAATATCTACAGGTTTTCTATTCTTTTTGAATACAACATTAAAATTCTTAACATTTACAGTATATCTCTGCTCTGTTTGAATAAAATATTCAACTTCTTTTTGAACATTGGTTCCATAACTAACTAAGCGAAGTACAACACAAGAGTTCTGTATAACTAACTAACAAAAGGAGAGGTATACTAAAACTGACATGAAATTACACCCACACAGGGTACATGATGGTTAATTGGAATGCTTGTTCCAGATGATTATGAAGGCATACAATGCAAAAGTGTTCTCATTCCAGGTGATCACATATACGTCCACAGACAACTGGAAATTACATGAGTTCGAATGATTGCTACTGTCAATGAAGATCATACACTGTTCACATATATACAGGTTCTCACACACTGTTCCAAACAGTGATTGTTTCAGACGAAAGCCACCAAAACTCAAATATTATACAGTGAACTAGTGCTGTCTTTATATACAATGACTAGATAAAAACTGGGCGGAACAAGAAGGCCTACTTAAAAACTAAACAGACTGGATGACTACCAGCGGTGAAAATTAAAATCTAAACGAGAAAAATTAACTTTACTCTCAAAAAAAGATTGCATAAGTCTTGACTAGAGAAGTATTTACATGGTACACATTCAGAAGTACAAATACATGGTATGCAGACAAATTACAGAAGCGTGTGTATGGTACACATTCACAAGCATGCATACATGCATGTAGACAAATTAGACAAATGTGTCCACGATACTCATTCATAAGCAATGCATACATGGTAGCCAAGGAATTGTGTGTGTACGTGGTACACATTTACAAACACGGACACATGTGAGCAATTAGAAATAGTGTGGCTTGACTATGATAAACGAGTCATTTTTCCATATTTCACATTCATACGCAGGTGTGTGTGTGTCTGTGAGTATTCTGTTGTCAGCCATCACTCGCTTTCCTCATTCCTGCTGTTACCCACACCACTATCATTAAGGAAACAGTATTAGTACGGCAGAATTTCAATACTATCCCCACTAATACTTGTTTATCGGCATAACGAGAAAAACCGATTTTATATTGTAGCACAGTGTGCATCTCATGATCTTCTGATTGAATACTTCTCTGCTGGAGTATATGCAGATGTTGTGATGGGGCAACAGGGATACTGCTATATAAACACTGCAGATTGTCTTCAATCATCAGGACATTTGATACCAATCGCTTAACACCCTTTGCCCACCTTTGGGTGTCACCTTCCAACATGTGCTAATCATATATTTTTAGTCTAAGATCTATAAATTCCATAATCAGTGATCCATTAGACTCGTCTTTCAAAAGGCCAATAATCTTTTTATTCTATGGAATAATTCCATAAGGATTATTGGCTTCAAAGCCAGAAGTATCGAAAGCCTCACATGCTATTTCATCAATGCATATGTATCACAGTTGTTCACATGATATATGAAGGAGTGTGTATCCATATACAAAAACATTGGGCCCAGTACTTGTGCAATTTGGATAGTTCAAATATGTACATCCGCATGTAGGTAGGTTTCATGTACTCTACTACAGTTCACAACAACAGAGTCATTGTTAAGGATGGT
This sequence comes from Locusta migratoria, assembly GCA_026315105.1. Taxonomy (NCBI): domain Eukaryota; kingdom Metazoa; phylum Arthropoda; class Insecta; order Orthoptera; family Acrididae; genus Locusta; species Locusta migratoria. The sequence continues at coordinate 259,067,310 of CM048751.1, read as the reverse complement.
GACCTGTTAAAGTAAGGACTAGCTATCAATTTCCTAGGACCACGACGACCACCCCACTCGCTCCGAAGTTTAATATCACAGTGTTTACTAACTTTCTTCATTGTTTTACCGAAAATTGCATTGTTCATCAATTTGTAAAAGTCTTTGTCGAAATCATTTGTGGCTGAAGCCCTCTTTGCGGTATTTACATCAATATACTCCTTCAGAACCAGGGGGACTACTTGAAGGAGATTGCCCTGGTGATTCTAATGACCTTCAGAAAGAACTTCCTACCAATTAAATTATTGTTAGGCGTCAACAAATTTCGCTTCTTCAGAAATACTTTTTTCCCATAGCCATTGTGCATTTTAAGTCTTCTTTCTTCATCCATCAGAAGTTATTTTGCTACCCAAATAACAAAACTCATCTACTACTTTAATTGTTTCGTTACCTAATCTAATTAATTCAGTTCAAATGTTTTTATAGCTTATGGGACTTAACTACGGGGTCATTAGTCCCTAAACTTACAAACTACTTACGAACTAGGACGGCACAAATATCCATGCCCGAGGGGGGATTCGAACCCCCGACCGTAGTGGCCGTGCAGACCGTGACTGGAGCGCCTCAGTGTCCTCGGCCACGGCGGCCGGCCATTGTCAACTGTTTTAAGATAGAGCCTTCCAGTAGAACTTATTGCTCTGGGCAAAGGGGCAAATCGCGTGTCTTATCATGCAAACCAAGGGGATATTTGAGGTCTGCCTCCACACTATACCTACCATCATAATCAGCCAACACACCATTATCATCTCATCTACCCAATGTAGGACCTAATCCCTCGCACTTACTTGTGGAAAGCTAGCGAAACCCTACAATCGATAGTAGTTGTTGTGTGGCATATCTGTACAAGTTGTCAACATACAAAAACTTGATGTAACCGATGAAAGGGATGCATTAAAAATCTCGCCCATCTGTGGATTGTTCTCTTTGGTATGCCTGTCTATCCATTGGGATAAGCCACCATGGATCCCACACTCAGAGAAAGGGAGCATATCACACTGGTTAGTAATTCGATGTTGACTATAGTCTTTTTGAGCACAGTGCCACAGGACAGGCCCAGCGCTGTAAAGTAAAAGACAGAGTGAGAGGGTATGTTTCCATATACAGGTCTCTTAACTTTTCAAAAACGTCCTCCAGCAAATATAGTTCTGTGTCCATGTACAATGGCGTGTAATCTCCCAAATTGGTAGTAATATTAAATTCCTGCCAAATACTCTCAGCATGTGCATAATCCTCACTCGAGATGGTCTCATGAATGCGGATATATTGAGCAGCCTGAGTTCTTTGGGTTTTCCCATACTTTCAATATACTAATAAGGGAATACACCTTTCCTTGTAAGGAGTTGAAGCTGTACATCATTGCAAAATGCAGATCGAGTGATTTACATATCTCTCTGAGGCAAGGTTTCAAAAAATTTCTGTAGCGACGAAAACATACATAGAAGAGAGTCAAGGAAATGCAGCATAACTCTTGGGGTGAATCATTTTGAGAAAGATATATATTCCTCTGTGCTATCAATTATGACACTGATCTGTTCTTCAGCCATCTATCCGAACTTAGACGCAGACTCAATAAGGAAGCGGGAATCATAACTCGTAAGGTTACGGAAAGAAATGGGAATATGCCAGGGCATCTAATAGTTCACATTGCATGTATTTTGAGCTGCGCTGCAGAACTTCCGCCGGCCGCTGTGGCCGAGGGGACTGAGGCGCTCCAGTCACGGTCTACACGGCCACTACGGTCGGGGATTCGAATCCCCCTCGGGCATGGATATTTGTGCCGTCCTTAGTCGTAGCTAGTTCATAAGTAGTTTGTAAGCTTAGGGACTGATGACCCCGTAGTTAAGTCCCATAAGTTCTACAAACATTTGAACATTTTGAGCAGAACTTCCCTCTAGGATGAAAATGATGCTGACGTCGTGTTTCCGCTTCAATATCTAACGGCAGACCACAGATATAGCAATCTACTGCCTTATTATACAATTCGTCATCGTCCAGCGAATAATTAATTTTAATGTTTTGATGGCAAAGCCTATCAACATCCTGTGCAAGTTGTTCCAGCTACATAAGCAGCTTATTCACAGGATTGTCCCTGATATAAAGCTCAAAGGCATTGAGTGACGACTTGTATGAGGATACAACTTGATACGCTGGGGCGTATGGTACGTGTTTTTCTGTAATTGTAGCATTTTACGCTGATGGGTCTCCTTCGCAGCGTGTCACAGGAACAAGTAGTGATTCGAAATCGTTATATACAACCAGCGCATATCATTCCTGATGCTGGTAATTCTTGAACTTCAAGAATTCGTCCTCATCTGTCGGCATGATTTGTGCTTTGCTAATGACTCGCTTGACCACAATAAATTAAGGCATCTGAGACAGATGTGTTTTTACCATTATGCTTATTCACTTGGGAGTTTATAAGTTGAGACATTTGTTTGATCCATACATAATGATATTTACCCTTTCCATCTCCTAATAGGAGCATATTGACATGTAGGGCACGCTGACTGCCAAATTTGGAAAATTACATTTCTTCTTTCCTGGCCGTCTTCTTGTGAGGTTGACGTTTCTCTGTCTTATTCTTCTCATCTGGCTTGCACACTACTTTTTCAAGCCCAGACACATGGACCGTTATTCCAGTGTTCTGTGTCTCAAATTTTGTAATGTCTTGGATCTGAACGGGGAACTCAATATTATCGAAATTGTAATAGCTGCGGACCCTAATACATTTTCCATATGCACCAGGGCGTTCTGGAATTTTCTCATAATTTCGATTGGAAGCGAAGATTTCACAAGCAAAACAAGCCTTGTCTTCATTTTAAACATTAATACACGAATTTTTATTATCTATATCTTTACGAAGTTATACACATCTAGACCCTGCATTTAGTGGATCAAACAAATGTGAGTGGATTTTAAGATATAAGACTGCGAAGAGCTTTCCCAGCCCCGTGTGTGTCCATATCAGCAAAGTGGGCCAGTGTTGCTATCTTGGAATCACTTGGCGATTGAAGTACTCTGTGTTATCACACAATTTTACCTCTTATTCCAATGACTGTGATGTGAGATCTCCTCAGGAACTCCCTCGGTTTTTGGAAGATGTATTAGTTCGTAAACTAGTACTGTTCGGCACTTCACAATAGGATGACATGGATCACTAATGATTTTAACAAGCTCCCTCACCAAAATGGATAAGTACACATTGAGGAAACTGATTGAATCTTTATAACCGCCAATATCAGGATTCATTATATGAGAAATCAAGATCCTCATGTTAAATGCGTCGTAAACCGCTGAGTACTTTAGTGATAGCATGACGTCTAAATCCTGATGTAGTGTGTTGTTGTTATTGCTAGTGAAAGGAAGGGTGAAGGGACCACGGCTAGTCAGTGAAACACTATTATAGCTCTATGGCTAATGGTGGACGATGGTTGATAAGACAGGTGCGCACGACGTGCGCCTTCGCGCCTTTCTGGCACGAGAGCACCAGCTGCTGTGATGTCGATGCAGGAAGTGCCACATGTCTGCAATTCAGCAGTCAGAGGAAGCAGCTGCGCGCCGTCTACGCCTGTGGTGGGGATAGGCGGTCCGAAACTTGTCTTGATCAACAGTGGCATGCTAAAGGCTGCATCAGCTGCACATCTCGCTGACTTTATGGATGTCACCACTGGTGGCACATGCCTTAGAGGCTTAGAGGCTCGCGAATCTGTGGTGAGGTCCTTGGCATTCTGACAATGTCCTGTATAGGCAAGATGGGTTGTGTTGGGAGTGATGCCAGAAATGCATGTTCTCTCACTGTTGAAAAATGGATGAGCTATATTATACACTCGACTGCCTATACCAAAGAACCCTCAATACTTTGCAATGCAGAGGATAATTTGGTTGAGGTGATCCCTGCAAGTTTATGAGAGTAACTCGGGCAGGTTTTTGGGAGGTTTTCCTTGGTTGTAAGGTGTATGCCGGAACTGGTAAGCTCCTCCTACTTATTCCCAGTTGGGATCCCCCTTTGACACACTATCAGCTTGTCTGATATTGGCTGATAGAACCACGTCCCTTTATGGGCCAGATCTCAAACAGCCTGCTCCACACCTGAGAGTGTAGAATGAAAAGAATAAGGTTTTTTTTTTTAACCACATAACGACATTAACTTTTTTTTCTAATAAGTTCAATCACTGATTAGGGAAAATAAGAAAAAACTTACTGATCTCAGCCCACTGATGCAATGCCTCAGACATTGTCGCTTGCTCCATCAACACACCATGCCAATCCAATATTTTTTAATGACACCAGCATTCATCCAGCAATCCAGGCTATCCTCTTTCTTTTCCATTATGGGATTATTATTATCCATATGCTGCTGCACCAATGCATTGATTAGTGCTAGTTCATCATTTACATTGGCTATAACAAGACTGAGACATGAAATGTAGAATAGAACATTACAGGATTCTAAATACAAAATCAGTTGGTGGTCACACAATTGTAGATCTGATAAGGAATAAGAAAATAGGAATGCAGGTAAGGTGCTATGAACAGCATATCGAACGAATTATCGAAGCAAAGATAGACACAAAACTAACATCGACCACACTAGTACAAGTTTAAATGTCAACTACCTCTGCAATAATGAGGAGATTGAAGAAATGTATGAGGAGTAAAGGAAATTATTCAGAAAGTTAAGGGAGACGAAAGCATGATTCTAATGGGGGACTGGAACTCGGTAGTAGGAAAGAGAAGAGTAGGAAATGTAGTAGGTGAACATGGACTGGGAAAAAGGAGTGAAAGAGGAAATCGTCTGGTAGAATTTTGTGCAGAGCAAATTTAATCATCACAAACATTTGGTTTAATCATCATGAAAGAAGGTTATATACGTGTAAGAGACCAGGAGACACTGGGAGGTGCCAGATTGACCTTATACTGGTAAGTCAAAGGCTTAGAAACCAGGTTATAAACTGTAAGACATAGCCATGGGCAGATATACACTCTGACCATAACTTATTGGTAATGAAGAGTAGATTAAAACCTAAAAAACTGCAAAAAGATAAAAAAGTAAGGAGATGGAACATGGACAAACTGGAGGAATCTGAGGCTGTTGAGAGGGAGCATTAGGCGAGGTTTGACCGAAATGGGGGAAAGTAATATAGTAGAAAAGGAATAGAGAGCTTTGAAAGTAGTGAGGACTGCCCAGGACCATATAGGTAGGATGACACGACATAATAGAAATCTTTAGATAACACAGAATATATTGAACTTGATTGATGAGAGGAGAAAATACAAAAATTCAGTAAGTGAAGCAGGCAAAAGAGAGTACAGACGTCTGAAAAATGAGGTTGACAGTAAGTGCAGACTGGCTAAGCAGGAGTGGCTTGAGTAGATATGCAAGACCATAGAAGAACGTATAGAGGAAAAATAGATACTGCCTACAGGAATATAAAAGAGACATTTGTTGACAATATAAGCAGCGGTATGAATATCAAATATGGAAAAGCGGTACTAAGAAAAGAAGGGAAAGCTGAAAGATGGAAGGAATATATACAGGGCCTATACAAAGGAAATAAACTTGAAGACAATATTCTAGAAATACAAGACAAAGAAGAAGAAGACGAGATAGGCGATACTATACTGCGAGAAGAATTTGACAGACCACTGAAAGATATGAGTAGAAACAAGGTCCCTGGAGTAGATGATATGCCGTCTGAACTGCTATTATCATTAGGAGTCCCAGTCATGAGGAAATTGTTCCACCTGGTATGCAAGATATATGAGACAGGAGAAATGCCCTCAGACTTCAAGAAGAATATAGTGCTTCCAATTCCTAAAAGTGCAGACAGATGTGAAAATTACAGAACTATCAGTTTAATAAGTCATGGTTGCAAAACACTAACACGAATTATTTACAGAGAAATGGAAAAACTGCTGGAATCCGACCTTGGGAAAGATTAATTTGGATTTAGGAGAAATGTAGGAAAACGTGAGGCAATACTCACATCACGACTTATCTTAGAAGATAAGTTAAGGAAAGGGAAACCTAAGTTTTTGTCGTTTGTAGATTTGGAAAAAGCTTTTGACAATGTTGACTGGAATATACTCTTCCAAACTCTGAAGGTAGCATGGGTAGAATATAGAAAGCGAAAAAATAGACAGCAACTATTAGAATCGAAGAGCATGAAAGGGTCATAGTGGTTCGGAAAGGACTAAGTCAGGGTTGTTTTCATTTCCCAATGTTGTTCACCATGTACATTGAGTAAGCTGTGAAGGAATGCTTCTGTCTGTCACACTTGAAAATGGCCTAACATAGAGGTCGAAACCGGTAGTGTGGGCTTAAATAAAGCGCCAATAAATGCAATTCATTAAAACATATGGTCAAGGCAACAATCGCCCATAATCTTCATATTTGTAGTCAATACTTTCTTTTGTGTGGACAATATAAATATAAAACAGCTGTTCTTAAGGAGATTAATATGTTTTTATTTGGAATTTTCTAAAGAAAAACTATACAGCCATATAATTTACATATGTCTTAGATGGCTAATATTTACAAGTAAACTCTTAAAACATAGATTTTTCTGAATTTATAAAATTATATTATAACTTGATCAGAAAACATAAATTTAAGCATGTGCTTAGAACAACTAATAAAATATTATTGGGATCAGCATACAATGATTTATCTCAGTCACAATAAGGCGAGTTTCAGATACCTATTTATATAGATGGATTGGGAAACAACCATGATCAAATTGCATCCCAATTACATTTGTTATTAATTTCTTTGTGAAGTTTTTATCATAGAAACAAAGTTTCTGCAATATTGATCTTTGTAGTGACACATACCGTTTGCATTTATCTGACAAAAATGATACCCAGTATTCTTTCCAGTCGAGATTTATTTTTCTTTTCATGCATGAATTAAGGTTTGATAGAAGTACCTGAGCATGAAGTGTAAATCCATATCGGACTGCTTACTTCGCTAATAGGTCTACTTGTACATTCTATGTAATGGTAGAAACGAGAATGAGAAGGAATCCATATGAAAGAAAAGTTTGTACCTGAGCCATTGTCACTAAATCAACAATCTCAGCATACTGAAGAGAGTTGATTGCTGGTGAAAAAATATATTCCAAGTCTTATATGTAGATAATTTAAAGTAAAGGGCTTAATTAAAAAAACTGTGGTAGGTCTTGGGCCATATGATTTATTATTAATAATTTCTGGAGGGGAACTGGCATTAAAACATTATCATAAGCTCCAGAGATATATCCAAGTAGAACTAAACAGATTTTCTTATATATACAGGGTGTTACAAAAAGGTACGGCCAAATTTTCAGGAAACATTCCTCACGCACAAAAAAAGAAAATATGTTATGTGGACATATGTTCGGAAATGCTTAATTTCCATGTTAGAGCTCATTTTATTACTTCTCTTCAAATCACATTAATTATGGAAGGGAAACACACAGCAACAGAATGTACCAGCGTGACTTCAAACACTTTGTTACAGGAAATGTTCAAAATGTCCTCCATTAGGGAGGATACATGTATCCACCTCCGCCACATGGAATCCCTGATGCGCTGATGCAGCCTTGGAGAATGGCGTATTGTATCACAGCCGTACACAATAAGAGCACGAAGAGTCTCTACATTTGGTACCAGGGTTGCGTAGACAAAAGCTTTCAAATGCCCCCATAAATGAAAGTCGAAGGGGTTGAGGTCAGGAGAGCGTGGAGGTCATGGAATTGGTCCGCCTCTACCAATCCATCGGTCACCGAATCTGTTGTTGAGAAGCGTACAAACACGACTGAAATGTGTAGGAGCTCCATCATGCATGAACCACATGTTGTGTTGTACTTGTAAAGGCACAGGTTCTAGCAGCACAGGTAGAATATCCCGTATGAAATCATGATAACGTGCTTTAGTGAGCTTAGGTAGAAGAACATGAGGCCCAATCAAGACATCATCAACAATTCCTGCCCAAACGTTCACAGAAAATTTGTGTTGATGACGTGATTGCACAATTGCAAGCGGATCCACGTCAGCCCACACATGTTGATTGTGAAAATTTACAATTGTCTGCACAAATTATTTCAATTTACATTTAAATGAGCTCTAACACGGAAATTAACCGTTTCCGGACTCATGTCCACATAACATATTTTCTTTCTTTGTGTCTGAGGAATGTTTCCTGAAAGTTTGGCCGTACCCTTTTGTAACACCCTGAGTATATACAGGGTGTGCACGTCCTGAGACTCAGGCGAGATTTCAAGCGTCAACTTCGCGTCGCAATATCTCGGGATGTAATTGGAATATTGCGATGCAATCAACGCCATTGTTTATGTGATTTGTCATGCTATGGATTGCTGAAAAAAATATAGGGTGTCCATTTAAAAAAAAACATAAGTTTGTGTTAGAAAACACATTTGTTTTCGTTTTAGAATGTTTCCAAATATGTACATTCATGTGGGCCCCAGCTGTGCATTTATACCGGTGAAACTCGTTTTCCAATAGCTGTTATTGTTCCAGAGATATTTGGGTGGACAAGATAGCTGGGACACCCTCTGCTGCTAAAATTTGAGAGGTTATCTACATCTTCTTCTACATTAATACTCTGAAAAACACATTGGAGTACGTGACAAAGGATTCACTGAGCTGCTGTTACGACATTTATTTACCATTCCAGTGCATAGTGCATTAGTTTTTGAACTGATTTCTCTCATTTTATTATGATCTTCATGTCTCCTTATATAGGTGGATGCTAACAAAATATGTTGGCATTCTGAAGAGAAAGATGGTGAAAGAAATTTCACAAATAAATCTCGCCACAAGGAATAATGCGTCTGTTTTAACGATTTCCACCCCAACTCATACATCATAACCATGACACTCTCTCCCGTATATCACGATAAAAGAAAACGAACTGTCCTTCTCTGAATCTTCTCTAAATTGTCTGTTGGGATCCCACAATGAACAGAAATACTTCAAAATAGGATGCACAAGAGTAGTTTAGGCACTTTCTTTAGTCGAACTGCTGCATCTTCTGTGTGTCCAGTCAAAAAACATAACCTTTGGTTCGCCTTCCCTACAATATTTACTAAATGTTGTTTACATTTTCAGAGTTTTTTAATTGTTATTCCGAAGTATTTTGTTGAATTTATGGCCTATAGATTTGACTGATTTATCATGTAAGTGAAATTTAATGTTTTTCGTTTAGTGCTCATATGGATGACTTCACATTTATTATTATTTAGGGACAATTTCCAATTTTAGAACCCTACAGGTATCTTATCTAAACCATTTTGCAGTCACTTTTAAACTTCTGGTGACTTTACTAACCAATAAATGACACCATCACCTGCGAACAGTCTAAGAAAGCTGTTCAGATTTTTTCCTAAATCGTTTAAACAGATAAGTACCAGTAGGGACCAGTGGCAGCTGGTGCTTCAGATGGTCTGGGGATTCGCTCCTTTGTGTCCCCGATCATGATAGTGGAGCCCCTCCCCCAACCCCTCCCCCCATCCCCCGCTCGGAGCAACGGGGGAAAGCACTCCAATTTGCTCCCCCCCCCCTCATTGTTTAGATACATTTTCGTTAAAAGATCTGCAGAATGTCTTACCTCGGTTGGTGCGCTTGCTTCAACGCGAGCTGAAGCGTCGGCCTATCAAGCTGCTTTATCTCACACATTTGTTCCCAGATTAAAGCTGAGTAATTTGTTTCTAAAAGATACTGAATGTTTCCAGAATGAAACTTTTCACTCTGCAGCGGAGTGTGCGCTCATATGAAACTTCCTGGAATATTAAAATTGTGTGCCGGAACTTGGACTCGAACCTGGGACCTTTGCCTTTCGCGGGCAAGCGCTCTACCGACTGAGCTATCTCGACACGACTCACGATGCCGCCTCACAACTTTACTACCGCCAGTACCTCGCCTCCTACTTTCCAGACTTCTCAGAAGCTCTCCTGCGAAACATGCAAGACTAGCACCCCTGGAAGAAAGGATATGGTGGAGACATGGTTTAGCCACAGCCTAAGGGATGTTTTCAGAACGAAATTTTTCACTCTGCAGCGGAGTGTGCGCTGATATGAAACTTCCTAGCAGCTCAGTCAGTAGAGCGCTTGCCCGCGAAAGGCAAAGTTCCCAGGTTCGAGTCCCGGTTCCGGCACACAATTTTAATCTGTCAGGAAGTTTCATACTGGATATTGTTCATTTTTCTTTGATAATAAACACCAAGAACATATGAATAGGCACATGAACACAAAACACAGTAAGTAACTGATTACAATGTTAAGTGACTGTAACTCTCCCGCACATCCTTTCAAACAGTTAAATATTTGTTACAACAAAGAGCATAAATGTCATTTATCCTCAAAATCGCGACACATTTACTGAAACGTCCAAAGATATGTGGCAAGTAACAATACAAAAGTCATTGTTGTTTCCGTATCTGTTTTTTGATTGGGTTTTTAAAAATTGCTTGCAGTCGGTGTCGAACCGACTACCTTTGACAGCGCCGCAGTGCTGCTAACCAAATGGCTATTCTTGCTAGGTGGAGAGTAGTGACTTCGTTATTATTCATGATCGTATCTTCTGAAGGCTTTTACAGTTGATGGGTCTTTTATTTATATTTATAAAGTATTTTACCAAATATGGCGTGGTTTTGATGAATCTTCAATGCTCCAAAAACAAATATGAAGGGCAGATATTGCCATCATGGTGGATTTTCACATGCGCAATGCGAGGTCCGCAGGTAGCTCCAATATTAAAAGTGGCGTGTCCTCTCACCCCGTCCTGACGCAGAAGCGCCCTCATGCTGTCTCCAGGAGGTTTAGAAGAGAATTTGAACCTCCGCCGCGCATGCGCATTGCAACGCTGTGGCCACTGCTACGACTCGTATATGTGTTGTCTCCGTGATGTACAACGTTTCTCGTGCGATAAAAATAATTTGAATGTGAATGTAAACTCATATGATTCATTGACGAATAGAAGAATTATAGTTAAAAAAAAAAAAAAAAAAAAAAAAAAAAAAAAAAAAAAAAAAAAAAAAAAAAAACTTTTCATTTACTTTTTTTTCACGATTTTTTTTTCCAGGGATTCACCGAACCATTGAACACACAAGACGTAGCGCCTCTGGTAGGGACCCTATAACACTTCCCTGGGGAACGCCAAATATCACTTTTGTTTTACTCGATGACTTTCCATCAATTACAACGTAACGTGTTCTTTCAGGCAGGAAGTCGTGAATCCAATCACACAACAGCCGTCAATATTCCATAAGCACGAAATTTTATTTGAAGATGCTTGTGAGATACAGCTAGATAACTAGAAATATGGAATCGATTTGAGTAAAGAGCTAGTTGTGTTTCACAAGAACGTTACTCCCTGAATCTGTGCTGACTATGAATCAATAGGTCGTTCTTTTCGAGCTAGTTCATAACGTTTGAGGAAAGTATATGTTCTAACATCCAGCTGAAAAATTATATAGCCCTGTAACTTTGCGGTACACTCTTATTGCTTTTCTTGAAAATTATAGTGATCTGTGCAACTTTCGTCCTTGGGTACGGATCTTTTGCTTAGTGAGCCGCTGTATATGAGAACAACGATTTACTATTCTTGGGGTCTCATGAACTACTTGCTCGAGATAATTTTCGGAGAAGACGTTCAGTACAATTTCGGACGATGTTTTATGCTTGCCTCCGGTTTTGAACATGTATTTTGCCAACATATCGAGGGAAAGTTAAAGTCACCTCCAATTACAATTGTATGCTTCGGCTACGTTTTTGAAATTTGATCTAAGCTTTCTTTGAATATTTCTTCATTTAAATCGTGTGAGTCAGGGGTCGGTAAAAAAAAACCAACTGTCAATTTTTTTCCGTTTGGCAGGTATAACCTCTACCTATATCAATTCAGAGGAACTAACTACTTCAATTTTGCTACAAGATAAACTTATTGTCACAGAAATAAATGCGCCACCAGTCTATCCTTGAGTACCATTTGCCTCTTTGTAAAAGTTTCAGCTGAACTTATCGCCAACTTCAACCAAATGCTCAGGTGCTTTCCCTGCATAGCACAGCTACGACAATTTAAAACTGTCAGACCAATGACTTTTAGATCTGTGTTCGTCTTTTCTGTGACCTGCACCCTTTGTGACTGAAACCAGTTTTGTATATTTCCAAGGCCCTCTAACGGGAAAAAAAGCTGAGGCATTTGCGAAAACCAAACTGTGATTTTGGGAGTCAGTTTCTAGAATCAAGTCACCATTTCAGTCTATTTTTAATCATATGTTTTAGTGTTTAACAAATTAGGATGATATTGCAATTTGTCTGAAGATTTTTTTTATCAAGTGGATTAGCATTAGGCTTTGGAACAGGCATAACAATTTGAATAGTCCACTCACAGGATTGGGAAATGAAGTTCGGGGGGAGGGTGGTGCGCGTTTGCAGCACTACTCCGTAGTGTTACAATGCCCTAGGTATACGGCTAGATGGCCAGTCATTCACGAGAAAAACGCTCCGAAACTTTCGGTGCTATTGTATATATACCCGTACATCTGCTCTGTGAACCGAATGGTGCAATGCCTGAGGATGTACGACGGGTGTTTGAAAAGTCCGTGGAAAGTCCGAGAGATGGCTTATCGAGATCAAGTGTAGTTAGTAGCAACTTTGGAAAGAACGCATACCAAGTTTCAGCTATATTGGTCTATTTCTTTGTGTTTGGCATTCGTGTGCATCAAGGAAGTCGAGTGATTGTCAAAGAATGAACGAAAAAGAATTTCTTGTGCTGTTTAATCATTAATTTATGAAATGCAAAACGCCTCAAGAGACAATAGATAAGTTTGATAAACATTATGGTGACTCTGACTTTCGGTTAGAAAAGTTTATAAGTGGTTTCAACATTTTCAGAGTGGCCATATGGGCACAAGTGACACTGAATGTTCTGGACGCCCTGTGGAGGTTACGAATCCCGAAATCATTGATAAGATCCATTATATAATGATGGATGACAGAAGAGTTAAGGTGCGTGCGGTTGTTAGTGATGTGGGCATCTCGAATGAACGGGTACATAATGTTTTGCATAAACATTTGGACATGAGAAAGCTATCTGCAAGATGGGTGCCGCGATTGCTCACGCTTGACCAAAAACAGAATCGTGTGAAGTGTTGCAAGGAAGGTTTGCAGCTGTTCAGGAAGAATCCACAGGGCTTTAAAAGTCGTTTCGTCGCTGTGGATGAAACGTGGATACATTACTAGACTCCTGGACAGGCATTGGCCTCAAAAATCCAGTGACAATACTGACAGGTTCATTTAGAGCAACGTCTACTTGTTTAGAATGGCAAGATGCCTCCCAAACTAGTGCTGCATATTCTCTTTCTGCAAAACAAGATCCCCATGCTGATGATCGCAGAGATTCAGGTCGCACTCACCATGTGGATCCAGTCAGTTCATGAATACTATTGTTCCTTGAAGAATTTTTTTTTTTTTTCCTTTTAGGTCAGTGCAGTGTTCGGTCTACGCAGACTAAAAATGTTCAAATGTTTGTAGAGCTTATGGGACTTAACTACGGCGTCATCAGTCCCTAAACTTACAAACTACTTATGAACTAGCTAATCCTAAGGACGGCACACATATCCATGCCCGAGGGGGGATTCGAACCCCCGACCGTAGTGGCCGTGCAGACCGTGACTAGAGCGCCTCAGTCCACTCGGCCACCGCGGCCGGCTACGCAGACCCCCAAGTATTATGACCTGGCATAGAGTACGTCCTCACCAGTTTATTTCCAATTGATTCCTCTCTAATATGCAGGTGGAATGCGCATACTTCAGTTTTTTTTTATTTCCAGATGGTGTGGGTGGTCATTTGCATTCATATTGTGTAGAATAGAGGAGTGAACGCTTCCTTGTGGTAGACCATTCTTTTTATTCCTTGGTTGGTTACATAGATTCTACGATTTTGCGGTTCTGCAGCATCCTATATCGACGATGTAAGCGCCTTCTAGCACCAGTATGCAGTCTTATAAATAAGTAAAACGGAAAATAGAATTGCACGGAAAAGGTGAAATCTTCCAAAAAATACCGTCCACCAACTACTTACGCCGCAAAAAGTTGTACGTTATGATTATGTACCAAATAAAAAGTAATTATATGAAATGAATTTTTACTTCGTTTCTGCACCTCCAGCTCAGAATGACCAGACAAGATCCTAGCTGAGTTTGGCAACCATAGGTACACCTCAGGTACTGACGAACAGCGACCGAAGAGCGTTGTGAAGCATAGCATGAAATTAGCAGAAGAAATCACTGGTGAGTACCGCACTTCTACCAACGGGTCTGTTAGCACAAAAACCGTGGATAGAGAGTAATAAAAATGTTCTAGCAACTCTTCATGAGCCATACATTTCTATAATCAAGGCCTAGTAACGTAGTGTGAAGAGTGACGCCATAGTTTATAAGTCATGTATCTTGCTGTAGCTTGGGACGATGCGATGGAAGACTTTGATTCTGGGAAATGTCTGGAGAATATTACTTCCTATCACGCGTTGCGCCACCAGTAAAGTACATTCAGACGCCTCAGTAAGAGTCCCAATTAGGGTTCAAATCATATTGAAGCATAAGAGTGGATGTACCCATAGTAATGTCTACTAATAGGTGTCTAGATACTTTTGGTCCGATAGTGTAAGTAGATACACTTCCAGCAGTCTTACAACATCCCGACGATCCACCAATGCAGTGGCAACGGATAATTGCATTTGTTTAAATGAGGTTTCAGCTTGAATTAACTTTAGGCGTAAAGTTGAACAGTTTCATAATATCTTTAATGAGCTATAGAAGGCTAATTCACCAACACTATTTGTTATATCTGTTTGTCATGTTGGTAGTAATACCATAGTTTTAAGTGGTAACATTATGTTCTTTGGTGTGTTGCTATCTGTGGTCAGTTCTTTGTTTGTGTGCAAGCATGTAACGGCAAAAATAAATGTGTGTGATTTTATATCTGTGTTTCACTGTGCCATCCGGTACAAAACCTAACACTTTTTTTCATTAACAAAGCTGAATGTTCTGACCGAAACTCGTTGTTGTTGTGCTCTTCAGTCCAGAGCCTGGTTTGATGCAGCACACCACCCTACTATATCCTTTTCGAGTCTCTTCATCTCTGAATAAGTACGGAAACCTACATCTATTTGAATCTGCTTACTGTATTCCTCTCTCGGTCTCCTTCTGCGATTCTTACCCCGTACACATCCCTACAAGGCCAAATTGACGATTCCTCGAATGTCTCACCAATCGATCCCTTCTCTTAGTCAAGACATGTCAGAAACTTCTTTTCTCCTCAGTTCGGTTCAGCACCTCCTCATTAGATACGCGATCTACTACTCTAATATTCAGCATTTGTCAGTAGCACCACATTACAAATGCTTCTTTCATCTTTTTTTTTTAACTACTTTCGCTCACATTTCCATCTTGTACATTGCTACAATCCAGACAAAAGCATTCAGAAAGGATTTCCTACCATTTAAATTATTGTTAGGTGACAACAAATTTCGCTTCTTCAGAATTGCTTTTTTCCCATAGACATTGTGCATTTTAAGTCTTCTTTCTTCGGCCATCAGGAGTTATTTTGCTACTCAAATAACAAAACTCATCTACTACTTTGTCTCGTTACCTAATCTAATTAATAGAGTATCATCTGATTTTCTTACTCTGCATTTCGTTACTCTCGTTTTGCTTTTGTTGATGCTCTTCTTATAACCTCCTTTCAAGACATTGTACTTTCCTTTCAATTGCTCTTACAGGTCCTTTGCTGTCCCTGAAATAATCACAATGTCGTCGGAAAACCACAAAGTTTTCATTTCTTCCCCTTGGACTTTAATTCCTTCTGCAAATTTTATTTACATTCCTTTAAAGCTTGTTCAACGTACAGATTGACTCACACTGGCAAAAGGCTACAACCCTGACTTATTCCTTTCCCAATCACTCTGCCCCTTTCATACCCTTCGCCTCTTATAATTGCAATCTGGCTTTTGTACAAGTTGTATATGACTTTTCGTTCCCTACATTTTACCCCTGCTACCTTCAGAATTTTAAAGAGTATATTCCAGACAACATTATCAAAAGCTTTCTCCAAATGCACAAAAGCTAAAAACGTAGGGTTGCCTACCCTTAACCTATATTCCAGGTTACGCCGTAATGTATTGCCTTGTGTGTTCCTACATTTCCTCTAAATCCAAATTGCCCTTCCCTGGGGTCGGATTCTCTGATTTTCCATTCATGTTAAGAATTTGAGTTATTATTTTGCAACTATGACTTATTAAACGGATAGTTGTGTTATTTTCACACTTGTCCGCACTTGTTGGTCAAAAAAAAAAAAAAAAAAAAAAAAAAAAAAAAAAAAAAAAAAAAAAAAAAAAGAAAAAGAAAAAGTTCAAATATATGTTAAGCTTAAGGGACTTAAATGCAGGGTCATCAGTCCCTAAACTTACAAACTACTTATGAACTACCTTATACTAAAGACAACACATAAATCCATGCCCGAGGGGGAGATTCGAACCCCCGACCGTAGCGGCCGTGCAGACTGTGACTGGCGCGCTGCAGACCGCTCGGCCACTGCGGCTAGCGCACTTGCTGTCTTTGGAACTGCAATTAATACATTTTTCTTGAAATCTGAGGGTATTTCCCTCGTCTCATACATCTTTAATACAAGATAGAACAGTTTCTTCATGACTGGCTCTTCCAAAAATGTCAGCAATCCAGACGGAATATCATCTACTTCAAGGGGCTTGTTTCAGTTGAAATATTTCAGTTCTCTGTCAAATTCTTCTCGCAGTATCGTATCTCCAGTCTCATCTTCATCTACTCCCACTTCCATGTCCACAATTCTGCCTTCATTTCCCTTGTATAAACCCTCTATATATTCCTTCCAGTTTTCGGCTTTCCCTTCTTTTCTTACTATTGTTTTTTATCTGAACCCTTTATATTCATGCAGCTGCTTTTCTGTCTCCAGATGTTTCTTTTATTTTCCTGTAGGCGGTATCTGTCTTTACCCTAGTTATACATTCTTCTGCAGACATGCATGTGTCCTCTAGTCCCTCCACTCCCGCTTAGCCAATCTGCACTTCCTGTTAATCTTAACTTCTTAGCCATCTGTACTCCCTTTCACTGCTTCACTCGCTGCGTTTTTATATGTTCTCTTTTCATCAATTACGTTCAGTACATCCTGTGTTACCTAAGGATTTATATTATGCCGTGTCATCCTGCCTATATGATCCTGTGCAGCGCTGACTACTTTCAAAGCTACCTACTCCTTCTCTAATATATTACTTTCCCCCATTTCGGTCAAACCTTGCGTAATGCTCCAACTCTCAACAACATCAGATCCCTCCAGTTTCTTCAAGTTCCATCTTCTTACTTTTCTACCTTTTTGGAGTTTTTAAGTTTTAATGTACATTTCATCACCAATAAGTTATATGGTCAGAGTCTATAACTGCTCCTGGATATGTCTTACAGTTTAAAACCTGGTTTCTAAATCTACGTCTTATAATTTAAAAGACAATTTTTTACTTTCCACTGCCTCCTAGTCACTTCCACGTATGCAACATTCTTTCATGATACTTAAACCAACTGTTCGTGATGATGCAATTCTGCTCTGCGCAAAATTCTACCAGGTGACGATCTCTGTCATTCCTTTCTGCAGTTCATATTCTCCAACTATTTGTCCTCTTTGTTTCCTTACACCCCAGTTCCAGTCCTCCTTATCAATCAAGTTTTACTGTCCCTCAAATGTGTGCATAACTTCTTTTATCTTATCAAACATGTTTTTAATCTCTTCCTCATCATCGGCAGAGCTAGTTGGTCTTGTTCGGCCCGTGTTTATATTTGCTACGAAATGAGTTCACTATGCTGTTCATAGTAACTGACCCGCATTCCTATTACTTTCATTATTAGATCTATTCCAACGTTCCTCCAACTGATTTTGTATTTATAACCCTGAATTCACCATACAACAAATCCTGTTCACCCTATCACAAAATTTCACTAATTCACACAATATCTAACTACAACCTAGTCATTTCTCTTTTCAAATGTTCTAACCTACCAACTCGATGAAGGGTTAGAATATTCCACGCTCGGATCTGTAAATCTCTGTTTCGTTTGTCTAGACGACAACATCCTCCTGAATAGTACCCGCTCGGAGATCTGACTGTGGGAGTATTTTACCCCAGAATATTTTATCAGAAGACGCCATCATCATATATTCATACAGTAGACGTGCACGTCCTCGGGAAAAGTAATGACTGTAGTTTCCCCTTGCTTTCAGCCTTTCGCAGTAGCTACATGGCAAAGCCACGTTACCTAATGTTGCAAGGCCAGTTCAGTCAGTCATCCAGACTGTTGCCCCTGTAACTACTGAAAAGGCTGCTGCCCCTCTTCAGGAACCACCGTTTGACTGGTCTCTCCACAGATACCTCTCCATTGTGGTTGCATCTGCAGTACACCTATCTCTATCGTTGAGACACACAAGCCACCCCACCTCGGCAATGTCTGTGGTTCATGGGGGTAGGCCAAAACTCAAGAGAATCAGAACATGAACGAGTTATTCAGGTGGCAACTGTCGCTATCTGAATCATTTGGGTTGGTAGTACTTTTTCCCTTATGCTGCTTGGACAAAATGACATGGTTACAACAGTGTGTACTTAGTCACAAGGCAATGAAAAGACTGCTGCTCGCAAGCAAAAAGTAGGAACACGAAATGTTTTCACTTACGTTCTTCTCCAAGCTAAATTATAGACCGTCTTTCTTTTATCTTTTTTAGTCATTCCTGCGCTTCCTCACTGCCTGAAACATTGGCAGTGCCCTACAGTGGCACAGTTTTAAGCTCAAATCAGGCATTTCTGAACAATTGATTCAATGGGAAACACGACTAACAGCACTGATTTTCGTCAACTTCAAAGCAAAAATTAAAAAAAAAAAAAAAAAAAAAATCGCTCGGAGGTTCAGTTTCATTTGCTTCAGCGTTTCAAAAAACGTTTACCGATGCCATGGTAGTGCTGACAGTAAGCAGCGTGAGAAACGCTTTTGCCAGGTGCTCCTAACGTCAAGGAAACCCGTCAGTGGCTCGTTTCCAACATCGATAACACACTTCCGCGCCACTTCCTGTTGTGACTGACTGAACAAAGGTCGTTTTGTAATCTGACCGCACTGTGTGAACACAGACCCTTGCATTCACGCCCTGCAGCAACAAATTTTACTGTCACCATTCCCTCCCGAGAGACGTTTGAACATGTGAAACTAAATTTTAACGGTGCTTTGGAAGAAGTGAAGAAAATTCTACTGTAAGAATAAATTAAGATCATAACACCGGAAAGCAAAAGTGTGGGATTTCATGTGAGGAATAGATGGGCCCTCTGGAAACTTCCAGTGACTTGCAGAGGAGTGCATCTGGAACAGAGCTTTCTTTCTACATCCTTGGCGTCATTCTAGACTGTACATTGACTTGTAAGCAACATTACCTGAATGTAAACCAAAAAGTATTTGCAAGATACCATAAAATGCGCGAACTGATGGGAACATTCTGGGGCACAATAGTAAAGACAAGTAAAAAACTACAGTTTTATAATCGTGCTAAACTATGGGTAACTATGCTAACCCAGTTACATACAGTTCTGCCCTCGTTAAAGAAATGGATAGCGGTCTTAATGAGTCATGTAGACTCCACCATTTTACTGGAATTGCCTCTTCGGTCTTCAGGCACGAGAAAGCAACACACAAAGAAAGTTAAAAGCATATCCCTTTGATACAATTCTGCAGCCACCATCCACCTGCTTCAGAGCTGATGTACAGGAAAGCTTCATAAGGACAGCAGATAACACTGGCCAATATACCTTTCCCAATTATCTAAGTGGAAGATGTGTGAAACCACAGGATGACGTCCTCAGAATATCCAGACTGGTCTATTTGAGAAAGTATGGATAGTCTTAGAACTTGGTTGCAAGAGCCACAGCACCAACCCGTTGTCATTCAGGAGTTCAACAAACTACGGAAAATTTATATCACTGTACATTATGCCCAGCAAGATGTACTATTGACAAAGCAATGTAAACAAACTCATATGTTGTTGTGACGGTCAAATACTGCGCAAAAGTTGCTTAGATTGTTATCACCATCTTTGTTTTAACATTGTCTTACAATACAGGGTGTCCCATTCATCTTGACCACCCAAAATATATCTGGAACAACAGTTGTTATCGGAAAACGAGTTTCACCGGTATCAAAGTAAGGCAGGAGCTCATAAATGTAAATACAGTATTTTGAAACACCCTGAAATGAAATCATATGAGTTTTTAACACCACTTTTGTGTTTTTAAATGAACACCCTATATTATTTCATCAGCAATCTATAGCGTAACAAATCACATAAACAATGGCGTTGGTTGCGTCGCAATACGCCAATTACATCCCGAGATATTGTGAAGCGAAGTTGACGCTTTTAGGAGAGAGCCTCATGCTGCTCAGGACGTGCGCTAGCCGATGTTTCGCGTATTTCAAGCGTCAACTTTGCTTCGAAATATCTCGGGATGCATTGGCGTATTGGGACGCAACCAACGCCATTGTTTATGCGACTTGTCATGCTATAGAGTGCCGATGAAATAACTAAGGGTGTCAATTTATCATCATCATCATGATCATTAGAGACTGATTATTCCTTTCAGCGTTCAGTCTGGAGTATAGTACCTCTAATAAAATTCCTCCATGATCCCCTATTCAATGCTAAAATTGAAGCCTCGTCTGATGTTATGCCTTTTACTTCAATATCACTCTGCACCAAATCTAAGTACTTTCTTCGTGGTTTACCTCGACTCCTCTTACCCTCCGCTGCCGAGCTCATGAGTCTCTTAGGTAACCTTGCTTCTCCCATGCGTGTAACATGACCTCACCATGTCAATCTGTTCGCTCTAACTGCTTCGTCTATGGTGTTCATTCCCAGTTTTTCTTTGATTTCCTCATTATGGACACCCTCCTGCCATTTTCCCCATATATTAGTACCTGCAATCATTCTTGCCACATTCGTATCTGTAACCTCTACCTTATTCATTAGGTAACCTGTATCCACCCAACTTCCACTCCCATACAACAAAGTTGTCGAAAGATAGAGCGGTGCACTGCTAACATAGTCTTGATACTTCCTTCTTGCAGAAGAGAGTAGATCTTAGCTGAGCACTCACTGTATTAGCTTTGCTGCACCTCGATTCCAGTTGTTCACTATGTTGCCATCCTG
The DNA here is from genome assembly GCA_026315105.1 of Locusta migratoria. Lineage (NCBI taxonomy): Eukaryota > Metazoa > Arthropoda > Insecta > Orthoptera > Acrididae > Locusta > Locusta migratoria. The sequence continues at coordinate 259,046,012 of CM048751.1, read as the reverse complement.
TGAGAAAATACATCCCAGGTACTAGAAACTGACTACCTGTTTTAACTTTGTTCCTCCTATTTGGCACTCAATCTGTTTAAATCTCTTTCCAACAGACATTACTTTTGTTTTGGAGATGCTGATCTTCATATCATAATCCTTGCAACTCTGATCGAGCTCTGTAATATTAGTTTGCAACCTTTCAATCGAATCGGCCATTACAACTAAGTCATCCGCATATGCGAGACTGCTTATTTTGCTTTGACCTATTTTAATCCCGCCCTGCCAGTCTACTGTTTTTCACACATGATCCATGAATAGTATGAACAACAGTGGTGACAGGTTACAGCCTTGTCTTACCCCTGAATTCAATGTGTCAATTTAAAAATAAATAAATTTGTGTTAAAAAACACATATGCTTTCGTTTTAGAATGTTTCAAAATATTTACACTCATGAACCCCTGCCTTGCACTGATACCTGTGAAAGCCGTTTTCCAATAGCTGTAGTTATTTCAGAGATATTTTGGGTGGCCAAGATAAACGGTACATCCTGTATAACAATCTAAACTAGGGCCAGAAGCCATACTGCAGTGGATACATCGGTTTTGTGAGATCACCAAAGTTAAACACCATCATGCTTGCCTACCACTCGGTTGAGTATGTCACCCACTGTTTGCTAGAGGCATACACACAGTCCTTTTCGGGACATTTGAGGAGGTACGTGATTGCGAGGTAGTGACTCTGGTCACAATAACACAACGCCCAGGACAGCACTGTGCTGACGACTTTCGCCTCCATACTGCATCTGGGCTGTGCATGACAAGGCCGTCGGTTCATAACACTGCTCCCTCTGAGCCCTGTTTGGATGGAGAATGTAGATTATGTCCTGTAAAATGTGACATTCTCTTCCACTCATTAAATCAACAGTTAATTTTTAACTGTTAATCTGCACTGGGTTTTTCAAAATTAATATTAGGGTTTAAGGCTTTTTGGCATTTACTACATTCGCCCTAAATTTATTAATAATACACCAAAAGATAGGGCAAATCGAAAAATTTCTTTCATGCATGTTCAATGAGCACACCATTTATCAAGCATCACACGGCCACATAGCAAGTCGAAATGCAAGTTCTTCCAAATCCTTGATCATTGTGTCTCCAGTGCCTGTGGAAAAAACTGCTTCAGTCCTGTTTAGTGTGTGTGTGTGAACAAGAAGCGTAAGCGCATAAACATAATCGTTTATGAACTTTAAAGGTAAAGTAGTGGCCACATAAGAGTAGATAAGAAAGTGTAGACCATGTGAAACGTGCTTTCTCGCCCCCTGCAGCCAGTTCAGCAGTTAGGTAAGTCCTCTTGTACTGAGATATGCTAATAAGGACATGCACCAGCTTGCTTCCAGTTGAGGAAAGAGCCATAGTTCTAGCCCATCAAGATACTTAACACCAGCTGCAGTTACAATTGCTTCACCGAAAAAGAAAGACCCATATACTTCCAGCTGGGAAATGACACAAAAGACATTATTTTTCAAAGAACGTCGTTGTAGCTGTACCATCTGAATGGGGAATTGCAGACCCTTTGATTCACATATTACGGTATGTGCTTTCAGATTTCCACTTAGACGAAATGTAGTTTCATGACTGAAGACGACACAATGTAGAAAACTTCCTCTTCATTCTGCAATATTTCACTTGCATAGTTAGTATATAAACTACAGTCTGTAGGCTTAGACGTTGTAATGGCTGCAGACGATAAGGACGTCGTTATGATTCCGTAAACGTCTCAACACAGGCGTCACCGTAATTCCTAATTCCCGCCATTATCACTTGGAAGATGATGGTAGAACTTAAAGAGAGAATGCACGTTGCACTGTAACAACAGATTCAGTGGCCGCCAACTTTAATACACGAAAAGGTATCTGTTCACTTGTCGCCATCTTTGCTGCTGCATTCATCTTGTAACTGAAAGCATAGAAAACAGCGCATGCACATGTGCGCTTGTCAAACAAAACTTGTCTAGTTCTTCTTTCATTTTTCTGCATTATCTTCATATATAGAGCAGAGTTCCGTATATTTGTGTGCTTGTTTGTACGTATTGTATACCAATCTACAGTTTTCCTCCAATTTTTATGAAATTTTGCACACATTACCTTCAGTCCACGAGAACGGTCGCCGTAAATGTTAGGATCACGTAAAATACATTGTTCACGAGATATGACGTCATAAACAATGAGACGCGCAAAAACTGCTACAGAAATCGAGAGTGTTCTACATTTCCTCCTAAACCACTGGACCGATTTCAACCACATTTGGTGCACATGTTCTTTACTGTGAGGTAACAACGTTGTCGGCGTTAGAACCACATACGACACATTGTCCAGGATATACAACGTCATAAACAATATGGTTGCAAGAAACTGCCACATACTGCGTCGAGACTTTATTCCACACTGTATGAGAATAACAGTACTTAGCGACTTGCAACAAACTTTAAAGATAATTTCAAATCTTTATTGAACTTTTTCTCGCTGACAACCACAGCAAAATTATGAAAGGGAAAAAGTTTCTCGCTTACTACTTTTCCATTGTCCATGGACTAAAACTACGGCATTTGCTATTACGTTACAATTTATAATTTCTACACTACAAATTGTAGCTGCAGGAAATTTTACAGACAGTATACACACATATAGTTGAATGAACCTTCGAAATTGTATCACAGTACGTAGTTCATGAGATATGAGCGAATAAACAGTAACGTTCATGGAAAATCGCCCTATCACGCACCAAGTTTTACTACTAATTGTATTCGCAATAGGTTTTACAGACATAAAGCACTTACACAAATGAATATATACTTGAAAAATTATACAATTGTACAACATATAACTCAATGAATATGAGATCGTAAGAATGTTATATGCCATTTGTATTTTGCTTGCATATTTCTTTGTTTGGATACTGCACGTATAATTTGGACATTATGCAAGACAGCCTTATTTATTCTCCGATAAATATAACACGTTTTTAGGAAAAAAAGATATGGACCGAGAGAGAAGGGATAGAAGAAGTATTAACTCAGGGCTTGAATAAATAAACAAATACCGGACAACGCCGGGTTTTCAGCTAGTAAGGTACATGTACCAAATAAGGCCGGGTTCCTAATAAGGCCCACTCTCATTTACTAGCATAGAAAGTTTGAAAACAACGCTAAATGTCGTTGGTAATAATAGCTTGTGAGAACTAGTGGACAAGGCAACAACTACTTCCGCACCCGCTATCGTGCTAGCCATTTTACTTTCAATTGTGCTACGGCGTTTAACATTCAGCTACAGCTGTTTCCTATTTTGACGGTACGTTTCATCTAATGCAATCACTTCGGGCATGAAGCATTTGTACTGGTAAATATGTATATGTGCATCGAAAATTGTGCTGTATTAAGGTAGTGGCATAATATTCCTAAAAAAAAAGTTTCTTTTTAAACAATAAACACACACGCGTTTTGAACGGGTTGTTCCCAATAAGGCACATAATAGAAAATGTAATGATTAGATTTATGTTCCTATTAACTTACGATAAGGAAACTTACTACTGTCAGAACAATGTTGGTTGCTGATTAAATTAAATAACTTAAGAATTAATAACCAGTACGTAAGTTACCAGCATTACTGTAAGAAGAGTTTGTAAAAAAATATAAATATAAAATTCTATGTATAATCTCATTCCACTTCTGTCTAAAATAAAATTAAATTACAGCTCTTACAGTGTATTCCAACAGTTTTCCTGTTAATTACGTGTCACAGAATGTCAATATCAACTAGATGTTAGACTTGCGCATAATAGTTCGCGATCAGAAGCGCTCACTTTATTTCGCGGCTCTGCCGCGAACTACTTCGTTTAGTTCGTCCGCTCCCAATGACGGCTGAGCGGCGTGGTCTGCGCATGCAGGTGGAAAGAGGATTTCCCCACCTATCTGCTTCATGTGCTTGCTGCTTGAGCCGCTAACGATATGACGCAAGCCAAAAGAAACAGTTTGTGGATAATTTCTCGCGTTTAAGTTTAGAGTTATCTCTATATCTTGGCATTATGGAATTTATTATTCGGGTACTGCAGAGTGCAGACTACTTCGAAGCAGAAATTTTGTAGCCCTGAACTATGTAATCTAGCAGGCAGTCGCTAACCTCGAAATGGCTCTCATCAGCAGAAGGCAAATACGCGACCTATCGCTCATATTTTAGTTCGCAACCTATCACGCATATTTTAGTTCGCGACCTATCGCGCATACTGTAGTTCGCAACCTATCACGCATATTTTAGTTCACGACCGGTAGCTCTCCTTTTAGTTCGCAGCTCGTACGCGAAGTAGGTCGCTCTTTTTAGTTCGTCCGTACGTTTTGGCCTTTGCTAACGCTACTAAAACTACAGCTGAGCTGCATCTCAGCTCGAAATGACGGCAACTGGCAAAAGGGAATCACGCGATTCTGCTCGCACTCACGTCCTGTTGCTGTTAACCGCCAGCCGGCCGCGGTGGCCAAGCGGTCTGCGGCGCTTCAGTCACGTTCTGCATGGCCACAACGGTCGGGGGTTCGAATCCCCCCCTCGGGCATGGATATTTGTGCCGACCTTAGTATTAGCTAGTTCATAAGTAGTTTGTAAGTTTAGGGACTGATGACCCCGTAGTTAAGTCCCATAAGCTCTACAAACTTATGAACATTTTTTTGTTACTCGCCAGTCTTCGGAAAAGGAGCGGACGAACTAAGAGGCGAGGGATCTGCGAACTAGTTCGCGTAGTTCGCCTGTGGGAGCGCTATTCCGAACTAGTTCTTTCGCGAACTACACAAGACTACTAGATGTGGCTACGGGCTATATTAGGAACAAGGTCTCATAACAAGGCCCACTTGCAGGGGTTAAACATCTTCTTTAAAGTTATGATATTAATTATATAAACATTCCATTTTAATTTACTTTTTTAACTGAATATAGTTGTAGGGTGTTGCGCGTGTTGCCTCGAAATATTATCATTCACACAAACTGCATACGAAATTCCTAAACCTTAGGTGGCCTTTATTTGGTTCACGTACCTTATGTGAGGTATTTGTAACTTGAATGGTAGATAATATATCAGTTTTGAAACACACACACACTGCTCAAAACAATTAGGAGATCAGATGAAATATCATCCACAAAACATATATGGAAACGTAGGTTATTCAGATATTGCGCGTCGTGTTGCAGCCTCGAGGGTGTGTTGCAAGCTGCAGCCTTGTTGTGCATTCAGCCTCCTGTCTCGACGGGAAATTAACCGGAGATAACTTACTGTTATCCCTCGTTGACGTTACCCGTCGACGACCTTGGCGGTTCCTGTTGTCTGAAATCGCGTCCAGGTCTCGGAAACTACACTCTGTGTCACTGCAATAACCGCAGCCACCTCCCTCTGTGTCTGTCCCGATTCCAACCTTCCTATGGCTCTCCATGCCATAGCTTCGGGTACGTCACGGTGTCGTTGCATTGCACTACCTGTTCACTACATTATCTGAATGAAGTTGCTTCGTAATTCGTTTGGTAGAGTAAACACAAGTCAATACTAACCCCAACAGCTGCAAATTTCTGTTATAAAGCAAAACAGTCAACATTCCGAAGATTGGTTTGAACACCACAGTGCTTTACTAGGCATGGTCCTGTTTCGAGGTGGTATGCTGTTACCTTCCTCCAACCTTCGAACTGACTTACCCAGACAGTTATAGGGTAACCTATAGTTTAAGGTGGGTTCCGAACCACGGTGCTACTCGGTATTTTTCATATCAGCAACGCTGCCAGAGGTGAAAGAAGTGGAAAGTGACTTCTGTTATTACACTATTATCTCGGTTGCCGAAATGTTGTTGTCTCTACTTCGTAGAACGGACAGGATGCCGAAGGATTTTACACTACTGGCCATTAAAATTGCTACACCAAGAAGAAATGCAAATGATAAATAGGTAGTCATTGGACAAATATATTATAGTAGAACTGACATGTGATTACATTTACACGCATTGTGGGTGCATAGATCCTGAGAAATCAGTATCCAGAACAACCACCTCTGGCCGTAATAACGGCCTTGATACGCCTGGGCATTGAATCAGAGTTTGGATGGCGTATACAGGTACAGATGACCAAGCAGTTTCCACACGATACCACAGTTCATCAAGAGTATTATGACGAGCCAGTTGCTCGGCCACCATTGACCAGACGTTTTCAATTAGTGAGAGATCTGGAGAATGTGCTGTCCATGGCAGCAGTCGAACTTTCCCGTATCCAGAAAGGCCCGCACACGACCTGCAACATGCGGTCGTGCATTATCCTGCTGAAATGTAGGGTTTCGCAGGGATCGAATGAAGGGTAGATCCACGGGTCGTAACACATTTGTAATGTAACGGCCACTGTTCAAAGTGCCGTCGATGCGAACAAGAGGTGACCGAGACGTGTAACGAATGACACCCCATACTATCACACCGGGTGATACGCCAGTATGGCGATGACGAATACACGCTTTCAATGTGCGTTCACTGCGATGTCGCCAAACACGGATGCGACCATCATGGTGCTGTAAACAGAACCTGAATTCATCCGAAAAAATGACGTTTTGCCATTCGTGCACTCAGGTTCGTCGTTGCGTACACCATTGCAGGCGGTCCTGCCTGTGATGCAGTGTCAAGGGTAACTGCAGCCATGGTCTCCGAGCTGATAGTCCATGCTGCTGCAAACGTCGTTGAACTGTTCGCGCAGATGGTTGTTGTCTTGCAAACGTCCCATCTGTAATAATAATAATTTCGTGTGGCTCATTGGCCTGGTGCAAGTCTTTTAATTTGACGCCACTTCGTGCGACTTGCGTGTCCCTAGCCTACCACAGTTATCCAACCGGGTAAAGGGGACCTCCAGCTTAACGTGTAATCCGAACCACGTGTCGTTTCTGGCGACTCATCACATCGTTGAGAGGTGAAGGATAGGTTACAGTGCAGACTGAAAAAATCCGAGGTCCGACCGAGTTTCGAACCCGCGACCCTTTAGCTTCCAGTCGAGCGCTTTTAGCCAAGTCCCATCTGTTGACTCAGGGATCGAGACGCAGCTGCACAATCCGTTACAGGTAAGCGGTTAAGATGCCTGCCGTCTCGACTGCTAGTGATACGAGGCCGTTGGGATCCAACACGGCGTTCCGTATTGCTATCCTGAACCCAACGATTCCATATTTTTTGCTAACAGCGACCAACGCGAGCAGCAATGTCGCGATAAGATAAACCGCAATCGCGATAGGCTACAGTCCTTCCTTTATCAAAGTCGGAAACATGATGGTACGCATTTCTCCTCCTTAAACGAGGCATCACAACAACGTTTCACCAGGCAACGCCGATCAACTGCTGTTTATGTATGAGAAATTGGTTGGAAATTTTCTTCATATCAGGCAGTGGCGTAGCTATGTCACCAAGGGCCCCGGGGCAAAAATGACATTGGGGCCCTCTTTACGCTAATACTGTACAGTTGCAAAACTACTTCATCATCAGCTCCTTACCGCCCACTGGAAGACATAATAAGGCAAACCTAAATACTACTAAGTAAATTATTGTGAGTCACGCAGCAGATAATATTTAGTGAAATTTTGCAGAGGGACAGAGATGGAGTTGGAGCTGGGTAGGACATACAGATGAAAATGCCCCATGGGATATTTTTCGTCAGCGGTGTCAGCAGGCGGACTGTTGTCAGTGCCGACAACTAACTCTCGCTAAACTACTGCGCTGTTAGCTCATTTCGTTGACTGCCCAGTCAAAGAAGGAAAATAGAGGAAATATTCGTGTAGGATGGTTTCATCAAAAGTAAGTTGCCGGATTTTGTTTGAAGAAACACTTTGTATTGAGCCATGTCCCTACCAGGCTTCTTAAAGTATATGTGTCTGGTCAGAAAAAAGTAATAGGTAAAATAACTAAGTCGATATCTTCGCTTATTATCGTGACAGTGGGGTAGAGGGCAGCGTCTTGATGCACAATTCACTAGTGCCTCAAAGTAATTATTACATGAAACTTCTGATCCGTGAATGTAATTAAACCTTTAAAGCCGGCCGCGGTGGCCGAGGAGACTGAGGCGCTTCAGTCACGGTCTGCACGGCCACTACGGTCGGGGGTTCGAATCCCCCCCTCGGGCATGGATATTTGTGCCGTCTTTAGTATAAGGTAGTTCATAAGTAGTTTGTAAGTTTAGGGACTGATGACCCCGTAGTTAAGTCCCATAAGCTTTACAAACATTTGATCATTTTTGAAACCTTTAAATGGCAGAATAAACAAATAGTGTGCGGGTAGAAACGTACCTTAAAAGATTGCGTGAATTGCTGAATTCTCACCATTACTTTAAAACACAGTGAAGTTGTTTGCTTTTCACATAGGAGAACTGAGCAGAATGCGGCGGAGGTTATAGTGTTAGTATGAACGTAAATTGAAGAGCGAATACTTCTTATGGTATGGGAAGGTGACGTTCCCAGAATAAAGACACAGAATGCCGAATCCATTTCCCGCCAACCATTGCAAGGTAGTGTGTAGAAAGGTATGTAGATTCTGTTCGGTATTCCTTTTAGTATTAACGCATTTGTGGAAAATAAACATGCCTGTTTCCTGGTGCAACGCATTTAGTGGAAAATGCGCACTCTCCAGGTCTGTCTGCGCAATACGTCATCTGTGATGTATGAGGTGCCTGACCATTCCAGCGGTCTACCCTTTCCCGCACCTTCTGCCCTCCAACCCCCCCCCCCCCCTTTCACCGCTCCTTCCTGCTGTCACCTGTCACATCTCCACAACAAATCATATGCTCAACACTGCTCTACTGTACGTAAATATCGTAGTCCATTCTGTTTAACAATAACTATATTAACATATTGGCTGCCAAAGGTATACTTGGGTTACCGACCCCCGGGGACCATTTACTTTTTTCCCATATTCTGCTTTAGTTTGCTTGAAGTAAGCTATTTAAGAACAAATAAGTTGGGTTTTGTGTGTGTGTGTGTGTGTGTGTGAGTTACATATGACTCACATGGCGCCAGAGTAAAGGGCATTTCCTGCATTATTACTACAGTCTTTATTCAGTGCTGTTTGCTTCGTAACTCAGTATACTGTAGTAGGAAAAAGTGTCTCGTAGAACTTATGTAGATGAACAAATGCATGTACAAAAGCTTTTAGATGAAATTGTGGACATAAGTGAAGAATATGAACATACTACTGAAATGGAAAAATTAGAGGAATACGTTGATGCTGAGTACTGTTTATGGAGAGGAAGAAGCTGAAGTTCAAACCAAGAGGGCACAAAGAAAAAACCAGCAATGATAACTGACTACAGTAAGTCTCCCGCCAAATGAAGTCCTACATTGTCTAAGGCGGGGTGTGAAATGGTTCAGGAAGCATGCAATTGAACTGTTGATAGGGTTAGCACTGGTAAATCTCTTGTGATTTACCGATACATCAACAACAAGATTATCTCAATCACAGAATTCAAAGAGGAAGTGACTTTGAGACTACTCCATACAGAAGATGCCGATGCCCCTGAGAAATCTCTCACCGTAGCCACCGAGCTGCCTGCAAATTGTGCTCTTGTGAACATGGGAGCAGCAAGTTATAGGTGTACGGATGCTACGAAAAAGTGAAGAATGAATTTGGACGAGTGCAAGCTGTTAAGAAATTCAAACAAACTACATGGAAATGTAAGAAATTGTGACGCATATTTTTGCGAAGAGTGTTTCTTCATGAAGCACAATGAATGCAGGTGTTACAAATACAAAGTGGAATGACCCAATTTTTTCATTCTGTTTCATTGTTGTTGCAATTAGAGTTGGATAATGTAATTAAAACTCTGTGATATACAATCTACTGTATAAGTAATATGTAACACCAAACAATAAATTATAAAAACAAGGAAACTCCAATATGACTGGGCCATGTGAGTTATATTTAATTCATGATTTCAAGCGTCAATAACTACTTTTGAGCTCTTGAAAAATGTCCGTGAGTTGTATTTACTTCACGTGGACCGAAGAGAAGACTTCCTGTGACTTATATTTCAAAATGTTCAAATGTTTGTAGCACTTATGGGGCTTAACCACGGGGTCATCAGTCCCTAAGCTTACAAACTACTTATGAACTAGCTAAGACTAAGGACGGCACAAATATCCATGCCCGAGGGGGGATTCGAACCCCCGACCGTAGTGGCCGTGCAGACCGTGACTGGAGCGCCTCAGCCCCCTCGGCCAGCGCGGCCGGCTGACTTATATTTAACTCACGTGGCAGTCAATGTGTTAAAACATTGTTTTCAAAAGTTGGGAATTTTTCTACTTCTTTTAACACGAATACTATTAATCCTTGAAAAAAATTCATAATTATTTTTCACGCATCACTGTGTATCACGAACTTAATGAGTGGCTTTTTTCAAGTAGTGGGGATTTCGTTCGTGTTTCCTCATGAACCAAAGTCAGAATGAAAGAATACCTACTGGAGTAATACAATGCTTCAAACTGTTAGATTGCAGATGTTGGCAAAGATATGATTTCTGATCGGTAATTATCGGTAAGCGTTTTCGTGACTGCAGTACATTGTAGTAATAATATGGGTACACAACCAAAAAGTAGTCAATTTTATTTTAACAATTATTTTACAATCTTTTCCTGGATTTTTGTTTTTGCAAAATCATTGTTTTCGATTGCTGTGAGTGCCAAATGTCCGAGTCGAGCTTGAGCCATACTGTACCTCAGATGCGATTTGATAATTTTTAATTTGCTGAACGACCTTTTGGCTGCTGCAGAAGAATATAACTGCGGTAAATACTTCCGTAACCTCACATTCTAATAATGCATATTTTGTTATAATTTCCTTAGACAACTGGCGAACTGTCCATGTTGGGGTCAATTTCGGCAGGAGGAATTAAAAGTCGAAATTCCTTCATTCAGCAAAAATACTTTATACAGTATAATGTCTATTATCCGAAGTAATTTGGGGACATGGATATTCGGATATGGGAACTGTACACTTCTATTTTCCAATAAGAAGTACTGTACAGTAAATGTATTTATACTGTATTTGGAAGAGCGCGATCCTTGACATCGCGCCGAGCGGCACGCCGCAACACTTGGAAGATGCCACTGTTGCTGTGAGCAGGTTTGATGCTGCCGCTACTTCTGCCGACTGAAGTGTGCAGTTTCGCCTGTCAGCACTCACATAGTGGCGTGTTGTGAAGGCCCAATTAGAAGCATTGTTCCGCCAGCCGGTGGCTCAGTGCGGCTACTGTGGGAAATTTGGTTTGAGGGGAAGGGGATATGATGGACGATAGGGTGGGAGGGTAAAAAAATTAAATAAAAAATTCGACGCTCTACTGTAACTTTTTTCGACCGTCGCTCACGTAGGCCGAGGGGCCCCTGGAGCTCGGGGGCCCCGGGGCACTGCCCCGCCTAGCCCTACGATAGCTACGCCACTGATATCAGCACGTTGTAGGTGTCGCCACCGGCGCCGACCATGTGTGAATGCTCTGAAAAGCTAATCATTTGCATATCACAGCATCTTCTTCCTGTCGGTTAAAATTCGCGCCTGTAGCACGACATCTTAGTGGTGTAGCAATTTTAATGGCCAGAAGTGTACCTAAGAAACAGGACATGACAGTATCAGGTCAAAAGTAATTGAATGAATCTTTGCTATATTATAATTTAATATTGTAGGGGGAAAATGAAAGATTGCGAAATGGTGCACGCCTTTCAATACCACAGAATGAACGTGTTCTGAATTGTTTTGATGACAAGGAGCAATCGGTGTGGATGTACTGAACTGACACCAATCGGTATCTGCCACTACTGCATGAAGAATGGGAAGTCTCGAAGAATCGCTGCTTCTTGGATATGCTCATACGAACATGAATCCTCTGATTTGTCAAGAACAGGATCAATCACAAGAGGTAACCGTGACTCAAGCACTTGAAGCACTTGGAGCGCGTACAAGGAGCGTCTGAAAAGTTCGATGAATGGTCGCATATTTTACAAATCGCCCTGGCGAAGAAGAGGTGCCCGGATATACACATTGAGGGACATCTCAACAAGCGCCCTCTATGAATGGAAACACTGCAGTGAAGTGGTGTTACACGCTGCGATCCAGCTAACAGCGTCAGTGTGAGAACGCGTGTCATTGCAACATGAGCGCAAAATGCAGCAATGGAGTAATGTTTTACCATCAAGTTTCTTTTCAAATTAGGTAAAACAGCGACGGAGACCTATGGTGTGTTAGTGCAAGTGTATGGTGTCGAAACAGTGAGTAAAAAGTGGTTGCGGAAAATCAACAATGTGTGACCTCGGTCCTTGGAGTAATTCCACAAGAAGTGATCACTTACAATTTCCAACAGCTATACAACCGATGTCAGAAGTGTACTGCAGCCAATGGCGATTACTTTGAAGGCCTAAAGGTATATTTTTTTAACTCTTTGCTTCCTATATTTCCTGAGACCATTCACCGGTCTTTTTAGACGCACCCTGTAGCTCTACGACGGTGGATAACACGGGAGATTAGCGTTGTAGCTTCTGAGCTGTGTGCAGCGACATGTGGTGGGATAGTATAAGAGCCAGTCTGAACAGTGAAGTCAACGGTTTGTGTCCTGCAACAGGTACTGTTGAAACTTGGTGATACCGGAAATTATTTCTGCTAACTGGTGTAGTTACACTGTGCTTTATTCACTGTTTGCGTATGCAATTAGCGTATCCGGACTCTTGATTCAGTCGAAAAGAACTGACCTAAATCTGCATATAGGGACTGATGACCTAGCAACAACCTTAAAACGACAACAACATTTACATATAGATCCCAGAAGCCATGTTACGGTGCGTGGCGGAGGGTACATAGTGTACAAATGTCACTTCTCTTTTTCCTGTTCCAGTCATGGAAAAAAAAATTAACTTATGTCTGTGATTGGTTTCTAGTATCTTTAATTTCATTTTCGTTGTCTTTTCGCGTTGTATACATAGGAGCAAGCGATATATTGCTTGACCCTTCAAGAAAAGTATGGTCTTCGAACTTTGACAAGACTCCCTACAACGATACAGCCTCTGCCACTGTGGTTTGCGGAACATCTCAGTGACATTTTGGCGCTTAATGAATCTGTAATGAAGCGTGCTGTTCTCCGTTGGATCTTCTCCATCTCTCCTACCAATCCAATCTGGCACGGGTTCCACACTGACGAACAATGTTCAAGTGTCGGCCAAAGGACTGTTTTATAAGCTACTAGCTTACATGCCCGTACTTCGCAATGGCTGTTGAAGGAGGGCCTGAGTATCATCGCTTTTCAGGGTTCCGCACTTCAGTCAGTAAAAATAGAATCCTTGTGGGATCGCTATGTCAATAAACTCAGTTGTCCTAGCCAAGATGTTAAATGTAAGTAAAATTCATTTTCCGAAACGATGCATCTTCATAAAGTTTTTGACACAAAAGGTGAAACGTGCCAAAATAAGCAAAGAAATGTTACGTATTTAATACACAAAGCGAAATCAGTAACACTATGCTCAATGTTTGTTGCTATTCGTAGACATAAGAATGGTTAATTCTGTCACAGACGTTCGCTTCCTTGTTGTACTACGTCATACTTATTATACAGCAGCGGTGTTTATTAGTTCTTTGGTGCACTACAGCGTCTATATGCTGTGCTACGCAATCCATACTTCAAGCATAACCTACATCTAAAACAATTTCCTGATTCCACTTTCATGAAACGAAGTTGGTCCATGCAAATCCGTGAAGTAGTTTTTTTTAATACGTTTGCGAAAACAATTATTATTCTTACGGTTGGCTCTCTTTCCGTCAGATGCACTATTGTCGCTCCAAGCGTGAGGCTTAAACTTCCATAGAAGATTTACATATACGTTAGACTGTGATATCAGTATGTAAATATACGGATTAAAGACGGCGAGGATTGTACCAGCTTTATATTCGTTGCGTTGAATCATATTTCGTAGAACATAGTAACCAACAAAACGATTTTCAGAAATATGGTAAATTTGAAAAGTCAAAGAGTAAGTAGTGTTTTCAAAGAGTAACAATCCGATCGTTGCCTAGAACTTCACACGAACACTCGTAGCACTATCACAGCACTATCTATTAGTTCTTTGCAGCATTACGCTGTTCTTTCCAAGCATTAAATACATCTAAAACTTCAAATTACGATATCTTTTACTTTCCTGATCTGATTTTGATGAAATGAAGCCTATATTTTGCCCCAGGATATTCTCTATTTATCAGTAATACCCCCATTTAGTACTTTTGGAGATTACTCTCTACTAATAGACACAAGCGATTGCTTTCAGAGAAATGTTTAAATTATGATATCTTACTTTTTCTGATCCGATTTTGTAAAATGAAGCGTTTCTGTAACCGCAAGATACCCTCACGTTTTCTGTGAAAAACTCCTGAAAATTCATATATTAGTTTTGGAGATGAAAGAGAAAGATAGACATGTTGGTTGCCGATGAAAAACGTTAAATTGTGATGTTCTTCTTTCTGTGATCTGATTTTTATGAAACTAAGTCGATATGTTGTCCTAAGACATGCTAAAGTTACCTGTGAAAACCCCATGCGAATTCTTGAGGTAGTTTTGGAGAAGTGGTTTCTAATAGACGAACAAAAAGACACGACGGTCTATGAAAACACTTCGTGATTCTATTTTAATGAAATCATTCCTAGATCCTGAATCAATCTTCGTTCATGTTTCCTGTGATAACCGCATGAAAATTCGTCCAGTAATTTTGAAGATTGAAGCGAACAGCGACAGGCCTACATTTACATATATATTATTAGTATAGATATGTTGTACAATTGTAAAATTTTATAGGGTATATTGATTTGTATAAGTGCTATAATAGTAAAGAAGTAATAGATTAAAATGTAATACTTGATGGGGCGGTTTTCCATGAACGTTACTCTTTACGTCCTAATTTCTCATGAACTACGTTGCGTACTGTGATACAATTTCGAACGTACATTCAACTTTAAGTGTGTATTCTGTCTACAAAATTTCCTTCGAATAGAATTGGTAGTGTAGAAATTATAAATTGTAATGTTATACCGAATGCCATAGTTTTGCTCCATGAACAGTAGCAAAGTAGTAAGCGAGAAACTTTTTTGCTTTCATTATTTTGATGTGCTTATCTGCGAGAAAAAGTTAAATAAAGATTTGAAATTATGTTTAAAGTTTGTTGGAAGACGCCAAGTACTGTCATTCTCATATAGTTAATTTATAAAGTCTCATAGCATTATGTAGTAGTTTTTTGCGATTCCTATTGTTCATGACGTTACATCTCCTGAACTA
This sequence comes from Locusta migratoria, assembly GCA_026315105.1. Classification (NCBI taxonomy): domain Eukaryota; kingdom Metazoa; phylum Arthropoda; class Insecta; order Orthoptera; family Acrididae; genus Locusta; species Locusta migratoria. The sequence continues at coordinate 259,030,699 of CM048751.1, read as the reverse complement.
TGTGTCTTATGTGGTACGTACTCCTACAGCAATTGTTATATTATGTACAGAACATGTGTACCAAATCTGGTTGAAATCGGTCCAGTGGTTTAGGAGGAAATGAGCAGCATTGTCGTTGCAGTTTTTCGCGCATCTCATTGTTTATGACGTCATATCTCCTTACGTGTGTGTCGTAGGTGATTCTTACCCCGACAGCGATTGTTGCCTGATATTAACCTTCCGACAGACGCGCGTATGTGTCACATACGAGGCGACAAGGTTGGTATCCTTTTCTCAGAAAATGGGAGTCGGAATTCCCTCACTTTATATTAGCCTTCTCTTTTAAGATACAAATTTTATTTTTGTGTATTTTTAAGGTTTATTATTAAGAGGTATCTGCAAAATACGCGTGAACCTCCTTGGCCGTCGAGAAGGCGTGCCTGTCGTAAGGTTAAGGAACATGTGTACCAAGTTTAGTTGAAATTGGTCCAGTAGTTTCGGAGGACATGTGGAACGTACATACATACATTCACACATACAGCCTATTTTATAAGATATAAGATTTCCTTTGTTGGTGGACCACACTTCCTAAGGATTCTTCCAATGAATCTCAGTCTGGCATCTGCCTTAACCACGATACATTTTATGTGATCGTTTCCTGTCAAATGCCTCCTTATGCATACTCCAAGATATTTTGTATAATACAGAACCTTTCCTTCTCTCTTTGCAGTCGATGAAATTTACCTTTATTTATGTCGAGAGTCAATTGCAGCACACAGCAGCAAGCGTCGGTACATGTGGATCCTCCTGCACTTTGCTACATCTTTCCAGTATTCTACTTTTCGATAAACTACAGCATCATCCGCGAAAAGTAGCATTGAACTTCTGATGTTATCTACAAGGTAATGTATTGTGGAATACAACGCCCCCATAACACTACATGTTGGACGACTTCTCTTCGTTGAACAAAAAAAAAAAAAAAAAAAAAAAAAAAAAAAAAAAAAAAAAAAAAAAAAAAAAACAGAAAGACAATGTAACGGATCCGTGGTTTCGGCATTATAAGGGACAAACAAAATTCAACACGTAATTTGCCAAAAACTGCCTGTAATTCACTGACATTGCAGGGCTTAGTAAGGCACGAATGGCGAAAAGATGTGCTTATACCTTCCTTGAGCATTTATCACAAGTCCTTTATAGGCGATCTCTGTCTGAAAAAATTAACACTAGTTCTCGTTACAAACACTTCAAAAAGACTTTGCATATTTGACAAATGTTCTGGCATACAACCACAATCGACAATATCGTCCACGTAACTGGAGCAGGTTGGTAACCTTTCCCTCATCTGTTTCAAATAGTGCTGGAATATGACAGACGTTGGTGCCCTTCAGAAAGGGAAACAGAGAAACTTATTAATGAAGCCTATTGAGGTTGTTCGTCCAAGGTAACTGCAGATAAGTATCTCTTAAGTCACTTAAAATGTATATAGACCAATACTGAATCTGTCCATGAATTCTTCCGATTTTGGCAACAGATACATATCTACAACAGACTGAGAGTAGGCAGTCCACTTCAAGTCAGCAACAATTCCTTGTTCCTGTCAGTGCACAGGCGTAGCCAGGATATGATTTCGGGCGAGGTTTTCAATGAATGAACCTTGTAATAACGTGTACTCTTAATACACTGCAAACGGCACTATACTCCGTTCACCGAAACGAGAGACAGACTGTAAACACAGTGAGGCCACTGATCAGGGGTGGACAAATCGGCTGCGCTCTTTGTGTCGCAGGATCCGTTTCATGCGGAAGGTCGATGTGTGTGTGTGTGTGTGTGTGTGTGTGTGTGTGTGTTTCATACGGCTGTGATAATGTAAGTTGATTGTAACCTTTTTATTGAAGGACCATTTGCTGAATAGTAGCCCAAGTATTAGTGTTTATAATCACATTCAGCGTTCATAGTCTCTGCGTCTCTTTCTCTCTCGGTACTATCAAATAACAATAAACTCATTATGTCACCCTGGATTTTGAGTCCACCCAAGAAGCGATCAAATGAGAAATCAATAAGCTCTTCAGAGAATCTGAGGTTCGTAGTGTGTATAAAACGAAGCTATTGTGCCCGTAAAAGTCAATGTCGGATATTGCTATGAAAAACAGGAGTTGGTCATTCTTGGTCATTCCTCAGTGTATCATGTGGTAAGTTAGTACAAAGCTACACACTCTTTTAAGTCCCCCCCCCCCCACCAAAAAAAAAAAAAATCACTATAGAAACAAATAGACAAAATGCTTGCTGTCGTACACGAGTATGGAGGTTTGGGGAATTTGCAGTGAATTACAGTTCATAAATTATTAAGAGAAATGAATTTAAATATGTTCTGCTTCTGATACCCCTGCTCTGTAACAAACCATACAGCCACCCTACTCCTCAAAAGGTTGCAGCAACACTGAGCGTGCGCTGACGGTGTTTTGTCCACCCCTTGCCGCGCGTCTCTGTATGTTTACTGTCCGTCTCTCGTTTCAGTGAACGGAGTATAATACAGTATATATTTTATTCCAAAGAATTGTATACTGGAGTGTCACCAGGGTATAAATTCGAAATTAGTAAACTTCTTGAAAATCGGCCTTTTCTCCACAATAGGAACAAGGCAAATCATATCACGAAGACAGGAAAATTCGGATCAAACACGGATAGCAATCAGAAAGGCAGGTTTCTGACTAGACAGGAACCAAGAGTCGCCGCGGTGGTGTGACCGAGCGATTTACAGACATATGAACATTTGAATCTAGAATCGTCTACGTAGGAGCATCGAGAAATATTGCTGACATTGTAACATATGACTGACATTGTAATTACCGGTACCGACTGTAGAACTGCTCATTATTTCAGTAGTAATCACCACAACTGTTAATACATTTAACCCACTGTGAAGCAAGGTGTGGTGTCGCACAAGTCTAAAGTGCGCGCCACGTACTTTCGCCGCGCACCGCCATGCACGCACGGCGCGGCGTTCTTACGACGTCAGCCACGAGCGCCCTCTGCTGCTATCCCGCTCGTGGCCACCACTGAACGACATCGTTCAGTTGGGACTGAGATAGGAACAAGCTAACACTTCGGAATCGGATAGGCACTAGGCAGGCCTCTAGCTCAACTATGTATCAGCATTCTGCAGTACTGAGCTATGTAAAAGTTAAGTATTACTAAGTCTCTAAGAATTATATTTCTCGTTCTAATTTACTCTAGTGTTTCTAGTTTCTGCTGTCCCACTGGCTGATCACCTCCGTACCTGCACACGCGTGCATCCTATTTTCCTGTGTCGGTCTCTCTCTACTCGGCCACCGACACCCAGGAAAATCGGCGTAAACGAGACATAAAACAAGGAAGCTTAGGGTTTAACGTCTCGTCATTAGAGACGGAGCTAACGCTCGGAGTTCAGGGTAAGGAAGGGGAAGGAATTTGGCCGTGCCCTTTGCAAGGAACCATCCCGGCATTTGCCTGGAGTGATTTAGGGAAATCACGGCAAACCTAAATCTTTATGGCCGGAGGTGGAATTGAACCACCATCCTCCCGACTGCGAGTCTAGTGCGTTACCACTGCATCACCTCGCTCGGTAACCCACTGTGAGACAAGACGGTCAGTTCCTGCATGCACAAACGTCTGCAGTTAGCTACAGGACTATGTTTTTTACCCAGGTGTGCACCTCTTCGCCCGAAACGTACCGATGGCCATGAATGTCTCTTTTCAGGGCTCCAAAACACATGGGAATCATATGGGGAGAAATCGGGAGTGTATGGAGCATCTGTAACGGCTTCCCAGCCTTGGCACAGTAGACGGTCTTAATTATGTCAGTTTTTGTTAGCTTTGTCAACATTTCGGAAGGGGTTTGAACCCCAGAAACCACCCCCCTGGCTACACCCATGTGTCACAGTTGTCATTTTTAGTAACTATGTCCCGTGTAGCTTGCAGGATAGGACATGCCGCCGTCCGCGGTGGCCGAGGGGACTGAGGCGCCCCAGTCACGGTCTGCACGGCCACTACGGTCGGGGGTTCGAATCCCCCCTCGGACATGGATACTTGTGCCGTCCTTAGTTGTAGGTAGTTCATAAATAGTTTGTAAGTTTAGGGGCTGATGACCCCGTAGTTAAGTCCCATAAGCTTTACAAACATTTGAACATTTTTAGGACATGCCAAAATGAATTTCGGTCGTGCACTGGCCTTACCGTTGCATATGTGCGCTTCAAAACTGTTAGCTTCAGCTCAGGGCCGGCCTCAGTCTCATGCAAAGGGTGCAGTTTCACAGGGGTCCCGGCGCTTCAGCACAAGACATTAGAACGTAATTTGAAAACTGTCATCCGTAATTTTGTTTCTGAAAACTACTTTTAATCTAATGTTATTCAAGTACAATGCTCAAAACAATAAGGGGATCAGGTGTTCAAATGTTCAAATGTTTGTATAGTTTATGAGACTTAGCTACGGGGTCATCAGTCCCTAAACTTACAAACTGCTTAGAACTAGGACGGCACAAATATCCATGCCCGAGGGGGGATTCGAACCCCCGACCGTAGTGGCCGTGCAGACCGTGACTGGAGCGCCTCAGTCTCCTCGGCCACCACGGCCGGCAGGATCATGTGTGATACCATACACAATATACATACGGAATATATTTTATTCAGATACTGCTTACAATTGTAATTTGTGTGTGATACAGTACGATATTTTGCTGTGTCAACTCTTCACTTGGGTTTTACATGGCGTTTGCCGGCGAATGCCGGCCGCGGTGGCCGAGGGGACTGAGGCGCTCCAGTCACGGTCTGCACGGCCACTACGGTCGGGGGTTCGAATCCCCCCTCGGGCATGGATATTTGTGCCGTCCTTAGTTTTAGCTAGTTCATAAGTAGTTTGTAAGCTTAGGGACTGATGACCCCGTAGTTAACTCCCATAAGTTCTACAAACATTTGACATTTGATTTGCTGGCGATGCCCCATGTGCCTGCCATAATGGTAAAACAGTCATTCTCGTTGCCCTCTAACACGGTGTGTGGTCACCACAGACGGCCAGTACAGTTGCACACCTGCTTGGCATACACAGTATTTTGGTCATTACTCATCCAATGCAATATCCAGCTCTGTAGCAGTTGTGGGACGTGCTGGTCTACTGCAATGCGTCTGTCAAGCGCTTCCCAGACATGCTAAATCGTGAATAAGTCCGGTGAACAAGCTGGCCAATACATTCGGTCAATTCCGTCAACTCCAAGCATGTGTAGCTCTGTGGGGACGAGTGTCATCAAATATTATGTATTACCTCGAACAGAATGATCTATTGACCCAAGGTCAACACGGATTTAGAAAATATCGTTCATGCGAAACACAACTAGCTCTTTATTCACACGAAGTGATGGGCACTATCGACAAGGTTCCAGAAGGCTTTGACACCGTACCTCACAAACGGCTTTTAATCAAATTGCGTGATTATGGTATATCGCACCAAATTTGCGATTGGATAGGGGATTTCCTGTCAGAGAGGACACAGTTCGTAGTAATCGATGGTAAGGCATCGACTAAAACAGAGGTGATATCGGGCGTTCCACAGGGTAGTGTTATTGGTCCCTGCTGCTCCTTATTTACATAGACGATTTAGGGGAAAATCTGAGTAGCTCTCTTAGGTTGTTTGCAGATGACGCCGTCATTTACCGTCTAGTAAAATCATCTGAAGACCAAAACCAACTGCAGAACGATCTGAATAAGATATCACTATGGTCTAAAATTGGCAATTGATTCTAAATAATGAGAAGTGTGAAGTCGTCCACATGAGTACAAAAAGAAATCAGTTAAACTTTGTTTACAAGATCAATCAATCAAAAGTGAAGGCCGTAAACTCCACAAAATACCTAGGAATTACTTTTACTTCAGACTTAATCTGGAAAAAACGCGTAGATAATGTCGTGGGAAAGGCGAACCAAAGACTGCGTTTTATTGGCAGAATCCTTAAAAAATGCAACAGAATTGCAAAAGAAACTGCATACACTACGCTTGTCCATCCATTTTTGGAGTATTGCTGTCCAGTGTGGGATCCTTACCAGGTGGGTTTGACGGAGGACATCGAAAGAGTCCAGAGAAGGGCAGCTCGTTTCGTATTGTCACGATACAGGGGAGACAGCGTTACGGAAATGATACAGGATCTGGGATGGGAATCATTACAACAACGGCACTTATCGCTGCGGCGTGGGCTACTTACGAAACTTCAATCGCCAACATTCTCCTCCGAATTGACTCCCACTTACATAGGCAGAAATGATCATCAGAATAAAATACGAGAAATCAGAGCTCGAACGGAGAGATTCAGGTGTTCTTTCTTCCCGCGCGCTATTCGAGAATGGAATGGAAGATAAATAGTATAATGGTGGTTCGATGAACCCTTTGCTAGGCACTTAAATGTGATTTGCAGAGTATCCCATGTAGATGTAGATGTAGATTGTGACGAGGAAGGACCCATATCCTTCGGCACCAGAATGGGGCACAACAAAAGGTCAAAGGATCTCACTCGTATTTATAGCTTTGAGCAGTCAAAGCGACATTCTGAACGACGTACAGGTCCGTATGTCCACCATTACTGAATCTTACCCACACCATTCGTCCACCACCATGATATGGTGACGTTTCCTGTACATAAACAGGATTGTTCCGAGTTACTCGTTCTCTCCAGATGATTCTCCAGCTGAACATGGAATCTTGACTCATGTGTGAACAGAACCCTTCGCCAATCCTGATGCCACCCCCCCCCCCCCCCTTATCAGTTTCTGCGGGCTAAACGGTGTCCTATTAAGGCACACAACATAGTCCTCCGTTCATAGATATCACTATCCCGAAGGCGATTTCGGATTGTTTGTATTGATATTGCGCGCTCTGTTGCTACCTTCGGTTGTGTTGCAGCTGAGTTGCATTTAGCGTTCTGTCTCGAGGGGCTTTAACAGGAAAAGCGGTCATCTCTTGCTGATATTACCCGTTGAAGATCTTGGCCTTGCTTTTAACGTTTTGTGTTTGTTTCTGTTTGTTTCATGGTCGCTCGAGGTACTGCAATAAACAGGAGCAGCCTCGCCGCAGCACCGACCGGCGTCACAGAGCTGGCCTTGCGTTATATGAAGTTAGCCGACGGTCACGGGGCAGCGGACGTCTCTGCGCCTTCTTTATTGCGGGACATCGATCGTCCTCTAAGAAGATTATTTCACATTATTATTGCTATGGATGTTCGTTTCAGATTATGTCCTTGTGAATGTATGATTGTATCAAAAGCAAATACTATATGCTTGTATAGCAAGTGGACCAATAAACATTTGATGTTTGACTGAAGAAGAGTTTTAAATATTACATCATGTATATGGAATGATTTATTATTTAATGTGAAATATGGAAATGTTCAAGACGTTATTTGATCTTCTGCATCTAGGAAGAAAACACCATCAGTTTGAAAAGTTTATAACAGGCTATTGAATTTCAAGACGCATTCAAATGAAACAGTGGTATTTTAAATGTGAAACTGAAATATATTAGGTTGTGGATTTTCGCTCGAACGTCAGTTTCATGACTGAATTGGTGCTAAAAAGCTTAAACTTTAAAAATGAAGTTACCTACTGGCCTTTTATTTTTTTCCTGCGGGTGTAAGGACCTGTTTGTGTTTAAGAAAAGATAGAAATATAAGATATTATATATTTTTTTATATTAGGCGGTGAACAGAGATTTCGGTGGGAAGTTCGGTGCCACGGTTCACGAGAGGTGCTAAGTTGCTAGGTGACATTAGAAAACTTATAAATATTTACTTAGCAACTGACCATAAGAGCCATAAACACGTTTTCTTAATAAGACTGAACCAAATTTAGGACTAGTTTGATATGATACGAAATTATTTTGACAATTTAAAGTTGTTCACCACCTTTTCCCTTTGTCCCACCGCATGGACAACACACTGTCTTGTATTTGTAATCCAAACATGACAAAGGCGTCCTAGCCGAAATTGTGTTTTGCACAAAGATAAAAGACATTGAATTTGGAACTATTTTGAATCTGACAGGAAAATTCTAAACTTCTAGGACAGTACTGTCCTGGCCATAGCATGAACAAAGCTTAGGTTGACCTAAACGTTCATAGGTACGTCTACTTAAATTTACTGCTGGCCGAGGGGACTGAGGCGCTTCAGTCACGACCTGCACGGCCACTACGGTCGGGGGTTCGAATCCTCCCTCGGGCATGGTTATTTGTGTAAGTTTAGGGACTGATGATCCCGTAGTTAAGTCCCATAGACTATTCAAACAAACAAACATTAAATTTACTGCAGAAGGTCTAATATCAAGTTGCATCCGAATGTCTTGATTCACAATGTTGACTGACACGCACAATTTGTTCGCATATCTTTGAACAGAAGACAAGTTCTATACTTTTGACATTGATTTTGATATCGCACTGTTCTTCTCACTAGTTGGTTTGGACAAGAGTACGTTAACACCCAAGGCTTGATTTTTAGGAGTTGGATTTACTGACTTTTTCTGACTGATTTTTGACGAAATCATCCTCCCTGGCGCGGGAATACAGTATAGGCTGCGAGTTCTAAGGGGATGAATAAAATTGACTCTCATATACGTAGTCAGTATGGCATGTGGAAGTTTGGGTCGGCCCTGGAGTCGTGTTCGGGTAGCCTAGTGGTTAAGGTGAACGATCGCGAAAAGCGAGAAACTCGAGTTCGAGTCCTGTTCCGGCACAAATTTTCATTTGTCACCAATTGTTAGAACATGTATGCCTAATACAGTGGAGCTGTAAGAAAATCGCAAATGAGAATAATTTCGTCAGAAATTATTAGACCACTGTAATCTGTCACCATGAAATTAATATTTTCTGATTGATGTTTTCCATACATATTGTTTGAATGTGACCATGCTTAACACAAACGCAACACTGTTTATCACAGCAAGGACATGTTAAGGTGAACGATCGCGAAAAGCGAGAAACTCGAGTTCGAGTCCTGTTCCGGCACAAATTTTCATTTGTCACCAATTGTTAGAACATGTATGCCTAATACAGTGGAGCTGTAAGAAAATCGCAAATGAGAATAATTTCGTCAGAAATTATTAGACCACTGTAATCTGTCACCATGAAATTAATATTTTCTGATTGATGTTTTCCATACATATTGTTTGAATGTGACCATGCTTAACACAAACGCAACACTGTTTATCACAGCAAGGACATGTCTGTCAGTCAGGAGACTTAAAACATTGCACAGGATTTTACAGTGCGAATTGACTCTTTGGTGTGGGTCGTGCCATACTGTCCCATGGCCAGTGTCTTATGTACTTCTAAAGTATATACTCAACCATTCTTGAATAGCATGGGAAGCATCTGTTTCATATGAACCAGTAGCTCAATTGCAGAACATGAAATCATGCCTTGATGTAATAATATGAGTATTACAGACATGTGTTTTCTCTGCTCACACAGTTTAGTTGATTCATAAGCGAATGCAAAAACGAACAACTTGCGACATTCCGTATTTCTTTCCTCTTGTAGGATTTTGAATCTTTCTAACCCACACTTACAACATAACACTTAGGCATTATTCCTGGAAGAGTAATAAAAGTTAGAAAAAAGTCGTATTACATGTAAGTGTTCGCCTTCCCCACAATATTTTCTGTGTGTTCTTTCCAATTTAAGTTGTTCGTAATTGTAATTCATAGGTGTTCAGTTGAATTTACGCGTTGTAGATCTGACTGATTTATCGTGTAAATAATGTTTAACGGAATTCTCTTGATGCTCATTTTGATGACTTCACACTTATTATTGTCTGTTACCAATTTTTGCACCATACAGAGATCTCGTCTAAATCATTTTGTAGTTGCTTTTGATTTTCTGGTGACTTTACTAACCGATAAGTGGCGTCATCAGCCGCGTATAGTCTAAGAGAGCAGTTCACATTGTTTTTAAGGAACAATAGGGGCAATATTACACTTTCCTGGGGAACGCCAGATAACACATTTTACTCGATGATTTTCCGGCAATTGCAATGTACTGTGTGCAATATAAGTAATTTGTTTGGTAGATTACAGTATTTGCTAGTTGGTTATTCGGATATGTATGAAAAGAGATATTCGATGTACTGCTGCATTACAGGTTACATAATTTGTTAATTTGCTATTTAATTACATGATAATTAGTTGTTTCAGTGTTCAAACACGGATCGTATTCATGAACATTTCTAAATAATAATAATAAAAAAAGATCAAATCAGAAAGTGAGATCTGAAGGCTGCATGTGAGCTGGCGTATATTTCGCCTGTTTCCGTTATTAAAATCTCAGTGTTTCGGCTACAGGCTTCATAGGTGTTCGTTATGTGGTGTGCTTTATAGAGAATGAAGAAGTTTGTAAGAATTTCGAATCTACTGCTCAAATTTCATGTTATTATTTGGGGACGTCTTCGGTTGAATGTGTGCGTCCCTAGCAATATCGGAACGATCCTCCAGCTGTTTGCAATCGCTACAAATTTCTACACTCCAGGCTATTAAAATTGCTACACTAAGAAGATAACGTGTTACAGACGCGAAATTTAACCGACAGGAAGAAGATGCTGTGATATGCAAATGATTAGCATTCCAGAGCATTCACGCGACACCTACAACGTGCTGACATAAGGAAAGTTTCCAACCGATTTCTCATACACAAACAGCAGTTGACCGGCGTTGCCTGGTCAAACGCTGTTGCGATGCCTCGTGTAAGTAGGAGAAATGCGTACCATCACATTTCCGACTTTGATAAAGGTCGGATTGTAGCCTATCGCGATTGCGGTTTATCGTATAAGGACATTGCTGCTCGCGTTAGTCGCAATCCAATGACTGTTAGCAGAATATTGAATCGGTGGGTTCAGGAGGGCAATACGGAACGCTTTGCTGGATCCCAATGGCCTTGTATCACTAGCAGTCGAGATGACAGGCATATTATCCGCATGGCTGTAACGGATCGTGCAGCCACGTCTCGATCCCTGAGTCAACAGGTGGGGACGTTTGCAAGACAACAACCATCTGCACGAACAGTTCGACGACGTTTGCAGCAGCATAGACTATCAGCTCGGAGACCATGGCTGCGGTTACCCTTGACGCTGCATCACAGACAGGAGTGCTTGCGATGGTGTACGCAACGACGAGCTTCGGTGCACGAATGGCGAAACGTCAATTTTTCGGATGAATACAGGTTCTGTTTACAGCATCATGATAGTCGCATCCGTGTTTGGCGACATCGCGGTGAACGCACATTGGAAGCGTGTTTTCGTCATTGTCATACTGGCGTATCACCAGGCGAGATGGTCTGGGGTGCCATTGGTTACACGTCTCGGTCACCTCTTGCTCGCATCGACGGCACTTTGAACAGAGGCCGTTACATTTCAGATGTGTTACGACCCGTGGCTCTGCCCTTCATTCCATCCCTGCGAAACCTTACATTTCAGCAGGATAATACACGATCGCATGTTGCAGCTCGTGTACGGGCCTTTCTGGATACGGAAAAGTTCGACTTCTGCTCTGGCTAGCACATTTTCCAAATCTCTCACCAATTGAAAACGTCCAAACAATGGTGGCCGAGTAACTGGCTCGTCACAATACGCCAGTCTCTATTCTTGATAAACTGTGGTTTCTTGTTGAAGCTGCATGGGCATCTGTACCTGTACGTGCCATCCAAGCTCTGTTTGACTCAATGCCCAGGCGTATCAAGGCCATTATTACGTCCAGAGGTGGTTCTTCTGGGTACCGATTTCTCTGGATCTATGCACCCAAAATTGCGTGAAAATGTAATCACATGTCAGTGCTAGTATAATACATTTGTTTAATGAATAACCGCTTATCATCTTCATTTCTTCTTGGTGTAGCAATTTTAATGGCCAGTAGTGTATTCTCTTGTCTCCAGACTTCAGTGCGTGCTTGCTAGGTAGGCATCCTGCCGCAGCAGGCTGCTTTGGGGTCGGCATGTTTAGTCGGCGCACGCGGAGACAAATTATTACTAGTGCCGTTGGCCGTCTTTCTAGATTTCGTGGTGACGGGAACTTTTTTCCACTGCTTACGTCGAAGATCCAGAGCCGAATTCACGCTGTAGAGAGTTTGTACCCTGCTTCCCGGTTTATCACCATCTTTATCTCAGTTGACTCAATTTTGATACTGGTTTGAACAAGGCGTCTGATTTAATCAAAATCCATGGTGTTGTCGAATTTCAGACAGTTTACGGCTAAATTTGATTTAATTGCCTGTCTTAGCCTGGTATGTCTTTGCTGTTCCTTACAACTTATATTAATGTACCTGGTGGTCTGATCGATGTAAGACGTACTGCATTCATGATTCACATGGTATTTGGTAGATACCTGGTTTCAAGAATCGCCAAACCACCATAAACCATTGTTGATGCTATTCACGGATTTGCGGCCGGATTTCATCGAACTTCTGACGCGATATATCAGTAGTATAACTGACTGTCATCTTCAAGTAGGATTGATGCACTATAACGCTGGTACTGGGGAGACGTCAGACACGACGGTTGGTTTATATCCATGGAACAGGCCGCTGCGCGTACGCGAGAAGCGAAAGAACTGCCGTCTACCGGCGCTAGAAATTGGCAAAAACGATCAATCGTAAATTAAGAAGCGGCAGGTCGAAAACTAGACAGTTGTTGTTTGATATCTGATAAAATAGGATCCGTGTTTTGCTTAGCGGAAATCATTTTTTCCTCTGTTAATAAGACGATAATCGTATTTACATCGATCCCGTGAATACACAGTTCCATTAATGGGAAGCTAGAGCCTTTGAATCAAAAATTGTCCGTTCATTAAGGCAATGTTCAGACACATCAGATTTTTCCGGTTGTAGCAGACGTGTGTGTCTTTGATGTTCTATACATCCGTAATGAACTGTGCAAATTGTCTCTTCAATATATGTCTTCCCACAATGACAGGAGATTTTATATACTCGAGGCTTCTTTAATTCCAAATCATCTTTCAGTTCTCCAAGAACGGCTCTCGTTTTAGCCAAAGGCAATAAAACCTTAATATCGTATTTTTGAGGACTCTTATTAACAGAGAAAAGAGATTTCCATCAAGCAAAACGGTCTACTTTTCGACCTGCCACTTCTTAATTTACGATTGCTCGCTTTTGCCAATTTCTTCGGCGTGGCACTGTTTTGCAGAGGGTAGTTGTTTTGCTTATCCCACACGCGCAGCGGTTTGTTCCCGGATAAAAGAGCCGCCGTATCTGAAGTCTCCTCTAGAGCAGCTTTAGCAAGTGTTGTGTTTCGTGTGAAGTGCTTCGTTGTTTTCTGTTATTTTTAACTTGTTGCTCCCGCTGAGCAATCGTAGGCGCCAGTGTTGTTTTATCATGTAATTTTTGTAATACGTGCTTCGTCTGGTGACTGTTTTAATTTTACAACGTAGCCTCTTTTACTCTCTTCAGTGTTGTTTTAAAGCTCTTCTGTGTTTTTTAATTCATCCATCATGATCACGTGGTTTACTTACGCAATCCATATTTTAACACCTGTCGTGTCCTAACATAGGGTTGTAGGTCAGTCTGCAAGTCCCGAGCGGAAAGAAGTAACTGTAGAAAGACAAGTAACAGGCGGATTTCGGGACTCGAGAGGATACTTGTTCCGGAGACTTTGCGAACTCATAAGTAAATGGAAATACATTTATTGCATCTTATCTACTAATACTACTATACTGAGGCAAATAATTTAGAAAAGCTAAAGAATACATCTGTTGCCACAACAGAGTAAGTGCTAGGTTCCCTGCGGAAGAGCCTGATACAGGTACGCTCACTGGCAGCATTCCATTAAAGACGCACTCCCTGCGAGAAAGACTGTCGTGGAGCATACTCGAGGCTGGTGGCGAACGACGCGGATCCGGCGACCAACTCGTCTGACTGAGAAATCCTCTCGATGGAAAAACCTAAGATTTTAAAGACTAGTGTGGGTGCAGTATTTTTCCCCACTTTCCGGTACCTAACAAAATCATATTCGCCACTGCTATATTTAACTTGTGACTTGCCACCTCCGCGAGTCCTCTGGAGAACCACGTTTCTACCTTCCCCCCCCCCTCCCCCCCTCCTGTCATTCCCTGGGTGGGGATGTGACTTGTTTTTGCATTAACCAAAGCTTGGTAGCAACATCGTTCAGCTGAAAAGAAAACGTCACGGTGCTACCCAGTATGGTCAACAACGACAATTTTTACGTCAGTTTTCGTCATTTACCCTCTCACTCTATCCTCGTGAACCTACTGACGTTACTGTTACAGGGACTGGTATCAACTTTGCTACGTAAATTATTGATAACCAAGTACTAATGTAACATCTTACAACAGCGTCTGGACGCTGTATGGTTACCTGCTTATTCTCCGAAAGGAAACCCTCTACCCTGGGACGGTAGCTGACGGCACCTACAGTTCACAATGAGATTTCTTTACTGCCTACATTCCGTAAGCTATGTTGTTGTTGTTGTTGTTGTTGTGGTGGTCTTCAGTCCGTAGACTAGTTTGATACAGCTCTCCACGCTACCCTGTTCTGTGCAAGTCTCTTCATCTAAGAATACGTTCGGCAACCTACATCCTTTTGAGTCTGCTTACTATATTCGTCCCTCGGTCTTCCTCTACGATTTTTACCCCACACACTTCATTCTAATGCTAAGTTGACAATTCCTTGAAGTCTCAGAATGTGTCATACCAATCTATCCCTTCTTTTAGTCAGGATATGCCAGAAACTCCTTTTCTCCCCGATTCGATTAAGCACCTCCTCATTAGTTACGTGATCTACCCATCTAATTTTCATCATTCGTCTGAAGCACCACATTTCAAAAGCTTATATCATATTTTTATCTGAACTCCTAATCGTCCACGTTTCACTCCCATACAATGCTATACTCCAGACAAATTCTTTCAGAAAGGACTTCCTAACATTTAAATTAATATTGGATGTTAACAAGTTTCGCTTCTTTAGAAACACTTTTCTTCCCATAGCCATTCTGCATTTGATATCTTCTTTACTTCGGCGATCAGAAGTAATCTTGCTACCCAAATAACACAATTCATCTACTACTTATATTGCCTCATTCCTAATCTAATTCCTTCAGCATCGCCTGATTTTCTGACATTGCATTCCATTACCTTCGTTTTACTCTTGTTAATGTTCATCTTATATCTTCCTTTCAAGACACTGTTCATTCCATTCAATTGCTCTTCTAGATCTTTTCCGGTCTCTGACAGAATTACTATATCAGCAAACCTCAGTGTTTTTATTTCTTCTCCCTGCACTTTAATGCCCTCTCCAAATTTCTCCTTCCATTCCTTCACTGCCTGCTCAATGTACAGATTGAACAACATCGGGGGAAAGGCTACAACCCTGTGTCCATTTTACCCTGTTATCTGCAGTGATCTCTATTTCTCAGTTTGGAGTGCGTCCCGTTTCCTACACACAGCCTCTCAGCTATTTCGACATTATAATCAATATATGACACACCATGTCAATTTTGTCAACATCTATATTTGTATTTATGTGTACCTTGAGGCTGAAGAGTAGCGTATTAAGCTGCTGCCGGCCTGCCTATGACGGGTATTAAAATTACAATAAAGGAAAAAAATGACGTTTCCTTAGTTCCGGCATGATTGTGCACCAATCCCTCTTGAAGATGGCGGGCAGGTGGACCGCTGAAATATAGTGTCAGAAAACCGATGAAATCCAGCCGCAAAGACGTGATGAGCATCAAAAATTATTATTCCAGGAAAATCTACAATATTACAACATATCCTTTGACATAAGATGTAAAGAACACCAACGACATACCTCGTTACGACAGGCCACAACTATAGCAGAACACTGTCTGGAATTCGATCACAACATGGATTGTGATAAAATCAGGATCTTGTTTCAAACTCCTATGTTCTGGGATGGTATCATAACTCAGTCAACTGACATCAAGATTCATCGGGAAGCAGGATACCTACTGAATGTGGCGTGGAATCCGGCTCCGGAAGATCGACATAAGGAAAAAGTTGCCTTCTCCGCGCTATCTGGGAGATTAAAGGATGGGGCCCCTCCACGCCCACACCGACGTGGTGTCCAACTCAAAAGTTCCACTGTCACCTCTGTGTTTGGTTAGTTTACTAAGGAGGATCTCGGGATGTGGGAACCGCGATGTTGTTCATACATCTGGGCACGATCACCCATTAATACGGTACATAAGGAGATAGAATTGGTCGAAGGTAAGCAAAGAATAAAGGTATGTAAGGGCAGAGGAAAAAAGTGCCTAGGCAAGCGCCAAGGGGAAAAAAATCGCACTGACGTGTTTTACGTCCCACTTTAGATTTGTAGTTTGATACGTTTTTGCAAATATTTTTGACAAAAATCATAATCTAAATAATAACAAATTAATTACAAAGAATGTCTGATACCTTTTTAAGAAAAAAGAATTTAGGTAGTGGTGAGTTTTGAACCACTGACCTTCAGCGTCACAGTCTAACGCATTGCCTACTACGCTACATTTTTTTTTTTTTTCTTTTTTTTTTTTTTTTCGGTAGATCTGTGGTTCGCGGTCGTTCGTTCGTGGTTGTTCGTTGAATAGTTGGCTCAGATTTTTTTTTATTACAGAGGGCGTTTAACCCCTGACCGGGCGCGCTGAGCCACGGCGCCTGGCTGGATAAAAGTTAGAAGTTGCGTTCTTTAATTTTGTACTATTGATGGCCGTTGTTAACTGATGCTAATAGGGCATTTGTTGACACTAGATCACTAGATTATCATTTATAGTACGAAGAACGACGTGTTTTTGTTAATTCTACCGTGCGCCATTGCTTTTAAATGACAACGTGTAAGTTACAATAAGAAAATCATCAAATATGCAACGCAAGATGGCGTATGCCACAGAGAGTTCTTGGCGAGGAATGTCACGTGACATCTGCGAACGGCTGGTTTTCCTTAATGGAGGGTGTCAAAATTCCGTTATTTTTGCAAATATCTCTCAAACGATACGAGATATGGAAAAAAATAAAAGGGAACAAAGTTGTAGAGAAATTTCTCCTCTACAAATTCGTTTATTCAATTTTCGCGTCAGATGAACGGTTTATTTGGAATTAAAATTACATTACAAACGTTTTTTTTTTATTACTAACGTATTTGTTGTCCGAAATATTTCAAAAAGCGAGGTTCTGGTCTCTGGTAGCCAACAATTATGTCTGTAAAATTTGGTGCTCATCGGTTGAACGGTTCGTCTTAAAAACAGGGAACACGTTACGAACAGACAGACATACATCCCAAAATCGCCTTTATTTTTGCAAATATCTCTGAAACGATAAGAGATATGAAAAAAAAAACAACATAAAAGAGCAAAGTTCGAGAGAATTTTCTCCTCTACAAATTCGGTTATTTAGTTTTCGTGTCAGATGAATGGTTAAGCCGTTATTTTCATTTAAATTTTGAGCTGTCAAAAGACGATCACAAAGGCCCACTTTTAGTGTTACTACATTAACCTAAAGTGGGAAAAAAAAAAAAAAAAAAAAAAAAAAACCTCTGCGACAGTGGGGTAGGTTGCAAGGGCAGTAGCGGTTGTATGCTAACTGCGACAGCTCATGCAAGATAGTTTTATGTTAGTAATGGGTATCATGCATCATACCGTTGTCAGTGCTAATGGTTGTCATAAATAGATCAGTCCGGTGAGTATGGCAGCAACATTTGCTGCTTTGCTGGTGCTCCTTCTCTTCCAGCAGCGGCGTCCGTCCTCAGCTCGTGCAAGTGCGCGCGAAGATGTTCCCGTCGCAGGTCATCACTGCATGGCCACAGAGTAACATATACAGGGAAGCAGCCCTCCCCCCCCCCTAAACCACTGTCCTATGCTCCCCTCCTAGTTCCGTAAGATGCTAGTAGGTGTCAGGCGGTTCCCTGGCTTAGTACTGGTAGACCAACTAGAGGCACTTCTGAGGGTGACTCTCGCACGTCAGAGGGTAGCGTGGAGGGGAGGCTGAGGGGAGAGCTCGTGCCGCCTGCCACGAGGCCACGGCTGTGTCCGGCTTGCTGGCGTTTGAGGGGAGGTGGTGGTGGGGACAGCCGCTACCTGCCGCCTGCTCTGGCCAGTTTAAAGGGCTGCTTCTGACCGCAGCGCCATCATGGGACATCTTGCGGAACTGCTTCAGCACCCCACGCCCCGCACCCCTGAGCGTGTGACCGGGCCCTTACGGAGGTTTCCCGTCTGTATATATTTGTCTGTGGTATGACACATCCGTCCTTCAGTGCTGCTCCTTCCATCGCGGTCTCGAAGTCTTCTATCGCCTGCTTCTGCTCAGGCGTCAGCTCGGTGGCGGCTATCGACTGCGGTCCTGGAGCCGCAGGAGCGCCTGCCGTCTCTAAGGTGGCCGGGTTGCCCCAGAGCGCTGCGTCGCAGGGTCGGGCGCTGGAGCATCCACAGCTTCTTCCTCCCAGGTGTTGTACGCCGGTTCGGCGTGTAGTTGCCCAATTTGTCGGCAGGCCCTAGTCGTCTCGGCAGCGAGCTCGGCTCGGAAGGCCGCCCGCTCAGCTGCCGTGGCGGCTTTGAAAGCCGCTGCTGCCTCTTCCGTGGCAGCGCTTAGGTCCGCGCCGGTCCGCGTCGTCTTCTTAGGCTACGGCCACACGAGCGTTTTTTTTCACGCACGTTCCTGCTTGACTTCACGGCGACATTATGGACCGCTAACTGTAGAATGGGGCTGGCCACACGACTAGGGATGCAACATCTATGATAAAAACATCGATGTTCAGACATCGATGTTCCTGCGGAAAAATATCGATGTTAAAAAACATCGCTCTGAAAAACGATACATCGATGTTTTCTGATGTTTTCATACATTTAAGAAATATTAGGAAAAACACACTGAAATGAAGCTGTGTTGCCAGAAAGTATCTGCCTTATTTATGTTCTTTCACCAGGCTACGAATACACAGCGAAATGGTAGATTAGAATGAAAAAGAAGTTGGGAATAAGGTTTCGCTACCTATTGCGCTGATTTTATTGGGATTTACATCGATTTGTTCATTACATGCGAAATAACTTGTGTTTTGTTGACGTATTGCATTTTTCTTAGCTGTCGACGTGGAGAAAATTAAACATTATGCATCTTTCAGTTATTACTTAATAATGTATTTTTAAAATGAATGTTTGTAGCACTTATGGGACTTAACTACGGGGTCATCAGTGCCTAAGCTTACAAAGTACTTATGAACTAGCTAAGACCAAGGACGGCACAAATATCCATGCCCAAGGGGGAATTCGAACCCCCGACCGTAGTGGCCGTGCAGACCGTGACTGGAGCGCCTCAGTCCCCTCGGCCACAGCGGCCGGCATGATTATTCATCAATGACGTTTATCAAACCATGAACCTCGCTGAAATTAAAATCTATGTTATACTTGGCTTGTTGGCTTTTGTCTCGGATTTTTCGTCGACTTTTGTATGATTTTTAACTGACGTTTTGACAGTACGATATCAGTCTGACTGGGTAACACTGTCAAAGATTCGATTCCACTGATGTTGGAGGGTGAAATTTCAACAATGCCAGCAGCCTGTGCAGGACAAACATCAGATTAATCATCAGAGTGTTTCATATTTCACTTACCTGCTATATCAAAAGTATGAAAACAGCGACGAGCGACGACAGCAGGAGCATCACACTTGAGCTGACGCTGGCTGAGCAACTAAGAAAGTAATAATGGAGTTGCCAATGAATTGTTCAACGATGTCGATAGTTTTGGACTTATGTCGTCGATGCATCGGCGATATATCGCTGTTCAAAACACTGATGTTAACATCAATGTTTATGGACGAAGCATCGATGTTTTCAAAACATCGATGTATTGTTTGCATCCCTACACACGCCGCGGGCCTGCAGACTTGGGCGTGCACGTCGCGCAAACCGCGCTGGGCTCCATCCGTGGTGCGTGTTTCACACGATGGCCGCTGGCACAGACAAATATATACAGACGGGAAACCTCCGTAAGGGCCCGGTCCTACGATCAGGGGTGCGGGGAGGGAGGGTTTCCAGCAGTTTCATACGATGTCCCATGATGGCGCTGCGGTCAGAAGCAGCCCTTTAAACTGGCCAGAGCAGGAGGCAGGTAGCGGCTGTCCCCAGCACCACCTCCCCCCAAACGCCAGCAAGCTGGACACAGCCGTGGCCTCATGGCAGGCGGCACGAGCTCTCCCCTCAGCCTCCCCTCCACGCTACCCTCTGACGTGCGAGAGGCACCCTAAGCCAGCGATCCAGCTGACACCTGCTAGCATCTTACGGAACTACGAGGGGAGCGTAGGCACAGACAAATATATACAGATGGGAAACCTCCGTAAGGGCCCAGTCCTACACTCCGGGGTGCGGGGAGAGAGGGTTTCCAGCAGTTCCGTAAGATGTCCCATGATGGCGCTGCGGTCAGTAGCAGCTCTTTAAACTGGCCAGAGCAGGCGACAGGTAGCGGCTGCCCCCAACACCACCTCCCCTCAAACGCCGGCACGCCGGACACAGCCGTGGCCTCGTGGCAGTCGGCATGAGCTCGCTCCTCACCCTCCCCTTCGCGCTATCCTCTGACTTGCGAGAGGCACCCTAAGCCAGCGAACCGACTGACACCTGCTAGCATCTTACAGAACTACGAGGGGAGCGTAGGACAGTGGCTTAGGGTAGCTGCTTCTCTGTATATGTTACTCTGTGGCGTAGGACAGTGGTTTAGGGGTGGCTACTCCTCTGTATATGTTACTCTGTGGCGCTGGCCACACGAGCGGCAGACACGCTGCGGTTTTACGACCCTCCTGGGGGTTGCCGCCTTCCAGGAACAAGGGCAGTACAGGGTGATTAAAGATTTGTTGCCTGTCTGCTAGAGCGGAGTGCGATTTTTGCATTGTCTATATATTACTTACATAAGTGTAGTATAATATAGCGTTATTTATATTAGTATAATTGGTCTGATGAAAAATTATCAGTGTCTTGCCAATGAGTCATCACTGATTTGGCAAGGGATACTGCACGCCTGTTGGAGAAACTTGTGGGACAGCTTTATGCAGGTGTTCTCGTGGCGTAGCTGGGTTATGGGCTGTGACTCAGCAGCTCGCTATTTCGACAGACTTCACCATCCTCGCTTCATTGTCATTGTGGCCGCCTTCTATAACGTGATTTTCAGATCAAGATTTTTTGGTTGACAAAACCAATTGTAATTGATATTTATGCTTAAACAGAGAAATAATTAAACAATAAAGGTTATTGCGACTTTTTCTTCTGCACTGATACATTCCCTCATGTTTGTGTTCCTTTTAGAAACTTCGCCTCCAATCATGCTCGGAAGCATTTCAAATGAGTTAAGACATCCTGTAGTATTCAAAAAACTTGTCCAGGTTTGCCTTCAGTTTGTTGTGTAGAAGCATAAATTTTCCTTTAGTCGATCTTCCACTTAATATAGGATGGATCCAATATTTCTTTTCACGTCGTCGTTTGCGACGTCTGTGTACAACCAATGCTGCACATAATGCAAAAAAATGTTCAAATGTTTGTAAATCTTTCGGACCAAACTGCGTGGACATCAGTCCGTAACTTACAAAATACTTAAACCTAGGTAAACTAACCTAAGGACAACACACACACCCATGCCCCAGGGAGGAGTAGAACCTCCACGGCGAACAACTGCGCGCTCCGCAGCGAGACGCTTTAGACCTCTCGGCTACTCCACCGCGGCTGCAAATAATGCAAGAACCGCGTCCTTAGTTAATGCCATTGCACTCCCACAGCAAACTGCTCACATTAGGTGCCGCAGCTGGCACGGACGCGTTGCTAATGCGATTTCGCTGGGCTTCACGCCGCGTGAGGGAGGCTGCCGTGTGGCCACCATTTCCTGAGCTCCGCGTGTTGCCCCAGTTCCGGCAGAAACGCGCGTGAAAAACACGCTCGTGTGGCCATAGCCTTAAGGCTAGTCTACACGACGACACTAGGTTGCGAAACTCATTGGATGAAATGAATTGTGCACAACTGGTTTCGTGTATGCCGTAGACACGGTGCCAATACTATACACTTGTTTTGTGAGTGCCGTAGTCGCCTTAAAATGAAAGTTTTGGTAGCTATAATAGTTGTGGCGAATCTATTGCTTGTCTATGTGAAGTGGCTGCATATGACTACACATAAAAAGGATAAGAAACGTGTTTGGGTTCGTGAATGGCTTTAAAAAAGACGTAAGCTCTGTTGCTCAGCGAACTTGCTGAAAAAAATTGTGTTTGAAGACCCTAGAAGTTCTTTTAATCAACTTAGAATGTCACCAGAGCAGTTTACGTTCCTTTTAAACAGAGTCAGTAATTCTATAAAGAAACAAGTTACCGTTATGAGTGAAGCATTGTTACCAGAACTGAAATTACAAATTGTATTACGTTCCTTGACAAGTAGATATTCGTCTCTGCAGTACTTGTACCGTGTTCCGAAATCCACAATTGCCATACTTCGTTTGTATAGGTATTTCGAATTGGATGTATTTTAGACCGCAATTCACTAATCGTCAACCGATCAATATTTAATTTCACAAATAATTGCTAGAAGAGCACTAACACGCCGTTAAAATCTCACAAACACCTACGCAACGCATATATGTTCAAAAACCGAATTATTTCTTCCGTTTCCCACTTTATGTTGTGTTTTGTTCTGTATTGGTCATAACCGAACCTAAAAACACGCGCAATCAGTTTCACCAAAGTTGGAAGGTGCCGAAACTGTTTAGTTTCGCCAACGAGTTGCGCGAAAGCCTGCCGCGCATGCGCATTGGCCAGTAGCGCAGTTTCATGAAACGTAGTGTCGTCGTGTAAACTAGCCACTAGCGGTGGCGCCGGCCCCCTTTTCGCTCTCGGCCGATCCGCGCCGACGTTGGCGGGGTTTTCCGGCCGGTCGCGGGCAGGGGGCAGCAGCCGCGTCGTCCCTTCGCCGCCACGCCACCGCCGGTTTGGCTTCGGCTTGAAAAAGCCGGACAGCCTCGCCAGTTGGCAACGTGAGGACCGCCGCAGCGGGCGCAAGTCGGCGCCTCTTCTCTGCCGCGTACGCAGCCTCGCGTGCCATCTGGGAGAGGGCCACGGCCACTATTAATAATTGTCGGGGCTTGCCACCCCCACAGCAGCCTGATGCGCAGGAAGGCGCACACTCAACTACCAACGCGAGCACTATACGCCTACGTGGAAATCGGCAGCGGTCACAAATAGCAGAAGGATCTTCCCGATATAGCTTGGGAGGCGCCTGACGGGCGCGACCGCATATTAGTCCAAGCATTCGTCTACATCTACATTTATACTCTGCAAGTCACATTGGAGGCCATGTCGAGGATTCATCCAACCTCTTTTATCACACGTCTCTATAGTTCCATTCTCTAATAGCTCGTGGGAAAAAGGAACACCTAAATCTTTCAGTTTACGATCTGATTTCTCTTATTTTCATGATCATGTCTTTCTGGAAAGATGGGAAAGGAGAATGGAATGCAAAATCCGTTACCTGAAAACAAATAAGTGCGAATAGCAAATTAAATTTTATGTCATGAAAATCTATACAATATGGCGAAGAAAGCAAAACAAAAAATCCCAAAATTTGGAAGAACGGTTTTCAGTAATTATTTAAAAAACATTAGCACCGATGGAAAGGCGTTCAAACGAACTATTGGTTTTTCTTTAAGTATCAGTTGCTATACTAGGTTTCGAGATATACTGGAAAAACCGCTACAAACCTTTAAAAATCATATTTTCTCCAACTCGTTAAGGTTACGTTTGCAATATCGTCATTTTCTGCAAGTACAGCTCGCGGTATGTCAAAACAGTGCTTCTTCCAAAAAATTACAAGTTTAAATATTTTTCGAGATATATAGATTTTTAAAAATATAGTTTTCGGAAATTGGCTAGATTTTCTTGGAAGATCGAGCTACAGTAACAGTTTTAGACTTATTTTCTTCTTAAAGACTTGTACGTCCATGCTACTAAATAACGTTATACGTTTTGTTACAGTCCTGGTCATTAAAATTGCTACATCGCGAAGATGACGTGCTACAAACGCGAAATTTAACCGACAGGAAGAAGATGCTGTGACATGGAAATGATTAGCTTTTCAGAGCATTAACACATGCTTGGCGCCGATGGCGACACCTACAACGTGCTGACATGAGGAAAGATTTCAACCGATTTCTCATACACAAACAACAGTAGAATGGCGTTGCCTGGTCAAACATTGTTGTGATGCCTCGTGTAAGGAAGAAAAATGAGTAACATCACGTTTCCGACTTTGATAAAGGTCGGATGGTAGCCTATCAGGATTGCGGTTTATCGTATTGCGACACTGCAAATCGCGTTGGTCCCGATCCAATGACTGACAGCAGAATATGGAATCGGTGGGTTCAGGAGGGCAATACGAAACGCCGTGCTGGATCCCAATCGCCTTGTATCACTAGCAGTCGAGATGACAGGCATCTTATGTAACTGATCGTGCAGCCACATCTCGATATGAGCCAACAGATGGGAACGTTTGCAAGACAACAATCATCTGCATGAACAGTTCGACGACGTTTGCAGCAGCATGGACTATCAGCTCGGAGACAGCGGCTGCGGTTATCCTTGACACTGCATCACAGACAGGAGCTCCTGCGATGTTGTACGCAATGACGAACATGGGTGCACGAATGGCAAAACGTCATTTTCTCGTATGAATCCAGGTTCTATTTACTACATCTACATACATACTCCGCAATCCACCGTAAGGTGCGTAGTGGGGGGTACACTGTACAACTACTAGGCATTTCCCTTCCTATTCCACTCCCAAATAGAACGAAGAAAAAAAGAATGCCTATATGTCACTGTAGGAGCCCTAATTTCTCTTATCTTGTCATTGTGATCACTACGTGAAATGTAGGTGGCAGCAAGATCGTACTACACTCAACTTCAAATTCCGGCCCTCTAAATTTCCTCAACAGAAATTCACGAAAAGAACGTCGTCTTTCCTCCAGCGATCCCCAATTGAGTTGCTGGAGCATTTCCGTGACACTCGCGCATTGGTCGAACATACCAGTAACAAACCTAGCTGTTCGCCTCTGAACTGCTTCTATGTCTTCCTTTAAAGTGATCTGCTGCCGGTCCCAAACACTTGAGCAATACTCAAGACGTGGTCGTACAAGCGTTTTATACTTGGTCTCGTTTACAGATGAAGTACATCTTCCCAAAATTCTCCCAATAAACCGAAGTCGGCTGTCCGCCTTACTCACAACTGTCCTTACATGTTCGTTCCATTTCATATCGCTCTGCAATGTTATGCCTAGATATTTAACGACGCGACTGCATCAAGAAGCTCACTATTAATGCTGTATTCGAATATTATGGGATTGTTTTCCCTACTCCTGCGCATCACCTTACATTTTTCTACATTGAGAGCTACCTGCCGTTCTTCGCACCAAATAGAAATTTTGTCTAAGTCATACTATATGCTATTACAGTCAGTTAAAGACGACACCCTCCCATACACCACAGCTTCATCTGCAAACAGCCGCAAATTACAAGTTAGTCTGTTCATCATGATGGTCGCATCCGTGTTTGGCGACATCGCGGTGAACGCACATTGGAAGCATGTATTCGTCATCGCCATACTGGCGTATCACCTGGCGTGATGGTATGGGGTGCCATTGGTTACACGTCTCCGTCACCTCTTGCTCGCATCGACGGCACTTTGAACAGTGGCCGTTACATTTTAGATGTGTTATGACCCATGGCTCTACCCTTCATTCGATCCCTGCGAAACCCTACATTTCAGCAGGATAATGCACGACCGCATGTTGCAGGTCATGTACGGGTCTTTCTGGATACGGAAAATGTGCGAGTGCTGCCCTAGCCAGCACATTCTCCATATCTCTCACCAACTGAAAACATCTGGTCAATGTTGCCCGAGCAACTGGCTCGTCACAATACGCCAGTCACTACTCTTGATGAACTGTGGTATCGTGTTGAAGCTGCATTGGCATCTGTACCTGTAGACGCCATCCAAGCTCTATTTTACTCATTGCCCAGGCGTATCAAGGCCGTTATTACGGCCAGAGGTGGTTGTTCTGGGTACTGATTTCTCAGGATCTGTCCAACCAAATTACGTGAAAATGTAATCACATGTCACTTCCAGTATAATATATTTGTTCAATGAATACCTGTGTATTATCTGAATTTCTTCTTGGTGTAGCAATTTTAATGGCCAGTAGTTTAATTACTGAGGAGATGAAGAGGCTTGCTCAGGATACAGTAGGATGGAGAGCTGCGTCAAACCATTCTTCAGAGTGAAGGCATTTTAATTTTCTCTGCATCAGAAACCAAACTTGAGGGTCACCTCTCACATGTACCACTAACACTACTAGACAATGGTGTGCAAATTAATCATGAAAACTCTCAACTTAGCTGCTCGTAAGTAACCTTCCTCAGCCACAATGCTACAGGCGATATAATCCATCCCACATCAGATTGTGTCATTTAATTATGGTCCTACTCTTCAGAGACCTATAAAACAGGTACCTCAGGATGGTAAAGTTTTTTTCCGTAGGCAGCACTCAAAGCCTCTCTCATGGACGCATTAGCCAGTAAGAACACATCCAGCGCATGTAAAGTTCCTTGGGCAGAAACCATGATAGCTGCGTTCAGTTGCTTAAGGTGTTTATCAGTTGCTGGATTGCGAGCTTTGGTTGTCCTAGATTGATTACTATAGAGCAAGATAGATAGTTCGAATGTACCCTTTCCAACAAACTCTGTTCTCTTTGCGGCACGGCCAAATTCTGAATGACAGCACAACACCCACAAAGTAATGACCCCGTGGAAGATCGGCACTGCACTCTCAAGACAGTTTCAACGAGCCACAAAGACAACTCGACCGAAGCTTTACTGTCGGTCCTCCATGGGTTATGTACTACAGTTAAGGATGAACTCAAACCATAATTGAGTCATTCACTCTTTCTTTTTAAGTGAAACCTGTCTGTACTTTTTCTCTCAGTTCGAACAGATTTTCGTCCTTTCAGGTTCAACTCTTTTCGTTTCTCAGCATTCATTCAACTGAGTGAAACGTCCTTAATTAAGTGATGTGATTTTGGCGTTTCTTCCAGCTCCCCTCTCGCCCTGGTGAGATGTGACATTTTGCTCCCCCCCCCCCCCCCCCAAATCTCACGTGAGATTTTTGAAAATGCGTATTTTAGTGTAAATACGTTAACCTGTAGGCCTACTTGATTACGTTAGATCCTTTCATGGAGATTTTGTACAACTGACCTTCAAAACAAGAGGAAGTTCGCTTTCTGCATAAAATTTCATGAGGTGCATGGCGGAGAGTACTTTACTTACAAACTTCGATTGGAATAAATAAATGCCCGTCAGCGCCGGGTACTTCAGCTAGTACTTAAATAAAAGGAAGTACTAAAATTCGTACAACATTCATTCAAATTCAGTCCATAGGAACGCATTTGTGGTCTCAAGAGTCACTACTGGAACAAAAATGTCTGTATCACTTTTCAATAAAATCATCTTCCCGCGCGTGTAAAGAAAGGTCATGTGTCATTGGAGAAACACTCCAGGGGCTACTGTGTCACTATTTGATGTTTGCATAACCGAGGCAAATTTTATTGTGTTGGATTTTGCCATATTTCAGAGGTGAAACATGTTTTACTTAACTGAAGCCAGTTGTCTTGCAGTTTTACACTGTTTCTTGCAGAAAAAGAATTACGTAAAATTTGCCGAGATCACCTTCAACCCCCCCCCCCCTCGCCCCGCCCCAGTGTGATATTTGGTGAGATTCATGTCGACCCCCTACCCGCCCTAAACACCTCACGTAATTTATGGACTCCCCCTTAATGCTATGTACAGATTAATCCAATGATCATATCTGTACCTGAGTTGTTATTATAGGAGTAAGTCTAACCCACATGTGAAAGTTTCATAACATAGTGTAAATGACCGACATTTATTTATAAAACAGCCTACTAATCACGATCGAAAATTCATGTCTTTGATGGGTAGGCCTATTTTCATTACTTGAACTGAATCAGTAGCACGCGACTAGGGTATACAAACCAGTGAATGGTGGGCATACCTCTCTACAATTATGTGAAGACACCTCACAGACTACTCCAAAGCTAAATAAGCCTTGTAAATATTCATTTAATTATTACTGAAGAGTCTAATTCGTGTTTTCATCATCTACGACTCTGGATTATGTTACTCCAGATGCAACTAACGTACACAAGCTGATGCATCGTTGGAGGTACAAACTGAGAATTGAAGTTCCCTGAGAGGTACATAGAGAAAAAAAAAAAAAAAAAAAAAAAATCTCGCCCAAATTTAGCGACTGTCTGCATTCCGTATTACTCGAAAGGTATGACGATATACATCGATTAAAACTCAATTTGAAGGTACTCCTTACACACTTAACAGCTATTTAATCGTGTGCAAGGTAAATATAACAAACAGAAATTCCGTTCCAGCTACGTATATGAAAATCATACCAATAACCACAAAATTGATCAAATACGGTGGCAGAGTGGTAAGACACTGGACTCACGGCGGTTCAAATCCACCTCCAGCCATTCTGATTTGGGTTTCCCGTGATTTCCATAAATGACACATAATAAATACCAGGATGGTTCCCTTGAAACGGCGCGGTCAATTTCCTTCCCCATCCTTAACGAAAAAGGTACCGTACCGATGACCTTAACACTTTGGTCCCTTCAAATGAGATCAAAATGTTCAAGTGTTTGTTAAGCTTATGGGACTTAACTACGGGGTCATCAGTCCCTAAACTTACAAACTACTTATCTACTACCTTATACTAAGGACGGCACAAATATCCATGCCCGAGGGGGGATTCGAACCCCCGACCGTAGTGGCCGTGCTGACCGTGACTGGAGCGCCTCAGTCCCCTCAGCCACCGCGGCCGGCTTCAAATGAGAAAACACCCAACCAACCTACAAATCTGTTTAAACTGACATTCTTAGTAAAGTATCAGATACAGTAATTCCCAATGTGCATATTATATATATTCCCTAAGCATATACGCTACTTAAACTAAATCATTCTAAGGACGACACAGACTCCCATGCTGGAGGGAGGACTCGAACCTCCGCCGGGAGCAGCTGCACAGTCTATGACATGGCACCCTAAACGCACGGTTGTTCCCGAGCGGCTGTTTCGGTGTACTCTATCATCAGTGGCTCCCATGGTTTTCTTAGTAGGGTAAGGTGGCACAATTCCGATCATTTCGGACAATGTTGTTGGTACTGGGAATATGTTGAGAAAATAGATAATTTTAACTATGGCACTTGTTCTTGGATGTTTAACGAATATGTAACACAAATACTAGACCATTATAAATGTTGGTATGAACACAAAAAATGTTACAGAAGTGTGAAAAATCGATCGAAAATGTATCACACTAGGTACAATTATGATCACGTCCTCGTACAATTTTGATCACTGGCCTCTTCCACATGAAAAGCACTTTTTCCTTTGGGCACCAACGCATACTTCTAGGTAACAAACATGCATAATATAGAATTTGCAATCGCGTGGAAACTAGATAATTTATAAGAGCGCGTTCGACGAAGTTGCTCCACGTACCTCTTAATAGGAAAAAATTGATATCTCCGTAGTGCAAAGTGGTGTATTCTTGGAAAAGACAGGAGGAGCTGTAGAAACCTGCTACACTACAACGCCACACATAGGCAAGTGCTACCAACACTACGAGACTGACAAATTATGTTGATCGGAATTGTACCTATATCGAAATTGTACCACCTTACCTTACATGTACTTTCTTGCAATGTTTCTTTTCCTAAATTTCGGTTTTTCATACTCACTTTTCTTCCTTAGTTGCACTCTTTTTCAAATATTCGCGTACTCCAAACCATAATTCAGTGTTAAACAAGAGTAATTTTTGTTTAGGCTTCCACTGTTATATAGACCACCATATTCAGAACTACAAATGATGCTATTGAGAAATCGGCTCTTTATTTTCTAACTTGATATCAGCATTGCCTGCGCAGAAAAAAGTATTTAAGTAGCTATTTACCAAAATGTTTTAACATTAAATCATGTTAATCAGCAAAAATATTTGCAGTTGTACTTTGTAGAAAACCAGATTCCATATTTCTACTTCTATATTTATTTCTTCTGGACAAATTCATTATATTAATTGGGTATTTGACTGTTCTCTGGAAATCGTTTTAAATTGTTAATTATGTCACATTATGCTCCAAACGTGCTTTTTTACTTCGTGAATTTCAGTACTTTAAAAGAAAAACCGAAATGAAATTCAAATAATTTTAAAGCCCGCTAAAACGCTACATTTGATACGTCTCTCTCGTGGGGCTCGCCATGATGCTGCTGCTGCTCTCGTAAAGCACACAAATACTGTTATATTGTTTGGGCATAAGTATCATTCTCTTCTACTACAAAGGTGTAAAGTACTATTGTGTGCAGGTTAATGAGCTGATGTTTACATTTGCGAAGTAAAACTTCATGATGTTACACGCCTACGATTTATGTGTAATTAAAACCGTTTCCCAATATATTTGGTAAAAGTACAACATGAATTCTGTTTTAGCCCACTATAAAGTACGGCACTGATTATATCTCCAGGAAGTGCACTTTTATCGCAGTAGATCTTATTCAAACAACCGTTTCAATAATGTGTAATCGTTTAATAATCGACAACGCTCTTCTGGCTACGTTACTACAACATACCGTATCGTAAAATATGTATTTATTTATTTATTAGCCTTTCAGCATGTTCACCACGCAATTGGCTTCGTCATATAGGGTTTTACATATACATTTTATCTTTTTTAGATTACAAATTGATCACATAATTTACACATTATTACAGTTTTTCTTTTACATAGATAATTATCTGTCATTATACATCTTAATTACTATCAATCTATGAATTTAATTTAATTGTGCATATTCTCTAAGTTACTTTGGAGGTATTCTTCAACTGAGTAATATGGCTTGTTTTTGAACCATACCTCTAACACTGTTTTAAAATTACTTAATGTAAGGATTTTTACAGACTGTGGTAGCTTATTATATAATTTAAGACCTAGTTGTTTGTGGCTATTGTGTATCAGGGACAGTCTTGAATATGGAATGTCTAACATAGTACTGTTTCTAGTATTGTGTGTATGTACATCCAATCTGACAGTAAATTTATGTATATTTTCTTTTATATGAAGTAGACAGTAGTACATGTAGAGACTTGGGAGTGTCATTATACTGAGCTCACTGAAGTGTTTCCTACAGGATTCTCTAGGTCCCAGCCCTTGTATACATCTAATTGCTTTTTTCTGCAATTTGAAAATAAGGGATGTGTCTGGTGCATTTCCCCATAGCAATACTCCATACTGCAACTGTGACTGAAAGAATGCATAGTAACAGAGAATCAGTAATTTTTTGTTTACACACTGCCTTAATTTATACAATAGAAAAATCACACGTTCGAGTTTGCTAGATACATTTTTTATTTGATCATCCCAAGAAAGTCGTTGATCTATTTTAAGGCCCAGCAGTTTAACACATTGATTGTCTTCTTTTCGTACCTTTAAGTTAAAATATATTTCCTCAGTTTTTGTAGTATTTATACATAACTGATTGGCTTTACACCACTGATTACTTTTTTCATATAGTTGCTTATTTTTGTCTTTCACTACCTGTTTATTTTCACCAGATATAATCATTGTCATATCATCTGCATACAGCACATTTTTACAGGTTATATAATTTGGAAAATCATTAATATTGACAATAAAAAGGAATGGTCCAAAGACAGACCCTTGTGGGATTCCTCTCTTAATTGTCATTAATTTTGACCTCTCATTGTTAACATATACTAGTTGTTGCCTGCAGCTCAGATAAGATTTAAATAAATTTAATGTTTGGCCTGCAACACCATAGAATTCTAGCTTTTTTACAATAATCTCATGTGATACGGAGTCGAAGGCTTTACTTAGGTCTATAAGTGTAGCACATATGGTCTGCTTCCTTTCATAACCATCATGAATTGCAGTTATCAGACTTTCGACAGCTTTTATGGTTGAGAGGTTTGATCTAAATCCAAACTGACTTTCATTCAGTAAGTTATTATTTTCAAAATACTTGTATATCTGTACATGCATGCAGCTCTCTATTATTTTAGAAATTATAGGGACAATTGATATTGGTCTATAATTTTCTGGTTTATGTCTGTCACCCTTTTTGAATATTGGAATAGTAACTGTGATTTTAAGGCATTCGGGAAAAATGCCCTCTTCAAGAATTTTATTTACAAGATAGAGCAGAGGCATTTTAATTTCCATAATTACACCTTTTAGTACATAGTTACTGAACCCATAGTAGTCCTCAGTTCTGGAGGTATTCAACTTATTTACTGCCTTAACAATATCTATAGCACTAATTTTTTTCCAAGTGAATCTTTCATTTGTTTTATTCTTTGATTGCAAAAGGAAGGTCTCAGCATCTGAAGTATTAACATTTTGTGTTACAAGGGAACTTGCACAATTTACAAAATATTCATTAAGAATATTACAGTTAAGTGGGACAGTGGATTCTTCCTTTCCTACATTTATTTCATTTTTTACTACAGTCCAGGCTGCTTTACACTTGTTTTTAGAATTTGAAATGTATTTTTCATTTGCCTTTATTTTTGCTGCTCTGATTTCAGATTTATAGATTTTTCTCAGTCGTATATAGTCTTCCTTGTTCTCACAGTTGGTAGCAGCTTTAGCCTTCAACATAAGTAGAAGTATCCTAATTTTATCAAGGTGAGGGGTGTACCAGTTTTTTGTATGTTGTGGTTTGTGCCTTTTATGACTGCTACTTCTCTTAGTGATACGGGGGCAGTTAGTCTCCAGTGTGAGTTTTAATTGGGAGATGAAGGTGGAGAAACATTCATTTACATCTTCCTCGTGAGATAATATGCTGGACCACTCTATTAATTTCAATTCATTTTTCATTCTTTCAATATTCTCTTTGTTTAGAAGTCTGTGTGTAATTAACTTACTTGTATTTTCAGTAGGTAGATTACTAATTCTGAGCCATATGCCATCATGGTCAGATATTCCCAGTTTGATGGTGTCACACTCAACTTGACTTCTACAAATATTGCTAATTATGTTCCTGGTTGGTTTTTCATTGAGGCAGCAAAAATTCAATGAACTTAACATATTTAGAAAGCTAACCACATGTGTTCTGTTGATTCTTACATCTATATTAATGTCTCCTGTTATAAAAAAATTATAGTGCTTGTATTTAGCAATGTTTAAGATTACAGCAGAGAGTTGTTTTTCAAAAATTTCTTCATCAGTTCCTGGTGTTCTGTAAACAGTTGCAATAACAACTTTTTAAGTGTGCAGTACCACAGCAGTTGCTTCAAAGACACCTTCTATACATAGGCTAGTGAGATCTATGGCTGAATATTGCAACTTTAAACTTTTATTTATGTATATGGATACTCCCCCATGTGTAATGTTTTGCCTACAGTAACTTGATGCTAGTGTGTAGCCAAATGGTACATATAGGTTTATTTCTGTACTTTTCAGCCAGTGTTCATTTACACAGAGAATATTACAGTTAATTTCATCCAGCCAGTACTGGAGTTCAGCAACTTTATTTCTTAAGGACTGCACATTTATATGTAATATAAGAAATCCATTTCTGGTGCAATTAAGTATACTGTGTGTGGTGTGCACAATTTGTTTATTTATTTTTGATGTTTGTGTATTGTCTTTGACCAAGACATCTGTCTTGGTCAAGCTAGTACGTTTCCCTGATCTACTTGTGTGTGCTTAGTGGTGTATTCTGATGGGCTACAACAGGTTACTTTATGATTTATAACATTTAGTATTTTTTTGGGCCAACAAAGTCTTTCCTAACCCACTTAGATGCTGTCCATGTCTTGTGTGGCAGGCTCTTTGACAATTACAATTACTTCTAGATGAATGATTGCAAGCAATACAGTCATTAATATCAATAATAGTTACATTCTTAAACTGCCTGCAAACTGTTTCAAAAGACTTATTAGCTCTACTTATTATGGTATTTACACATGATAGTTCCATTAGATCATATCATTGTGGTATTTTTAGTACTATAACATTAGTGTTTGTCAACTTGCCCAGTGTTGTCTTCAAGGCTGATGTTGCTGCAGCTGTTTCATTGTGGTATACATCGTTTGAGCCACCTATCAGAACTGCAAAGTTATTTGCTGATAGATTTCTGGGGTCTGTAGTGCTGGTGAGGATCTGGTTGAATCTTGCGCCAGGCTTCACAATTCCTGCAATTAGGAAATTTTCAGGTGTTGCCAACGTCTTCATTTTTGTTGCTAATCCTCTTCCAAAGCTATCAGAGTATATTCTGATGTGTGATGATTTTTCGTGAGGGGGGTCTGGGATTCTTCTTTTTTCTGTGCCTTTTCCTGATGCAGTTACAGCATTGCTTTCTTCCAGCAGATCAGTAGTAGGCACAGTTCCTTTAGTTCCAGTGGAAGTGAAAGTCATTTATGTTTTGTTTATTAGGCAATTTATGTGCATCACTGTTGTCTTCAGTTATTAATTTTTCATCATTCCTACTAAAACGAACGTTTTTTGGTTGCACACGTTTGATATTGGTTGTTAAATTTTCGTTAATTGCTGTGTCACTGCACGCTGGCATTTCATCTCTTCTTACTACTGGTGCAGGAATATTATTTTTTCTTCTACAACCGTCACAAGTCCATTTCCTGCTGGTGCTTTCTTCCCCTTTCAGCGAAGGATCTACTTTTCCACATCTAAAATGTAATGTGTTTCCACAATCCATGCAGGCGACACCATTTCTCACAATTTTGTGGCATTTCTGGCAATGTTTACTTATGCTGTTGCCTGTGCTTTCGCTGGTGGAAATATTTAATACATCACTGTACACTGAGGGTTGACAATGCCGTTTTTGAGCGATGAGTTCTTCATTCTTGTTCTTTAATTTACGAATTTCTTCCAATAAAAACAAGATAAGTTCTTCTTTACAGCCTGCACTGTTTACCTTTCGGTGTTTCTTCTTGGCAGCAATTTAAACAGAACCAGAGTTTTTGTTTAGGACTGACATTTGTGCACTTAGAATGGAACACTGTTTTACAATTATAACATACTACTCCTTTTACCACGCGTTTCTCACAGTAGCAGAGAGAAGTAATCTGTTTCTCTTGCGAGTGTTTTATAGACCAGGTTGTTGCAGCATGCACGATTTCCGTTACTTGTGTATCGGTAATGGCGCTCCTTCTTCTGGTGATTTCTTTTATAATGTAGCATGTCAAACACACATTATCACAATAAGGGCTGAAAGTTTTACATACTAGACACTTTTCCGCGTAATTTTTGAGTTCTTTTGTGGGACTAAACACACGATCTTCATTCGGCGCCATTGAGTTGCAATATTTAGGACAATAAAAAACTATTTTCACGTTACTTTTTCTTGCTCACTGTGTACTTACACTGTACTTGGTGTACTAAGGTTCCAATATACACTTTACTATCCATATATTACGCACTTTTTCTGACAATGTAAGTTATCTGTTTATAGTGCAAACACAAACGAGATTTCACTTTCCGCCATCTTGCTTCAAGCAATGGGAGATGTCTTTAATGCGCCGATTCGTTTAACCTTCAGACTTTCGTAATATGGAAGAGTAAATACTATTGAAAATGTTACCCAAAAATGGGTTTATTGAAGCAAAATCGTTGTAATGTCATGTTGTGAAGTTTATTTCGCAAAAATTAATCAATACCCAATTCAGTACACAAGAAACGTTTGTTACTTATTAGACAATCAGGAACCATCAGATTAGACAGCAAATTCTGTGGTGTACTGTTACTTATAACTGAAACTGACAAAGTTGAAACACAATAGCAAACATTCACTTGCAAAAACAACTAACCAGAAAAATCGATTTAATTTCAGCACTATAATTTTATTCCATCGTTACTCGCTGGCATTGTTTAAGTGAAAGTGATATGCGTTTGGTTACGCAAAATGTGCATTGCCAATCTTCGAGCGATATAAAACACCGCCGACGTTTCCGCTGTCCCTGTTGTGGACTTTAGAGATATTGGATAAATATACACAAGGCATTTTTCTGTATTTTACAGGTTTTGATGTTAAACCTTGCCACCACTGTGTGCTTTATTGTGTTAAATTTTATTAACTATCCCAACGGCCTCCTGTGGTAATGTCGGCTACAAATGCTGAATAGGGAGAATCATGTGGCCTTGCCATTAGCCAATCGCGTGACAACGCAAATGTTTTGTCATCAAACCTTGCCTATACGGGGGCAATTGGTTTTACTGACTGGACAAGGATATGCCTACATACTCATATAGCTGAAACAGCAATATTTATTTACATAACGATCTGTACGATACACTAATTGAATCATTCTATGTGGTCCAAACATCTTGGCAAAGATTTTCTATCCTGTTGTTGATGTTGCCACTCGAGGCCGCCTGTATAGAAGGTAAAATGTTACCCTTTACTGCATAATATCGTGACTTCAGAGTAAGTCTGCTTCAACAAGTAGGGTACTTGTTTCCAATGGCATAAAATATCTCTAGCAATAATTAACTTTAAAATGTAGGTATGCATTACTTACAATGCAGTTTCCACGTTTCGTTTTTCTGGCGCATAAAAATTTGGATTGTTTTTGAAGAATAAAGATACCATAATTGCATGAACTGTAGGAAGGTTTCCGCTGTCAGCCTACACCCAATTCTTTTCCACTGTGGCATAAAAGCTGTAAACGCGTTTACATCACGAAAAACTAAACTTTAAGGAAACGGTCACAATGATTCAGCTCTAGTTGCTGCGGCCAAGTGGTCTGTGACGTCACCAGTACTTCAGCCAATAACAGAGCGTTTTTCGATCACGTGATCTAATCCTGAAATTTAATGGTTTTTAAGCTTTAATTACATAAAAATAACAGATGTTTTGTAAGAATAATGAGCAAACATGCTATCTGTGTGTCATAATCATTCAGAATAACAACAATTCAAACCATATTTTTAACACAGGAAAATACCTTATTGCGTACACTTGTCTCCCATAACAAATGTTTAATCCTTCCCCACTCTTCTCTCTTGAGAGTTCTATTCAGCACTGCTGTGAGCGTAATTATACATATATTCTGTGTAGTTTGTAGTTCTCAGACCAAGTCCCAATTTCTCCCCGACATTTCGGCAGATTCGTTGGCATCTGCAAATGACTCCTGATTGCTGCAGGGACCTTCTGACGATGACAACTAATCTTCCGAAATATGATGAGAAATTACTATGACACCCAGGCACTTCGCGAGAGTACTACAAGTTAAAAACACTCCAAGGAAACATCACATAGCGTAACATCGACATTTCTCCACAAGATCCTGGGTGCAATGCTACAGGGACTATCGCAAAATGAAAGCAGACTTTTATGTCCTGTCACTGTGACAGAAGTCGGGCACGTGGCACCTTCGGCAGCCTCGCCCCAGCCCACACAGTTTGGCAGATGCTCGTCCCATCTGAGGGTGGCAGCTAGGTGCACGCCACGCGCCGCGGCTCTTGTCACCCCATCGAGGGCTCCCTGCGTTGCGTTCAGTGCAGCCCGCCATCCGTCTGTGCAAAATGGAATCTGTGGAAACGTCGTGTGCTGCTCGTCGGTTGCAGTTGTCACCAGCTGTGTTAGTGTCAACAGTGCCATTGTGTCCTCTGAGCAACGAAACAGTGAAGGAGAAGTTACTTACAATAGAATTTGTTCTTCAATCTAGAGAACATGAAGTGTCAGCAATTTGGAAATATTTTTCGGCAGTGGATCGTGCATAATGAAACGAATATGTTGGTTTTGTGCAGTGCAATTCTTGTGAATTTGTTTACAACTTCAAGAAGGGGTCATCAACCTCTAGCCACTACGGTTGGGGATTTGAACCCCCTTCGGGCATGGATATTTGTGCCGTCCTTATTAGAGGCTAGTTTATAAGTAGTTTGTAAGTTTGGGGACTGATGACCCCATAGTTAAGTCCTATAAGCTCTACAAACATTACATTATCAACCTCTACATTATTCGGGCACAAATGTGTTAAAAGTGAGAGTCTCGAGACGGGGAAACACCACAATAGTATCTTCAAGAACAAAATCTACTGTTATTAGTAGTTGTGTACGACTCTGCGCTCAGGACCTCCATTCCTCAGTTAAACGCGAAGGGTTCAGAAACTTTTGTCAGCACCTCTTAGACATAGGTGCACAGTATGCAAAGTTTGGCTGCGTAAACATTAACAACATCCTTCCTCATCCGACTGCCATTTCACGAAATGTTTCTGAGACAGCTGAAAAAATCAAGGCAGAGGTCCAACAGGAAATCAAAAGTTGTTTAGAAGTCAACACATGATCCTTTGAAGTGGATCATCTGTGGGCTGATAAGTATAACAAAACTGAATATGTCACCATTGTTGGTCATTACATGACCCCAGAAATGCATATGAAATCACATGTTTTATGCACGTCGGAATTTCCTGCTGAAGATGCTAAATATGGTCTCCATATTCGAAGAGAAATTCTGCACGAATTAGAAAGTTATGACATTTCTGCTACAGATCTGGAAGGCGCAACATTTCTAAGGGACCAAGCGGCCAATATCAGGTCAGTGCTTTCGCCATTTAAGTGGCTCCCCTGTATTTCACACTGCATTGCAATCGTGATACATCACGTGTTAGACAAAGAGAAATTTCTCAAGGAATCTGTGCCACAGACACTTTAATTAATAACACCTGAAAAGAGTATTGTAAATTACTTCAAGAAAACTGGTTTAAGTAACCTTCTTACCAAAACGGTAAAGTCCATGATAGATATCAGCTGGAATACTGTTGTTGACATGATAGAGTCTGTGGCAAATGTCATTGACGAGATCACAGTTATATTAGCAGAAACACATCGATTAGAAGGCTGGAATAGAGAGCTTGCTACCGCTTTAATACAGTTCCTCACAAAGTTTCAGGACATCACTTTCGAACTTCAAGCAAAGAAGCACCCGACTCTCCATTTTCTTTTGATAAGGTAGTATGATATGCTTTCCTGCTGCTTTGTACCAGAAACTACACAGTCAGCTTCACCGGATACAGAGTTGTCGTTATGTATTACTTCTGATTTCTTGTTAGGAAACATTTTATCATCACTAAAGATATTGCTGTTAACATCTTATTTTAAATTGCAGACAGAAATCACAGCACTGAAGCGAACGGCAGAATATTTTCTGAAAGAGAAAACTGAGATTCGTGATGAATACCTAGTGACTGTATTTTTGTGCCCCAACATTCGAAATTTGAAGAACCTGAAGGAAGAAGAATGACAGCAAGTGCATAGAATTGTGTGCAGAATATCTGATGCATTAAAGGATGGTAAGTCGCAGTTGTGCTGTGACTGTAAGGCACTAGCGCCAGTTCAGATACATCTTTTTCTGTGTCTTTTTTTCCAATTTTTGTTCTTCCGATTGGTTGCTGCAAAACACAAAAGGGTGCAATCTTTTGCACATTATACATTTTTTATCCAGTTTCAGTCAAAGAAGATAGTTTATCCCAAGCAGAGTCAAAGAAAAGCCACTTTGGCGATTGGGTGGATGATGCAGATGATCCTTCCAAGAGAAGCAACAGTATAGAACATGAAATTTCACACTACATAGCAACAGGCTACTGTGAAAATGAGGATCCAGTGGAGTTGTTGAAATAGTGGAAAGTATGCAAAAAAAAAAAAAAAAAAAAAAAAAAAATTCCAAGGCTCTTCCGATTAGCTCGGTCAGTGCTAATTACCCCTGCCACAAGTGCATCTGCAGAGAGAAATTTTAGCCAAGCAGGGTTGATTGTCAATAAGAAAAGAACGCTACTCAGTCCACAAAACGTTAACGACCAGCTGATTCTGCATAACTTCTATTTGGTAAGTTGTATTCAATGGAAACTCTGTGATTTCCTGGAGTGTTTTATTTAAATTGTTTAGATCTCGTTCCGACATAAATGTCATGATTAATGCTTTGTTCTTGTTTTTAGGAAGGAGATTCTAACACCCAGATAGTTCCATTTAGAGAACACTGATGTTTATTTTATAGGCAACAAACTTTTATTTCTTTCTAGTAAGATAAGATTGATTTTTATAGCCATGTGTCTCCTTTTCGCGAACATTTAAATTTATTTTGTAGTGCAAGGAAGTGGAGGTCAGTATCTGGTTTCTCGACATATTATTTTCTGTATACTTTGAATAAATCAGCAATTTGAAATGTATTTTCATTTGTCTAAATATCTTTTCGTAAATTGTGTCCTTAGTTTCAGAGCGTAGAATTAGACCAACATAATACAGAAATATTATTTCAGTACCAGTTTTTTTTATTTTGTTTGGTTGTCTATTTAATT
Organism: Locusta migratoria; assembly: GCA_026315105.1. Classification (NCBI taxonomy): domain Eukaryota; kingdom Metazoa; phylum Arthropoda; class Insecta; order Orthoptera; family Acrididae; genus Locusta; species Locusta migratoria. Next base: position 258,990,273 of record CM048751.1, on the reverse strand, counting down.
AAATGTGGCCTTCGATTACAGCATTTTATGTATTCATATTAAGAGCTAAATCATGAACCACAGAGTTGTGTTAAAGAAAAATATATAAAAATGGGAAATATATAATTCTCTGCAATGCCAGGTTTTGTTTAGTTTGTCTATTAGAAAAAAATGTTTGTGACAGTAGTAATGATTGCACAATATGTCTACTGTTGATGGATTCTGGTAATTATGAGTTTTCAATTTGAAACAGAGCAAATGAAATGAACTTTGGCTGAATTAAAGGAATTTCATGCAGGTTGAGAGCATTCCTTGATAATTTCAGTTACTTATTAACTGACAGTAGGAACCACGTAACACAACATTTGAATGAATAATTCTCTCCCCATAAATCTTATCCCTTTCATCCCCATTGTAGCCATATTGCAACACAACTTTTTTCTTTGCCATTCTTGAAAGCGATCATCTCAGATCTTTCTTCTGAAAAAGTCTTATGAATACCCTTATGTTTTTGACAAATCGACAACAGATTGCTGCGGTATGCCCTCCGAGGCGCCTTGATAGCAGTGTTTAGTGTGTGATAGTAGTGTTTGTTGCACCTTCATACTGCTCTCAACATGAATATTTATAGGGAAAGTTTAGCGTAGTATCCGGTAAAACCATCGTGTATCACTTACTGTAAAATAATAACACATTTCTAATGATTTATACTCAGTACATCTACTGAAATATGACTGTTGCCATTTGGCAAATTTTTTCTGAAATAAGGGTAAAAACTTTTGAGTATGTCAGTTATGTATCCAAATAATGCTACATTACATAATTAAAAGTATATTATTCGAGAATAAAAAGGTTAAAATGTCGCAAAAGAAGAGGCGCCGCAACAGGTTGGGTGCTGCAGTGGCGAGTGGCGCGAGCAGAGAGTGGGGCACTGCGCAGCAGGCTGGTGGCCGGCAGGCCGACCGGTGGGCCTGTGGCTGGCGGGCAGCCGGGCTATGTTGGGCCCTGCGGGCTAGACGGGTCAGTCCCCAGCCCGTACGAGGAGGACGGGCTGAAATGAGTGCCGTGCAGAACTCCACTCTAGAATACTGTGAAGGACCTCCCAAGCTCCACATCAGTGGAGTTACAGCCCTGAAGATGGTCAGAAATAAGGACCAAAACTAGTTGACTAAATAAACAATTCATTGCACTCCAGACTGTTTTATATATAAATATAATTAAGAGTGCTGTTAATCCCACAACGAGAAACAAAAATGTTTCGAAGAATACCGTATTTGCTCGAATATAGGCAGCACTTTTTTCCCAAATTTCAGCGTACAAAATCGTAGTGCGGCCTATAATCGAGATTCAGTCTCCCCCCCGCCCCCGCAACCGCTCCTTTTCCCAAAGTCGTTAGTTTCAAAAATTGCACGCTCACTTTTATGTTTGTTTGAGAAACATAATAAACTAGATAATTTTCAAAAATGCTACAGTAACAGTTTTGCAGAACTACATATACCTTTTTGTACATGTTCACGGAAACGGCGCGGTAATTCGTGGAAGTCGATATTTCGATATAAATCGAATGGTGTCATTCTGTACCGCAGCCAACAAAGGCTGACGACTGTTGCTTTTTTTAACACGTCCGCGCGGCCTTAAAACATAATAGTACGTAATACGCACTTCCTAAGCACTCAAATGATTTTAATTTGATGTTGTCAGTGAAGCTAGTTTTCGCGATAAAAGTTTAGTGTGTGTTGCGAGAGATTTTACCGTGACGTTTACGTTGGTACGGTAACGCCTACCGTGAGCGGTGATGGGAGGTTAAGATAGCCGAACAACTGATTTGTGTAGCTAATGCTGATGTTGAGTTCCAATGCTACGTTTTAAAATAACGTACTTTACTACGACCAGATTCACTGGGTTCACATTCATTGGGGGTTATTTCCATGCAACGATGTACATGGAACTCTGGGCTAATTTGCAGCTGAATCATTTCTGTTGTAACGGCAAAACCACAGTTCCTGTTTAGAATTATGAAGTCAAGCAAACATTGGCATATTTACATTTTAGCCCTTGAAATGCACGGCGATTCTTCGAACATTTTAATAGTTTATCCTCACTTACACACCAGCGTCGAATGTTTTTTCGTCAGCGTCAAATTTAGGTCGAACTTTCCGTTTTCCATGTCCGTTACTTTGACTAGGCAACCTGAAGCTTACATTCGGCAGTGTAACCCGTACGTTCGTTTCCCGCTATAAAGTTGCAAGCCAAAGCATCGTCACACACACACACACACACACACACACACACACACACACCGAAAAATACTATATTTTTGCAGCAGACGCCTACGCTTTATACAACACTTGAAATGCCCGGTAACACGCCTTGGTTCAGCGTCCCCTCACTTGGGGCGCCCGGATCGGCCTACCGTCTCGCTTTCTTATTCGTTTGGTTAAATTGTACGACGCTTCTCGCGGGTCCGCAGCGGTTACGTTGGCACCAATGGTAATGACGGCAACGTCTTTGAATTCAGATGACCAATAAATGTTTTTTCATGACAACTTCAATTAAAACGAAAATTATTTTTTTCTGAACGGACAAGGGTACATACAAGAACCTGTCAACCATAGAGCAGGTACATTATTTTACTGCGAGCGAAACGAGCAGCAATAATATTTACGAAAAATATTAGAGCGAGTCTACACTTCATTGTTTATCTATTGCCAACATAAGCACTGGAGCCCAGCGAGAAGCATCGTAAAATTTTACCTATTCATTGATTTACAGTTTTGCATATTTGTTTTGAGTTTATTGAAAAGAGATCATCATTTCGTTAACATTGTGTTTCTGATTGCGAAAAAAGTTCGATTATACAAAAGAATAAAAATAAATAAAATAAAAATTAAAAAAACCTGCGGCCTATACTCGAGATTTTTGTTTTCTATAATCTTTTGTCAAAAGTTTAGGTGCGGCCTATATTCGCACGCGGCCTATATTCGCATAAATACGGTATGTCAACCACATCTACTAACTCACTCACTCCCCTGGTCCACACTACCGAGGGCAGGGGGGGGGGGGGGCTCTGTGGAGACTGCCAACACGATTGACAGAAGCGTCTCGACAGTCAAGCCTCTTTGACTGTTAATTTCAGTTACAGTTTGACTGTTGTACACATCAGATCATCTTTCAATAAAGTAGTGATTTTATCTGGAATTTGGTACCGTCATTTTGATATCAGGCTAAGTAACCACTAGGTAAAGTGACTGCTCGTGAAAAGTGGGAAATACAGGTTCGAGTCCCGATCCACTGCGAGCGAAACGAGCAGCAATAATATTTACGAAAAATATTAGAGCGAGTCTACACTTCATTGTTTATCTATTGCCAACATAAGCACTGGAGCCCAGCGAGAAGCATCGTAAAATTTTACCTATTCATTGATTTACAGTTTTGCATATTTGTTTTGAGTTTATTGAAAAGAGATCATCATTTCGTTAACATTGTGTTTCTGATTGCGAAAAAAGTTCGATTATACAAAAGAATAAAAATAAATAAAATAAAAATTAAAAAAACCTGCGGCCTATACTCGAGATTTTTGTTTTCTATAATCTTTTGTCAAAAGTTTAGGTGCGGCCTATATTCGCACGCGGCCTATATTCGCATAAATACGGTATGTCAACCACATCTACTAACTCACTCACTCCCCTGCTCCACACTACCGAGGGCAGGGGGGGGGGCTCTGTGGAGACTGCCAACACGATTGACAGAAGCGTCTCGACAGTCAAGCCTCTTTGACTGTTAATTTCAGTTACAGTTTGACTGTTGTACACATCAGATCATCTTTCAATAAAGTAGTGATTTTATCTGGAATTTGGTACCGTCATTTTGATATCAGGCTAAGTAACCACTAGGTAAAGTGACTGCTCGTGAAAAGTGGGAAATACAGGTTCGAGTCCCGATCCACTACCACAGTGGTTACGGACATGGGACTCGCATCCAGGAGACAACTACTGAAATCTGTGCCAGGCTAACAAAATATAGGTTTTCCATGATTTTTCCCAGATCACAAAATGCTAGGATAATTCCTGTGAAAGGACATAGCTGATTTACTTCTGCATCCTTGAAGCAATCAGTGATTGTGTTTTGTCTCTAGTGACCTCGTTATCAATGAGATATTCAATCGTACTGGTAGTCTTCCATCTTCTTCATTAATGATTTCAGAGGTGAGCAATTATTGAAAATTTCAGTCACAACCTGACTGTCTCCAACATGCTTGTGACTAATGATGCCCCCAGACCATAATTACTACACAATTTGTCTGAGGGCAAATGACATGGAAAATGTATAATGCCCCCCCCCCCCTCAATTCACACAAAGAGAAAAAAATCATATGTGACACTAAAATGGTACACAAAAATTTCAGTAATATGAGGACAGATAGGAACTCACCATACAGACGATCACTGAGCTACAGACAGACGTAAATAAAAGACAATGGCATTCTCACAAATTGAAATGAGTTACGCATGAGTGATTGTGTAAATGTTTGTATGCACTTTTTATTAGGTGAAGGCTGTGGCTAAAAATTCAAGTTGTCTGATTTCAACTGCCTTTGCTATTTGTTTATCTGCAGCTCACTGGTCCACTTATTATTTATAAAAATGTTATAGTAAATATTATGTAATGGAAATGAATCACACTCTTTCAGACATGTTAAGCAATTTTTGTGTTCCTTATCTAAGTGGTCTTTTGGCTTCTAAATTCAGAAAAATCTCTTGTACTAATAACAAATTATGCAGATTTGAAAAGTACTCTGGCATATTCGGAGCAATTTTGACCAATTTTAGGTCTAAAGAGACAGTAATAAGAAAAAATAACTACTTGAATATTTATGCTACAAACAGACATTACTCAGAATTACCATACCTTATGTTAAGGCACTAAATTATAATTAATTATTAATTTGTATTGTTTTCATTGACAGTATATGTAAGCAAATACTGTCAGCATAATTTTAATTTATTTTGTAAATTTATATCTGCTTCCTTAGCATGTAATGCATATCAGAAATTTTTAAGAGTTCTGAATTTGGTAATGAGACCCTTCACTGACAGCTATGCTAGTGCAATTTAGTTGTAAACATCATATACACCAGGGAATGAAAGGCCATAATTCATGTTGGTAGTGCAATTGGTACAATATGTCACATAAATTTATCAGTTTCCCATTACACTTTATCATTTTGAGTGGAACAGTATACATTTAATTTATATGAAGAATGGATTCAGGCAATGATTTTTTGTGAGTGAACACAGAGAGAAGTAGCAACAAGAAGCAGCAATGAGAAGCAGCATTTTGCATAGCTGTTGCTCTAGGATTCTCCAACAGTGCACAGCTTGTAGCATTTCAAGTGCTTTAACTATCATATGGTGCCTCAAACATTGCTGTTCATATGATTTCAATCCTTCATTGATGATCTCAGGCAAGAAAGTGGTCTATGATACTAGTGATCATTTTAACAATAGATGGAGCATTACTTAAATACTGGTAAAGTACCCAAACTAAGAGCAGTTGGCTCTTCTATTGGTCTATGGGTGGAGCTCTACATTTTACAATTCAAACACTGGATGGGTACTGGAAACACCTATGGAAATAGCCATCTAGTTCCGAATGATAACCAACTTACTAAAATGTTCTGCACATTCATACAAAGTCTCACTTCACATGTGAGGTACTTTTCTGACAAATCTATGGCAGCTAGCTGCAGGTTGTTATTAATGTCACATACTCGTATTGGCTATTACAACAAAAATCAGATGTAATAAAAGTGTACTGGCAATTGTTTTCCTTTTCAAGATTCACAAGTATTGTTGAAGAAAAGTGTTAACCATATTTTATGGTGCTGTACAGATAACAAATTTAACGCACAAGAATGTGCAACCTGTGAGATCTCCTTTGTTTTCATATTTGTCTGTTGTCCATTTGCCAATGCTTTCTGCATGTTGTGAAATGCCTTTCCTTTCAGCATTTATTGTTTAATTGACATGTGTTTGCTTATTATTGCCTCATATACCTATATCACGTCAATTTGCGTCCGCTAAGTTTCAGATTACGAGTTATGGAGGATTAAATATAGAGGAGCCTACAGCACTTTCTCTAATGTGTTTACTGTGTTGTACACTTCAAAAGCTGATTATATATTTTCAGCTTTATGAGAAAATGGGGAACTGAGAATTACCAAAGTCAAAGCTTCACTTTATATTGAATTGTGCACTGTTATGATTGTTCTCAACAGATTACAGCTGTATCTTTGACTAACATGAAGCTCTACTTAAGTGGTGATGTTATGATGATGAAAGGTTTCGTATACATCCTAATTTGTAGTACATAGGTAACACTATTCCAACAGAAAGTACAAGGTATCTAACTAAACAATTTTGAGTGAATGTGATTTCTAAACACTAAACAGTTAGCTTAGTTGCAACTACATTTAATTATAATCTATGTATCTAGTAATCAGAATAAAACCCACAATACAATTGGGATAATGCTGTAATACCAAATGCAACAATGTGCAATTAGTAGAGGTTACATACAATTCATCCCAGATAGGATAAGCACACAAACTGCAGAGAGCAATGTATCTCCAATCAAAATATGCCTCTTACTCATAAAATTGATCAACAAAACATGAAATCTCACAAAATTGTTCTTGTTACTAATGTAATGCATGAATGTTGAACAGGTAGATTCCAAATAAATTTAAAAAAACTGGACCTAGAGAAGTATTCATCCTTTAAATTTATTTCCCAAAAAAAGTATGTCAATACATTGCGACAAAATAGGAATGTGAATATGAGCTGTAAAATTTAAAACGCTTAAAATGTTTACAAAATATATCAACTATAAAATTCTCTAAACTTTACCACTGTTTATCTTGAATAATAGTCAAGAACTACTTCACACAAAATATAGACTTACATATAAAAAGTAACTACCAGTCTTTACTCTTAGTGAACTATACTTTTTGATTTTTAAAAAATATTATTTCTCCTGAATTTAAAAAAATCTTCTTCTTACATACTTCACAGGATGAAATAATGACACCTGACTACTTAATCACTAGAACAAGAGAAAATAAAAACATTAACAGAAATTTCCAGTATTTAACCATGAATGAAAAAATAACTGAAAAATGACTGCAACAATATTTCACAGTAGGGGTTGTAAACTTTTCTCTATTCTCTGCAAAGCTCATTTCTTACTCAGGCACATTGTGATATTTGTTCTGCAATACTCTGTAAATGCTATCCAATTTAAGTCACTAAACTACTTTTACCACTAAATTTCTATGGCACTAATCTTTCAGGTAAAAATAAATACATGATTGCACATATGAGAAATATTTTTGTAAAGCTGCTCCATTTACCTTCTTTATATGAATATTTCGCCCCAACAAATCACCTTTTACAGTGCATAATGTTGGATACTCTGAATTAAAAAATAATCTAATGGGCAATAAGTCAATTACAAAATATAAAAAATGGATGGACGAGTACAACCATCAGTCATTAATTAAAATCTACATACATTGTTTTTGCACTTTATTTTACAGACTTATTGTAATATTTTGCTTGAATTATGGTCTTATATTACCATTAACAGTCATTACTTGCAGACCCCCTGACACTCTAATACTTTGTTTTAAACATCAATGGAATAAAATGCATGTAAAACGTATAGAAACTTGTAATTTTATAAGTCTTCTGAATTAATTGTCACAACCATCATACACTGCAGAAAAGTCTTTAAGATTACACATCTCAATGATGAGTTAATAAATATGGCAAATTACTGTATGTAAAAATATCTTCTCAGCATGTTGATGTAAATACTTAGTGTAAAGTTGACATAAAAAAATATATTTCACATCTCTGATTATTCAGACTGCATCACAGGAATGCCCTGACAAGCATACAAAGTCACTGAAAAATGTTGTGAATGGGCTTCACACCAGTCATACAAAATGCATAAAAATTTTACCGGTGTAAATGGCTCCAAACTAAGTTGGAAGAGCACCTTACGAATACCAATTAGCACGAGAAAATCAATGACAGTGAAAAAGTTTACTGTGGCATGGCTTAGTAAAACTATACAATGTAAAGCAAAATGCAATATGTGAAATTCACTCTCCTACTATTGTAAAAAATAATTGGGAAGGAGTTTGGCAGAGAAAAACTGGGAACATGAAAAGAACCTAGTAATGGTGTTCTTGGGTATTCAAAAGAGCTATGATACTGTCTCTTGTAACTAGATATGGAAATGTTTGGAAGAGCTAAAAGTGCCCAAATACTTGATTGACAGAATCAAGACACTGTATCAATCTTGTATTAATAGTGTCCAAATAGGAAAGGGTCTATCTGAATGGGTTGAGACAAAGAGGGAAGGAGGAGAGCCCAGCATGAAAGTGCCTTGTTGCGATTCTTATCACTGTAATGGGCAGAATTCTAGAATGTGTTAAGGAAACTGCAGATGAGTCAAGAGCATTGATGTTTACAGATTATCCTGTAATATGGGGGAACAAAGGAGAACATGAGATGCTGTTGTTGTTTGGATGTTTTAGGGGGAAAAACTGCAAAGGTCATCAGTCCCCCATTCCATCATTGGATCTCACAAGAAGAAGAACATGAGAGGCTGACTAGTTGGATCAAGAATTTAGCCTGAAAATCAGCAAGACCAAGACTGTTGGGATGGCCATACACGGAGAAGGGACAAGTTCAAACTGTTAGCTGGTTCAAATCCTATTCTGGGACAAGAAAATACCCCCAGGAAGCAAAGTTAACATTGTATCATACATACGTTGTATCAATCCCTATGTATGAATGGAAACATGAACATTATTGAAAAGAGGACTACAGCAGAATCCTAGCAACATAAATGAGATTTATCAGATCTATGAATCAAAGTACCAGGAGAGACAAGATAGGAAATGTGGTACATAAATAAACAGCTGGTATTAGGGTTCCTGTTGCCAAAACCTTGAGGAAATTAAGAATACAGTGATTCGACCAGGTAACAAAAATGGATGGCATACACACAACAAAGAAATACTTCAATCTGGATGTGGGAGGAAAAACATCAAGAGGAAGCCCAAGAAGATGATGGATAGAGATGGTACAATCAGAAGTAGAAAAGATTTTTTTCTACTGGGGTGATGTTTAAGGCCAAATGTTGCATCAATATAGGAAGAGAGGGATAGTGCTTATTAACTATACTCAGGAAACTAAGGATGGAAAATAATAATAATAAGGCTGACTGATGACAATGAAAGATAATTTTTGGGGTATGTTCTGAGAGTTAACTACTTGCAACATTTTCTCACCATGTATGATGGCCCAATATAACCATCTGTCATATATTTTTGTTTATTAGTTCTGAGGAAACAGTGTCCAAAAACTCAGAACTGATTTCAGTGTGTGTGTGTGTGTGTGTGTGTGTGTGTGTGTGTGTGTGTGTGAACTACTCAACCTCCAAGTATTTACACATAACAATATTCAGTTCTATAAAAAGAAAAATTTCTTATTTAATATAATATAATTTTTATCCCTATCATTAAAGATGACATACTAGGGAGAAATTCAGGCAAAATGAACAAACAATTTCATTATTCTCTTTCTATAACTGCTGCAGAAAAGACTGCAACGGCATTCTGCCTCATTAGAGATGCTAGAAATACATGCAAACATTTCCTAGATATATCTCATAATGAAAATGTAGATGAATGGGAAATAAGTGACTAACACACAGCAGAAATACCAAATTCCCTCCTTAAGTAGCACTGGACTAACCAATAGAGCACATAATCATCCTACAGTTCTACAAGATACCAGATGCTAAAACACATTCTTTGCTGCAAAATGGTTGATTTTTCTTGACAGCAAAACGTCCACCCAGAAGAGACTTATGGCATGAGAAGCAACTGAAACAGTCACCTGACACATGCCAGTGAAGGTCATTCAGACTAACTCTCTGGTCACTGGCACCAATTTTCTTTCCACATGCATGACAACTCTGTGAAACAAATATATTCTAGTTATTAGGTTGAACCAATTTAAACAGGTTGGCATTGACAGAATGCAGTTGGAAACTAATGGATTAAAATTCAGTCTCAGGACAGCACTGCTGCAACACTGACAAAAAAAGAATTACTCATGGGTAGGCTACATCTAATATCATCAATCAAGCTTTAGCACTGTTAGAAGTATGTGACATCAATAAATTATTACTCCAGAACACTCGAGAGCATTTTAAAAAGAGATTAGTTTTATTATAAATACTGAGCACACCAGTTATAAATTTGAGGAATGTAATTCTCAAATCATCTGGGTGGCTGCCTTCAATCCTTCATATCACATGTACGTAACAGTAAGAAACAGTCATAAAATAAAAACACAATAAAAGTATTCAGACAAAAAATCCTCCTTTTAAATTGTGTATGACAGGTTGAATGCAGACTGATAGATAAAGGAAGCTTAGCTCTTGAAACATGTACCTGTCCCTCAAATTTCAGTCCTGTGTGCTTAATAATAATTATTTTCAAAATCGCAGCATCCAAACCATACATTGGATAATACCATAAATTAATTTCTCTTAATACTAGAAATTTATATGTTATATCATATATCATTTATGTTATGTTATATCATATATGTTATATCCTGTGGAAAACCAGGAAAAACCAACCCTATTCAAGGCAGAGCCACATGCGAGACAACTCATGTCATATATCAACTGACATGTGTCCACTGTGCTGCCTTTTATGTTCGTATGACTACTAACAAATTGACTGAACAGATGAATGGTCACAGATGGATTGTTCGCCTGGGGGACACACAATATCCTGTGGCAGCACATGCCCTCCAGCATGACTCAAGGGACCTTGGCACGTGTTGCACCACACATGTTATTTGGATACTGCCAACTAACACCAATTCCTCAGAGCTACGGAGGTGGGAACTTGCCCTCCAACATATGCTCTCCTCCCCCCCACCCCCCTGGTGCTAACCCCTCCCCATTTTCCATCCTCAACTCACCTATCCATTACTTCCCCCCCCCCCCCCCCCGCGCTCTCCTCTCTCTCTCTCTCTCTCTCTCTCTCTCTCTCTCTCTCTGTGTCTCCGTGTGTGTGTGTGTGTAGTTCCATCTTTCTCTGTTAATCAAAAACGTTTTAGAAATCCCCCCTCCCCTCCCCACCTCCGGTAAATTCTAATTCCCGCCCACCATCTTTAACATCTTTGCCTCGGTTCTGTGGACAGAGTCTCTGCCTGAAGTGGTATCTCTGTCCAACTTTTTTGGTTTCTACAAATGTCTGCCTAGGTGTGTTTGCATGTGGATATGTGTGAGTGTGTGTGTGTATTTGTTTACCTTCCTTTTTGTCCCCTAAGGTAAGTCCTTCCACTCCTGGGATTGGAATGGCTCCTTTTCCACTTCCTTAAAACCCTTATCCTTCCCTTTCTCCTCTCCTTCCTTCCTCTTTTTCCCGAAGAAGCTACCAGTGGTGGCGAAAGCTCAATGTTTGTGTGTTTTTGTGTGTTTTATGTTTCTGTCGACGAGCCTGTACTTTGGGTAAGTCAAAAATCTTTATTTTATACATATTTTTCCCACCAGGAAAGTCTCCTTCTAGAATATTATATATACATATACATAGGAGGTTACAAAGGTTAGGTGGACGGTGGAAAGACACTCTCAGTAGAGTGAGAAGGATGTCATTAAGGATGGATCTCATTTCAGGGCAGGATTTAAGGAAGTTGTATCCTTGCTGGAGATCCACATTCAGAGTCCACGCCAGTCACGGAAAGTATCCGGTGACAAGAGGGGCACTTCTGGGGTTCTTCGGTGGAAGGTTCTGGATTTGGGGAGATGAGGAGGTGGCTCTTGTAATTTGCTTCTGAACCAGATCAGGAGGATAGCTGCGGGATGTGACAGCTGTTATTAGATTACTGGTATACTGGTTCAACCTAACCTTCGTAACCTCCTAGTCCATCCCTATGAAATCCCCAAACCACCTTCCCTCCCTCTGGCTCCTACTCATGCAACCGCCCCCATTGTAAAACCTGCCCTATGCACCCTTCCACCACCACTTACTCCAGTCCAGTAACCCGGAAGGTGTACACGATCAAGGGCATAGCCACTTGCGATAGCACCCATGTGATTTACCAACTGACATGCCTGCACTGTGAAGCGTTTTCTATGTGGGAATTGTGGTGTCGCACAAGTATGAAGTGCGCGCCACTTAATTTCGCAGCTCGCCGCCATGCATGCATGGCACGGCGTTCTTACGAAGTCAGCCATGAGCGCCCTCTTCTACAACTCCGCTCGTGGCCACCACTGAACGACATCGTTCACTTGGGACAGAGAGAGGAACCAGCTAACACTACGGAATCAGATAGGCACCAGTGAAGACTTGGCTATCGGATAGGCACTAGGCAGGCCTCTAGCTCAATTATATATCAGCATTCTGCAGTACTGAGCTATGTAAAAGTTAAGAAATATATATCTCATTCTAATTTACTCTAGTGTTTCTAGTTTCTGCTGTCCCACTGGCTGGTCACCTCCTACTTGCACAAGCGTGCATCCTTTATTCCTGTGTCAGTCTTTCTACTCGGTCACCGACACCTAAGAGGAAACGAGACACAAAAGCGGCGACGAGGCTGGGACACAAAAGGAATGACCAGCAACAAACTGTCCATTCGCATGAACAGTCATAGGCAGACAGTGTTTGTTGGTAATGAAGATCACCCTGTGGCTAAATATGCCTTGGTGCACAGCCAGCACATCTTGGCTCAGTGTTATACCGTCCAGGTTATCTGGATACTTCCCACCGACACCAACCTTTCAGAACTCCGGAAATGGGAACTTGCCCTTCAGCTTATTCTCTCCTCCCGTTGCCTACCTGGTCTCAACCTCCACTAAATTCAAATTCCCGCCCACCATCTTTAGCATCTTTGCCTCAGTTCTGTGGACAGAGCCTCTGCCTCAAGTGGTATCTCTGTCCAACTTCTTTGCTTTTTACAAATGTCTGTCTAGGCGTTTTTGCATTTGGATATGTGCGAGTGTGTGTGTGTGTGTGTGTGTGTGTGTGTGTGTGTGTGTGTGTGTGTTTACCTTCCTTTTTCCCCCCTAAGGTAAGTCCTTCCACTCCTGGGATTGTAATGACTCCTTTTCCACTTCCTTAAAACCCCTATCCTTCCGTTTCTCCTCTCCTTCCTTCCTCTTTTTCCTGAAGAAGCTGCCAGCGGTGGCGAAAGCTTGAATGTTCGTGTGTTTTTATTTGTGTTCTTTGTTTCTATTGGTGAGCCTGTACTTTGGGTAAGTCAAACAATCTTTATTTTTATACATATTTTTCCAACCAGGAAAGTCTCCTTCTATAAAATTATAGATCCTCTTTGACATGGCCCAGTACTACTACACAGTATCTCTGACTTCCACAATCGTAACACCATCCTCATGACCTAGGTCATGAATTACCTTTCCCTTCCTTTCCCATTCCTTTTTTCTTTTTTCTTCCTTCTCTCCACCTGAAGAAGGAACACAGTTCTGAAAGCTTGTTATTTTCCTCTTCTTTTTCTGAGAGTAACTATCGGCAGTACAGCAAAAAGGTACGTACTGGCCAGCCAATCTATCTCTTTTGAATAATAATTTTAATATAAATAATTGACAGAGATTGCTACTCACAATGCCACTAATATAATGAGGATAGGTTCATTTCATCAGAAAGACAATTGCTGAGCCACAGACCGGCATATAGGAAAGACAATCACTTTCAACCAATTTATTTTTGGACACAGCCTTCATCAGAAAATGAGCATACATACATTGACAGACTCACTCAGGCACAATTTACAAACACATGGCTGCCATTCTGGGTGCTGCAGCCTGAAAATGGTGGTCATGTGTGAGTTGTGCCTGTGAGATTGCATCTTTGTGTGTGCTTTTTTCCAATGAAGGCCGTGGCCCAAAATTTAAGTTTTATGAATTTGATTGTCTTTTCTTCATAACTGTCTGAGGTTCAGCAATCATATTTATGTTGAGTCAGTGGACAACAGTATATGTTAGACAAGTATATACCAAGTAAGATTATGAGAGATGGGAAAGATCCACCATGGTTCAAAACAGAGAAAACTGATACGAAAGCAAAGAGAATGTCTAACAAATACAAATGTAGCCAAAGCCTTGCGGACAAGCAGAAACTAGTATATGAATGTCCATGTGAGAAGAGTTCAATGAATTTGGAACTAAAGTAATATGTTAAATTAGTAAACGAGTCAAAACTATATGTCCAGACACACTGTGACCATAATGGCATTGAAACATATGACACAGAAAAGGCTGAAATATTAAATGCCTTCATCCAAAGCTGTTTCACAGATGAAGTTTGCACAGTAGTTCCTCCTCTAAATTGTTCACAGATGAAATTGCAGATGCTGAAATAAATATCAGAGGGGCAGCAATTGGAATCACTCAACAGAGGATAGGCCATTGGACCTGATGGGATACGAGTTAATTTTATACAGAGAATGCAAAGGAAGTTCGTATTTTGGAAAATGTTTTACTTTTGAGTATTGACATTTTTGAGATCAGAAATCTTCTATGTAGGAATCAACATGGGTTGGGTTCTGAAAGAACAATCATGTGAAACCCCACACAATTCATCCAAGAGACCCAGAGGACAGTAGATAGGCTATAGGCTTCCAGGAAAGATGTCGTGTTCCTTGTCTTCTGCAAGGCATTCTACTTGGTTCCACACAGTCACCTAATGAACAACATAGGAGCACACCAACTGAGTGATTGTATTTAAGAGTTTCTAGTGGCACTCCCCAGGAGAGTATTATATGAGCACTGCTTTTCATGATATATAGTAGTTGAAGATTTTCGCAGCTGATATTGTAGTACACTGAGAAGTAACAACACTGGAAATGCACAAGGATCTGTTTATCAACACGTGGTGCAATGAGTGACAACTGACTCTCAACAGATACAAATGTTCCATAATGTGAATACAAGGAAAGAAAGATCCTTTATTGTATAATTACACAGTAGCAGATGAAACCATGAAAGCAGTTACTTCCAAAAAATATCTGCTAGTAAGCATAAGGAGCAATTTGAAATGGAATGATAAATGAAATTAATCATGGGAATGCAGATGCCAGATAGATGCATTTTGAAGAATCTTCAGGACGTGTAATCTTTTAATGAAGAAAGTAGTTTACAAAAAACATGTTTGGTTGAAGCTTGAGTATTACTCATTGTGTGGGATCTGTACCAGATAGGGTTCATAGAAGTGATAGAGAAGATCTGACAGATGACAACACAGTTCATTACAGGTTCATTTAGTAAGTGTGAAAGTATCACTGAGATGGCTGGCAAGCTCCAATGACAGAAGTGGCAAGAGTGACAATCTGTATCAAGGAACAGGTGTCTGAAGGTTTTTTTTTTTTTTTTTTTTTTTTTTTTTTTTCCCCACAAACTGTGTGTGACTGGATTAGGACGTGACAGTGGTACCCAAAGTATCCTCTGCCAAACACTGTGAAGTGGCTTGCAGTGTATAGATGTAGATGAGTTGCAGCCTACCCTCATTACATTACCGCCTTAGTTGTGATCACTGTGCCACATTTTAGAGCCACATCACTCACTTGCTGGGCGACTTCAGTCACTACTTCACAACATGTGCCAACTCAATCCTTTCCAACAATACCAACTTTCCTGAAGAGCACAGTTGACAACTCTCTCCCTGCAACCCATAATTCATTGCCATAGCTTTCCTAGTCTTTGTATTTGCTAATTCCTGTCTTCCCTCTTTCCTTCCTTGCTCTCACTCGAGCAACATACAGAACTTCAACCTCTATCAGCTCATCTGCATGGTTCTTTTCCTATCTCCACTGCCCCACCCAGCACCTGTCCCCTCTCCCCCTCCCACCTTGCCAAACACAGCTGTAACATACTACAACTAGCAGTTAACCATCCTGTGTTTGGAACAACCCTGCGAAGTCCCACCGACAGCGTTATAGCATCTTTTTCCACACAACCTTATCATTCCTCTCTGTCCCTGCTCCACACATCTATACCCCCACTGACCACTCTAGCTGAAACTGCTACTTGGCATTTCTCTTCCTATATCCATCTTTATTTCTCATTATGCTCCGTGGCATCTTGGGAATAATGTTAAATGAGTGTTTACCTACAAATTATAGGTGGCATCAAACTCTATCTTCCCGTTCATGATCTCGGTCTAAGCGGGTCTCAATGCTCCTAGGGTCTCAGTCACCTGATTTCCTACCTTAACGTTTCCAGGCTCTATCCGTCCTAGGCCCTTTTATGTCCGCCACTGCGACTAATGATCTGCCATCTTATGTACAAAAAAATGCAATTGTTGTTATGCCGATGACACAACACTGTTCAATACACACCATAACATAACTGCACCTTACAACACAAAGAAAGTTAGAACACGCAATGACTTGGTTTTCCTCTAATGAACTGCATAATCCTGATGAAACACAGGAATTAATTCTAGGTTTAACTGCAGATGCAAAAAGCAAATCAGTTAAATTGTTAGACTTCCATATCAATTCCAAATCAAACTGATAGGAACACATTAGCCAAGTCTGCAAGAAAATAGGAAGAGTATGTTATTCAATGCGGAAACTGACAGGTGTAGTCACAGATGAGTATCTGAAAGTGGCATATTTTGGCCTGCTACAGTTGCACATTTCCTATGGCGTACTGTTATTGCGGCATTCTTGCTATGCCAGTGAAATTCTGAAAATACAAAAAAGTAATAAGAATAATAATCAGAGCATCAAACCAGTCTGCAGACTGAAGACCACAACAACAACAATAAGAAAAATAAAAGGAAGGAAGATTAGTGTTTAACACCCCATCGACAGCATGGTCATTAGAGGCAGAGCTTACGCTCGGATTGCTTGGGGAAGGAAATCGGCCTTGTCCTTTGAAAGGAACCATCCTGGCATTTGCATGAAGTGATTTAGGGAAATCATGGAAAACATAAATCTGGATGGTCGGAGGTGAATGTGAACCACCGTCCTCGCGAATGCGAGTCCAGTGTCTTACCACAGCACCACCCCACTCGCTAACACCTATCAGAGTTAAACACAAAGAACACTGTCATTTTCTCTTTATTAAGCACAAGATGCTAACTGTCATAAATTTATACATTTATACAGCTCTACTACGTGTCAAAAGAAACAAAGGATTTTACTGCAAGAGAAGAAAGACACTCACTCAATACAAGATGAAAACTAGACCTTGCCATACCAAGGCACAGACTTACAAAGACAGTGAACTCTCACTAATTAAGTTTAAATGTGTTTAATAAACTTCTGAAATTGGCTAAATCATTGTCATATAACATCTTCAAAGTTAAAATATATGACTGATTAGTCGAACAACCATTCTATGACACAGAAGAGCTATTTCAAAGAGCATCCAACAATGCTTCCAACATTTATGTTTTGCTTGGATCTCAATATATCTAAGAATATAAAAGTTGCAGATGAAGTTATGAAGACAATGACAAGAATAATAACAGTAATAAGATGTGACCACACACTACCATTCTCCAACTTAATCTCCTCTACTCTTCAGAAAGAAACTAACGGTTCCAAAGGGGAATGAAGCTACAAATAATTTTTTAACTTAAATGTATATAAATGGCAGTATTGTAATGTACCTCATGACGCATTATGTAATGCTAACAATCATCAACATCAAAACAAATTTCAGGAGAGGAGCATAGATGCTTGATTGAAAGAAAAATGGAAACTGTGGAATGTTAAAATGAAACAGAAAAAAGAGCTGAAGTAAGCAAATGATGTTACAGCTTCCTCAAAATGAATGACTCATCATGGCCACATGTGACAGATATGGAAGTTCTTGAGATGAGGCCCATGATGCAGGAATCTAAACTAGAAAGATTAAGAAATTATAAGGTGAAAGTGATAGTTGGGATTCAGACAGCACTGCTAGAGCAGGTCAGAATATTTAGACTACAGTTGTTTAAGCATGTGTTAAAGATGGAATCAAAGACAGCTTGATTACATCTGGAGAGAGATGTTGAAGGGATTTGGAAGGTACAAACATCAAGAATATGCTTGATGTGTATATGAATATGGTCACAAGAGCAGAAACTAGGATGCTATCAGGAACAATATGTTTTAATTTAAGAGGGAGAAAAAGATAAGCTTGTACACGAAATCCAGGCAATGGAGCTATTAAATGATATCATAGTAACTATAAAATTACATGAGAAATTGTGGCACCTGAGTGATGTTATAATTAATGTAGTATATTTCGGAAATAAGACCCCTGGTTAGTAAAAATAATGGTATTAATCAATCTTGAGATTCTAATATTGGTGATGTTTCTGAAAATGACTTACAGTAAATTTACAGTAGACAATTACATTTTAAATCTTACCTTTCCATATTTGTCTTGGAAACAATCAAGACACACTGGTTGATTATCTACTGGAACATATTTCATGCCTCCAAGGGGAATGTCACATTCATAACAACAGAAATGCTTCACATGGAAAGCTTGCCCTTCTGCCATTGTATATTCATTGACAAATATCAACTGAAACACAGAAGTAAATCCGTACATGAAGGCTACAATGTCGTAATTGGAATGCCTAAATCAATAAACAGAAATAATTAGTTCTAATTTCAGTTTAGAAACTAATGAAGCTTTTCTGAGTTAATAATAATACAGACAAATGATGGGAGGAAGATCAGAGTTAGACATATTGTTGATTGGTTGGTTGTTTTGGATAGGGGGGGCCAAACTGCTAAGATTATTGTTCCCCTAGTGGGGAGGGGAAGGAGTGAAGATAGGAAGGGAGAGGAAAAAAGGGTAAAAGACAGCATTAGCTCAGGGCCCATGCTCACCACGAACATACTCACGAAGGAACTGTGAGTATCCTAGTGGGAGACACAATGTTGTTGATGACGCACAAGCTTGATCTGGTTAACAATTATATAACAAACTGGTAGCACCAATTTCAAATGACTCATCCCATCATTCATGTTAAGTAAAACAGAAGTGGTAGCAGCATTTCTCAATGAATTATTATAGATCCCCTTCTGTTTGTTATATATATAATGCATTTAGGAGACAATCTAAAATCTTAAAATGTTTTCAGATTATGTTGGGTGACATCATGAAGTGAAATCATTAGAATATTAAACCAAGCTCAAAATGATTTAGGAAAAATATCTTTATGAACTAAAAAAAGGCAATTGAATATAAGTAATAACAAGTGTGATATCATTCACATGAGTAATAAAAGTAATCCATTACATTTCATTTCTGTGATAAATCACACAAGTAACAAGATTGTCAATACAACTAAACACCTAAGTATTTCAATTATGAACAACTTCATCTGGAATGATCACACAGATAATGTTGTGGACAAGTCAAACCAAAGACCTGCATTTTATTAGTAGAATACTTAGAAGATGCAACAAAACAATTAAAGAGCTATATTCCTACACTGTGATGACTTACAGTGTTCAAAATAATTTAAATTGTTTATTTACTTGTAACAGCAAATTTCTCCTAGCTCTAATGTATTAACAACAGAAGTCCTACCCAATGATTAAATATGAAAATTTAGGTCAGACCAGTGCTCCAACCTGGATTTCCTGCTGTTTGTGAGTAGTCACCTTAGCATTCAGCAACACAAATAGGTCAGTCCTGGAAATGTGTTAGATTACCTGACTGGTAAGGAAACTGACCATGAATATCGTGTCCTAGTGTGGTAGACATTTTCTAATGTTCAGTTTAATACATTTATATATAATACAGTGGACCTGAGACAAATTCACCATTGTTGTTGTTGTTGTTGTTGTTGTTGTTGTGGTGGTGGTGGTCTTCAGCCCGGAGATTTGTTTGATGCAGCTCTCCACCCTACTCTTTCCTGAGCAAGCCTCATCATCTCATCATAAGAACAGCAACCTATGTCCATTTGAATTTGCTTACTATATTCATCTCTTTGTCTCCCTCTGCGATTTTTACACCACACACTTCCCTCCAATGCTAAATTCACAATTCCTTAATGTCTAAAAATGTTTCCTATCAAATGATTCCTTCTTTTAGTCAAGGTATGCCAGAAATTCCTTTTCCCCCCCCCCAATTCTGTTCAGTACCTCCTCATTAGTACCTCCACCCAACTAATCTTCAGCATTTTTCTGTGAGAAGAGCCTCTATCCTCTTCCTCTCCGCACTGTTTATCGTCCATGTTTCACTCCCATACAAGGCAACACTCCACATGAATGCCTTCAGAAAGGATTTCCTTGTGCTTA
The DNA here is from genome assembly GCA_026315105.1 of Locusta migratoria. Taxonomy (NCBI): domain Eukaryota; kingdom Metazoa; phylum Arthropoda; class Insecta; order Orthoptera; family Acrididae; genus Locusta; species Locusta migratoria. The sequence goes on along the minus strand of CM048751.1, from coordinate 258,969,928 downwards.
AATTAGTGTTCAATGTTAACAAATTTCTCTTTTTCAAAAACGCTTTTCTTCCCATTGCCATTCTGCATTTTATATCCTCTGTACTGCGACCATCATTTGTAATTTTACTGCCCAAGTAACAAAACTCATCTACCTCTTTTATTATTTCGTTACCTAATCTAATTCCTTCATCATCACCTGATTTTCTTAGGCTGCACTCCTTGTTTTGTCCTTGTTAATGTTCATCTCATATGCTCCTTTCAACACACTGTCCATTCCTTTCAATTGCTGCTCCAGGTCCTTTGCTGTCTCTGACAGAATTACAATGTCATCAGCAAAATGCAAGGTTTTTATTTCTTCCCCCTGAACTTTAATCCCTATTCCAAATTTCTCCTTGCTTTCCTTTGTAGCTTGCTCAATGTACAAATTGAATAACATTGGAGAAAGGCTACAACCCTGTCTTATACCCTTCCCAACCTCTGCATCCCTTTCATGCCCTTCAACTCTGATAACTGCTGTCTGATTTTTGTACAAGTTGTAAATAATGTTCCATTCCCTATATTTTACTCTTGCTGATTTAAGAATTTGAAAGAGTGTATACCAATAAACATTGTCAAAAGCTTTCTCCAAATCTACAAAAGCTAAAAATGTAGGTTTGCCTTTCCTTAATCTATCATCTAAGATAAGCCGTAATGTGAGGGTTGCCTCGCATTTCCTACATTTCTCCTGAATTGAAACTGGTCTTCCCCAAGGTAGGCTTCTAACAGCTTTTCCATCCTTCTGTAAATAATTCATGTTATAATTTTGCGACCATGCCTTATTAAACTGATGGTTCTGTAGTTTTCACACCTGTCTGTGCCTGCTTTCTTTGGAATGGGGATTATTACATTTTTCTTAAGTCTGAGGGTATTTCCCCTGTCTCATTCATCTTATGCACCATGTGAAATAGTTTCGGCGGGCTGGTTCTCTCAGGGGCATCAGTAGTTCTGACAGAATGTTGTCCACTCCAGGGGCTTTGTTTCAACTTAGGTCTTTCAGTGCTCTGTCAAATTATTCTCTCAGTATATATCTCCTATTTCATCTTCAGCTATATCCTCTTCCCTTTCTACAATATTGTCTATAAGTTCATTTCTTTGTAAAGCCCCTCTATATACTCTTTTCACCTTTCAGCTTTCTTTTCTTTGCTGAGAAATGGTTTTCCATCGGAATTCTTTATATTCATACAGCTGCTTCTCTTGTCTCCAAATGTTTCTTTTATTTTCCTGTACGTGGTATCCATTTTTCCCCTACTTATAAATTCTTCTACAGACTTGCATTTTCCTTCTAGCCACCCCTGCTTGGCTATTTTACACTTCCTGTCAATCTCATTTCTTAGTCGTCTGTACTCCATTGTGCCTGTTTCATTTACTGCATTTTTATATTTTCTCCTTTCATCAATTAAATTATGTTCTGTGCAAAATTCTGCCAGTTGATCTCCTCTTTCCTTTCTTTTGCCCAGTCCATATTCACCTGCTATTTTTCCTTCCCTTCCTTTTCCTACTACCAAATCCCAGTCTCCCATCACAATTAAGTTTTCCTCTCCCTTAATTGTCTGAATAATTTTCTTTACCTCCTCATACATTTCTTCAATCTCCTCATCATCGGCAGAGCTAGTTGGCATATAAACCTGTACTATTGTGGCCAATGTTAGCTTCATACCTATCTTGACTACAAAATTCACTATTGTGAGCAAATATTCAACTTACGTTAACACTGTAATTTGTCACCATGCAGGAACATTACGAGTGCAAAACAGTAGTCACACAAAAAGATTTAGGTGATCATTTTACCCAAAGCTGTTATAGAGTAGAATGGCAGAGTAATAGCCTGAAAACAGTTTTCTGAACAATCTTCTAGGCTCTTAAATGTGAATTGCAGAGTAATTATGCGGATGTGGACCTAGAAATAATTCAGGAAACCTAAACACCATATTGCCCAGTAAGGTATGAAGATGATACACACACAACAATCAAGCTATCTTCAATTGGTTTCATCTTCTTTTTTTGGGCTATCTTCAGATTGAAATGTGATAACTTACATGTCAATGTTGAAAAAATTCAGAAACGAAACTAAAATTCCGTCACACGTAGGCCTCGAAACGTCCATCGGGTGCCGACCAGCTGCAGTGTCATCCTCCACCCGAAGGCATCACTAGAGGCAGTATGGAAGGGGATGTGGTCAGCGCCCCACACTCCTGACCGTTTTATCAGTTTCTCCAACCAGAGCCATTACTTTCCAAGTAACTCCTCAACTGGCCTCAAGGGCTGAGTGCACTCCACTTGCCAAATGCATTCGGTAGACCTGGGTGGTAACCCATCCAAGTGCTAGCCAAGCCCCACAGTGCTTAATTTTGCTGATATAATGGGAACTGGTGTATCCACTGACTGAAAGAGATTATAGAATCTTGTGATGATGTAGTGAATACTATACACAGTCAGATTCGATGGTTACACACACTGACTCAGTTTTCACCATTCAGAGATACTATTGCAATGAGAACGGCGTGACATTGAAATGACAAATGAATGGTTTCAACTAACAAGTTTGTATTCACTGTTTACATTATGATTTCCTCTTATAAGTGTACCTCTTTAACTTTGAGATTATTCTTTTCAGTTCTTGCTCAGTCTAGATGCCTATAACATTGTTCATGTTTCCTCAATAAAAAACCGTCAGAGTTTATTCTCAGCATAATTGTCCAATTATGAAGTATAGATTGCTTCACCTGTTAAATTAAATCTGTTGTTGTTGTTGTTATTTAAAGGGGACCAAACTACTGGGTCATCAGTCCCCTGTTCCCAACAAAGAATGTCCATTTAATTGGAAACAACCATATGAATACTCAAGAGGAGTACATGTCACCGATGAAATTTGACAAACAACACACATAGAAAAACCAACAGCACAGATACAAAAATAAAACAATAAAACAAGTTAGTTAATCATGCTAAAATTTGAAATGAGAATCCGTGGCTGGCTGGTCACTGAGATAAAAATGGACGGGCCAGTCACGAATGTCACAGCAACACGAATGTCTGTTAGTCAGAAGAGATAAAACATTATAATACGGTTAAAAAGTAAGGAGAAATCACCCTACATTAAATAGAATTGTAAAAACCGGCTACACGGATAAAACGGAGCACTGACTCAGCCATGGAGGCATCGTACCCTAGCACTAAGGATAGGGTAGTTGGAAGATTAAAAGACCGCCGCAATGGGGCCAACACAGTACACTCCACCAGGAGATGAACCACCGTCAAGGCGCCACCACAGCGACACACGGGCGGTGGCTCACGGCGAAGTAAATAGCCATGTGTCAACCAAGTGTGCCCGATACGGAGGCGGCACAGCACGATGGAGTCTCGACGACGGGGTCTCAGTGAGGTTTTCCATGTGGCTGTGGATGGTTTGATTGCACGAAGCTTGTTTGGCACACTCAGTGCAGACCATTCCAAGCCCCAAGCGTCTCGCACCTTCCGGTGCAGCATCAACCTAAGGTCCGTTTCCACGAGCCCAATGTCAAGACGGCGTGAGGAGGTGGCCTGCTTGGCCAACTGGTCCACACGCTCATTACCAGGTATGCCGACGTGCCCTGGGGTCCATACAAAGACCACTGAGCGACCTGACCTATGGAGAGCTGCAACAGTGTCTTGTATACGCTGCACCAGAGAGAGTTTGCTGAAGCACTGGTCGAGCGCTCGCAAAGCACTCAGGGAGTCGCTACAGATGACAAACGACTCCCCAGGGCAGGCTCGGAGATGTTACAGAGCTCTAGAGATAGCGACCAGCTCTGCAGTAAAAACACTACTCCCACTGGGCAAAGACCGCTGTTCAAAAAGGTCACCGTGGAGATAGGCGTACCCAGCATGGCCATCTATGAGGGAACCGTCGGTATAGATGACCTCTGCACCATGGAAAGAATCCAGGAGTTCCAGGAACTGGCGACGAAGGATCGATGGTGAAGTGGAAGCTTTTGAGTCCCGGGACAAGTCCAACCGTAGCTGCGGACGAGTAATACACCAAGGAGGTGCACGGGAGGAGTAGATGAAAGTAGGAGGGAAGGGAAGGGAGTCAAGGGAGGAGAGAAGGGAATGGACATGGACTGCAATTGGGAAGCCCGACTGAGGCCGTCTGTGAGGGGATGGGAGTGCAGCGGTTGGGAAGAGAAGTCTGCGATTCGGATGATGGTTGGAAGTGCGCACACGAGCAACGTACGAGGCCAACAACTGTTGCCGACGGAACCGCAGTGGGGGAACCCCGGCCTCAACAAGGAGGCTCATCACCGGGCTCGTTCGAAAAGCTCCTGTTGCCAAGCGAACACCAGCATTGTGGATGGGGTCTAGTACCCGGAGTGCAGAAGGGGCTGCCGAGTCGTACACCTGGCTCCCATAATCCAAGCGGGACTGGATGAGAGCCGTATAAAGTTGTAAGAGGGTTCGACGGGCGGCTCCCCAGGCAGTGTGGCTGAGGCAGCGCAGTATGTTTAAATGCCGCCAGCACTTTTGTCTAAGCTGTTGTAAGTGGGGGACCCACGTGAGCCGAGCATCAAACACCATGCCCAAGAAGCGATGCGTATCTTCAACATGAAGGAGCTCATCACCCAAGTACAGTTCCGGGTCTGGGTGCACTGCTCGCCGGCGGCAAAAGTGCATAACCCAGGTTTTGCGGGCAGAGAATCGGAATCCATGTGCTAAAGCCCAGGAATGAGCCCTTTGAATGGCTCCCTGTAGTCGCCTTTCAGCGACACCAATACTAACTGAGCTGTAATACAGATAAAAGTCATCGGCATACAGGGAGGATGACACCGATGACCCCACTGCTGTAGCAAGTCCGTTAATTGCAATCAGAAACAGTGGAACACTGAGAACGGAGCCCTGTGGGACTCCATTCTCCTGGGTGCGTGAAGTACTGAGGTGGGTACCTACCCCGAAAAGTGCGAAGTGAGAGAAAGTTCTGGATGAACAGCGGAAGCGGTCCTCTCAAGCCCCAGTCATGCAGCGTAGCAAGAATATGGTAGCGCCAGGTAGTGTCATAAGCCTTTCGGAGATCGAAAAAGACTGCAATCAGGTGCTCATGCCTGGCGAAAGCAGTGCGGATGGCCGACTCTAGCGGAACCAGATTGTCTAATGCAGAACGACCTCGGCGGAATCCCCCTTGTTGTGGGGCGAGGAGTTTACGGTCTTCAAGAACCCACATAAGCCGTCGACTCACCATACGTTCCAGGAGCTTGCAAGGAACGTTGGTGAGGCTAATCGGGCGGTAACTGTCTGCCACCTGTGGATCAGCGCCAGGTTTTATCACTGGGATGACGATGCTGTCCCGTCATTGAGATGGGAAAACACCGTCAACCCAAAGGCGATTGAACAGGGCGAGAAGTTGGTCTTTAAACTCCTGTGACAGGTGGCGCAGGAACTGTTTGTGGACTCGATCTGGCCCTGGTGTGGTATCAGGGCAGGCAGTGAGGGCACTCTGAAACTCCCAGTCAGTGAATGGGGCATTGTATGGTTCTCGCCGACGTGTGTAGAAAGACAACTGCTTCCGCTCGAACTGTTCTTTGCGAGTGCGGAAGCCCGCAATATACGCAGACGTCGCAGAGGTGCTGGCATAATGGTCCGCCATGTGTTCGGAGATAGCAGCTGGATCCATGCATATGGTACCCCGAATGATCAAGCTGGGGATTCCTCCCTGTGGTCGGTACCCAAAAAGGCGCCGAACCTGTGACCATACCCGAGATGGGGCGGCACGCGAGCCAATGGTAGCGACATATCTCTCCCAACAGTCCTGCTTACTCTGGCGTATCAGCCTCCGAGCTTGAGCCCGAAGACGTTTGAAAGCGATCAGGTGCTCTATGCAAGGGTGGCGCCTGTGGCGCTGGAGTGCCCTACGACGTTCCCTGATGGCCTCAGCAATCTCTGTAGACCACCATGGAACCGACTTGCGCCGAACTGAGCCAGTGGTGGTCGGAACACTGGCTTCAGCAGCGGAAATGATGGCGCTAGTAATGTGATGAACAGCCTGATCAACGTCATCTGGGAGTGGAGGGATCGCCCTAGTAGCTGAGGTGTAAGCAGGCCAGTCAGCCCTACACAGGGACCAACGGGGCAAACGAGTTGGAGGTTGGTGTTGGAGAAGAGAGATATGGATGGGGAAGTGGTCGCTACCACATAGGTCATCGTGGACCCCCCAATGAAGCTGTGGTAGAAGACTTGGGCTGCAGAGAGAAAGGTCTATAGCCGAGTATGTGCCATGCGCCACACTGAAATGTGTGGGGGCACCGGTATTAAGAAGACAGCAGTCCAGCTGTGCTAGTAGAACTTCAATGTCCCTACCGCGACCTGAGAACCACCCCACAAGGGGTTGTGGGCATTGAAATCCCCCAATAGAAGGAATGGTGGGGGAAGTTGTGCGGCCAAGTTCGCAAGGTCTGCAGGAGACACTGCCTCATCCGGAGGAAGGTAGAGTGAGCAGATGGTAATGTCCTGTCGTGTCTGAATTCTCACGGCCACTGCCTCGAGCACTGTGGTAAGTCGCACCGGTGAACTGGGGACAGTGGCAAGAACGTAAAGACAGACTCCTCCGGATACCCTGTTGTGTGTTGCACGATTTTTATAATAACCCCTATACCCACGAAGGGCAGGAGTCCGTTCAGCAGGAAACCAAGTTTCCTGTAGAGCAACACAGAGGGAAGGGTAGTGACAGAGCAACTGCTGTAACTCAGCCAAGTGGCGGAAGAAACCGCCACAGTTCCACTGCAGCACCACACTATCTCCCGACGTACTGGGCATATTTATGTAGTTGGTAGAGTAGGGCCCACAGGTTTCTCTGCAGCCACTGATGCAGCAGGCAGAGCCTCTGCGTCCATAGCTTCCAGAGTCTTGGCAATTTCCAAGTCTTCAGGGGACGCGAGGATTTCCACCACGTCCTCGGAAGCAGACGATTTTTGTGGTGGCATGGTAGCCACCTGAGGTTCTTTAGTTTTAAATTTTTTCTGTTTCTCCCGCTGGTCCTTCGGCCTCTCACGCTGGGAGGGCTTGGCAAACTCAGTCTCAGGGACGGAGATTGTCCTTGAGGCCCTACGACCAGCTTTGGGTGGCACTTGGTGCCACTCACTGGCATCCACTGAGCCAGTGGGAGAGACCGAGGGAGAAAGGGATTCAAGCGATCCCTTCCTTGCGAGAGGAGCCAGAGCAGGCTGTTGTTGCTCTGGCTCATGTGTGGGGACCGATGTCCCCGTTGGTTGGGGGACTTTTGCTTCCAAGGCAGGGGCTTTGGAAGCAACAGTGTGAGATGTGCCCCCTACCACCAAGGGGGCAGATGGTGACGGTTGGGCTTGAGGGCCCACTGTGATAGATGGAACTGGCGGTACACTAGTCTGCGGAAATGGTTTCGTGGCTGCTGCATATGATGTTTTGATGCTGACCGGGTGGAGTTTCTCAGATTTCCTCTTGGCCTCGGAATAAGACAGCCGATCCATGGTTTTGTACTGCATGATCTTCCTTTCTTTGTGCAGTAGAGAGCAGGTAGGCGAGCAAGGTGGGTGCTGCTGTCCACAGTTAACACAGACGGGAGGTGGTGTACAAGGTACGTCTGGGTGTGATGGACAACCACAGTCCCGACAGGTGGAGCTGGCGGTACACCTGGAGGACATGTGCCCGAACCTCCAGCATTTAAAACAACGCATAGGGGGAGGAACGTAGGGCTTTACGTCACACTGGTAAATCATCACCTTGACCTTCTCAGGCAATGAATCGCCCTCAAAGGCCAAGATGAATGCACCAGTGGCGACCCTGTTGTCCTTCGGACCCCTATGGACTCGCCTTATAAAGTGGACACCTCGCCGTTCCAAGTTCTTGCGGAGTTCGTCATCTGACTGCAAAAGGAGATCCCTATGAAAAATCAAACCCTGTACCATGTTCAGGCTTTTGTGTGGGGTGATAGTAACGGGAACATCACCCAGCTTGTCACAGGCGAGCAAAGCCCGTGACTGTGCTGGGGATGACGTCGTTATTAAAACCGATCCCGATCGCATCTTCGACATGCCGTCTACTTCTCCAAACTTATCTTCCAAGTTCTCGACGAAAAAGAGAGGTTTTGTGTTCATGAAAGATTCACCATCAGTCCTGGAACATACTAAATATCTTGGAGCATATTGTTGTCCTCGGCTACGAGATCTGCGTTCCTCCCATGGCGTGGCCAAGGAAGGGAACGACTGGGGGTCATAAGTCTCAGCATTGAAGTCTACTTTTCCTCTCTTAGAGATGGTGGTTAAACGCCCACCAGCGTTGCTTTGGGTCCTTTTCATCGTGTTCCCACGAGCAGCTAGGGAAATAAAGGTCCACCCAGGCAGAGCCCCGCTTGTCTGGGTAAGCCTTGTACAACTGAGGTGCGGCAGGTTCCTCAGAGGTTGCTCGCTAGCGGCTGTTCAACCTCAACAGCCATGCATCTCCTCGGCATATAGCACACCTTGAGATTGAGGTTTTTTTTATAGAGGTTTATTCCGTCCTCGCGACCCGGGCGATTAAGCCAAGATCCCCGGGCTCTGAAACGTACAACGTTCCACCGTCGCGCCGAACGATGGTCATTGAAGCACGCACAGAGCTTACGGTGTAGCGGACTGTTGGCGCGACACAGCCCACAGCTCAGGACCCCGGGTTCGCCAAGCCCGTACCCAGCAAATTAATGCTGAGCCCCTGAGGGCTAAATTAAATCTGTCAATCTCATTAGATCCTATATTGATAAACTGCTACCAAGATATTTGTCATCTGGTACATTATCAAGAGTATTATTATTATTAGCACAACTTTCACATTTACCGTATCATAAATTGGATCTTTCTGAAATATTCCCAGTTATAATTCTAAGAGTATATCATAATGTAAAAACACAGCACTCCAAGCAGTGAATACAAATTTGGTAGTTGACACCATTCATTTGTCATTTCACAGTCACTCCTCCACTCATGCTGTAACACTACCTCTCAGTGCTACAAATAGAGTTAACCACAGTAATTCAGATGTATGAGCTCACTTGGTGAAAGAGGAGCACAGAGTGTCATTGCGGTGCGGTAATGGCCGTGACATTCTAGGTGCCATGTCAGGGACTGTGCGGTCGCTCCTGCCGGAGGTTCACATCCTCCCTTCAGTGTAGTGAGTGTGTATGTGTGTGTGTGTGTGTGTGTGTGTGTGTGTGTGTGTGTGTGTGCCCTAGCTATAAGTTAGTTTAAATAGTTTATTTTTCAAAAATGATAGATTGGCTGGCCAGTACTTACCTTTGTGCGGTACTGCCGATAGTGACACAAATGAAGAAAAAAGAAAATGGACAAAAAGGACAAGCTTTCAGAACACAGTTCTTTCTTCAGGTGGAAGAGAAGGGAAGAAAAAAGGATGGAAACGGAAGGGAAAGGTAATTCACGACTTAGGTCCTTAGGATGGTGTTTGAGGAGAGTTGAAGTCAGAGATACTGCATATTAGTACTGAGTACTCAGTACTCAGACAGAGCCCGATTGCAAGACTACTATCGGTGGTACAGCACAAAGGTAAGTACTGGCCAGGCAATCTGTCACTTTTGAAAAATAATTTATCATCTCTGAGGAGAATTTCCATCATTAATCAAGTTTAAATAGTTTTAAGTCTAGAGACTGATGGCAACAGTAGTGTGACCCCATAAGTTTACAAACATTTGAACATTTGATTTGGAATTTTGCCTATGGATGTGTATGGTAAGCAAATGTCTTGAATAGGTAGTGCTCTTAGTTTCTGCATCAAATTGTTTTGTTGACTAAGCTGGAATTTGGGCTGTAGTATCAGCTTCATGTTCACACAGTGAGAGATGAGTCCTTTAAAACATTTTATATGTGAAGGGTAGCTGTCAAAATAATGTAGTACACAGAGGTAAGACAGGGGTGCTGTGCATCTCATACCATTTTTAGTATCTGTATGGTTGCCATATAATTGTGATGAAATAATAAATGAGGGAATGTCAATAGCATGATTAGTGCAGGAAGAGCTGAAAACAGGGCAAAGATGTACATATAAATCACTCCCGATCTGCCACAAATTCACATGGGTAATATTTTATAAAGATCAAGGTCTTGATAGAGGAAACATGAATATTGTGCTCAGAAACTGTACTCTTCAAAAAAATTCCAGTTTTTAAATGCCTTGGTTCCAATTTATCAAAAGAGCTTCTGATGCCATTAACAGGTTTAATATGAAGTGTGAAGCTATCTATACTTAATAACTGAACATCTATTAAGTACAGGTAGCTTCACACATCATATTAAACCTATCACTAGTGATCCCGACTTGATTAGCACTAAAAGACTAGTTACAGCACTGAGAAGGCTGGTTCTACAATAATATTTGACTGTAGATTGGATCTAGCAGTGGTGTCTCATTTGGCTATGCCCCTCCAACTGTTTTGGTTGCATAATCTCCTTTTCTGGTTCATTCAGGTTGAGTCTAGCTTTTAATTGCCAAAGATACTACTAAATTCACATTGATAGGAAGTTAGCTCGATCGATGGAGGGGTTCCAAAGCTCAAGATACAGTCACAAGTCTCTTTGCAGAGAATGCCTATGAAAGACTAAAAACTGAACATATTTATAGAGTTGCAGCAACACAAGAAGACCATATGAGGCAAATGTTGATTTAGGAAGACACAGGCAATGGGAAACCATCCCACTACTTGATTCACCTCTGCAGTAAAGTGGACGTCAGAATGGTGCTTAACAATCTTCTGTGCACAATATGGAGCAGCTGTCTACCACCACAGGAACACATGATCATTGAACCACAGCCAGAGATTTCCTTGTACAGTCTTGTGGAATTAGCTGACTGCTACCTAGAAGCTATGGTTCCACACCAACAGGTTCACACAATGACAATGTGTAATAGTGGTGCATCCATTAGCCTACCTGTTTTGTGCAGTGATTACAATGCTCAGTTCACCACAGTTGATGCACTGAACACTCAGATCAGCACAGTGTTGTCACAAGGCGGTACTAGCCGCTACAGAGGGGGCAGCTGCTAGTCACCTACGAGCTGTTCTTCAACTCAGTCCTTATCTACTGGTGTCACAGAATATTTGGAGAGCAGGCTAAAAAGTGCATTAATCCCTATGCACCCCCAAATGAAGATGGCAGTTGATTGTAGATGCCACCAACTGCTCCACAACATCTCAGTACTATTCATTACCGACTAGGCATCAGGTCAGAGATATTTGATAGAGACAAGATATGGCTTGAGTATCCTGCCCAGGGCATCACTGCATATACCCAACATAATTCATAGCAGTCACTTCAAATGTTGCTCTGCACTAGGTCTACACATTAACAGCATTTGTGCAGTGATACTATGTTAGTGTGTTGCCCACAACCAAGCAGCAGGCACAGCCTAAGTAGGAACATTGTAGCAAATGGATTATAACTAATCATTCAGTACATGAACTTAGTTATTATCAAGCACCCAGAACTTCCATTGTTTTTACTAGTCAGTACACCACTATGAGTCAAGTTATGCTAATTTTTGCTACAGTTGATAGCACAGCATAAACATATATTTAGAACAGTTTCCATTTTAATTTCACATTTTGCAATAATGTTCAGCTTTGTAATTTGGTTTAAATTGTTTACTGTGTGACAACAAATAGTGACATTTACATTATCTCTATAAAAGGATTTCATCTTCCAGATAATCCAACTTTATTGTGTATATTTTTTCAGTCCAATGAGTAATGATTACAAGAACTATATAGAAGACAGTTTGCAGTGTTAAAACATAACTGAACTGTGTCTCAGTCTTAAGAGGAAGCTGGATGGCAGATACACTGATTAATGTGAGTAGGAAAGCAGAGCAATGAGACAGCATAATATAATGCAGTAACTTAGAAACTGGCATTTAACTAGAATTGCTGATCATACTCACTTCATCACAAGCAAAGCATCGAGGAATCTTCAGGAGCTCTGCATAATGACGACCACAGTAAACTTGTCCTTTGTTGAAGAAGTAAATAAGATCCACAAGAAGTTCCTAAAACAGACATTTCTAATTAAATACTAAAATGGTTGTGGCACAATTAAAAAAATATGTGGTGGTATGACTTATTTTTCTTGATTAACTGCCAACTGCACTTTTTTTGTAGGCATGGATGGTGAAATACTGCTCTGTTTCTGTGACCTAATGTACTAGCACTGTTTGTCACAGGAACCTAAGTGTTAAACTGTTGAGTGAAATTTACAAAAGAGCATTCTTGTGCCAACACTGTACAACTGTACTGTTCATTCAAGACCCATTTTTGTATTGACTACCATTAACAGGAGATTATACACTGTACATTAATTGGCCCAAAAATACATTCTCACCAAATGTGACCTCATCAAATATAAAATGCAAATAAACATTTAATGGATACTGTAGAAATTTGTCTTGTCACAAAGTTTAAACTATGTTAACAACTTCCAAGTAATAGTTTACATTTGTCATCATTCTAATTTTCATTTTATTTGGTTTCATGCTACTTATTATCCACCCAAAAGGACTGTGTTTGCCTTGATGGCGAATGTGCAAAATGGGTAGTACAAGGCTGTGTCATTATTTTCATGACTGGCCGTGGCTGACAGAGCAGCAAGTTGTAAAGTAATTATTGTAATGTGACCAACTATCTGTGTGATAATATAGTTCATCTGAACCGATAAAAATTATTTTTCCTGAAAGAGTTCTTGTTACTGTAACATCTGGTTAAGGGTATATTACACAGAGCGTATTTGGTCGCTAGTTGCTGGTGTATTTGGATGCAGCTGCTAAATTCGCTCCGTGTAAACAAGGACAGCGAACAAAGATGCTGCTCCGAAACGCGACCATCTGAAGTTGAAGGGTGGGCTACTTTAGATGCTGGTCGCTGGTGTTTTTGATCGCTTTCAAGTGTTGGTCACCCCGTGTCATATACAGGAGCATATAACGTAGCCACCAGTCAAGGCAAGATGATGAAGGAAGTAATAAATACTGGCAGTGTGTTTCTCGTAACAGTATTAAAAGAACATTTAATCTACCAAAAGCAAAACGGAAAAGTAGGAAAAATAAGAGAAAATGGATAATTGGATTGTGACGAGGGATAAATATGGTGCTTCTGCAAATCTTTTGGGTGAATTATCGTGTGAAGGTCCTTCTGCCTACAGAAATATGAGGATACATAAGAAAATGTTGATAGATTACTGTAAATGATAGAGGATAAAATAAAGAAACAGAATACCGTCACGAGGATGGAGAACTCGCCAAGAATAAAATTTAAGTAATCGTTATTTTTAATGTCCCATAATACTGGAAAACTTCAATAAATTTTCAGAAATTTGATTACAATTCCCTTTCATATTTTGTTTGGTGGGTCACAGAACTTTTAATATCTTTATTTACATCAATGATCACAAAATTTCTCGTCGTTTTGACGACCGGTTTTGGTCAGGATGACCATTTTCAAGTCTACAACAAATGAGAAGCAGAAGGATACATCAAGTATTAGACTACCTTAGAAAACATAAATAACGCATTACAGTCATCAATACATGTAATATAGCCATATGGCATCATCACAGCATAAGTGTATCTTCATTAAGGAATGTAACAACAGGTATGATGCACAATATTTTTTACACATTTTTTATATTGATGACTGTAATGCCTTATTTATGTTTGTCCTGTTTCCGATTTGCTGTAGATTTGAAAATGATCATCACTGACCGAAACCAGTCACCAAAATGACAAGAAATTTTGTGATCGACATAAAGATATTAAAAGTAATTAAAAAATGGATCACTAATATAAATTCGCAACCATGTTGTACCTAAGCAAACAGAACTGTTTGGTATCAACTAACCTCCAAAACATTATCTCATATGCTACATCATGTTTCAATTGCTTTTACGAAGACGCTAGTGTCTGAAGTTGCTGCGTGTCATTGTGTCAGCGTATTCTTTTGCTATTCGCCCATACGCCGAGCGACAACAGACGCCAGCAGCTAACGACCAAATACACTCCAAGTAATATACCTTTTACGAATTAATATCAAATCTGCTCTCAGATTTCAAAGCTTATTACAGAGGACCAAGTCAGTTATGTAAATTAATTTTACGGTTTAATTTTTTCTGGTTCAATTTAAGTGTGGTAGTGCCCTGTATAGACAAGGTTGTGTTTGGTAACAATCAGTTATATGAGGGCAAGTCAAAAATTATCTGCAATGTAGCCATAATTTTTATTGCAATACAAATAGGACACTTCTGTTAACATCATTTTTCAGTATAGTCTTCTTGCTTTTCAACACACTTAGTCCACTGTTGCACAAGTTTCCTGACACCCTCAGAAAAGGTGTTTGCCTGCACATTGAGCCATGCATTTACCACATCCTTCACTTCTTGGTTCAAGGTGAATTGACAGCCTCTTAATAAAGCTTTGAGTGGACCACACCAGCTGGAGGAAAAAATATCAAGATTTTGAGCTTCACAGTCTTTTCATTTTCATAATCACTGTTCATATTAATTAGTAGCTTTTAATGAAAACCTCTATAATATTTATAATATTTGTGTGAAAAAATTATGTGTCTTCTTTTGAAATGACTTCAAATACAAATATGAAATTCTTTGTATAGAATTCCTTCAAATGAAATTTCAAATAGTCCAGAATTGAAGTTTTCATCATTCATGTGTCTTCAGAAGCTTTAAGTTCAGTCATTTCCTGAAATTCCAAGAAGCACTAGTATCCAATCGGTGCGAGGTCATAGTTTGAGGGAGTTGGAGATGTGCAGAAATTTCCCACCTGAATTTATGAATTGTGCGGACAGTGTGAGCATCCACTGTTGTGTATCAACACTATTCCAAATGTCAGCTCTGCATATTATCAGCTCTTGTTGGACCGAAAAATGCAATCATCACTCTTTTGACTTCTGTAAATTTGAGTGATATCACTGCACAAACTTCTGTTTAGACAGCACACTGAAGTATGAATGTCAAGTTTCATCACTATTCCATGCCCTTCTTAAACAGCATTAGTAATTCTCATTTGGTGGAACTGTTCTTGCAGTTGTTTTAATTTGTTGTCTCACAAACAGTTAATTAATTAGTAGAAGATATGTGTAATCACAATTGCACTAGTGCAAACTGACAACTGTAACCAGTTAAATTTTTAACCAAGCAGGCATTAGTTTAGAGACAAGCCTTGTGCGTTACACCAAGTAGTTGTTACACAGATCAAATATAATGATACACTGCTGTCTATGATCACCATTAATCTGTTTTTCTCACAATAAAGAACAACTGAACATTGTGGTGCTGTAAAAAACATTACCGTTTCTAAAAGGAAAAAAAAGGTACATTTTCACAAACTCAGCTCTCACCTTGCAAGTAGTACAGACAAAGCAGGACGGGTGCCATGCCACATCTTGTCCTGCTCGGTCAGCAAACACAGCCACGTCGCCAGCCAGAACAGCACCTTTGCACTCCTTGCAATTGAACTGTGGCTGCTGCACTGCTGGTTCATCATCAGTTTTCATTTCTGCCACATGACTTGACAACTCTGCCAGTTCTGCATCATGTCTATGCTGCTGCATTGCTAGAGCTGACTTGGGCAGTGCATCAGTAGGAACACCTTCTGAAAAAACTGTCTCTCCATGAGGGCCCAATGAAGAATAAATGGAGCTCTTGGCTGGAAGGGTTTCTGGCATTCCAAAAGTATCATTTCCAGCACCAACAGAGTCAGCAAACTTTCCTTTCTGTTGCCTGAGAGCATCACCATGTGCTTCGCCTGGCATATGGTTTGTTGGAGCTCTTTTCCCTGGTGACAAGTTGTTGTGTCCTGTCAAAGGTTTAACAGATTTTTCAGTGTAACAGATTATCAAGACACACACACACACACACACACACACACACGCACGCACGCACGCACGCACGCGCGCGCGCGCAAACTGATAAATGTAATAGAAATAGAAAACAGAATTGATACTAAGACCATTTGCTTATTTATTTAATGACCTTCCAATTCGAGAGTTTTAGTGAGTACAGTAGACACAGACCAGATAGTACTGCAAACATTCCCTACATTACAACATAACTGTCTTTCAACAATATTGAAAAGGATAGACTGCTGCTCAGCACATAGACATCAGTATAAGTCACAGAAAGGCACACTTAAAAATGTAGGCATGCAAGTATGCATGTCCTTCTAACAACTCTGTGAAAATATGAATGACCTGAACTTTTTCCCAGTCACTACATACCCTACATTGATCCTGTAATCTATGATAAACTTCAGCTGGAAGGATAATGAAGTTTTTGCATACTCTCTGGAGGACCTCACAGAAATCTCATCTGGACCAGCTTTTCAACTATTTTAGTAGCTTTCCTATTAGATTATTTATCTTGTTGATAACTACTGTTTTGGAATTTGAGTGATAACTGAAAGAACAACCTGTATCTTTCACAGAGAAACTGTGTCTTCTCTCTATTATCTTCTGTTTGGATGTTTTATGGTTCTTTTTAATGTGAATATTCTTCTCTTAACTTTAATGGCATTTACTTCTCTTGCATTCTTTTACAATGCATTTAAATTTTGCCCATAATTTCTGGTACAATGTACCAGAAATAAAAAGAAATAAAACCCCTTTCTTGGATTTCTTGACTGATTTATTAACTTTGGCCAGAGGAAGGCAACGACATACCACCTCCAAACAGGACCATGCCTAGTAAAGCAGTGTTGTGTTCAAACCAATCTTCGGATTGTTGACTGCTTTACCTTTTTAATCACTGTTACTATGACAGCATCATGATCACTAACCTCTGTCTCCACATTGACATCATTGAGAGGTCAGGCCTGTTTATAGCTACGATACTTAAAATATTTTCATGGAGTATGTGCTGTTGAATCAGCTGTGCAAGACAATTGTCAGAAAATGTGTTAAATAGTAGTTCACAAGACTGCTTGTCTGCATCAGCTATAATGAAATCACAGATAACCCAGTCTATACTTAAAAGTCACCCCCAGCTAATATTCTCCATCTGAGTACCTTTGCACTACTGACTGCAGACCTTCTTTGAATGACTTGTATACAGAAGACACTGCTTGAAAAACTCTCTTATGGTCTATTCCAAGTAAAAAACGTCTGTTTCAAATTCTTTATTATTTATAAATGCATTAAAAGGTTTTGACACATCATCAGATTTCTGGAAAAAAATATTTTTAGGTTACAAAGTGCTTTTATGTATAGTGTATTTGTGGGACCAGATGACCAGCAAAAACATGCAGTCATTTGACTAGACTTCTCCTAGACCAGTTATATGCACTAGGATAACTTCACAGTCACACTCAACTTTTAAATCAATAGACAGAATATTTTTGTCAACTGTGGTGAACCCACCCCTCCAATTGCACCCAATCTATCTTTCCTACACACAATCCAAGCTCCACTAAATATTTCAGAGGTTCCTACTACAGGATTCAGCCAGCTCTCAGTTATGAGGATTGAATGAGTACAACAAAATTCCTACAGTGGAGTAAATTTGCAAACTTTGTTACAAATACTTAAAAAAATTACTGCTGAAACAACCCACTTACTCCATTAATGAAGCTACACTTTCAGGTGTGTATTAAGAGCCTCATAAGAAGTATTACTGTTGAGTAATGTGTTTGACCTAACATCTTACAAACATAAAATATGTAGGCATATATTTCCTCAATGCCATCAGATATTCAAATGGAGTATATCTGCCTTTACTTCTGTATCAGCAGTGGTTTCAATTTCATGTCAAAAAACAACCATGGTTTTGACGGTCAGCAAAACAGATGTATCAGATAAGCTATACTTTTGCGAAATGTTCCCTGTCAAACAAACATGCATGAAGTGAACAGCATATCTTATTACAGTAAATAAATTCAACATAGCGACCAAAGGCCAACTGAAAGGAAACAGCTGATCAAATTAAGTTAACTGGTAGCAATGTGATGAAGCAACGTTTATTGATGAACAAAGAAATGCCGAAGTTAAAAAAGAAATGATCTGTTCTTGCTGAATACAGTTTTGATTTGTGTACAAATAATCCTTACGCATTGTGTCCCCTTTAAGGGTTGTATGCATCAACAAATCCAAAAGCTTTGCACATTATTCAACAATAAGACTTTTTGAAATCCTGAGTATTGTATTAATTAAATTAAACATAACATTTATAACATAACATTTATTATAGCAATTGTCCTAGGTTACGGGTTATATGCCTATCATTTGACTTACTAGAAAAATGTTGAGGAATGAGTTAAAAAATGTTTTGTATAGTTAAAACAGTACAAAAGTAGTTGAAAATTAGAGTATATATAGAATATAAATGAGGACAGCCAGTCAAATGGATGGGCATGCCAATAAGACATATGGAAAAAACACAAACATATATACTAAGGAATAATGAATGGAAGAACATAGGTTATATACACAAAATGGTGAAAGACGTTGATGATCATGCCAATAGGAAATATAGACAAATACACACACACACACACACACACACACACACACACACACACACATGCATGCATGCATGCATGCATTTTGGAAGGAGACTTTCCTTGTGGGAAAAAGATGTATATAAATAAAGATTGTTTGACTTACCCAACACACAGGCTCGCCAATAGACACAAATAACACAAATGAAAACGAAAATGAAATGTTTGTTTGTATGTGTTTTCATTTGTGTTATTTGTGTCTATTGGCAAGCCTGTGCGTTGGGTAAGTCAAACAATCTTTGCACACTGAATAACAAATGGACGAATACAGAAGACGTACACCAATCAACACTGAAGACGTACACAAATCAACACCGAAGACATACAAGACTTACCAACTCCCAAATGACTTGAACTGGCGTTTTTGGCACCTAGTGGCTCATGAGATGTGCTTTCCACAGAATATGAACTATAATTTGGTTTCTGGCCTAATAAAGTACTTGATCCTTTAAAATGTGTTAAATGAGTTCCAGTGACAGAATTTTTAACATTTATTGTATCAGAACGTAAAGTAGCTTCTGGTTGTTGAGTGTAAGCATCATCTTTTCTTAATGAATGCACTGAACCTTCTGAATTCCCCTCTTGTGTGATATCTTTTCCTACCCATTCATTTACAGGTTCATCATACGAAAGTTGGCCTGGGTGAGCATTATGGTAAACTGCTTCCCCACTAGGATATCTTGAGGCAATAATTGCACTAACACCAGTATTTGTACCATGAGGCACAGATTCTTTCTTAAAAGCTTCAGGTGCTCTGTCACCTTTAGATAAAGACATAGCATTAAAAGCAGGTGAGACACCTGGCACAGCAGTAGAAACAGACACAGTCCCTGGATGTACTGCATGTGAAATTGTAGCATCAGCTGGTGAGCTCAATACATTAGACCCAGGTAATGATTCACAATTTTTAGCACCCACACCTTCCATCCATTCACTTTGCTGTTTTCGTGACTCAGGGTCTGCTACTGAAAAAATGAATGTATTTCAACTAAGGTAAATTTTACATACCAAAGTACAATATTGTTTATCGCTGTGAAGAGTTACCTCGTAAACCAGTTCTGCCACATTCTGGCAATGTGGACAGATGTTTTCCTGGGACAGATTCTGAATAAGCAGTCTGGGATTCAGGACGCATTGTGTGAGAAATGGTGGCACCTGCTGGTAAAGTTGCAATGGCACCTTCTGGTGTCAATCCATACTGCTGACACCCGACACCTTGTTGCATAGCTCTCTGTGAAACAGGATCTGCTACTGGAAATAAAAGCAAAATTGTTTTAAGAAGATGCAATTTTTCAAACACATATATTAATCTTATCTTTTGCTTTCTGCAGTTACCTCCTAAACCTGACCTATGATGCTCAGCTGATGCAAATGAAGGTTTTCCTGGAACAACTTCTGAGTATGCAGTATGAGACTCAGGCTGCATTGTGCGTGATACTTTGGAATCAGCTGGCAAGCTTGTAACACTCTCACCAGGTACCATACCAAACTGCTGATGACCCATGCCTGACAACTGCTGACTATGACCTTTATGTGGAAGATGATCTGCTGCCAAAAATATGGATGTATTTTATTTCCATGATTTCTTAAAGAAAACTACTTTTTTTATTTATTTGTTTTTGTTCAGTTACCTGTCATACCAGCCCTTTCGCATTCTGATGACACATACGGTTTTCCTGGAAGAGCTTCCGAATATGCAGTTTGAGATTCAGGATTTTGGTAAGACTTCCAAGTTGGTACAAAGTTACTAGGCTTCTTCAGATTTGGTGGCATGGTGTTGGGAAGTGGTGGAGGTGGTAGTGGAAACTCATCATCATTATCACTTGTGGCAGTTGGCAAATGAGACACTGTTGGATGGAATGGCCGAGGAGCAGAGAAAGCAGATGGTGGGATTCCACGTATAGAATCTGCTGAGTGGGATACGGGGATAGATTTTTGGCCATATTCTTTGGAAGCCCATCTTTCATCTGCATGGAGTAGAGGAACCTGCAAAAATTTAGACATACAATGTTCCTTATGTGCTATTTTCATCCTAGCTTCTATCACAGCTCTTTATAAACTAAACATTGAATTAACAATGGAAAATCTGACTGGAATGCCAATAATGGAAGATAGATAACAACTCACCATAAAGGGACTCACTGAGCTGCTGACAGGCATGAAAAATAGACAATCACATTCACACAACTTAAATTTTTGGCCATGGCCTTCATCGGAAAAAGAAACACATGCATTCACATAATCACTCAGATAACTATACACACACAACCACCTTGTCTGGCCACTCCAGCACCAAAAGCATTTAAACTGTGAGTGACATGGGGGAGTAGAGGGGAAAGGATGCCAAGTAATGGTGGAGATGGAAAGTTCTGCATTGCATGATGGATTGTAAAGGCCCTGATAAGCGGAAATTTGAGATGCAGATTGAATACAGTGAAGGGAAAGAGTGGGAAAAGATAAAAGAGAGGTATAGAGGATTGTGGGGAGGGAGTTGGGACATTTGAAATGATAAAAATAACAAGGAAAAAATAAATAAAAATAGAAAAAATAAAAAAGTAATTAATTAAGAGGATATTGTAAGGGGACACACACAGTTGCAAGGAGACATGAATTGGAAAGATACAGGATAATGAGTGGTGAAGGAGAGGCGGGGGGGTGGAGGATAAGGTTACGCATATTGGTATAGGGAGGAAGTTATCTTAGGTTGAGGCCAGAAGGGCAGTAGAATGTGTTGAAGGGACAGCTCTTATCTGTGCAGTTCAGAAGAGCTGGTGGTGGAGGGGGAGGATCCAGAGGGCTTCAATAGTAAAGCAGCAACTGAAATCAAAGCCATCTGGATCCTCCCCTCCACTACCAGCTCTTCTGAAGTGTGCAGATGGGAGTTGTCCCTTCAACACATTGAACTGTCCTGCAACCATCCTGGCCTCAACCTAAGATAACTACCCATCCATACACCAAATGTCTAACCTTACCCTCCCCCCTTTTTTTCCATCACCACTCTTTATCCTGTATCTCTCCAATTCAAGTCTTCCTTGCAACTGTGTGTCCCCCCTTACAAAATCCCCTTAATTAATTACTTTTTTTAATTTTTCTATTTTTATTTATTTTTTACTTATTATTTTTATCATTTCAAATGTCCCCACTCCCTCCCCACAATCCTCTACACCTCTCTTTTATCCTTTCCCACCCCTTCCCTTCAATGTATTCATTGCTGCATCTCGAATTCACACCCATCAGCCTGTAGAATCCATCATGCAACACAGAAATTTCCATCCCCACCCTTACCCGGGATCCTTCCCCCTCCAGTCCCCACCTCACTCACAGTCTAGATGCTTGTGGTGTTGGAGTGGCCAAACATTGTCATTGTATGTGTAATTGTCCGTCTGTGTGAATGCAAGTGTTTCTTTCTCTGATGAAGGCCGTGGGCAACAATTTAAGTTGTGTGAATGTGATTTTCTATTTTTCATTGGGGTCAGCAGCTCAGCAAGCCTCTTTACAGTGAGTTGTTATCTAACCTCCATTATAGAGAATGAATTAAGTATTAATTCAACTAACTCCAATACAAGCCAAAAACAAATCTGTTGTCTTGTAATTTAAATAAGCAGTACACAACTATAAGTTTCTATTTAATACATAGTGACAACTCAAAAATGTATCCAAAATTTCTTAATTATTTATAGTGTCCAGAAGAATAAGTCATTGTTTTAGAGGTAACACAAATGGCCTGGAGACCAAGGTAGGTCAGAGAATACTTATGTTATTGAGTAATTCCATCATGATAGGAGTATGCTGTATCACATACAACAAACAGAATATTTGCAGAAAAAAGGAAAAAATTCAAATGACAGAGGAGCTATCCAGTACTTCCATCGGTTCAGTAAAGTAGAATCCCAAAAACGTGGCCTAATGTGGACCAAAGGATGGCCAAGTTTGTGAAAATGCCACGTTATCGGTAACAGTGTTAAAAAAAGAATAGGTGAGGTTGCTTTTCATAAAATACTTTCTATTGTTACTTTAGAATACAATACAAATGACGGAGTCCAGTAACAAGAAATAAGTTTAAGGCAATATCTTACAAATGATACTCATTACTTACACTCACATGGACTTCACAAATCGTGGTTAAGACAAAGGCTGTAGGGCCACGCGGGAGCAGCCGAGTGGTCTGTAGCGACACGTTATGGATCGCTCGGCCTCCCACGTCAGAGGTTTGAATCTTCCCTCGGGTATGGATGTGTGTGTTGTCCTTAGTTAGTTTAACTTAGTTTAAGTAGTCTAGGGACTGATGACCAACATAGTTTGGTCTCATAGAATTACAAACATCTGACCATGTTTTTTGAACAAAGGCTGTAGGCAGAGTGCGTCGCCCCATCACACGAGTGTCTTTGTTGTGTGCTGTAAAAAGTTCATTACTGTCCATCACGCCTAAGATGATTTTAAACGACACCGTGAAAAATTCCACTCCCGTAGTTTTGATTGTGACTGCTTTTAGTATGAAAATGCAATTACATACTGTATTAATGAAACTCAAAGGACTCTTAAGAGTGTAGGTGGCACAATAAATGACGATGCCCATACATAGCATATCCTGTAAGTGCCATATGCTACGATTCACTTGTATCCTGTATTATGTGAGCACGGAATAATTCCAGGGGGTGTGCCCGAGTTATCTGGACTGCCGGGTTACCGAGTGCCGTGCCGAGTTTTCGGAACTCTACTGTACCACTAATAGTATGCTAATAACCAAAGAGGATGAAACTACAAGTAGAAAGCATTCGGAATAAAATTCCTTCTTTAGGCAGGAGATGGGATGGAAGAAAAAAGAGAGTGGAAGGAAAAGTGGATTTGCTTTACTCACAACCTAGGTCATGAGGTAAATATGGAGTAAAGGGTGTTGAGTGGGAGTCAAACATACTGCTTGACTAGTCATGTCCATTGTACTCTATACTACCTGGATGTTGAACTTCAGTTATCTGATGTTCATATTTTGTTTCTTACCAAATTACAACATGGCTTCTATGAAATAAGACTAGAACATGGAAAGAAAATTTCGATTTCACTTTGCTTCACATATTGACAAAGTTCAAAACAAAAAGTAAACATATAATTACTACATATAAAGTATGAAAATTCATTTGCCCTATTACAACTTAATGGCTAATGCAGAATCATGTGCAAAACAAATAAATGAGCAAGCATGCTGCATTCTATGCTCAAAGAACAGCGTTATATATCCAGGTATTTTAGAAATAACTGGTACTGTGCAAAGCCAACTGTAAACCAAGGAGATTAAGTCAAGGTGACAAAGCATACTTTCTAGTTGTTCCGTGAAAAACTATTGATTGTGTTATGACATTTGTTCCTCTGAAACAACAGTATATCAAAAGTGCATATTACTAAAAGTGTTGTACCTAGGAAATCATTTGGAACAGCACATGAGCTTGTATTCTTCTCTCTCTTTCCCCCCCCCCCCCCCCCTCCAAATGAGAATTTTATGAACTCATAGAAATTTTCTTGTTAAGATCCTTCTATATTTGTTTATTTTTTCAATGTTTTGCGTTAATTGGTATAGCTTTATGGAATATGATAATCACTCTTTCTAACATTATATGTTAATTTTTTCTCTATCTTGTTTCTATATTATTTTTATTCTTATACCCCGAGGCCTTTTTTCCTCACTTTTAGCTACTCTTTATTACACTTTAAATCTTTGTTTACCAAAATTAATTTTTATCTTTAGGCTGTTACTAAAATCTCATTGCTGGTAATACAGAATTTCATTACCACACATGGATTAGGCCTTAGGCCTGTTCCAACAGAAGCCTAAAAAGTAATACAAGTTACAGTATATGATTGTGGAATATGTAAGCAGCACTGCATAGATCCTTCCAGGATCACTGTCAGAAGATGAATACTGATGATATCACCACTTCTGTATTCAACTAAGACCTCAACTGCCCTCACAATGGTTGAGTTGATAACATATCAGACCTCTAAAAAGGACAACTACAATAGTTGGTACTTTAGGTTCGGGAATGAATTTTATGTCTATAGGCAGGGACTGTCTATGAGTTAGCCCCCTGTCGTACACTTTGGCTAACATTTTTTGACTAGTCTGGAACATTGTGTTTTTAATGATTTGATGTCTTTTTCAGGTAAATTGCTACTATGGGCACGTTATGTAGATGATATTTTTCTCCTCTATAATGGGCCTGAATCCAAATGATTTCAGTTTCTTCTCCACCTTAACAGCCTCAATGAACAGGTCCAGTTCACTATGGATTGTAGTACCAATAACAATTTGCCATTTTTGGACATTTTAGTCACACTACAGGATGGGTCTTTTAAGTTTGATGTTTATCAGAAGCCCACCATTGCTGGCTTATTGAAATACAGCTCGTCCAATCACCCCCTACAGTACACAGAGACTGCTTTCAGGGCTATGATCCTGAGGTTGTATAACACACCACTATCTGTGAAGGCATTCAACTAAGCCCACCATTGCTGGCTTATTGAAATACAGCTCGTCCAATCACCCCCTACAGTACACAGAGACTGCTTTCAGGGCTATGATCCTGAGGTTGTATAACACACCACTATCTGTGAAGGCATTCAACTGGGAATACAAGGTGATACTGTTCATAGCCTTTTCTAATGGATACCACAATGATTTTGTAAGGGACAACAACAGAAGTGTTCTCAAAATCTTAAACATTCAAATCCACCGACAGACGACCGAAAGTGCTTCATTATGTTACTTCCTTTATGCAAAGCACCCCTAAGAATTTTTTTTACCACAGAATCCCATACTTAGATACAATCTCAAGTCGTGTAGGCAAACATCTTTCGACAGGTGGTACTGTGTACTTATTATATTCCCAGGAATAATGTACAAGGAATCAGGCATAGGGAAAAAATGAAAGAATATCCTTTCAAGTCTCCAGGTGTTTACCAAATCACATGTAAAGATTGCCCATATAATTTTATCGGCCAGACAGGTAGAATATTCGAGCTCAGCCCTTGGCAACCATTTTTCTGTAAGGAGTCACTCAGTTACTAACATTAAATCTAATCTTTCAGGGCTACATAGGGAATGTAAAGGAAATGTCATTAACATTTTGGAAGAACTTGAAATATACCGCACCTTAAAGCAATCTCCATCTCACACACTCAGACTGAATTGAGGTACAAATCTATTCTTGCTAACTTTGACTATATCAATGTATAACCTAGCCCATTCATCTGTTTCACATTGCCTCAAGACCTAAAATTCACCTGTTCCTTCTCTCAAACTAAAGCCACCTTCATTGATGTTGACCTTCACCCCACAGTCCATATTAAACCCACAAACAAACAACAGTACCTCCACTTTGATAGCTGCTATCCCTTCCATATCAAACGATCCCTTTCCTACAGCCTAGGCACCAGTAGGAAATGTATCTGTTCCAATGATGAATCCTTTACCACCTAGAAAATTTGTCCAATGCTTTTCTCTCCCACAACTGCC
The DNA here is from genome assembly GCA_026315105.1 of Locusta migratoria. Lineage (NCBI taxonomy): Eukaryota > Metazoa > Arthropoda > Insecta > Orthoptera > Acrididae > Locusta > Locusta migratoria. The sequence continues at coordinate 258,943,870 of CM048751.1, read as the reverse complement.
ATAAAGACCTGGTCCACAAGCATATTGTCCGGTCAGTTCATTCCTTCCCTTCCAGCAACAATGCGCCTAACCCCAGACCACGCAGAAGCATCCCTGGAATGCTTCAATAAATTGCTCCATCAGGGCTATTACTTTCTCAGGTCATGCACTGGAATGAGATCGTTGCTCCAAGTATCCTTCCCACACCAACCAGAGTAGCCTTCCGCCTTCCACCATCCTCCCAACCTCTGCAACATCCTCATCAAACCTTACATCACCCCAAAACCACCCTCCCTACCTAATGGTTCCTACCCCTGTAACCAGTCCCGCCAGTGGTAGATCATAGGTCCAAATTCTGGAAGGGCAGGAACCATACTAGAAAATCCTATTTCCTTTCTTTTAAATGCAAGCTACTATTACTAATGCCATTAGTACTGCCCCTGCTGCCAATACCATCAGCAATAATAAAATGACATATGAAATATTTATTCCTTAATTTTTACTGCACAATTATTTCTATTTTGGTGTTATTCAATGATGATGAGTCTCGTTTTAGTATTCTGTCATTCTCAAGTCTCATTTACTGTCGCAGTACAATGTTTGGGAGTGACAGCAAACCGGAGTTGAGAAGCGAAACACCAAAATGAGACTTGTCACCATTACATACACCTCTGCACAGCAGAAATTAAGGAATAAATATTAATATGTCATTTTCCGACTTAATACATGCTGCGAGCCCACCCGAGATGAAATTAAAATAATAATAATAATAATAATAATAATAATAATATCAATCACTTTTATTTAAAAACTAAAATTAGTTGAGCCTCTCCACGCTCACATCAGCATCGTGACCAACTCAATAGGTCTACTGTAACCGCTGCCTTTATTAATAAGTTAATGTTGGAGCCCCAAGAGTGTGATTACTCATTAATAGGGTCCATCAGGAGATAGAAGTTGATGAACAGCTTCCAATGTAAAATTGGTTTTAAGGGCAGACAGGAAATAGTGTCAATGCAAGTGCCAAGGAAAAAAAAAAATATCTGCAATATTTTGGCCGGGTAGTAAGGGCACAAGTGGTTTTTTTTTTTTTTTTTTTTTCTATCTAGGACAGTCTGATATACATGATTGTGTTTTGTTAGTTTCACGTATCAGGCAAATGTTCTATCAGCTATTGCAATGTTCATCATACTCTTCCTCAATACATTTTTCACATTTGAGACAGTAAAAAGTCCATTCAACTAAGGCACTTGTTGTGTTCACCCATCATTTCATTTCTATTCATGGAAGTTTCAGGTTCCAAATTGGTCAAGTGTTTTGTAAAATTTAAAAAGTCAATCAGTTTATCTTCAGCTCTTAAACTTTTCATGTAACCAATATATTCTGAAATGGCATTACAACAAAATGGTGCATCCCCCCCTCCTTTTGAATAATGCTAAAAACCAGTTCAGTCTTCAAAAATGTGCTTTCGGAAAAAAGAAGAAAAACAAAGTACATAAGATTATTTTTGAAACAAGAGGCTTATCTTGTAGCAGAATTAGAGTCTGGACTGTCAATTATTTCATTTAAAAGCTCAATTAACCCCAAACAGTTTTCTTGAATGGCAGGTATTATTCTAGTGTTACAATTCCATCCCGTTTCAGTGTTTGCCGGAATTAGTTTACCAAAAACACTATCAATAATTGTTGTGCATTTGGAAGACTGGTGGAAGACAACAAGAATACCCTGAAGTGTGGAGAATTTTTTTGTTTTTTTGTTTTTTACAAGAGCAGCTCTGCTGTAAAACTAAATTCAAACAATGTACAAAACAGTGAGTAAAACTAGCTTGGGTGGCAATTTCATGGATCTTAGCTTGCAGGCCTTTTAATTCTGCTGACACAACAGAAGCACCATCATAGCTCTAGGCCACCAGTTTATTCTTCTTATCAGGATTTTCAAATATGCTTCTTAGCACACTACAACTTGTGCATAAAGCTAAGATCTGCAGTTTTAAAAGTCTTCTTTATTCTACTTAAATACACAGTTCTCAAAGCCACATTATCATTTCAATCCAAACGAAATTTTCTTCCATTATTTATCTTATGATATCAAAAGTCCATGTCCTTTAATAGTCTTAACATTGTCCATATAATTCTGCTAGACACAATGTTCTCTTTCATTCATGAAACTAATTTGTCTGCAGTCATATTCATCCCTTATATACCATACATTGAATACTGTACAATGGAAAGCCTTCTTAGAAATACTTAGATCAAAATAATTGTGTGTTACTGAGACAGATCTAGTCTAGATTTATCAGTGGTGATGAATATAGGTTAAAGAACACATTTCTCACTATGAAGCAAATTTTAGTTCTATGTTTCAGCCTATATTCATTATCCATCTTAGGAAATCACCCAGGTTGCCTATATTTATCTTTCAACTTTGTCACCTCCCTGTTGATTTAAAAGATGCCAACTCAGTGGTTTTAACAGATGTGTTCACTTCATCCAACATTTGCTATACATTTCTCAACCCCACACCAGATGCCTCATGTGTTTTCAGTTGGCTAGTATCAATGCTGGGGCACATACCATATGCCCATAAGTCTTCTGCTTCAGACCGTATTCTGAAGAAGTTACACACTCAGAACATTGTAACTGTTACTTGTTTCTGCAACATTTGATACTTTTCTGATCTGTAAAACAGAACAAATAGCTTGCACACAATACAACTGTCAACACAGGTACACTGGAGAAGAAAGCACTTCTACACATTCAAAGCCAACTCTGCAATCTGTGCAACACTGGTGGAATGATGCTATTGGCTGAAGCGTCATGTGGTACCGCACATCGCCCCACCACTGAACTGCCCACCTGCCAACATGCACACAAAAGAAACTCTAAGTGGAGGCACCACAGCTCTTAGGTCTCTGTTAATTGGCCATAGCACTGCATTGACCCTATACCCCTTCTTCTGTGATGCAGTGGTGGTTAACATGGCAACCAAGCGTATAAAGGAGGCCCGCACAAGAGCGGTACTCACATGACCTCGCTGCCACCCCCGTCATAGTAGTCCTGTCTGTGACAATCACAGTGTGCTTCATGCCTCCCTGCAGCTTGCTTGATGTGTACAGTGTTGGCAGTTAACAAGAAATAACACATTCTTCAGAATTTTATGCTTGCTGATAAAAGTACTTGAAGGTTTACAGTAAAAAATTATTGGGACGACTACTACTACTACTACTACTACTACTACTACAGAAAAGTGAGGAGGCGGCCCAGCCTCCCTTGCTTCCTCTGAACAGTCACCACTGGATCCTGCTGCAAAACCTGTCCCATGTGTTCTCCCACAACCTCATACTCCAGCCCCATCACAGAAAAAACCTACTCCATTCAAGACAGGGTCACATGCATAACAACACATGTCATCTACCAACTAACGTGTCCAGTCTTATCTTGGAATGACCACCAACAAATTGGCTAAACACATGAACGGTCACAGATGGACTGTTCATCTGAGGGACACACGATATTCTGTGGCACAGCATGCCCTCCAGTATGAATTCAAGGTCTTTGGGATATGTTACACCCCACATGCCATCTGGATACTACCACCTAACATTGTCCACCTCCATAGTCCAGTGGATTGACACCAGTCAGATTGGAGATTTTCTCCACTCAGGGACTGGGTGTTGTGTCATCATCATCATCATCATTTTATCATCATCAATGTGCAAGTTGCCCAAGTGGTGTCACCTAAAGATTTGCACTAGGCAGACTGAACATGACCACAGCTGGGGTCTAATGGCCAAAAATGCTACATGATCATCACCACCACCTAAGATCAGTCCATCATTCATTTCTCATCCCCTTCCCTGCCTTCCTCTCAATTATATTTCTGTGCATGTGGTGTGTGTGTGTGTGTGTGTGTGTGTGTGTGTGTGTGTGTGTGTGTGTCTGTGTGTGTGTGGCGTGCACAGGCGCGCGCGCCTATGCAGGCGCTTTTCTCTATGTCTTTCCCTCTTGATTAATATAGACAAAAATATTGTTCTACTTCAGTTATTTCAGTAGTTATATGTATGTAAGCCTATTCAGTTCTTTGAATATTATCTAATTTCCTTATACTATGTCACTGCACACAATCAGAAATTTGTAATTGGCGGCTACTGTGAGCCATATTGTTGTTAGTTATTCCCAGACATTTCATCTTATCAGTCACTTCCATTTTGACATGATGTAGTGTGCCCACTCCTTGACCTACATTCATTATTCCTGAGTTTGTCCAATTAACTGAGTATTGTATGCTCTTCTACACTTTGTAATTATCTGAAAAATGTACATTGTTAAAAGGACATAATCAGAAGTGTACTCTTGACATACCATCTTCTCTCTGTTTATTTGAAGTACTTTTAAATACTTTGTCATTGTGACCAGCAGTGGCTCAATAGCTATGGCGAAGAGTGCCATTGACACGGGACACCTGTGCTCCTTAGCAAACTTTTTACTGAAATTGCGCTTCCTATCTGACTATGTTATTTTTGATGTACTACTTTGTAACATGTTGTTTGTTACATTGATGAATTTTGGAGAAAAAAGTCAATCCCTCCAGAATTTTGATAAGGTAAGGGTGATTCATTCTGTCAAAGGTGAAACGTGCAGCTCGTTTTGTATTGCACCTTCTTTTGATAGTCGAGATTGTGTGCTTCTGCCACTGTGCTGCTGTTATAGCCTTGAGTTCGATAACATGGATATCTTTGCTGGGGTACACCCAAGAATCGGCAGTCAGGGGGTTGCAATTTTGGCTGAATGCTTGGCAGAACACAACTTGTCCCTTCCCAGCATGTTCTGATATGATGTCAACTGTATGTCAGTCCGGAGAGAGTGCAGTGGGGTCGTGACTGTGGTAGATGGCAAATTCTGTACTAAGGCAGGGATGGCTAGGTCAGCTATCTGTAATTTAATTTGTTTTTTCGTGACATTGGATAGTCACTCCATCAGTTCTGGTGTGAATAATTAATTGTGCTGAGATAGCTCAAAAGTCTTCATAATTTGGTGGAACAAAGTTGCTTAATTGTTTGTGGCTATTATTCACTGCACTGTGTGATTTACTTGGCGAAGTTGTTACAGTTTGACAACTGAGTGTTCCTCTCCTGCCAGCAAGTTCTGTTTTAGTATTTCCCTTTGAAGGTGTTCATCTGTTTGGTATCATCTCATGTTGTTCTGTTATTCAGTGTGAAGGTGTAATTTGATAGTGGCAGATTTCTATGAATTTATGCTGTTTAATTTTAAATATTTTTCTGTGCATACTCTCTTGTGATGTTACTGCTATTCAGCTTGTAATGAAGCATGTTGGCATTTATTCCCATCTGATTGCATTACTGAACCTCTCAACACTAGTGTTGCATAATAATAGGTACGAGTGTAATTAGTCTATTATCATTTTCTTTTTCCAAAACTTTTGTTATATTTATTTTCTAACAAGACTAGCTGAAGTTATCTTCTATTATTTGGCATAGCAGAGGTTTGTTTAATTAGCAAATATTAATTAGTTCATGCAAGAGGTGTATTGTTATAGTTCAGATATTAGGGTAATTAGTATCTCTGATAAAACTAACTAAAGTCTTTTCTCATAATATTAAATTAGGTATTACATTGTTTCACATTTAATGTAAGTAATGTTATTTCTTCATTAGTTTCTGTATAATTATCATTTCTTCCAAAAGTATTGATGACAACCCTATTAAGTTATTTAAATATAAATTAAGAAACCCTGAGACAGTTTTTCGTCTCTAATATGACCAAGGACATTGAAGATAAAGGTGAAGCATTGAATTAAAATTTGTGACATGGAGGGAATTCGTACTTAGACCATTCCGAGGCACCTTAATCGTTAGTGGTGCAGTGGTCTAACGGTAAGACGTCTGCCTAGTAAGCTTGGAGGTCTGGGTTCGTTTCCCGACGGCATCATAAATTTTAATTCATTGTTTCACCTTTATCTTCTATTAAATTATATTTGGATTTATGAAACATTATTAATATAATGGAGACTTGTAAATCAATTTGCTCAGTATTATTTACACTACCTTTTACTACAGCCAGTTTGATGTAAATCTCTTCTTTTCCATTACAATTAATTGAATGTATATAATTAACAACATGTAATTTTCAAAGTCACTGTTCAACTTTTATAAATAGGGTGTTTCATCCTTGATTGGAGGCACAATCCACGCCAGTAAGGAGTCTTGTTTCGTCTTTGATAGGAGGCAGGGTTCACGTCCATTTTAACTCCAATTATGAACTATTATGTAAAAGTTCTTCAGTATTAGTCATGTAGAAAGTGTATCTACAGTTATTATGAATTGATTCTTAATATTCGTTCCACACTAAATGTACACCTCAAACTTCTGTATTCCACACATGAACTGTGAAAATTTTGTATTATTGATGTGTGGAATGTGCATAATACTAGGCTGTAGTAACTGTTATTTATGAGACTAATATGCTGGCCATAAAGGAGGACAATTGGGCACAAATGAGCCATTAAAAGTGTCAATGAACTGCAATATTATGTGTTACCTACATTATTTGTAGTAGAAGTTTTGCCCCATGAATTTCCAGCCAGTCCTTACCAGGGGGCCGATCCACAAGAACTTCAAGAGGCTTGAACTATGGCCCAGCATCGCCACAATCTTGAGGAGGAAACTGAATGTTGCACTTCTGCAGATTTTAATGCTGTTCAATTTCACTTCTGTTGAAGGAGTTTTGCCTGTCTGTATTTTCTCTTGTCATGCTATTATTCAGTGTGAGAGAATAATTTCAATGTTGGAGATTCCGTGGATTTTAGGCCTCTCAGTTTTAAATGTCTTTATGTGTGTACCCACTCACAATCTTCCTACTATTTTTCTGCAAGGAAGTAATTTGAATGTTCCAGATCTGTTCATTCTAAATTTCTTCTTTTATTCTCTCTCTCTCTCTCTCTCTCTCTCTCTCTCTCTCTCTCTCTCTTCTTTGACCACTAAACATGTGTTCCTGTTTTCAGTGTATGTTGCGGATGACATTTCCAGCAGGCTGCATTTTCCCTTCAGTTTGCAGGTGGTGAGAGTTGGACATGGTGCAAAAGGCCTAGGTTCTGCAGCATGAGTGGGGGTCACATGCATGAAATACAAGGTATGCCCACAAAGTAAGTTCAGTTTGGTTATGTAAAACAAACATGTACAGATACAGAAAAAATATTTATTGTACTAAAATATACAACTATTAAACTACTTTTCTACAAAGCTTCCAAAATTTTGTAGGCATTTGTCATAGGGTGGCAAAAGTCTTTGTATGCCTTCTTTGTAGAAGGTTGCTACCTGTTTATTCAACCATATGGTTACATGTTCTTTCAGCGCCGAAGTGTTGACCACCGTGGACAGGTTTTAGGTGTGAGAAGAAAGTCGCTAGGAGCGAGACTGTACGGAGGATGATCAAACGCGTCCCAGTGAAATTCCCGTAAGAGTTGTTTGGTCACATTTGCCTTTTGAGGTCGGGTGGCAACGTGAAGGGAAGGAGAAGACTCCTTTCATCTCTTCTTACACCTAAAATCTGTCCTTGGTGGTCAACACCAACGGCGATGAGCTGAAAGGACATGTTTGCCACATGGTTGAATACACAGGCAGCAACCTTCTATGAAGAAGGCACACAAAAACTTGTCCCATGCTATGACAAGTGCCTACAAAATTTTGGAAGTTATGTAGAAAAGTAGTTGAACAGTTGCAGATCTTTATACAATAAATATTTTTTCTGTGTCTGTTCACGTTTGGTTCATATAACCAAACGGATCTTACTTTGTGGACATACCTTGTAGTATGACTGGAAGAACAAGCTGTAGAGGGTGCCGTTGTGTCCATTGTCAGGAGTGCTGACTGAAGGGTGTTCTTTTATTATTCAATGTTCAAGGTGTAAAATTTTAATTATATTTCTGTTGTTGCCATTTGTATTTACTGAAATTGTAAAGCTGCAAGCGAGTGACGGGATTTACTCTTACGACTGTCTATTGGGTACCTGTAATTATTCACTTTGTAGCGTTTGTACGATCTGTTAATTTGTTAATTAACTGCACATTTCTTAAGCTTTTGTTATGGTTTAACAAGTGTATCATCATCAATTCTTGATCAACCTTGCACTGTAACCTGAGTCTATCTGAGTCATTGATATTATTAATTGCTATATTTGTGGCTCATCTCCTTACTATTTAATTAAAGTTCTGAGTCAGTGAATTCATTATTTATCTGATTTTCCTAAATCATTCTTTAATGCTAATTACTGTCTTTGGTGGTTGCCAAGAAGGGGAGGGATTAAAATGTGTAAATTGATGAGTGTTTAAATAAATTGCTGTCCAAAATAATGAATGGTCAATGTAAAACCCCAGTCCTTGTATGTTCTTTAAATTTCTGTACATCCTGTTTTAAACAATCTGAAAGTTTTTTTTTTCTTCTTTTCTTTTTTTCCAAAATCTAAACACTTTCTAGCAAATTTCATCTTGCAGCCATCCACAACAGGTATTAATGTATTCTGCTGATGTCTCATACATCAATCTGTCTCTTCAAACACTTGTTCCGTCTGCTCCACAATATTCGTCACAGCTTTCATACTTGAAGCCAAAATATGAGTAAAAATTCTGCAGTCACTATTTAGCAACATATTCAATCTCAAATTTGTGGTGGCAGTATTATTATTATTATTATTATTATTATTATTATTATTATTATTATTATCATCATCATCATCATAAACACTTTGTTAAATTCCTGAGGAATGTTCTTTTCCAGCTTCCTTAGTTTACTGCAGATTGTTTTCAGTTTTGCCTTCAGTTGTGACCAGAATGCCTAATAAAGTTCTGCAGGGATAAGAGAACAATTGGAAGATTTGTTTTTAAGAACAGTGAAACACTACCTCTTCTGGTTCATCTTCTGCCACAGACTGAGACAGTCAAAGTATGAAATTTAGCCTCAAATTCTCTCTCACTGTTACTTCACCTACACTTCCTATATTACATGTCTCCCAGTCTACAGTTTGGTGTGATTTTCTGTTTTTATTACTATTATTCTTTATTTATTAATTTGTGTTGTAGTTAGTTTTACTTAGGATGTTTTTATTTTGTTGCTGGCAATTATTTCTTCTGTTATATTTACAACATTGTTCATTTTCCATTATGACTTTATTTTTGAATCAGATTTTACTTTTCTACAACTACATCTATATACATACACCTGTACTCTGAAAGTAACCGTATTGTGACTGGCAGAAAGTACTTTTTACAACTACTAAATCATACCTGTTCTTGTTGCACTCATAAATGGAGTGAAGGTAACAAGTCATTGTTTAGACACAGTAAAACAATGTTCATATATGTGATCTGAACATTTAATTGACATTACAGCTTTATGGTATAAGCAAGAAATGCAACCCCTCAGCCTATTTGGGTACTGCATATATGTTCTCATACTTTCTCACAAGTCACTTTGTTTATATAACCTAAATTACTTTCAAGGATGACTTGTGTTGATTTTTGACGCTTAAAAATGGTCTAAGGCCAATATCAGATAACACAATAAATCTAGTAAATACTGTCAAAAGTGGACAGTATTTTTTAGAAAGTTCTTCATGACTGTGACTTCCAATAAAGTGAAAATCATCTGAGAAAATTTATTAACAACCCACGACCAGTGACCTATTTAGGTAAAATGTACAGCAACACTTAAAGAAAATATAACAATTCAGAAAATTATCAATTATAATTTAGTAAATTCCCACAAAGTATTAAGTTTGATTCATTACTTTAATTCTTCCATGATCGCAGAAGCAATATTTTTATTTATTTATTTATTTTTTTGTTTTTTTATTTCACAATTATAAATATTTTGTTTTTACAGATTAATGAATGAATACAAAGTGAATTTGCTTACCTTTGTGACACGTCCTTGTCCAACAACGTTGCTCTTTAAATTATCAAGATATTTCTTCAGCCTATACATGGAAAATAAATATCATGCAAAAAAGAAACCAATAAACATTGCTGTAATAAAATACTTCAATAAAACAAAAAATAAAGGAAACATAATAATATAAAGCTTACTTTTGAGTAAATTATAGCAGGAAACTTTCCTGGTGGGATAAATTTATATAAAAAATAGAAAACGGATGAATTACCCAAAGGACATGCTTGTCAACAGGCACATATAAAATCACACACAAACACACATACAAGCTTTCGCAACTGTTGGTCGCTTCTTCAGGAAAAGAGGAAGAAAGGAGAGGAGAAAGGGAAGGATACGGGTTTTAAGGAAGTGGTAAAGGAGTCATTCCAATCCCAGGAATGGAAGGACTTACCTTAGGGGGAAAAAGAAAGGTTTTCCCGGAAGGTAAGTCCTTCCACTCCTGGGATTGGAATGACTCCTTCCCTTTCTCCTCTCTTTCCTTCCTCTTTTCCTGAAGAAGTGACCAACGGTTGCTAAAGCTTGTATGTGTGTTTGTGTATATTTGTGCCTGTCGACAAGCCTGTCCTTTGGGCGAGTCATCCGTTTTCTATTTTTTATATAAATTTACTTTTGAGTAATGTTTATATGTAAACCTGCAGTAAAAACAAAAAGCCTCAAAATTGTTGAATTAACTTGTGAACTAACATTTTATGCTGCTGTTGGTTAAATGTTTAAGTAGCTGAAACCCCGAAGGCCGCCAGTCTCTCTTATTATCTCCCCACCCCCAACAGAAGCAGTGTACCCAGTCTTTTTGTGTAGCATGTATTTGATCTGATTCTGAAACTGGGAAATGAGCTCAGTATTTAGCAAGTGGGATGCGAAAAACTGCCTAAAAACTACATCCAATCTGTCTGGCACATTGACTTTTCATTGTTAATCCATTAGGCAGGTTGGGTCTGAAGTTTTTTTTTTAGTTTGGATATATTGGCAACCAACTTCTTTCAGTGGACTATGAACAGGAAGACCTCAGAATACGAATGGAAACACAGGCACATGAGGCAGTCTTAAGTGAGAAATATGATAGATCCATACATTTCAGTTAATTACTTTATTGTTTCTTTTACAAGAAAGTGATTTTGATTATTCATTCATGGGAACATTATTGTTCTGCACCTTTACATAGCTGCATGTCCTACACATGCATGTTCTTTCTCAACAGGACTGATGTCTATTAAGTGGGGTATAAACGCTAAAAAAAAAAAAAAAAAAAAAACACTAATATGAAAAGAAAGGATTATGTGAGGCTCTGTGTGTCATCTTCATAATGATTAGCAATCTATCCTTTTCTTAATGTAGTTAATACTCCAACCTCAACTTTCTATTGTTTGCAAACAGATTCCAGCAGAATGTCAATGAAGTTGGAATAAAGGAGACAATTTACGCCATTCTGGATGCAAATTTCTCAACCTCCTCTATCAGGTGTAGACATATAGTGAGTCCCTTTACAGGTCAGGCATGTACTACAGATAGGAAACAGCTACAACAGTAGGAGAGTATGGTTGTGAGCACCTACCAAACTGCAATACATGCTGGCACTATCTAGGGGTGCAGAAGTGGATATATATGTGTTTGTGTGTGTGTGTGTGTGTGTGTGTGTGTGTGTGTGTGTGTGTGTGTGTGTGTTGGGGGAGGGGAGGGGGTGTAAGCACATGCAAAAGGCGTGAGTTGATTTTCCCTTTTGTATGTGCCTATAGATGATTTCATGCATCTGTCATTCTGTGAAATGTCTTCTAAACTCCTGAATTGTTTACAGATTACTCCAATGCTAACGTGATGAAACAGAAAAGATTCGTGCAAGTCAATTAACATTTTTGCATTAATAGCTCTGTCAGAACTAGTCTTACCATGCAAATATAAATAAGTAATGAATTGTGATAATCTTTGCCAATTTATTATCTGCATCATCAATAGCAAAAGGTGTCTTTGAGTCATTTACATTAATTTGTTAGGAATACATACCTATAAAATGTTACAAGTAAATACAACAGCCCAGAAGTACTGATTGGTATTATTATTAATAGGATACATTTATGCTCAAAATTGAAATATCAGATCACTAACAATTTTAATAAAATGCGGAGTAAAACAGGTTAGCTAAGAATGTCTATCTCACATTCATAAGACTGAACTGTAAAAGAAAAAAAAAGAAAAAAAAAAGGAAATATATATAATAAAGACAGTTTACAACTCACCACAAAGACGTGACAACGAGCTGCGACAGACACATCAAAAACACACACACACACACACACACACACACACACACACACACACACACACACACAAAATCAAAATAGGAGACGTTTAGAATAGAGAGGTGAAAACTGTTGGGTGTGGAAAAAAGGAAAGTTATCGTAGGTTGAGGCCTGGATAATTTCGGGATTGAAGAATGTACTTGTAGGGATAACTCCACCTGTGCAGTTCAGAATAACTGATGGCGTGTGGGAGGATGCAGATGGTCCGGATTGTGAAGCAGCCATTGAAATTAAACATATGTTCCACTGCATCCTGTGCCACAGGGTGCTCTACCTTGTTTTTGGACACAGTTTGGCGTTGGTCACTAATTCTGATGGACAGCTGGTTAGCCATCACACCAATATAGAAAGCCACGGAGTGATGGACTAGGATGTTATGGAGGTTGAGAGGTCGAGGGAACACCAGTTAAGGAGGGGTGGGAAGGATCTTGGGCAGGATATCTCTCATTTCTGGGCATGAGGACAGAAAAACAAAACCTTGGCAAGGGACAGAGTTCAGTTGTTCAAGACCAGGGTACTACTGGGTGACAAGGGGAGCACTCTATTATGGATGGTTACTGGTGGTAGAGGGAGGATTTGGGATGTGTCAGGATATGACTTGGGAGATCTGTTTGTGGATTCAGTCTGTGGAGTAGTTTGTGTCTGTGAAGGCCTTTCTGGGACCCTCAACATATTGAGAAAGGAAGTTCTTGTCACTGCAGACACACTGTCCACGAGTGGCCAGGCTGTAGTAAGGGAGGAATTTTTTTGATGTGGAAGGGATGGCAACTGTCAAATTGTAGGTACTATTGGTGGTTGGTAGGTTTAATATGGATGGGAGTGTGAATCGAGCCATCAGTGAGGTGGAGGTAGACATCCAGGTAAGTGGCATGGTAGGTTGAGGAATACCAGGTGAAGTGGATGGGTGAGGAGGAGTTGAGGTTTTGAAGAGAGGAGGATAGGGTGTCCTGGCCCTGAGTCCAGATCATGAAAATATCATCAATAAACCTGAACCAGGCCAGAGGTTTGGGGTTTTGGGATGCTAGGAAGGATTCCTCCACATGGACCATAAACAGGTTGGCATATGAGGGTGCCCTGTGGGTGCTCATGGCAGTGCCACAGATTTGATGGTAAACTTTCAACCTCAAAGGAAAAGTGGTTGAACACACCAGATGTAATGAGCAGCATTGGCCGTTAATGTTTTATTTATAAACATATATGTTGTTTATATATAAAATATTAACGGCCAATGCTGCTCATTACATTTGGTGTGTTCATCATGGTGTGGTCGTTGAGCACCAACCTGAAAATGAAATCAAATCTAAAAAAAGGTAAAGCAGTTGTTACTTAAGATAAAGTTGGTGAGGATTATGAGGAATGAGGTATCCGGTTTGAATTCAGAGGGACATTGGGAGAGGTAGTGTTTGAGATTGGCAAGGTCATGGGCATGTAGGATGTTGGTGAGGTATGCAGGGGTAAATATATGCATGGGGCAAAGATCCTGTAGTGTTTTAAAAGTGTGCCAATGTTTACAAACAGGCAATGTCACATGATCAGGATGGTGGACACGTCAGTCTGGAAATTTTGTGTTTCTACTGCCAACGGACTAGGAGCTATGAGGTAAAGCATATTTTCGCACTTGTTGATGTAATATTTGTCGGAATTCAGTAGCTTATGTGGACTCATAATGTATGTAATTAAATGTGATGATATCTATAAATATATAGGATTATGTAGTAAAGATGCAGCATGAGACAAGTTAGGTTATATTGGTGTTTGGCAGGAAAATGTAATGTAAACAAACTGTTGCATATGGGGCAAAAGTCTGCAGCATTAGTGGGGCAAAGGTCCTCATTGAACTTTTGCCCCGCCTAACACCCTCGTCATTCCTGCAATTTAAAAATGCTTTGTAAAATACAAAATCGCAATTGACAAGATTTTATAACACTTTTCCCATCCCTTTTTGGAACTACAAACAAAAGCATTTCAATCTGAAGCCACTGACAGAGGCACTTATCAATGAGGCACAACTTATGAAAAAAATGGAATGTCTTTGAGGGAAATTGGTCGCTCACTTGGGTATGATGAATCAACAATAAGGTAGAGATTGAAAGCTGGCAGAGTTATGGCCACTCTACGACATTTCAAACGTGTATTCACCCCAGATGAAGAAGAGCAAATGGTGAAACACTGCAAAGGCTTGGATTCTAGGTTTTATGGCCTTACTTTAAAATCCCTACTCTTCCTTGCCTTTGAATTTGCAGAACAAAATGGAAAACCTCATCGGTTCTCACATGAAAAAAACTGGCTGGGAGGGATTAAGCACGAGATTTCATGAAGAGAAATCATCTGTCCCTGAGTGCACCAAGAAAAACCAGCATTGTCAGGACGATGGGTTTTAATAAACAGCAGGTAGCTCTCTATTTTGAAACTTTGGTAGAATTCATTAGAACATATTTTCCACCAAATTGTATCTATAATATGGATGAAACAGGTGTTCAGACAGTGCCAAAGAATTTGCCTAAACAAGTTGCACTTGTAGGCAAAAGAGAGAGGTATCGAAAAATGTTTCAGTTGAGCAAGGTAAAACAGTGACTGTTACATGCTGTATGAGTGACACAGGACACCATCTCCCACCGTTCTTCTTATTTGTTTGGAAAAGACAGAAGCCAGTTCTGATTAAAGATGCTCCAATTGCATCTGGAATGGCTGTGACAGATTCAGGTTACATGAACACCGATACATTTATTATGTATCTGTACAATTTCAGAAAGCACACAAATTCAACACAAGACAACCCAGGCTTGCCGATATTACATAACCATATCTCACACATTTCCCTACAAGGAATCACGTGGGCCAAATGTAACAAAATTCATGTGCTCTGCCACCACAGCAGAAGTGACAGACCAAGAGGAAATAGATACAGCTGACATGACGTACAGCAACTCATCATATTTGAAGAAAGACCTAATGAGAATGATGCTCTCCATAGAGGAACAGCTGGAACTTCTGATCCAATACATAATCAGTATGTGCCACTTCTTAAAATCCCTGACCCTACGTCTTTGACTTCCAATGACCAATTTTAACATTCTCCAACTAGGCCTTCAAATGTTATTCAAGATGAAGAGCCTACAGCTGCAGTTTCACCATGTGATGTCATTCCAGTTCCAAAACTTTCAATTAAAAGGAAACGTTCTGGTATAACTCTCAAATCTACTCCTCTCACATCAACACAAAATAAAGAAAGACTGGAAGAAAAGACAATAGAAAAGAATGCCCAAAAAGAGGAGAAATGTAAGAAGAAAGCTCAAAGAAATATTTTCCAATCAAATGTGCGACCTATAAAAAGGACTGTGGAACTTGGGTCATCTAGTGAATCAGATGACAGAATGTCACTTGATTAAAGCAGCGACTATACGGAAAGAGACAGTGACAGCACAAATACAGATCTCCTGGCTGGTGACTTTGCTGTTGTTAAAGTCTATGGAAAGACTAAAAACACATTCTGTTTCTATGTCACTAAGGTGAGAGATCATCTGGATGATGGCTATGTGGGTCTATTTTACAAGAGAACTCCTCAGACACTGCACTTTTCACCAACAGATGAAGAATCTTTCTTCAATGCAGAAGATATTGCGAAGAAATTGTCAAAACCAATTCAAAGCAGTTCTGCACATTTTCAGGATATGATTACTTTCAATAATGACTTGAGTGAACTTGGACAATCCTTATATTAATGTCAAATTTTATATTCTTTGTAATCATGTGTTATTTCTTTAATACAGTGCCCTGAAACATGAAAATAACTGTCTTTTCAATCAATTTATGCACTGTATAATAATGGAAAGTCCAGGTTGGAATAAATAATATAGTGAGGACAGTTTACTACTCACCGCAAAGACGTGGCGACGAGCTGCGACAGGCACATACAAAAGACACACACATACAACACATTCAGCTATCGGCCATGGCCTTCTTCAGAAATAGAGCACTCACGCAATCACACAGGCACACAACACAGTCATACAACCATCACCTCCGACTGCCACACTTCGAATCACGCTCTGCAGCGAATCGGGGACGGGAGGGGAGGGGAGGGGGAGGGGATAGAAAGGTTACGTCACGGTGGTGGGGATGTGTTAGATAGGAATAACGAGATGCAGCTTAGGAATGGAGTGGGGAGGCGGGTGAGGGGAGAAAATAAAATAAAATAAAGTAAAATAGAGTAAAATAATTCATGTACACTGCAAGTGCACAAGACCACATACACACACATACACATGCACACACACACACACACACACACACAAACACACACACACACACACACACACACACACATACACACACACACACGATCACACATTCACACACCACTCAAATCAGGCGAGGTTTGGGATACAGAGGTAGGAACTGTAAGGTACGGAAAAAAAAAAAAGTTGACCAACACCTCCAACCTATTGTCCAAAATCTACCTTCCCACATCAAGGATACCAACCACTTCCTTCACCGACTCTCCACCATTCCCACCCCTTTGCCTCCTGGATCTTTACTTGTCACAGTGGATGCCACCTCCCTATACACCAACATCCCACATGCCCATGGCCTTGCCGCTCTGGAACACTACCTCTCCCAACGTCCCTCTGAATGCAAGCCTGATACCTCATTCCTCATAACCCTTACCAATTTCATCCTACTTAACAACTACTTTTCCTTTGAGGGGAAAGTTTACCATCAAATCCAAGGCACAGCCATGGGCACCCGCATGGCACCCTCCTATGCCAACCTGTTCATGGGCCGTCTGGAGGAATCCTTCCTAGCATCCCAAAACCTCAAGCCTCTGGCCTGGTTCCGGTTCATTGATGATATTTTCATGATCTGGACTCACGGCCAGGACACCCTATCCTCCTTTCTTCAGAACCTCAATTCCTTCTCTCCCATCCACTTCACCTGGTCTTCCTCAACCAACCATGCCACATTCCTGGATGTCAACCTCCACCTCACTGATGGCTCCATCCACACTTCCGTCCATATTAAACCTACCAACCACCAACAGTACCTACATTTTGACAGTTGCCATCCCTTCCACGTCAAAAAATCCCTCCCTTACAGCCTGGCCACCCGTGGACGGCATATCTGCAGTGACAAGAATTCCCTTTCTGAATATGCTGAAGGTCTCACAAAGGCCTTCACAAACAGAAACTACCCCACAGACCTAGTCCGCAAACAAATCTCCCGTGCCAGAAGAATAAAAGTGCAAATGCCAAATAGTATATTCTGGGTTAGTGTATTTTAAAGGTTTGGTTAAATTCGAATGTAAGACCCTAGATATAATAAAACCAACCAATTTGTTTGCGGACAAATCTCCCGTGCCATATCCTCACACACCCCAAATCCTCTTCCTAACACTAGTAACCATCCACAAAAGAGCGCTCCCCTTGTCACCCAGTACTACCCTGGTCTCGAACAACTAAATTCCATCCTTCGCCAAGGTTTTGATTTTCTATCCTCATGCCCTGAAATGAGAGACATCCTGCCCAAGATCCTTCCCACCCCTCCTAAAGTGGTGTTCCGTCGCCCTCCCAACCTTCACAACATCCTAGTTCATCCTTATGCCACCCCGAAACCCAGCTCACTGCCACAGGGATCATATCCATGTGGAAGAACCCGCTGCAAGACCTGTCCAATCCACCCACCCAGCACTTCCTATTCCAGTCCTGTCACAGGCTTATCTTACCCTATCAGAGGCCGGGCCACTTGTGAAAGCAGCCACGTAATTTACCAACTGTGCTGCAAGCACTGTACAGCTTTCTATATTGGCATGACCACCAACCAGCTGTCCATTAGGATGAATGGCCACCGCCAAACTGTGGCCAAAAACAAGGTGGACCACCCTGTGGCACAGCATGCAGCGGAGCACATGCTTGATTTCAATGGCTGCTTCACAACCCGGGCCATCTGGATCCTCCCATCCACCACCAGCTTTTCTGAACTGCACAGATGGGAGTTATCCCTACAATACATTCTCCGATCCCGAAATCAACCAGGCCTCAACCTACGATAACTTCCCTATATATATATATATATTTTTTTTATTTTTTTTCCGTACCTTACAGTTCCTACCTCTGTATCCCAAACCTCGCCTGATTTGAGTGGTGTGTGAATGTGTGATCGTGTGTGTGTGTATATGTGTGTGTGTGTGTGTGTGTGTGTGTGTGTGCGCATGTGTATGTGTGTGTATGTGGCCTTGTGCACTTGCAGTGTACATGAATTATTTTACTCTATTTTACTTTATTTTATTTTATTTTCTCCCCTCACCCGCCTCCCCACTCCATTCCTAAGCTGCATCTCGTTATTCCTATCTAACACATCCCCACCACCGTGACGTAACCTTTCTATCCCCTCCCCCTCCCCTCCCCTCCCGTCCCCGATTCGCTGCAGAGCGTGATTCGAAGTGTGGCAGTCGGAGGTGATGGTTGTATGACTGTGTTGTGTGCCTGTGTGATTGCGTGAGTGCTCTATTTCTGAAGAAGGCCATGGCCGATAGCTGAATGTGTTGTATGTGTGTGTCTTTTGTATGTGCCTGTCGCAGCTCGTCGCCACGTCTTTGCGGTGAGTAGTAAACTGTCCTCACTATATAATTTATGCACTGTGGCGCAAACGTCCACACCATGGATCTTTGCCCCATCTCGGGGGGCAAACATCCTGAGTGACTGGTGTTCAGAAAGAATGGTCTTGTCCTTTACCCCCAAATGTCCCACCTCTGTCAATATTCTTAATTTACAATAGATGTATAGGCTACATATTATTACCCTTTGCATATAAATATTCAAATTGTTCTCAGAAAAAGTTCATCTGTAAAAAATGCAGAATTTTGCCCTTGCATACCCCTATAGGAAAGTGGCATCCACTGTGACAAGTAGGGATTCAGGAGGTAAAGGAATGGGGATGGTGAAGAGTTGTTGAAGGAAGTGGTTGATATCCTTAATATGGGAAGATACATTTTGGATAATTAGTTGAAGGTGTTGGTCAATGAGGGCTGTACACTCACCTTCTACATGCTCCCCAAAATCCAGAAAACCAAATAATCCTGGATGCCCAATTCTGGCTAGTTATTGTGCTCTTACGGAAAGTATTTCAGCCCTCGTTGACCAACACCTTCAACCAATTGTCTAATTGTCCTCCCATATTAAGGATCCCAACCACTTCACCAACTGTGAGACTAACTTTTCCCGGCGTAAGGAATGTTCAAACAATTTACGGGTATGCTGCCGGGTGACGTCGTCGACAACTGCCGATATTTCGGCAGGAGAACACCCTGCCATTCTCAAGGCACAACTGCACTTAAGGAAGCAATGTGCAAGCGTATTTAATACCTCGGTTTGCAAAGTGTAAACAAGGAAGATAACACACACAGTACAAGTCACAGCAGAGTCAACACAACCAAAGGTGACCAAACATCAAAAATATCGATAGTGACTTAATCAACAGGTGAGGCAGCATTAATTTTATCCCTCTGTTTTTTGATGAGAGACAGTGCCAGATTACAAGCAGAATTTAAACAAAAACCACCATCTCTGTTTATAAGGTCGCTTGCTAGTTTAATTTCAACAGCTTCCTTAATAACACTATCCCAATAGGTGGAGGTGCATGCCAGGATCTCCGTGTTGTTGTATTCCATAGGATGACCGATGTCAAGACAGTGTTCTGCAACAGCGGATTTGTTGGGCTGTTGTAAGCGCGTGTAACATTTATGTTCAATACACTGGTCTTCCACAGTCCTAATTGTCTGACCAATATATGACATGCCACAACTGCAAGGAATACGATATACACCTGCCTTACGCAAACCAAGATCATCCTTTACGGACCCCAACAGGGCCTTTATCTTAGAAGGTGGTCAAAAAACACATTTCACATCATATTTCCATAAAATACGACCAATCTTGTTGGAAATACTTCCTGCGTAAGGCAAAAAGGCCATAGATTTAGGTGCCACTTCATTACTATCCTCACTCACCCGTTGCACAGAAGGCTGATAGCGCAATACACGTTTTATCTGTCTCTCACTATAACCATTCTGACGAAACGTCACCTCGAGATGGGACAACTCAGCTGACAAACTTTCAGGGTCTGAAATGACATGTGCCCTGTGAACCAAACTACGAAGTACTCCTTCACGCTGAGCTGGATGGTGACAACTATCAGCTCGCAGATACAAATCTGTGTGAGTAGGCTTCCTATAAACAGAATGTCCCAATGTACCATCAACCTTCCTTCTGACCAACACATCAAGGAAAGGAAGGCAGCCATTCTGTTCCACCTCCATTGTGAACTGAATATTCAGGTGGATTGAATTTAGGTGTTCCAAAAAACCATTTAAATTCTCACTACCATGAGGCCAAACAACAAAAGTGTCGTTTACATATCTGAGAAAACATGCAGGTTTCAGAGTCGCTGACGCTAAAGCACGTTCCTCAAAATCCTCCATAAACAAATTGGCCACAATAGGTGACAACGGGCTTCCCATTGCAACTCCATCAGTTTGTTCATAGTACTGACCATTGAATAAAAAGTAAGTGGAAGTCAGCACATGTCGAAAAAGGTTTGTTAACTCGACACCAAACTTAACCTCAATTAGCTGCAACGAATCTGACAGAGGAACGCGAGTGAAGAGAGACACAACATCAAAACTCACTAAAATATCAGAGTAATTCAAACGCAATCCCTGCAATCGACGTAAGAAATCTGCCGAGTTCTTAATGTGGTGTTCACAACTGCCCACCATTGGACTCAACAAACTAGCAAGATGTTTAGCTACACGATATGTCGAAGCACCACTGTTAGACACTATAGGCCTCAGAGGAATGTTCTGTTTGTGAACCTTAGGAAGGCCGTACAATCTAGGTGGAACAGCACAGTAAGAATTAAGGCTTTTGATGGTCTCCGGTGAGAAAGGACTTTTCTTCAGGAGGCTATTAGTCTTTCTCTCAACACTCTTTGTGGGATCAGCACCGATCCTACGATATGTCGAATCAGAAAGTAGACGTTGCATCTTTTGAATGTAATCATCTTTATTCATCAAAACTGTGGCGTTTCCCTTGTGCGCAGGCAAGATAACAATATCAGGATCCATTCTGAGAGACCGCAAAGCAGACACCTCAGCTGCTGTTATATTACACTTGGGTGGACGGGCCCCAGTCAACACACGACAAGCTTCCCTCCTAGCCTCTTCTGCAGAATCGGAAGGTAGTTTGGAAACAGCCTGTTCAATAGAACTTATGAAATCAACGACCGGCAAACGCTTAGGCGTCGGTGTGAAATTCAAACCCTTCCCCAACACAGATAAAGCTGCGTCGTCATAGGTTTTCTCCGTGAGATTGATCACAGATCGTTGCAAAACTAAATTGGAATCAGACTCTGGGCCAAGGAAACGTTCAAATTTCGCCGAATGCCGTGCCGTTACAGATTGAAATTCCCAAAAGCGGAAAAGCCATAAAACATACTGAGCCACATTGAACATGTTGCTAACACATAAAGGAAGGACACACAGGAGGAGACCAAGTCACAAACTGAACTAAAACTGGAAAGCCGGATACCTTGGCTGGCTCATCACAAAGTTAATAAAGGATGAGCCAGCCATCCTGCACACATTAAAATAGCTAGACAATCTGCACAAAAGTCAGAAAATGACTTAAATGTGGTGGAGAGGTAGGGACCTGTCACTTCAGATGAGGAGACCGCTGCAGGGCAGCTTGAAGTGGGCAATCAACAAAAGGTTAACCACTGTCAGAAGGGCACCACAGTGCCACTCTACCAAGAAGGAAGCCATGCGTTAAGCAGGTATGCCCAATAAGCAAGCGACAAAGGACGATGGGCTCCCTGCGAGAGGCCCACAGGAAGGCTTCCATGTCGGCGTAGATAACTATATCACACGGAGCTTGTTTGGCATGCTCAAAGTAGATCACTCCGACTCCCAAGCAACAAAGACCTTGTGGCATAACCTCAATTTGATATCCCTCTCTGGAGTACCAATATCGAGGGGGCAGGAGGGGGTAGCCTGCTTGGACACTATCAACCTGCTCATTACCCAGGATGCCAACATTGCCTGGGGTCCAAACAAAGGCTACTGAACTACCAGAAGTAGTGAGCATGAAGATGGAGCTTTGGGTCGATCGCACCATAGGATGAGTAGGGAAACACTGGTCAAGGGCTTGTAGGCCACTCAGGGAGTCACTGCAGATGACAAATGACTTCCTGGGCACCCTAAAAGTTGGTCAAGAGCATCTGATATTGTGACCAGTGCTGCAATAAAAATGCTACAGCCAGGAGGCAAGGAGCATTGTTCAGTGTGGTCACTGCGTATAACGGCACACCCAACTCGAGTCTTAGATGCAGAGCACTGAAAGCCATGCACTGAGGTCCATGAGTGTGCCTCGTTAATTGCTCCCTGCAGGTGCCTTTCAGTAATGCTGATGCTTGTGGGGCTATAATACAGGCAAAAGTTGTCAGCAAATAGGGAGCAACAGACCGATGAGCCTACTGCAGCCACAATACCATGTGGCCTGTGGGACACCATTCTTCTGAAAGTGAGTGGAACTCAAACAAGTGCCGGCCCTAACACAAAGTGTGGTGGAACCAAGGAGGAATGGTGAGGGAAGTTGAATGACCAAGGCAGCAAGGTCAGCAGGGGAGATGACCTCATCCGGGAAGAGGTAGAGAGAACAACTGGTAACTTCCTGCATTGTCCGGATTCTGACAGCCACCGACTCAAGAGCTGTGGGGACAGTGGGAAGAATGTAAACAAAGACACCACAAAAGACTCTGTTGTAAATGGAATGATTCTTAAAGTATCCCCAATAGCCCAAAGAACAGGGGTCCACTGGGCAGGAAACCATGTTTCCTGTACTCCAAACAGAACACAGGGAATCGGCACAACAACTTCTGCAGCTCAGCTAGATGATTGAAAAAACTGCTGCAATTCCACTGAAGAATTTGATTAACTCCTTGCTGGGAGGCTAGTAGGACAGAAGATCGTCAGTCCAAAGATTTATGGTCTGCCAGGTGTTGTGCACCTACATTATCTAGAACCATTGGTTCAAGTGTCTCAGTGAGGCAGATGATGTAGGGAGCTGTGACTTTGAAGTCACCAAGGAGTTCTTCTCCTCAGGCTTTTTCTTTGTAGCCTCTCGCTGCCCTTTCAGTTTTGAGTGCTGGGAGAACTTCTCACAAGTGGTTTCAGGGTCTGATGTCGATTGGGAAGACCATTGACTGGGGGTGGACAGTTCCTTCAACCTCTGCCTGTGATCCACCAATCCCTTCCGAGTGAGAGGGGCCAGGGAAGACTGTTGCTTCTCTGG
Organism: Locusta migratoria; assembly: GCA_026315105.1. NCBI lineage: Eukaryota > Metazoa > Arthropoda > Insecta > Orthoptera > Acrididae > Locusta > Locusta migratoria. The sequence goes on along the minus strand of CM048751.1, from coordinate 258,920,291 downwards.
CTGGGGAGTAGGGACTGGTGTCCCTGATGGTGAGGGGGGATATTCCTCCCATAGGGATTGGAGGAGCAATGGATGTAGAGTTGCCCAACCTGTCAAGTAGGCAGTGAGTGGAAAGTTGATGGCTGTAGAGCCCATGGCTGGAGAGAACACTGGTGCTGTCATTCTCAAAGAAATTGGTGCCGCTGTGACTGTGGTATAAGATGATGTCATTTTTATGGGATGGAGCCGCTCGTTCTTTCCCAAGGTAGAACAGTGCAATTCGGCGAGCATGGCGGATGATGTCACCCACAATTCACGCAACAGGGAGGTGGGGTACATGGGGTGTCTGAGTGTGATGGCAAACCACATTTCCTGGAGATTGGGTTGGAACTACATTGGAACAACATGTGCCCGAATGTCCAGCACTGGAAACATCACATACAGGGAGGGACATATGGTTTTAATCACACTGGTATATCACTATCTTGACCTTCTCAGCCAGTGTATCACCTTTGAAGGCCAAGATAAAAGCACCAGTGGCATCCCTGTTATCTTTAGATCCCCTGTAGACTCGCCAGACGAAGTAAACGCCTTGTAGCTGCAGATTCGCTCACAACTCTTCATCAGTCTGGGGCAATAGATCTCTATGGTAGATTAGACCCTGGACCATGTTTAAAGACTTGTGGGGCGTGATACCCACCGGCATGTCACACAGCTTGTCGAAGGCAAGTAACGCTTGCAACTGGGCTGGGGATGCCGTCTGTATCAGTACAGCCTCACTTTTCATCTTAGAGAACAACGCCACTTTGCTGAACTTATCTTCAAGATGGACGACAAAGAACTTTGGCTTAGTGAACATGAACAACTCTCCATCAGAATGGGCACACACAAGATATTGTGACAAGTATTGTTCTGATCTATTAGGGCCCCTACGTTTGTTCCATGGGGTACCAAGGGAAGGAAACATCTTAGGATCGTATGTCTTTGTGTCAAATTCTGTTTTGCCATGCTTAGAGATGCCAGTTTTGTGTCCGGCAACACTATTATTGGCTCATTTCATTCTTGTCCCACGAGCAGCTAGGGAACTATATGTCCCCCCAGGCAGATCCCCACTTGCCTGGGTAAACCTTATACAAGTGAGATGCGGCAGATTCCACAGAGGTTGATTGTTAGGAGCTGTTCAACCTCAACATCCATGCATCTCCTCGGCACGTAGCACACCTTGAGACTGAGGTTTTTTTTATAGAGTTCTGTACCATCCTCACGACACGGGCAATTACGCCAAGATCCCTGGCTCTGAAATGTGCAATGTTCCAGAGTTGCGCCAGACGATGGTCATTGAAGCATGCACAGAGTTTATTGTGTGCTGGACTGTTGACATGGCACAGTCTACAGCTCGGGACCCCGGTTTCACCAAGCTTGTAGTCAGCAAATGAATGCTGAGCCTCTGAGGAGTCACCTGGTCTTCCTCAACCTAAAATGCCACTTTTCTAGATGTCAGCCTCCACCTCACTGATAGCTCCATACACAATTCCATTCATATTACACCTGCTAACCACCAACAATACCTACACTTCAACAGTTTCCATCCCTTCCATATCAAAATACACCTCACTTACAGCCTAGCCACCTGTGGATGGTGTATCTGCAGTGACAAGAACTCTCTTTCTCAATATGTTGAGGGTCTCACAAAGGCCATCACAGACAAAAACTATCCCACAGACCTAGTCCACAAACAGATCCCCACACAACCCAAATCCTCCCTCTACCACCAGTAACTATCCACAAAAGAGCACTCGCCTTGTAACCTGGTAATACCCTGGACTCAAACAACTAAATTGCATCCTTCACCAAGGTTTTGATTTTCTATCCTCATACCCAGAAATGAGAGAGATCCTGCCCAAGATCCTTCCCACGCCTCCTAAAGTGGTGTTCCGTCGACTGCCCAACCTCCATAACATCCTAGTCCATCCCTACACCACCCCAAAACCCAGCCCACTGCAACAGGGATCATATCCTTGTGGAAGACCACACTGCAAGACCTGTCAAATCCACCCACTTTCTATTCCAGTCCTGTCACAGGCTTATCCTACACAGGCCTATCCAGAGGCCAGGCCACATGTGAAAGCACCCATGTAATTTACCAGCTGTGCTGCAATCACTGTGCAGCTTTCTATATTGGCATGGCGACTAACCAGCTGCCCATTAGAATGATTGGCCACTGCCAAACTGTGGTCAAACACAAGGTGGACCACCCTGTGGCATAACATGCAGGGGAGCATGGGCCACCTGTGAGAGCAGGTGCTGTGCAACTTTCTATATTGCCATGACGATTAACCTGCTGTCCATTAGAATGAATGGCCACCATCAATCTGTGTCCAAAAACAAGGTGGGACATCCTGTGGCACAGCATGCAGTGGAACATATGCTAGATTTCATTGGCTGCTTCACAACCCGGTCCATCTGTATCCTCCCACACACTACCAGCTTTTCTGAACTGCACAGATGGAAGTTATCCCTGCAGTACATTCTCCAATCCCAAAATTTAACAGGCCTCAACCTATGATAACTTCCTTTTTTCCACTCCCAACAGTTCCCACCTCTCTATTGAGCTGCATCTCACTTCTTCCATCTAATATGTACATAATCTGTAAGGTTGTGCTTTATCCATCCCCACCACCGTAAAACAACCTTCATATCCTCCCTCCTCTACCCTATTCCCACACCAAAGAGCGTGATTCAAACTGCGGCAGCTAGAGATGATGGTTGTGAGAATGTGTTGTGTGAATGTTCCTATTTCTGAAGAAGTACATGGCTGATAGCTGAAAGTATTGTATGTGTATACACCCCCCCCCTCCCCCCCCCCCCCCACACACACACACACACAAGTTCCAGAATAGTTCTGAGCTGGGTGAAAATTGCACAGTGTGCATTTTTCGCACTAAAAATGAGTGATTTTTTTGCTGTTCCCTTTTTTTTATTGTTTTTATGATGGCTTCTGTAACTGAAGAATGCCCAGGGAAAAATTGCACATCTGTTCAGATTTTCAAAACATCTTACAAAGATGATGACGTGGGAAAGAAGTGAAATTTACAAATGGTTTCCCTTCTTCAGAAATGGTGATAAATTAATTGTTTGATTGATTGATTATAAACCCAATTTCGGATATACGTCAACTGCCTGATACACATTAAAATATTAAGATAGTTCCTGAAGTTGTGCCTGAAGGTTGACAAAAGACCACAAATAACATGGGAGATTTGATTGGTTTGTCTTGGAGCGCAGTTCAGTGAATTTTTACACAAAACCCGGGTTTCTGAAGAATCGCTAGCATATTTATAGTTTGGGTTATCACTGACCAGTAAAATAAAGAGCGTCAAGTGGAGGCATACTGGGCTTTAAAAGGACTGTTCGAAAGTGTCCCTTAATAGTGTTTCCACAATCACTGCAACTGATGAGACATGGCATTGTGAAGAAGGACAAGAAATGACAACGGTATGACAAAGCAAAAGTGGCTGAGGAGGGGAAAAAAAAGAGCGACATGTAAGTCAGTATTGCAGATCAGTATAAAAAATTATTTCAACAATGGATACAATGAAAGAAATAATATGTTTATATAAAATTGAGAGCACTTTGGATGTAATTACTTGTTTCATAGAAAAATTTAAATTCACAACTTATATAAGTTACTTCTTTTTTTAATCCCCTCATTTGCTCAATACAACATGTCAAAGGAAGATGAATCAATATTGAAAAACTAATAATTATGGATAACAGTACCAAATCAAATATCTCTGACACAGCATGTGTTGGTTGTTTTCAGATCAGAGAGTTTCACTGCCTTTTGTAATAGTCAAGAGTAAAATTAATGGACTTATTGGAGCGTCTAGATTCTTGATTGAGTCAAGTTGTTTTCCTTAAAAGAAAAAAAAAATCTAGTGAATTTCATGCTGGCTTCTTGTTACATCCACAACTTCATCATAGTGACACACACACACACACACACACACACACACACACACACACACAGAGAGAGAGAGAGAGAGAGAGAGAGAGAGAGAGAGAGAGAGAGAGAGAGAGAGAGAGAGAGAGGGGGGGGGGCGGGGATGAGATTGTAAGTTGCTCTTTTTATCATTACAACAACTAGCAAGCTTTGGATTAACAGATAAATGTGCAGTATAAATAGTAGTTACTTTAATTCATAGAGTATTGTTAAAAAGGTAAATGTTTATAAATTTTAATTGTAGGCAGCAACGAACCCTTCCACCTCCTGTGCAGTCAGATTGTGACAACGACTGGCATCCAAGTCATGTATTGGTACTTGTCGTTCAAGCTGCTGACGTCGATACAGTGCACCGTCACTCCCACTGATTGGCAACTTTGCAGTTGGCAACTGTTTCATGTATTCCACCGCCTGTACAAAACAATCAAAGTAAGTACTATGATAAAGCAGAAAAACTTTTTCAAGATTGCGTTGTTAAAATACATCCACTGACATCATATTTAAGCCCAACTTTTGCAACAACTGTGTCACTTACAATGCAAGAAACATTTACAGACAGAGCATCTTCATTCACAAGCCTATTTTTGCTGTTACACAACAATACACAGCTGGTGCTTCAGATGCCTGAAGGTTCACTTCTTTGAGTGACAGATCTTGATAGTGGCACCATCCCCCCCCCCACTCCCCCCCCCCTCCACCTCCGCTTGGCATCCAAATCTGGTGCACCTCTGCGAGTGGAGCCAGCGCCCTGGTTGCCCCCCCCCCCACCCATCCCCATCCCCATCCCCCATTTAGATATATTTTCATTAAAGGATCTGCAGAATGTGTTACCTCGGCTTGTTTGTGCTTGCTTCAACTTGAGCCCAGGGGACAGTCTACCAAGCTTCTGCTTTTCACATTTTGTTCCAAGCTTAAAGCTGAGTAATTTGTTTCTAAAAGATACTGAACATTGTTCCCTTTTCTATGATAACATCAAGAACATATGAATATGCACATGAACACTAAAACACAGTAAGTACCTGATTGCACTGTTAAGTGACTGTAATAAAAGGAATCTGTTATGCTGAAGAGACAAACTACCTTCGGGTCACGTGACACTGTAAGCAGCACCCCCTCCCAACCTCACGCAAGCACAAAGGCTGCTATCCTCATTTTTTCAAACAGTCAAATATTTGTTACAACGTAGAGTACAAATGTCATTTATCCTCAAAATCGCGACACATTTGCTAAAATGTCTGAAGATATGTGGCAAGTAATAATACAAAAGTTATTGTTGTTCCCGTATTTGTTAAAAAGAAGACTGGGTTTAAAAAGAGTCACTTGCAGTAGATCTTGAACCCCCTACCTTTGACAGCGCAACGTCCTGCCGCTAACCACATGGCTATTCTTGCTAGATGAAGAGTAGTGACTTCATTATTATTCATGATTGGATCTTCTGAAGGCTTTTAAAGTTGATGCAACTTTAATTTCTAGTTATATTTTACCAAATCTGGCATGTTTTTGATGAATCTCCAATGTGCCAAAAACAAATATGAAGGGCAGATGTTGCCTTCATGGAGGATTTGCACATGTGCAAGGTGAGGTGTGCAGTAGCTCCGTTGTCTTACTTCGGGACCATTCCTGTGTAACCGAGAGTACCCAGGAGCTGGTGTGTCTATCAGCAACAGCGCCACTGTTAAAAGTGGCATTTCCCCCTCACCCCTCCCTGCCACGGAAGCGCCCATATGCTGCCGCCAAGGGGTTCAGAAGAGACTTTGAACCTTAGCCATGCATGCACAATGCATTTCTGCGGCCACTGCTGCCTATATTAAGCAGCCACGCTACGACTCATACATGCTATCTCCGTTATGTAAAATGTTTCTCATACGATAAAAATACTTTGAATGTGCATATAAAATGATCTGACAGATGAATAAAACTAAGAATGATAGTTAAAAACACTTTATTTCATTTACTTATTTACTTTTTTTTTTTCATGGTAAGTTTTTTTCTTACTACTCTGTAACCACATTACATAAAAATATAAAACAATATAAGTAGTATGAAAAATTAGGAAAAAAAACAGCTACTTAATCAAAATCATTATAGACCATGAAAGGCATGAAGCAATGACTAAATGTTAAGATGAAGAGTAAAAATAGATTCACAGGCTATCTACCATTATTTAAAGTCACACAATGATAAAATTGGGAAGGCTATATTAAGAGCCTCTTTTTATCAGGTGCTAGACCAAACTGTTGTTATTCTAGGAATGACAAGTTCACAGGACTTCCAATTATGAAAGAAAAAAAATCAAGAAAGATATATAATACAGAAAAACCAATAGAACAACAGGACCTGAATAAATTTTTGTGGAATTTATTAAACTTCTTGATGAAGAAAGCATCAGAGCTTTACACAAGGCTTTTGCCAGAAAATACAAATATCATTAACTGATCAGTCTTATGAGTCATTCCATGAATATATTTCTGAAAATCATCCATCAAAAGGTATATGAAAATTGTGAAATTTGTTGGTGAGAGAGAGAGAGTCTGAGTTCAAGAAAATTTTAGGTACAAGAGAAGAAGCAGCTATAGTACAAGTTATACAGCAAAAATGCTGTAATGATTATTAAAAATGTAGGCCTCTGTTTTATTGACAATCAAAAAGCCTTTGATTCTGCAAGGAATATATATAGATCAGAAAAACATCTACTGTATACATAATTTATATTGGAAACAAAGAGCACATGTTAATAATTAAGTCAGTGACTTCATCAATATCTGCGAAGCAGTCTGACAAGGATATGTTTGGTCTCCCAAAAGAGTATCTTTGAGGATGCACTGTGTGACAATAAAAATAAATAAAAGTTAATGGAATCTTCATGAACAACATTAAATATGCTGACAATACAGTGTTTAGGTTGCTAACTTAGACTATTGTTTACAATTCATCAGCATGGGAGATTACTAGCAATAATGTAGGTCCAAATATTAACTGCACTCTACAATTCAATGGCTGTTTACTATACAGGGTAGAACATGGCTATTGGATGATGACATGGAGATAAAATATCATATTGCCGCAAGACCCCAAGTTAACCGACATCTGGTGTGGTGCAAGGGATAGTGTCACCAACTGTGGTGCTGAAGGTCACCGGTTCAATCCCGTCCACTGGCAAAAATTTATTTCTTTGTAATTATCATTTACAGAATGATCTTCATGTTTCTTATGTTCACTTGTAATTTCTACATGTTTCTTACATTAACTATTCTTCTAATTTCTGGTACATTCTGTCTGTCGGTCAGTGCTGCGTGTATGTTTCAGTTCGCAATAAACCTGCTTTAAGTATAAGTGCTGTGTTCAGTTGACAATCCTGCCTTCAAAGTCAAGCCTGCTTCCATTTCAACATGACAATATAAAGAACGCCAATAATTATTTCACTAGAGAACTAAAACTGTATATGCAGAATACACCTCACAGAACACTGGTAGATAGTTCTGCAGTCAATAAAAATGGAAAGATTTAGTATAAAAGGGAAAAAAATGAAGAAGAATACCTTGTTTAGATAACTCAAAGTAATGCACTGAATTAAAAACTGTAAACCAATAATGGAGTATACGTAACAACTCACCATAAAGAGGCTCCCTGAGCTGCTGACAGGCACGAAAATAGATAATCACATATATTCACATACACACAACTTAAATTTTCTGCCATGGCCTTCATCAGAAAAAGAAACTCATATATTCATGCAATCACTCAGCACTCCAGTGGGCACTGCCAATCTGCACTAAGTTTCATCACTGGGAGGATAATGCTATCCCACCATTGGGGTGGAAAAACACCTTCTGCCCATAAGTGATTGAAAAGGGCAAGCAGTCGTTCTAGAACGTCCACTGAGAAGTGACAGTAGCTGCCTGTGAACACGATCTGATTCCAGAGAGGTATTGATGTATGCAGCAAGGGTACTCTGAAACTCCTACTCACTATATGGGATGAATATGTTTCCCAGCAGCGCATGCAAAATGACAATTGCTTAACCTCAATCCTACACTCGTAGTGTAGATTGCAATCGCAGAGCTACACGCACAATGCTCTGTCACGTTCCATGGCAATAGCTTTGGGGTCAGTGCAGATGATGCCCTGAATGTCGAAATGGGATTCCTGCTGGTGGGCAGTGTCTGAAAAGGTACCAAACTTGCAACCATATCTGAGAAGGGTAGGCACAGGAACTAAAGGTGGCAATGTAGCTCTCCCAAGAAGCCTGCTTACTCTGCTGGATCAGTCACCAACCTGGAAAGCAATCAGATGCTCTACAGAAGGGTGGCACCGGTGGCACTGAAGTGCACACTGATGTTCCCAGATGGCCTCAGCGATCTCCGGTGTCCAGCAATGCACCAGAGCAAGCCAGGGGAACCCGGGACAGTTTCCTTGGCAGTGGAAACAATGGCAGCAGTAGCCTGGTGAACTAGTGTTATCAACTTCAGCAGGAATTGTAGCAGCAATCACAGCAGCCAAGGTGTAAGATGGCCAGTCTGCCCTGCAGAAAGATTATTGGGACAGGTGGTCTGCATGTTGAAACTGAGGTAGAGACAGAAGGACAGGAAAGTGGTCACTTCCACAAAGATCATTGTATACCTCTGTAATGTAACGGTTAGAGCAAGCAACTACTGTAGTATCCCATTCCAGCTTCCATTCTATAAGGCGAACCACATCTTTGTTCATCAATTCAATACCATTTACTTCTTTTATTGTCAATTTTCTTACAGCAATTATTTACAGCATGCCCTAGCATATAGCATGTATCTGTTTTATTATGATTGTTCTAATTATCCTAATACATCAGGCAATAATACATACTTTAACATAGCTGTCGGAACCTTTGTACTGCATAAAAACCATGTTATTTATTAAGACATGGAATTTGTCATGCTGTAAAGTTCTAGAAATATATTTGTTAGGCATTGTTGTAATTTGCATAATTATCTGTAAATAACCATTTATTTCAATGAATCCAATTAAATGTTTTAATACCTTTAAAACTGAAAATTATTCCCGATTATCTGTAACAGTCTATGTTATCTGAGCTGGGATAACTGTATAAAAAATACAATAATTATGAAGTATATCATTAAGAATCAATGAAACTATATTTCAATAACTTCTGATATATGTAACTCAATTTCTGATGAAATATTAGCATCTGTAATGTGGAAACTTATTAAATTGCTCAATAATTAAATTGTACAAAATTTACATGAACTGTTCACGACATTCTAACTGTATCAAATTAATGACTATGTGTCAATAATGAGATATATAAAAAAATATAAATAGAACAAATATAAATAGAGGCGCATCCCTCCAACAGTATCAGTCCTAGTCTTGTCTTATATTATTCTTTCCTTGTTGGATTATTGCTTATCAGTCAGTTCAGGAAATAAATGAAGCATTACTCCATGTGAGTGTTATTTGTTACACATGCCAAAGAAAAAATCTACAAAGTTACATAATTTATGTAACTTTTGATGATGTTAATGTTGATGTATAATGATAAAGTTGATAAGAAACTTATTTTAATGGAGGGAAAAAAGGAAAATGAATCTGATCATTTAATACTAATGTCCTGTGTCCTCCATTTATTGAAAAATATGTATTATTATGATGATGATTAAGTTGTTGTTGTGGTCTTCATTCCACAGACTGGTTTGATGCAGCTCTCCATGCTGCCCTGTCCTGTGCAAGTCTCTTCATCTGAGAATACGTTCGGCAACCTACATCCTTTTGAATCTACTTACTGTATTCGTCCCTCAGTCTCCCTCTACGATTATTACCCCACACACTTCCTTCTAATAGTAAGTGGACAATTCCTTGATGTCTCAGTATGTGTCCAACCAATCTATCCCTTCTCTTAGTAAGGATATAACAAACTCCTTTTCTCCCCGATTCGGTTAAGCGCCTCCTCATTAGTTACGTGATCTACCCATCTAATTTTCATCATTTGTCTGTAGCACCACATTTCAAAAGTTTCTATCATCTTTTTATCTGAACTCCTTATCGTCCGCGTTTCACTCCCATACAATGCTACACTCCAGACAAATGCTTTCAGAAAGGACTTCTAACATTTAAATTAATATTGGATGTTAACAAGTTTCACTTCTTTGGAAACACTTTTCTTTCCAAAGCCATTCTGCATTTTATATCCTCTTTACTTTGGCCATCAGAAGTTATCTTGCTACACAAATAACAAAATTCATCTACTACTTTAATTGTCTCGTTTCCTAATCTAATTCCTTCAGCATCGCCTGATTTTCTGACATTGCTTTCCATTACCTTCATTTTACTCTTGTTAATGTTCAACTTATATCTTCCTTTCGAGACACTGTCCATTCCATTCAATTGCTCTTCCAGATCTTTTGTGGTCTCTGACAGAATTACTATGTCATCGGCAAACTGCAATGTTTTTATTGCTTCTCCCTGCACTTTAATGTCCTCTCGAAATTTCTCCTTCCATTCCTTCACTGTCTGCTCAATTTACAGATTGAACTACATTTGTGAAAGGCTACAACCCTGTCTTACTCCCTTCCCAACTTCTGCATCCCTTTCTTGCTCTTTGACTCTAATAACCGCTGTCTTTTTGTATAGGTTGAATATAACTCTTCGCTCCCTATATTTTACCCCTGTTACCTTCAGAATTTGGAACAGTGTATTCCAGTTGACATTGTCAAAAGCTTTCTCCAAATCGACAAATGCTAAAAATGTAGGTTTCCCTTTCCTTAGCTTATCTTCTAAGATAAGTCGTAACGTGAGTATTGCCTCACATGTTCCTACATTTCTCCTAAATCCAAACTGATCTTCCCTGAGGTCAGATTCCACAACTTTTTCCATTCAAGTTCAGAAGGAATATCATCTACTCCAGTGGCCTTGTTCCGACTCAAGAGCTCTGTCAAATTCTTCTCGCAGTATCATACCTCCTATCTCATCTTCCTCCATTTCTAGAATAGTGCCTTCAAGTTTATGTCCTTTGTATACGCCCTCTATATATTCCTTCCACAGTTCAGCTTTCCCCTCTTTGCTTAGTACTGGCTTTCCATCTGAGTTCTTGATATTCATACCATTGCTTTAGTTGTCTCCAAATATCTCTTTTATTTTTCTGTAGGAGGTATCTACCTTTCCCCTAGTTATGCATTCTTCTACAGTTCTGCATTTGTCCTCTAGCCACTCCTGCTTTGCCAGTCTGCACTTCGTATCAATCTCATTTTTCAGACATTTGTACTCCCTTTTTCCTGTTTCACTTGCTGAATTTTTATATTTTCTCCTCTCTCAATTAAGTTCAGTATATCCTGTGTTATCCAGGGATTTCTATTGGGCCTTGTCCTTCTGCCTATATGGTCCTCTGCTGCCTTCACTACCCTATCTCTCAGAGATATCCATTCTTCTTCTACTGAATTACTTTCCCTCGTTTCAGCCAATCCTTGCCTAATGCTCCCTCTGAAACTCTCAAAGAGCTCTCCCTTTTTTTTTTTTTTTCCTTCAATTTGTCCAGGTTCCATCTCCTAACCTTTCTGCAGTCTCGTAGTTTTAATATGCAGTTCATAACCAATGGTCAGAGTCTATATCTGCCCCTGGATATGTCTTACAGTTTAGAACCTGGTTTCTAAATCTATTCCTTACCATTATAAAGTCAATCTGTTACCTTCCAATGTCTCCTGGTCTCTTCCATGTATACAGCCTTCTTTCATGATGATTAAACCAAGTGTTGGTGATCATTAAATTGTGCTCTGTGCAAAATTCTACCAAGTGATCTCCTCTTTCATTCCTTTTTCCCAGCCCATATTCACCTACTACATTTCCTTCTCTTCCCTTTCCTACTACCGAGTTCCAGTCACCCAGCACAATCAAGTTTTCATCTCCCTTAACTTTCTGAATGATTTCTTTTATCTCCTCATACATTTTTTCGATATCCTCATTATTGGCCGTGCTAGTTGGCATGTAAACTTGCACTACTGTGGTCGGTGTTGGCTTTGTGTCTATCTTTACTACGATAATGCGTTCACTATGCTGTTCATAGTAACTTACCCGCATTCCTATTTTCTTATTCATTATCAGACCTATTCCTGCGTTGTATTGATAATCCTGTACTCACCTGACCATAAATCCTGTTCATCCTGCCACCGATCTTCACTAAGCCCTACCATATCTAACTTTAACCTATCCATTTCTCTTTTTGAAATTTTCTAGCTTACCTACGCGCTTAAGGGTTAGAACATTCCACGCTCCGATCCATAGAATGCCGGTTTTGCTTTTCTTGATGGTGACATCCTCCTGAGTAGTCCCCGCCCAGAGATTCGAACAGGGGACTATTTTACCTCCGGAATATTTTACCCAAGAAGACACCATCATCATACAGTCATACAGTAGAGCTGCATGTCCTCAAGAGAAGTAACGACTGTAGTTTCCCCTTGCTTTCAGCCGTTCGCAGTAACTGCATGGCAAAGCCATGTTAGCTGATGTTACAAGGCCAGCTCAGTCAATCATCCAGACTGTTGCTCCTGTAACTACTGAAAAGGCTGCTGCCCCTCGTCAGGAACCACACATTTGTCTGGCCTCTTCACAAATACCCCTCCACTGTGGTTGCACCTGCATCATTGAGGCATGCAAGCCACCCCACCTCGGCAATGTCTGTGCTTCATGGGGGTGGGTCACATTTAGTCACATTAAATAGGTCAGACACTATGGAGGCCAGATAGTCCCAAGTCCAGTAGTCAAGAGTGTGAGGTGTTTACAGGTGTAAGGGAAAAAGGGAAAAAAAAAAAAAAAAAAAAAAAAAAAACACTGTTTCACTTACCACATCATCTGTAACATTTGGAGGGACCCAATCAAATGCAACTTCAGCAGTTTTGACATTTTTTGCGTTGTCTGTGCCTGGGACTTTAATATTCAGACCTATAAGAAAATCATCAGAAATTTTAAGTAATATTCTATTGTAGGTAACCATTCAAAATAAATTACATTAACAGCAACTGAATAAATCATTTTGCCCAGAGTCCAGGAAAAGAGTACACATACATCAAGCCAAATGAAGAGTACAACTTGCTCAGTTATTGAAATATTCGACTGATCTGATGGAAATTCTTCACCGAGATGAAACAACATTATTCAAAAATGAGAGAATTGCTGGCCACATTGTACCTTAGTTCTGTACAAACAATAGTCACACAAAAAAAGACACAAATAGAGATGAAATAAGGAGAATAGTAGATTTGGGAACTATTTTCCTTCATCAGTTAGGAGAGGAGGAAAGAAAAGGGAACAGCAGGGAAATGTTACTCACATCCTAGGCCATGAGGTGATGTGGAACTCAGAGATACTGTATGATACAGGCTCGTTTGTTGTGGGTGGAGTTGTGGTGGGTGATCGTGGTTGATGGCAAAAGGAACACTGTTTGTGAGGCGATGGACCAGTACACTGGATAGTTTTCTTAGTTGTGGTGTGGCATACAGTTAGAATTTACAGTTGGCTTGTTGTATTATGCTGGTTGGTTGGGACAGGTGAATCAAACTGCTAAGGTCATCAGTCTCGTGGTAAGGGTGGGAAGAAGTGAGGATATGAAATGAGGGAAAGGGAAAGAAAATGCAGTCCAGGAAGTAAAGAATGAAGAAAGACTTAATTAGCTCAAGGGGGGCGGGGTTGTATTATGCTTCCAAGTGTGTTGGTTGAGCCAGGTGCTAGGAGGAGAAGGGTTTTAAAGAGAGAGAAGAGATGTTGGGAGAGGTGGTTACAAAAAACAACATACTGTTGAAGTACCAGCTGGGTAAGAGCTAAGGATTAGTGAATTTGGAATTCAAGGGGAGATTTAAGGAAAAAAAGTACATCCTGAGATGGCAACTTTTAAAGTGAGTCCTTTGGGGGTTGTTCGAACTGACAAACAGGACTGGAGCAAAAGGGTGTGGGATTGCAGTTTGGCTATGTTGAATTCATTTGTGGAACAACCTGTAGGTACTGAGGTATACGGTTGGGATACATGATGATTAATTGGTTAAATTAGATGTAGATATGGAAAAAGGGGGAGGATTGAGTTATAGTGCATAAGGAGGTGTGGAAAGGAAAGAAAATTTACATGAAAATTTGGATGATGATTTCTTTAAAAGTTTTGACAACTTTGACCAAAAAAAATTGATAAAAATTTAATTAATGAAGGTCAACAAAAATGGGCTGCATACAGGGAATGGATCACCATAAAGATAAATATCACCCAGGGCAGAAAAGGGTCCTTTGATGGCAGGTAAAATATCACCAGCAGCACATAAAAGTTCATTAACAGCCCATTAAAGATTACCAGCAGCACATTAAATATTGCCATTGACACAAAATTGATGATAAAAGAGTTGATAAACAATGATACCATCATTATAGACTCATATTAAAGGAAAATGTTGCTGGCAGTGCAGTCAAACTTTTGTAAACAATGCAACTATGTTGGATGATCCACAACAATTGGTCAGTGAGGGAGATTTCTATTTAATTAATAAATAAACAGATGTGGCATTACATGGCACAAGAGTAGGCTATATATGAGGAGGTAATGTCGACAACAGTGAAGAGAAATAAGGTGGTCAGACGACAGATGTAAATGATAGTAACAGTTACAAATGGTTAAAACAATAAGAAGGATGTGGATCACAAAGTTAATATTTGATTAATCTTATGGAAATTCTCCTAAGAGATGCAGAAATATAATTTGAAAGAGATAATGTGGCTGGCCAGTACTTACCTCACTTCTGTACCACTGACAGTCACACACACAAACAAAGGACACAAATGGAGATGAAAGTAAGGGAACTAGCTTTCAGAACCAGTTTTCTTCTTCAGGTAAGAGAGGAGGGAAGAAAAATGGAACAGAAGAGAGTCATACAGTATTTCTGATTTCCACACACCACCCATCACCACCTCATGGCATAGGTGGTGAGTAACTTTTCTCTTCTATTCCCTTTTTCTTCCCTCCTCTTCTTCCTGATGAAGTGAAATAGCTCCAAAATCTAGTGTCCTTAATTTTAGTATCCATTCATGCCTTTTTGACTCTCAGGAATACATAACTAAAATAGGTACTGGTCAGCCACTCTATTTTGAATAATATTTTTAGTTACTGAAGTACTGAGCACAAGAATGGAATCAACTAGGCTGAAAATTTGAAGACATCATCACTCAGTCATTCTAAGAAAAGGTAAGAATTACCGCTTCCGTCATGTAAATACAAGAAAATTCACTTGGACTGGTATTTCTCTTTAGTAACATCCTTTGATAACCACGTCACTGAGTCCCTTAAAACCTTAACATGGTGTTTGTGGTACAACCTGGATGAAAATAGCAAAGATTCCAATGTTATCATTATTTTGTGCTACTTAATAAAACCCCATAGCTCGTAATTTAATAAGTTTAACTTCCATATTAACAGTGAAGACAGCACTTCATGCACAATAGGCCTTACTACTATCAACAATCAAATAAAATAATATTTCATTTTGCACAGAAGACATAACAAAGACCTATCATGTATTGTGTGGATGGTCCCACTTGAGGGATCATACACTGCATGAATTAAAGCATTTTTTTTTCACATTTATTGATGTATATAATCCATCACATAGAAACAAACATTAAAGACAGATGTAAGACAAGATTATATTATAGAATCCCTGAAGTTATGCACAGTCAAAGAAAAGGAAATACTGAAAAAGAAAAGGTGAACAGTTACTATGTAGACTACCCCACAAACAGAAACTGTGATCTAAGATTTAAAAAAAGTCAGTTTATTCACTGCCCAGCAGTAATAGTCTTATTTTGCAGAGGAAATAACAGGTGTTCCACATATGACATCCAGGCCCTGTATTTATTAGGAAATGGCTGCGCAAGCAGCCTTTGACCGTATGTCACCAGGTCCAGTCCTTGGATAGAAAAACTGTGTATGTGCTTGCTGCACTTTGCAATTGAGTGAACTAGTGTTCCTTTTGAGATTTTCGGTCCAGTTTACATTCACTATGGTACGCCAGTAAGATAACAATCCTTTTTTTATGTTGAATTACATGAAAATAGAACATAATCAGAAAAAAACAGCTTTACATTTGTACAAAAATTACTTAGTGTGCATGTTCCGCATGATTTATTAATCCGTAGATTAGTGATGAAATTTAAAGAGACTGGATCCATTCTAGACAAATTAAGTCTAGAAAACCCAGTGTTTACACTAGAAATAAATTAGGCAAGGTAGGATAGACATTGGAAAGAAATCCGTGAAAATCACTGTAGCATTCAGCATTTCGCACTGGTGTGTCAGCACCATCTGCTAAGGCCCAAACTGAATACATATAAAAATAGTGGCAATGCATCAACTAAATCGGATGCTGTCAAAGTCATTACTGCAAGTGGATGGGTGATTGGTCCTGAAATATTTCATTTTTGCTGTTGAAGCATATCTCCATTTATCTGGGTAAGTAAATTCACAGACCAGTAAGAGATGATTGGGTTCCGAAATTCACCATCAGTTACATAACCAATGGCATAATCTTTTACAATGAAACAACAATTTCCAATAAGGATGTAGATGATATACTGCAATTTTTTAGACAACCAACACCTAACAAAAAGATCTACAGATAATTCATGCAAAACAAAATAAGACCACATCCCACAAATGCTTTTATTACAGTAATACAGTTTTCAATTATACTGCTTCCCCATGCTGCAGAAATAAATCCATGTGAATTTTCTCTTTGGGAAATGTTAAAAGATAGTACAATCAAACTATCTCCATACAATTGAAGAGTTAGAAGACAGGTGACTGGTCATTTTCATTTCATCAACTGAAATTCATGGAGTGTATGGCAACATGGTCAGAAGGTGTCAGGCTGTGCTTACCATGGAATGACATAATTGAAAGCACCTGGGGAAAAAACGTAAGCTCAATACAGTCATAGAGCATCATTGTTTATCCCCATTCCAACAGAAGTGCACACAGTCATTTCCCAACAGATGCATGGGCAACTGCCGGTAAATGGGCTGTGCAAGCTGTGGACTTGCTTTGCGCAAAGCACAAAATTGTGAATTTTTTACAAAATTTTACAATTTTTACTGAAAACACAAACTGTTTACCTTCATGCAAAATCATGAAACTATCAAATGAAATTTTATCCATTACTTCATTTGAATTTAGGAGTGAAAATTAAATTTAATATTTTGTTATGTTGAGCCACAGTTATACAGTACTAATTAAATGATTGGACTGCCATTTGACTGTAAGGTTGCATTATTTATGGAGAAAAAGATGATCATCAAAAAATGAGAAAGTCTGTGAACAAATACCTACCCCATTTTTATAATACCACTGCAATATTTCTAATTATCAATATACATATGTAGTTTTATGTAGATACACTTAATTGTAGCTAGGATTGTAGATAATTCCTTCATGTTTGCCTACAAACCACCAAACCAACCCCCAAAACTATCCTCACTTTGGTAGCAAGACTCAGACAGATACCTTGCAAATAAGAAAAAATCAGAATTTCCTGTGCTGCCAAATGTTTACATTGGCGCCAGCCGGCTGCGATGACACACCATCAGTACATGGTCACCATGTTGCCAATCAGAAGCCCTGCAGTATTTTTTTCGTGATATGACAGCATACATCAGAGTTCAATATGTGGCCCATACTCAGCGCTTTATTGATTATTCTGATATTAGACATGACAAAATATAAAGAGTAAAATTTAGCGAAATTGACAAAATGACCTAAAACAAGTACTGAAATAGCTTTTGAAAATGACAAAATGAGGCAAAAATATTCACCTCAAACAGGTGTGTCTAGGCATCTTATATGGAACTTCCTGTAAATCTTATCTGCAAACCTATTTACACATTCTATGTCTTAGGTAATTATTACAAACTAGCAAAACCTCCAATTCCATAAATAATAAAAATAAAAAGATATAGCAGTCAACAATCCAAAAATTGGTTTGAGCAAGACAGCACATTACTAAGCATGATCTTGTTTGGAGATAGTATGCTGCTGCCTTCCTCTGACCTTTGAACTGGCTTATCGAGCCAATTATAGGGGAACCCACAGTTTAATGTGGATTTTGAACCACAGTACAACTGGGCATTTTTCAAATCAACAACACTGACAGAGGTGAAAGAAGTGAAAAGTGACAGATAAACTTAGGACTGAATGGGGATTGAACCCACAACCTTTAGATTCAATCTGCCACTCCCCCATTGTGCCATGAATCATAAATAATCAAATTCTCATGTATAGAACTGCTTCAAACACCTGATTACCTTACAAATGAATTAATGTGCAAAAGTCAATAACAAAGAGAAATAACAACTCATTGTAAAGAGGATCACTGAGCGACAGACAATAAAATAGACAATCATATCCTCACAACTTAAATTTTAGGCCTTGGTCTTCATCAGGAACACAAACAACTGAAACATAACTCAAGCACACACTGCAATATCTAAAGTTTTATCAAATTGCTTGGTTATCCTATTGCCCTATATTTGTGACTGGATAGGGAATTTCCTGTTAGAGAGAACACAGTCTGTAGTAACTGATGGTAAGGCATTGAGTAAAATAGACATAATATCTGCCATTCCACAGGGTAGTTTTATTGGTCCTCTATTGTTCCTTATCTATGTAGCAATCTGGCAGAAAATCTGAGCAGCTGTCTTAGGTTATTTGCAGATGACACCATGTATCATCAAGTATAGTCATCTTAAGATCACAACCAACTGCAGAACACTCTAAATATGACATCAGTATGGTGTAAAAATTGTCAATTGACTCTAAATAATGAGAAATATGAAGTTGTTCAGATGGGTATGAAAAGAAATCTGTTTACAAGATGAAACAATCAAATGTGAAGGCTGTAAACTCCACTAAATACATAGGAATTACTATTACGTCAAACTTAAACTGGAAATAACATGTAGATAATGTCATAGGAAAGGCAAACCAGAGACTTTGTTTTTTGGCAGAACACTTAAAGGATGCAACAGAACTACTAAAGAGACTGCATACACTACGCTCGTCCGTCCTCATTTGAAGTATTGCTGCCCAGTGGGGGATCCTTATCAAGCTGGTTTGACGAAAGCCACCAAAAGAGTCCAAAGAAGGGCAGCCCATTTTGTAGTGTCACTATACAGAGGAGACAGCATCATGGAAATGGTACAGGATCTGAGATGGGAATCATTATGACAATGACATTTTTCGCTGTGGCATAGTCTACTTATGAAACTACAATCACCAATAGTCTCCTTCGAATGTAAAGATATATTGTGGACTCCCACCTACATAGGTAGAAATGATCATCAGAATAAAATACAAGAAAAATGAGAGCTTAAACGTAGAGATTCAGACATATGTTCTTCCCATACGCTATTCGAGAATGGAATGGTAGATGAATAGTATAAAAGAGGTTCAATGAAACCTCTGCCAGGCACTTAAATGTGATCCGCAGAGTATCCAATATAGATTTAGATTAACACAAAAACAATAATTATTTAAATTGGCCATGTATGACATACAGAAAATGTGAAACATGAGCAGAATCTACAAGAAATTTACTACTTAAGTCCTACTGTGGAAATTATTGTCTCATTTTGTGTGAGAACAAGGCTGTACTAGCAATGAGAGAACCTAAGACTAGCACTGTCAGAACGTAAGACAGCAAGCTGTCACTGGCAGCTGTCTGTATGCATTTGATGTTGGCAATGGCACTGTCAGCAAGTGACTTGAGCACTCTCATTTTGCACAGCCACCATAGAGCACAGGATACAAATGTGGTAGCCAGGATGACAGCTTCTGAGAGCGAGCTGCACATCCCCTCCCCTCTTCATTGGAGCTGGTGCCATGGGTGTTAGCAGTAGAGAAGGGACAACCTAGACAGCAGCATCACTGGGGTAATGGGTTGGTTCGGACAAGTAGGCCACTGGGTCTGTCCTGGAGGCCCAACAGCATTTATGGCCAAGGAGGCATTGGTCTCACGGAGAACACCCATCAGCTGCCTTGGACGCAATGGAGTGTACAGGCTGAAGTGGCACATAGGTGGCGATCATAACACGGGTGCAGACCCACAGGCTTCACAGGACACGGAGCTCTGATAAACGGCATCTGCGACAACAGGAAGATGGTCATCCCCATCCAATTGGATTGGGGGGGGGAGGGGTGCCCGGGCAGCCATTGACTGACACAGGTTGAGGGACCAGCATGGGTGCAGCTCCATCTCAACATTGTCAGTGCCCAACAGCACCAACCCACAGAGTGCTTCCGAGACACCCGATCCCCAGGAGGGGACAGCAAATGAAAGCAGGACCTCTAATGGTATCTACAACCTCGGTGGCCCAGACAGGTTTGGTGCCACCCCGGAGCTGGGGCCCCTGAAGGGGTCGGTACGCAGGAGGGGACCCCGTCATCGGCAGCTGTGGAGGCGTCTGATCATCGTCCCAATGACAGCAAGTGTGCAGGGTTCTGGTGGTGGGAGGGGAAACCCTGCTGGTGTCCATGGTCAACATCTTCTGGCTGTAAGTTGCCTCCACAATCACCAGCATCCATCCTGGCTGCCAGTCAAAGATGCATGCCCGGACACTGCAGAGTGGAAGAAGTGTAGCAGCATCCAGAGTTTTCAGCCATATAGAATCTCTGCTGAGCTTTAGTCATTCACCAGAGTGGTTCTGTAAGTGCCAAGGATGAAAGGCAAAAGTGTGTCAGTGGATGAGCCCACTAAGCACTTTCATAATTGCACCTTGGACAGTGCGTATCACGCACTCTGCCTCCCCATTCATCTGGTAATGGAAAGAAAAGGAATAAGACGGGCAATAGCATTATGGCTGCAGAAATTGTGAAGTAATGCTGAGAACTGTGAACCATTGTCAGAAACAATTGAGCATGGCAAACCTTTAATTGCAAAAACTTGTGTAAGAACCCACATAGTAATGTCTGCAGATGTGTAGTGCATGCACATGACATGGGCAATTTTAAAAAGCATGCAGAACTATCACCTACATGGAATAAAAGAAATGGCCCACAAAATCAACATGAATGCAGTCTCCCAGTTGGTCTTGGGTATTCCAAAGGGTCAATATTCATGGAAACACTTGGGTTGATAAGGGGCTGATGTAAGTGCCTCCTCTTCAAACCTTTCCAAGAAAAAAGTGGCCGCCACCGGTGATAAAGGGCTGCCTAGCGCCATCCCTTCTATCTGCTCATAAAATTGACCACCACATAGAAGGTACATTGAGATCAGTATATTAATAAGTTGAGCAGAGCCCCATCAAATTTCTCTCCAATGAGATTTAGTGAGTCATGCAGTGGCACCCATGTGAAGAGCGACACTACATCGAAACTGGGAATTCTGCCGGATGTTCACGTCATTCTCACATGATATTTCGGTGGTGTTACTCACTGCCATCTTCAGGTGCTCCCTGAGAATGCCGATTTGACAGATCAAGTCCAGTATTTATGTCCACAAAACATGGTTACAATTGTCCTCTCTGGCTGGTGGTGCTTCATCTGCCATCTGTACCCAGTTTGGTTTGTAGCCACCTGGCATTGTTTTGGGTGTGCTCTTCTGTCGCAGGTATTCTGCAGGAAGTACATGCCTGGCTCTACTTTTGCCTGTAGCCATGGTCTCACTCTTCACATGGGTGCCACTGAATGACTCACTCAATCTTACTGAAGAGAAGTTTTATGGTGCTCTGCTAGTCTAATTCAAGCACATTACTGACATCAACATCCTTTCTATATGGGTGTCAATTTTAAAAGCAGACAGAAGGGGTACTGATGGGCAGCCCGGTGGGCACATTTTCATGAAAAGGTTGAAAGAGGAGGCACTTACATCAGCCCCATATCAACTGAAGTGCTTTTTTTAGGTAGTCATCTGAACCCATTGCAGGAAGGAGCTAGATGACTATATGGAACATGTAAATTCATGCCAACCTAATATAAAGTTCACAATAGAGCTGGAGAAGGATGGACAACTACCATTCTGGGACATACTAGTCTAGAGGAAGACATATGGCACTTTTGCGCACTGTGTCTACCGCAAGCCAACCCACACTGCCACCACCCGGCACAAAAGTACGGAGTGCTGGAAATAATTCACACAGAAACAAAACACTTTCAATCAGTGTTCATCAGAAATGGATATCCCCCCAGAGACATCCAGAGGCCATTTCAAGCTACCATTCAACCACAGGGTTCAGAAGAGTCAAAGAGGATGGCATACCTGCCATAACAAACATAACAGTAGATACCAGCTCAGCACAGCTAGGAATTCAGCTCTTGAGTTTCTATAGAGACAAACCAGTGACAGGAGAGCAACTCCAGAACTACACCACATGGGTGTGGATTGCAACTGAAACCCTCAACACGGTGCAGGCTTCATATGACAGCCACAGCCCCAGAGGATGACTGCATGGGGTGCGGATGGCTATTGGAACATGAGACAATGACTGAAACCATCCAAGTCGGGTGCGGACAGCAAACACAGTGCCTGATGCAATGCAGACCTCTGACGGCCAACACAGCCACAGAAGACGACCTTGTGGGGTACGGACATCCGTCAGAACACCAGCCTTGGGAGAGCACCTCCGGAACCATGCCAGGGAGGCATGTTCCGCAATTGGAATCCTCAATGTGGTGTGGGCCTCAGATAACAACCACAGCCCCAGAAGATAGCTAGACATGGCATGGACAGCAGTAGCAACACCAGGAACTAATGAGTGCCTCTAAAACAAAGCCATGTGGGTGTGGACCTCAGCTGACATCCTTGACCCCAGAGGACAACCAAACTGTGTGTGGATAGCAGATGGAGCACCACCAACAAGAGAGGACCATTGGAACCATGTCTTGTGGGTGCGGACTGGTAACAAAATGCCCAGAGCTGTCAGGGCATAAATACTGTACCCAATCTGCCGAAACAGCATTCTCAGGGAGCACCTGAGGAAGGCAGTGCATTACACCACCAAAATATCAAATGAGAATGATGTGAACATCCGGCAGAATTCCCGTTCACACTATGTCAGTTGCTCACTTCGGTAATAAAGCCCTCAAATTACTTTTCCCAAACTGCCTAGATGAAAATAAAGTACTTGTAATCTACACTGTGGACTGACCATCCTCTACACAGTGGCTGACATCTTATCAGATAAATTGGCAGAACATGAGTGTGTGGCTGCATTGCACCTGATGCCATCATTTAAATATGCTTTGGTGAGATCTGTAGATGTGGAACGCTCATTCTTAGCATATAAGATGCAGTTTCTCAATAGAAAATCTGGATTAAGTGTCAAACGATGGAAATCCCAGGTAGGATTCAACAATATATTTGTGAAGGATAGGTCGCTACTCACCACAGAGATGTCTGATGAGCCGTGAAAAAGCACAGATAATAAAAAACAACTGCAAACTTTTTGGACACACACACACACACACACACACACACACACACACACACACACACACACACACACACACAACCACCGTATCCGGCTTGTGGGAGTGTAGGGTATATTGTAGGCAGAGTTCCCACCTGTGCAATTCAGAAAAGCTGGTGTTAGTGGGAAGGATCTATATGGCACAGGCTGTGTAGGATTCAGACCCTATCATGAATATACATATATAAAAATGGAACATGCGACGTGTGTCCATATATTTCATTTGGTAGCCAAAATTATTCACTGCAGACCAATTGTGGTTATGCATGAGTGTAGCCTTTAGGTTCACGGTGTGCACTATGGTGTTTTGGTTGTGGCGTGTGGTTGTGGGTGAGTGTGGCGAACGAAAATCTGTAAAATATGGAACAAAATGATGATCAACAGATGCTCAAAGATAAAACACTGGGAAACACAGACATACATTAATTGAACATGAACTACACTGGCAATACATCAATGATCTCAATATAAACACTGGAAAGACAACTGTAGTGCTTAGGATCAAAATAGTGACAACTGGGTTAGAGAGACAAATGTATGTCGAGCATCATGGTTTCATAATACTATCTTTGGGCTTACTGCAATACCAAGGAGGTTAGAATACCTCCTTGTGCAATACACAGACTGTAGACATACGTTAATGTATGTCTGTGACAGAAAGTTCGTAAGCCAAAGATTACTTTGGTTTAGTGGACAGTATCACATTACTAACAGATTAATACTATTCAGTTAGGTGAGTACAATCTGTGCTTGTTGCCATAGTACAGAAAAGGACAAATTGAGGAGATGTTAGGTACATAGCACACCAAATAACTAATAGATGCCAATGCTTCATTTTTTCATTCTCATAACTGTGGTGTAATACACTACAACAGAGGGTACAAGGTACGGCATTGGTGAAGTGTGCTGATGTTGGCAACGGCCGTTAAATGCTCTTTCAAACATCAGTCATGTAGAATGAGATGAATAATTCTTTACGTTAATGATTAAATGAGTAATTTATGCTGTTCTATTCAGTAAATTAATCATCCTAATAAATCAAATAGTTCATTGCCAACAATAGTAAACTAAACCGCTGCCACTACAAGTAAAATTTTACCCAGGTAGGACACAACAAAAAAAATTTATTCCCAGATCTGTCCCATATGCTTTGCAATGTCATGGAAAGAAAAGATGTGCATCTTTCGACGCTTATAACCACTAAATTGTACATAGAGTAGAAATATCTATGGAGTGAGCATTGCGTTCTGGGCATCTTCTCAAAATTTGGCATTACCATGTGATATTGAGACAAATGCACTCTTTCCACACATTTCTTCACTCTGACAATTGGTTTATACCTAATTGGCAGCAAAGAAGCCCCACCTCCTTTTCGTAGAGCAATCACGTAACATGAAATATAATCTAAATGTGTTACAGAAGCAACAAGAAAGTTGAGGAAGCGTCGCTAAAAGGGCCATTTACACATAGACATCTGTCTTAACTGAACAATAAAGGACAAAGATGAAGTCAGCGATTAGTATATTTTTCCCAATATCACGTGACATTTCCACCTTAATGCTGAGGACACGATATCTGATCTGTGCATCTAAATGCTCACGCAAAAGACATTTCTGCTCTCTGCCTGCCACTAGAGATAATATACACACACGAGCAACAAACTCATCAGAAACCTCCCTGCTTTCATAATTGTTAGGTACAATATTGTGATTAAAATTTGTAATTACTTACTTTTGGTCATGACTACATTAAGATAGAGATTTTAGAGAGATTTGAACTTCATGCTTTATGAAGTAATTAGTGCAGGACGTGGGGACATGTATTAGCTGAAACAGTGGCTGATAGTGCTAACACAATCAAGACATTTCACTGGAAATACTATATTTAATGGAAATTTCTATTCAGATGATCAGCTGGCGCCAGTCCTTTAACGATTACCCAGACTTACTTTACATTGACACCACAATGACGTCTTATTTAAACTGAGTTTATTGACAGAGCGCTCCAGCAGGGGATTCTTTATTTGCTGACCTATGTTCGGAACCCTGAAAAACCGTGATATACACAGGTCCCTCTTTAACAACCGTTGCAAAGCACAGGGAATTAAGCCAGTTTATTATACAGCGCATAAAAGTGTGTCCAAAAAATATGGCATTCATTAAAACTTCTTTTTCCAATAAAAAATTGTCAATGGGGAATTACTTTAAAAAGAGAAAGGAAAGGGATTAACACATTGAGAATACAATATGCATGTTGCATATGCATGTCAAAATGAAAATATAACCACACGAATATGGAGAAGCTCTCTGACTGATTCACAGATGTGTAGCTAAAAATCAAAGTAAACTTACAGGCACCACGCTTCCTCTTCTTACTGCCAGGTCCAAGCAATATTTCAAATTGTTCATATCCTTCATCATCCTTAACATCATGTTCTTCCTTTTTGCACTTACAATTTCGGCATAGTTTCCTATGTGGGAAATAAAATGACATATATTCTAATAATGGAAACTCCAGGTTGGAATTCAATAATATAATAAGGACAGTTAACAACTCACTGCAAAGATGTGACAGGCACAAAAAAAGACACACACATACAACACTTAAGGTATCGGTCTTGGCCTTCTACAGAACAAAAAACATTCACTGAAACACACAGGCACACTTCACAGGCACACAACCATCATCTCCACCTGCTGCACTCTGAATCATGCTCTGCAGCAAGGGAATGGGATAAGAGGGGGCGGGGGGAGGGGCAGGAAGGTTGTGTCATGGGGATGGATACAGCATGGCCTTAGAAAGCATGTATGTATTAGACATTATTGATAGATCTGAAGCATTGAATTAAAATTTGTGGTGCGGCCGGGAATCGAACCCGGACCTCCATGCTTACTAGGCAGACGTCTTAACCATTAGACTACCACACCACTAACGATTAAGGTGCCTCAGAATAGTCTCTGTACGATTTCCCTCCACAACACAAACTTTAATTCAGCTTCTTTGTTCCAAAGATAATTGCCACTACTGCCAAGGCTCTCCATGCAGCGGAATAGCACCTCAGCAATGGACATGGTGGAACAATCCTGTGTCGGTGATATAAATATCAATTAATATAGATAAAGAATCCCTGAGACGGATTTACGTCTCAAATATGTTAAAGGTTGTGGAGGGAAATCGTACATAGACTATTCCGAGGCGCCTTAATCGTTAGTGGTGTGGTAGTCTAACGGTTAAGACGTCTGCCTAGTAAGCATGGAGGTCCGGGTTCGATTCCCGGCTGCACCACAAATTTTAATTCAATTCTTCAGATCTATCAATAATGTCTTTGACATATTTGAGACGTAAATCCGTCTCAGGGATTCTTTATCTATATTAATATGTATGTATTAGATGGATGGAACTATATGCAGCTTAGGAATGGAGTGGGGAGGTGCAGGGGTAAGGAAAATAATGCAAAAAACATGCACACAGCTGCTGTGGATGTGGTGAGCAGCAACCTATCCTTCGCAAAAATGAAGTAACAGATGTTCCTTACATGCCAAACTTAAAATTTACTTCACAAAGTAACAGAACTGTATGTAAGATAAAATAGTGGAAAAGGAGCATTCCATCACCTACCCAGAAAAGATTGGCCACCACCGGTGATAAAGGGCTGCCCAGCGCCATCCCTTCTATCTGCTCATAAAATTGACCACCATATAGAAGGTACATTGAGGTCAGTACATTCATAAGTTGAGCAGAGCTCCATCAAATTTCTCTCCAATGAGATTTAGTGAGTCATACAGTGGCACCTATGTGAAGAGCGACACTAGATCAAAACTGGGAATTCTGCCAGAAGTTCACGTTATTCTCACACAATATTTCGGTGGCGTAACTCACTGCCATCTTCAGGTGCTCCCTGAGAATGCCGATTTGACAGATCAGGTCCAGTATTTATGTCCGCAAAACATGGTTCCAATGGCCCTCTCTGGTTGGTGGTGCTTCATCTGCAATATGTACCCAGTTTGGTTCGTAGCCATCTGGCATTGTTTTGGAGGTGCTGTTCTGTATGTTCACTTGTAATTTCTACATGTTTCTTATGTTAACTATTTTTCTTATTTCTGGTACATTCTGTCTGTGTATAAACAGCAGAGCACTCTGCCTGAGAGGCAGCCAGTGCTGCATGTATGTTTCAGTTCACAATAAACCGGCTTTTAGTATAAGTGCTGTGTACAGTTGACAACCCTGCTTCCATTTCAACATGACATGGTTTGGTGGAGGCACCGGGTATCCTGTGCAACAGCTGCATCACCGTGGCTCTGATTTGGCAACATAAAAGCCATCGATTACATGGACTAGAACTGGAATACAAGGGTATCACCAAGTACATCCTTCTGAAAGTCTGCATTATCAGAAGAACAATGGACATGAAACCAGCGGTAAGCCAGCTGCACATCAGACACCTGTCGGTGTTCTCTGGAGATGCTGGACAGGACCTCAACAAATTGCTAAAAGGGTTCGATCGAGTTGCCAAGTACAACAGGTGGGACCATACCATGTGCGCGGCCAACATTTATTTCTAGCTGGACGGAACAGCCCAGGAATGGTTTGGAAACAATGAAGAGAAGCTGAATGACTGGGAAATGTTCCAGATGGAAGACGTTTGGAGACCGCCAATGACAAATCCGCTTGGCGGAAGAACTTCTGAAGAACCGGGCCCAATGACATGGTGAGCCGACACAGTCATACATATAGAATGTTTTGGCCCTGTGTAACATAGCAAATCTGAATATGACTGAGACCAATAAAATCACACACCTCATGAAGGGTATTGCAGAAGATGTGTACCAAGCTCTTCTGATATACGACGTCACTACGATGGAAGAGTTCATCAAGTGGTGTCAGCACATTGAAAAGATGCAACAAAGGAGGGTTGGATGAAAGAAGTATGACAGACTCCCCAATGTAGTCCCTATGGCCATTGTAGAAGACCAGCATGACTTCGCTTCTCTCATACAACAAATTTTGAGAGAAGAATTACACCAGTTTATGGCAGCCGGAACTATTAGACAGAGCGAGCATCATATTATGGCCATGTATGTAAGCCCTGTAAGTCATGAGGGAGCAGACGCCACTGAGGAAGAGGCATTTCAGACATTAGCTCCTGTCTTCCCCCCCAATCGCACCCGACATGAAGAATGGTGCACCCTTCTATGAATTACACTGCAGCCGCCAAACGGGAGCCTATGAACTGGCCGATGTGGCCACAACCAACTCCCCCGGCAACTATGACGCCCCGCAGAAGAAAAGACGTCTGGAGGACAGAAGACAACACACCACTGTGTTTCCAGTGTGGGTGCCCTGGCCATGTCATACGCTATTGCAGAGAGAGAAGGTGAGTATTCAACGATTATTTTGCCGCAAGACGTCAGCCATCAGAGCAGATCTATCCCAGGCAGTCACCTGCTGATGAGTTCAGTCGACCTATGGGAAGAAGCCCACCGCTGTACCCTCGACGACATCACTCCCCGACGTGCCGCTGCCATTCACCATCGCCGTAGAGAGGTACCAGCCACTCCCCTAGCTGCCACACCCAGGAAAACTAAGGAAGGCAACCATCTAATGAGGTGAGGCTGCCGCACATGAAAATCCTCCATGGACGACAGTCGAAGGTGTCGGGAAATCTCATCAATATCATAATTGACAGCCAACTTGTCCGGGCACTTGTTGATTCAGGAGCTTCTTTCTCTGTATTGTCGGATAATCACCACCACACTTTAAAGAAGACAATGTTCTGTGATACGGGGGCAACTGTGCAGATAGTTGCAAGTGAAAAGTACGTTCCAGGCAGCAAGAACTTGTGTCATGAGAATAACCATCAACAACAGGACCCAGCCATTTCAATTTGTTGTTTTAAAAGAATGTAGTCATGTCATCCTCGGATGGGACTACCTTGAGGCAACCCAAGCTATCATTGACTGTGGAAGATCTGAGCTGCAAATTGAGGCAGTCATCCCGACGGGTACATGTAATACAGAATTTTCTGGGAAGTTATTTGCCGTTGACATTGTCACGATCCCGCCGCTGACAGTGAGAAGAGTTCCAGTCACAAACACAGATGACTGGTTAAAATGTCAAGTGCTTGTCCATAGTAAATAGTTTATTAGGCTCACAAAAGAAATTTACATACCAGTGGGTATCATAAGCATTACTGATGGTCGTGGAGAGATTTGGATCACTAATTGTCATGAAGAGTCACAACTTATCCTCAAAGGAATATGTATTGAGACAGCTGAACCAATCCAGGACGGTGAGCTCAACGTCATCAATGAAGACCCATGCTCTGCTGTTAGTACAGACAACACGCTAGAGGAAACAACTGTGGAACTGCCAATAGGGCCTGGACTGACTAAGGAACAATGCCAGCGGGTGTTAGCTATACTGCACCAATTTTCAGGTGCATTCACACCCCATCACGAGAAAAGTCAGATGAAACGGTCCACGATAATGCACCATATCAATACTGGGGATCATCTACCAATTAGCCAGCGTTTGTATAGTGTGTTGCCAGCTGAAAGACGGATAATTCGGGAGGAAGTAGAGAAGATGTTGCATGATGACATTATTCAACCTGCGGATAGTACTTGGTCATCTCCGGTGGTCCTCGTAAAGAAGTAGGATGGCACCTGGCGATTATGAGTCGACTAACAGCAGCTGAACAAAATCACAAAGAAAGATGTCTACCCATTGCCGCACATTGATGACCTTGCACTGATTGAAAGGATCTATAAACTTCTCGACTATGGACATGCAGACAGGTTACTGGCAAATCAAGGTTGACGAAGCTGACAGGGAAAAGAGTGCTTTTATTACATCTGACGGCCTCTATGAATTCAAAGTAATGCCATTTGGATTATATAATGTGCCGCATGATGGACAACTTGCTTCCACACCTTAAGTGGACAATGTGTCTTTGCTATTTAGATGACATTGTTGTTTTCTCAAAAACATTTGAAAAACACCTGAGTCGCCTGCCAACTGAAGTGTGTACAGACTGCAGGAGTCCGCCTGAATTCAAAGAAGTGCACTTCATCGCCAAAGAGATAAACATCCTGGGGCACCTGGTCAACGGAGATGGTGTCTATCCTGATCCAGATAAAGTAAGGGCAGTCACAGAATTTCCAACTCCTCAGCACATTCGTGATGTGAGAAGTTTTCTCTAACATCCGCACCAGTTCTAGCCTTGTACGATGAGAATGTGGAAACTGAACTTGACACAGACGTCAGTGGTTATGGGATTGGTGCAGTGCATGTACAAGTTCAGGAAGGTGCTGAAAAGGTGATAGCCTATGCATCAAGAGTTCTCTCTAAGTCCAAGATAAGCTACTCTACAACAGAGAAAGAATGTCTCAAGTTCGGACCGTATTTATTCAGCAAACCATTCACCATTGCGACAGACCATCATTCTTTGTGTTGGCTGACTAGTTTGCAAGATCCATCAGGTCGACTAGCAAGATGGGGCACTAAGACTCCAAGAGTATGACGTTACAGTGGTATTTAAGAACGGGCTCAAACATAAAGATGCCGACTGCCTTTCAAGGAATGCATTAGTGGAACACAACAGCATGAATGAAAATTCAGCCGTCACTGAATTAGGTGATGTTACAGGTGAACAGCAGGAAGATCCAGCACTATTAAAACCCATAGGGGCCTTGGAGAAAGGAGAACTGACCAATGGAGAGTTCCAACTTATAAATGGGACATTGTATAAGAGTAACTACGATCTACTGGGCCCCAATACCTGCAGGAGATATTGCCATTGTAGGGGGCTGAGTTGTTTGAGAAGTTGATTATGGGTGGAATCAGACCCAGGCGCAGAATGATAAGAAGAGCAAAGGGCCACACGTAGTTCCCATTCCGTGAAGGGTTTGTTATAAGGTACCTCCCGGTGAGTGGTGAAACATAAATTTGAGGCTTCAGCCTGTTGTTTCTTGATATGAAAAGCCAGATGCCTTCGCAAAGTGAGCCGTAAGGTGCTCTGCGATAACCAATGGATCAGTACAGACCCCATCTGGTAAGGCAAGGCCAGGGATAGAAGACAGCTGCTGGCAACCTTGGATGGAGTGGAGCATAGCCCACACCCATGACAAAGGTACAGAAGATCCCAAGGAGGAGAGAAAACGCTCCCAGCACACCTGCTTGCTCTGTTTGATTACAAAACAAGCCTTGACATGAAGGCGTTTAAAGTTGACAAGGGCAGCATGGAACAGGTGGCGATTAAGATGTTGCAACGATCGACAGCACTCATGAATCGCCAAAGCAATGGTTGCTTTCCACCACGGAACTGGGTGGCGACGAGGAGGACCAGTCAACTGGGGGGAGGGGGGGGGGGGGACAGCAATGCTAGCAGCTTGAGTAATCGCATTAGACACATCACTGATGACCTCATCTATAGAGTCAGATGGGGATGGTGTGGAAACCACCTGTGATGTGTACAAAGGACAATAAGCACGACAGAAAACCCAATGAGGCATCCTGTTCCTTGCCCAATGTGAGGGGAGTGAAAGAATCAATGGAAAGTGGTCACTGTCACAAAGGTTGTCATGCGGTGACCAGTGAAAGAAAGGGAAAATGGGAGAGGGGGGGGGGGGTGAAAGGTCTATGGAGGAAAAGATGCCGTGAACGGTACTAAAATGGGTCGGGCAGCCATCATTGAGGAGGCACAGGTTGTGATTGGCAATGAATTGGTCAACAAGGTGGCCCCAACTAGTTATATAAGCACTGCAGCATGAAAGATGAGGAAGGGAGGAGGGAGCTGCTAAAGGAGTGCTGTGAGGGCAGCAGAAGTAGGTGGCCTGTCAGAAGGGAGATACAGATTACAAATTGTCAATGGGGTGTGTACGTGAACCCTAACAGCAACCACTTTCAGTGTGATACGGAGAGGGATGCATGAACTAACAACGTCCATACGAACCAAGGTGCAGACTCCACTAGATGCTTGTAGGGGGCGAACATGGCTCCGACAAAGCACGGAACCCACGGAGTGTTGGTGAATGGCCATCAGTGAAATGCAATTTCTGCAAAACAACACAAGCTGCTGAGGAAGAGGCAATAAGATGTTTCAACTCCAGGAGGCGACGGTAGTAGCCATTACAGTTCCATTGGATGAGAACAGATTGAGAATCCACATGTCAGGCAAACGGACTGATGCATGTTACAAAGCTGGGTCGACGTCCGACACCGACGAGGGAGGAACAACATCCATAAACGGCGGATCAGACACAAGTTCATTGGGGTTACTTGGCTGTGAGGACAAAGGTGGTGCCTCCGGGAGTACTGGAGGGGCCTTGTCCTGGGACTTTTGATTCTTTCTCTTCTTCTCCTCTCTCTCTCTCTCTCTCTCTCTCTCTCTCTCTCTCTCTCTCTCTCTCTCTTTCTCTCTCTTTATCTTTCTTTCTTTCAGGGCGGGAAGGACAGGTTCCAGAGAGAGAACTAGAGTCAGTCAGGTCTGGCACCGATGAGGAGTGGGTGACCTAGGTAGTATCAGCCTGGATGTCCGGCTGCTGGCTTGAGGCAGAGGACCTCCTATCTGGTTGACGCTGGGAAGAGGAACCCTGGGAGGGGGCACCTTCACTGGCTAGTGCCAGAGAAGGGGAGCACTTCTCTGGCTGGGCAGAGGAAGGGGGATGCTAGGAGGGGGGGGGGGGCAAGGATGGTGCAGGAGGGGGAAGGGGAAGAATAAGGTGGGAATGGGAAGAAGGAAGGGGGTGGTGAAAAGGATGTAACCAAGGCGTAAGTAGTAGGTAGTTGCACAGGGTGCAGATGCTCAAATTTTAGGTGGGCCTCTTGGTATGTAAAGCAGTCAAGGGAATTATACTCTTGAATCTTCTTCTCCTTTTTATATACCGGGGACTCTGGAGAGCGAGAAGACTGGTGCTCGTGACAATTTATGCATACACGAGGTGGAACACAGGGGTTCCCCTCATGGAGTGTACGTCCACATTCACTGCATACTGGAACTGCTGTGCAACTAGAGGACATATGCCTAAACTGCATACATTGGAAACATCGCATGGGAGGTGGAACGTAAGGCTTCATGTCACAACGATAGATCATTACCGTGACCTTCTCTGGGAGAGTATCCCCCTCGAAGGACAAGATAAATGCATCGGTATCCACACGATGATCCTTAGGGCCTCGCTGCACACGGCAAACAAAATGAACACCTCACCGTTCGAGGTTGGCCTGGAGATCCTCATCAGTTTGGAGGAGAAGGTCACGAGGGAAAATTACTCCCTGAACCATGTTCAGTGACTGATGAGGGGTTATCGACACTGGGATGTCACCAAGATAGTCGCAGGCACACAAAGCTGCAGACTGGGCAGAAGAGACTGTTTTAATTTGCAGTGATCCAGTGCGCATCTTGCTCATCATTTCAACTTCCCCAAACGTATCGTCAATATGTTCCACGAAGAACAATGGTTTGGTGGTGGTGAACGTCCCTCCATCCGTCCTGTTGCAGACCAGGTAACCTGGAAAGGGTTTCACCTCAAGCCGACATGCCTGGCCCTCCTCCCAGGGAGTAGACAGAGAGGGAAAGGTCCTCTTATCATAGCTAGGAGCATTATTCTTCTTCCTGCTTTCTGAAATGGCCGTATCACGACTATTATCTAATTTCACATGTTTCATCATGCGAAACGTCTGCCCTGGTACCACCCACTCCAATCTTGGGTTCTCCCCATGGATGCCACCCAGCCACAGCAAAGGCCACCTGGCACGATGGCCGTTGCCGAGAACCCTGATACCCCACGAAGACGGGTATTGAGTCCTTGGCCTGCATGGGGAGGTTGCAGCTCAGGTACCAGCAGTGTGAGCGCTGCATTGTCAGGGGGCACAGACATAATGGTACATAACAGCCCCCCCCCCCACAAGGACTGGCAACACGTACTGGGGACCTAGAGGGGGAGGGGGCTTTGGCAAGGAAGTAAGTGGGTAAGGAAAGGATTGGGATCCATGCCATAGGGGCTAGGTTGGGAATTCTTCCCCAAATGGCTCACACTAGGAACTTGCAGTGGGGTCTTTCACAGTGGACTGGGTTTCAGGGGGGATAGGAATTGACAAGGGTGTTATGGAGGTTGGGACAGTGACAGAACACCACTTTAGGAGAGTGGGAAGATTTTGGGCAGAATGTATCTCATTTCTGGGCATTTCGGCATAAAATTGAAACCTTGGCAAAGGATTCAGCTTAGTTGTTCCAGTCCATGGTAGTACTATGAGAGGGTGCTCTCTCCCTCCACTCCTCTCTCTCTGCTCCCATCCCTCAAGTAGAGTGTGGTATCCAGAGATGATGGTTGTGTGACTGGCGTGTGCTTGCGTGACTCTGTGAATCCTCTCTTTTCTGAAGAAGTCTAATGGCCATTAGCTTAAGTGTTGTATGTTTCTGGGTCAATCCAAATGTAGTGGTACAATAAAAATGAAGTTGGTTGCTTGACCATTTTTAAATATTTTAATATTTTTAAATGTGATTGCCCTATATTTGAGAAGTTTAAAACAGTTTTTTAAAGTAATTTATCTTGCACCTTTACTGAATGGCGGCCATTTTTATTTGTCAGTGCGCGCCAATTTTTCAGTCTGGATACATTAGCGAAAATTTGAATATCTCCGCACTGGGTTAAGTTACAACACTGCAGGTGACATGATTGTTTTTAGAAAAGTGTCCTCTACAACATTGTCTATTACACAAAATACCCAGTCAAAATGACCTCCAAAGTTTGGTATCCAAATTTTTTAAAATCCACTTTTTAGGCCCAAAAATAACAAACAAGGAGTGACTTATGAAAGTATTTTTTTTCCTGTAGTTAGATATAATACACTACTAGCCTCATACAGAGCAAGAACACTTAAAAATTTTTCCTTAATTTTTTATGAATTTTTGAAATTTGAAAATTTTCATTTTTTGTAAAGTTTGAGGCTAGTTATCTCGGATGGGACTGAATATAAAAATATGATTTTTGCATAGTTTGTACACCTATATGATAGCAACATGCTGTAAAAATTTCAACATTGATATCTGAGAATGAACAAAGATATGATTTTTTGAAAATGAGGAAATAATTCACATTACTATACAACTGATCTTATGGCTGTTACCTATTCATGTGTGATATTGGTGGAACATAATCAATTATTATTGAAGCAAGGTACTGAATTATATACAAAAAGTGGAAATATCACTGAAATTAACATTTATGTTATTTTGACATACAGTATTTAAAATAAATTAATTGAGAAATTAACATCCTTTGAGATGCGACTATTCCTGAACCTGGTGGTGAATGTTAAGAACACTTATTTCTTCTGACAGCTTCTGTGATATAGACTAAGACCCCCCAGTTGCTGTGGTAAGTTCAAGCACTGAAAGTTTCCTTAAAACATTTTTCATTGGTATCCAAACTTTGTCACTATTAGATTTCTTCAATGATGTTCTTGGGCCAGCAGGGTGGTAAAAATGCACAAAAACGTCATTGTTTTCCAAACGTATTGTTTCAACCTCAGCAAGCCACCACTGTCCATCATATACACATACTACTATGTCATTCAACGTTAAAGAGAGAGATGTAATTTTACTGACACAATGATCCTCATAAATTTCCGTTACTGATGTTACATAGCATTTTTTCAAGTTTTTTTTGTAACTGAACCATAAACTGTTTTGTGACACACTTCACTTGTTATCTGTCCAACAGAGCACTGTTCATCCATGTTATTGCATTCCAGTTAATCTCTCAAAATTAATTACAAATTACACACAAAACAAAGCACACAACACATTCTACACTCTAACAGAGGTTTCAGAACAGACTGACTACAACAATGCCACACCCAGCAGTAATGTACTTCTACAATGCCACCCCCAGCAATAATGTAATTCTTTATTGTCAATAAACCTAAACATAAATGGGCATTTTTACTACAATAGAACACAACCGAAAGCTCCTGTTGTTTAATATTGTATTATTAAAAATAAATAAACTAAATGAATATTGTGTGATATATTTAGTTAACACTATGTCACAATTAAATTTTATTACAATGAAACAATAAACCATTTAAATAGGCAACAGTCATAATAACTGTTGTAGTGTCATATGATTTATTTCCTCATTTTCAAAAATTCATATCTTTGTTCACACTCAGATATCAATGTTGAAATTTTTACAGTGCATTGCTATCATATAGGTGTACAAACTGTGCAAAAATCATATTTTTATATTCAGTCCCATCCGAGATAACTAGCCTCAAACTTTACAAAAAATGAAAATTTTCAAATTTCAAAAATTCATAAAAAATTAAGGAAACATTTGTAAATGTTCTTGCTCTATATGAGGCTAGTAGTGTATGATATCTAACTACAGGAAAGAAATTGACTCTCATAAGTCACTCCTTGTACGTTATTATTGGGCCTAAAAAGTGGATTTTAGAAAATTTGGATACCAAACTTTGGAGGTCATTTTGACTGGTTATTTTTGAATTTAGGGTCTTTTATGTAGTAGACAATGTTGTAGAGGACACTTTTCTAAAAACAATCATGTCAATTGCAATGTTGTAACTTAACCCAGTGCCGAGATATTCAAATTTTCACTAATTCCTCCAGACTGAAAAATCGGCGCACGCCAACAAATAAAAATGACCGCCATTCAGTAAAGGTGCAAGATAAATTACTTTAAAAAACTGTTTTGAACTTCTCAAATATAGGGCAATCACATATAAAAAATTAAAATATTTAAAAATGGTCAAGCAACCATCCCTGTACCACTTCATATGGATTGACCCTTCTGTCTCAGCTTGTCATAAGTCTATGGACATATTTTTAGATACGAAGCATGCCTAGAATGGGTGTAAACTAAGAAGAGACAAAATACAAAGTTTGACGAAACATAACAAGAGAATAGGTTGTAAATCACCACATAGACCATTGTTGACACACACACACACACACACACACACCACACACACACACACACACCGGAACAGAACACTCACTCATTTATACAATCACAGCTCACTGCCATGGCTGCTGTAGACCTATTCAAAGTGACAACCCCACAGTAAGAAAAATGTTGAGTGGGCTGGCTTTGGCCACAAGCTAAGTTGCGTGACTACGCAGTTGTCTACATGCCTGTCAATGATCATCTTTGTGATAAGCTGTAACCTATCCTTAATATATTGTTCAATTCGAATCTGCACATCATGTTCTTAGACTTTTACTAGAGAATACATATAGGCCTATAACTGTGTTTGAATACTCATTACATATTGCTACAACAGATAAAATTCGAGATTGCTCTGATATAAAGAGATCTGGTTGGGGTCCACTGAAGACCAGATGCCAGCCATCGAATTTGAGCCTTGACATCAGCATGTATGACTTAAAACATCGATCTTTTTCTTTCTGTTATGAATGTGACAATACTTTGTAAAATACAAACTGACTTACATTCACCCCTCCACCTACCCAACCCCCATGTTTAATTAAAACACACCATCACTTATATCATTGACCATTCGTAATGACAACTTTTGATAAAACACTATTGCAAAGGAAAGTTTCTTAGTCTATAATGGAAAGTTTTACTTTTTGGTCATTGTTTTGTGTTTCAGAATGTTGCTTTCCGTGGTTTTTCCTGTTTAGTATGTCACTATCAACGACATCATGGATCAAAGCTGACAGGTGCTTTCCTGGTCTTCAAGTATCCTATCACTTTAGTCTTCTTCTGTTTTATTCAAAGGAGGTCACAATAGTGACAAAATAACACTGCACTCTACTTCATACAAATGTGGCTGCACTCACATCACAAGAAGAACACAACAGAAAACAGAAAAGGCAAGTATTAAAAGAAATACTAACATGACACAAGAAATGAAATTTAATTAACTGTTAGAATCGGTTCACTGGGACTGATGACCAAGATGTTTAGTCCCCTCAAAACAATAACAATCTGTTCTATGTGAATGAACTGAAACAAATATCCAAAGAATAATTTTCTCTTTCCTTACAACAAATCGAGTACTGTAATATTTTGCCAATGATATTTTGTTATATGGCAAGTTTAACACAGTTAGTGATAATTATAAGATAGTTTGGGATACCTTATTACCTACAATGCAAGCAACATGTATGTATTTAGTTTCTGTAAAACAATTAGCTTGCATAGTCAAAGTGAAGGCAGATTCCTGTATGATTTTTCATATTCAGATGATTTAGTTGCCATGATACCTTATGACATCTAGAACAGTTAGATTGTTTTAAGGAAAAAAAAAGAAAAAATGGATAAAGGCATAAAAGAATATACTCACCTCCAGAAATGTAAATCCAGCCCTGGACAAGAATCTCCACAGCTAAGGCAAGGAGCACCAGCACCAATTTCATGCGCTAATCGATTGTGCTAGGAAAAAAAAGAAAAACACATTAATTCCTAACAGTTTGGTAAACCGGCAAACTATTTAAGGCCGGTACAATAGTAGGGTTTTCGAGGTGATTTGCGAAAGATGTTTATACTCACCCTCTTCTTTTTGTTTTCCAACAGCACCAACCACTCTGGCGTCTTTTCGGAAGTTTCAGACATTTTTAAATGCTCAAGCTCAATACGTTATTAATTGAGCCACACCCGTTTACCTGCCGCTGCCCATCGGTTATCGCTCACACAGAGTGAGTCACACGTCACCTATGACTCAATCGCACCCATCTGTCAACAATAATGAAAATTGTTATGGCGTTCACTGAATTCTCTGTAAACTACTCTAGATTCCCAAATAATTTGCGTTTGAGGTTTGACAGTCTCACCTATAGCACGCCCAATGTAAACAAACACAAGCTGTCAAAATTACTCACAGATGCAACACATTCAAGCCATTGCTTGTACCGGAATATATGTCTGTGGCTTGTACGCTAAAGAGTGCGTTTAACAAACGTAGGAAGTAGGTGCGAATTTCACCGTGTGAACACTCTCAACATTGTCTTTACTAAAACAGATACGTGCTTATTGTTAAATGTACTCAGCGCCATTAAATCGCCATATCTGTTAACAATATCGCAATAAAGTAAGACATGTAATTATATTTTTACTGTCTTGGTTCGTTTTAAAATAATTATTAATAACTGTTACAAAATTTCGTTTCTTCTTTTTTACTAATTCGTGAATTATTTCGGTAGGATTAAGGCCAATTCACACTGTCCGTCACGTCACGTCACGTCACCGTCCGTCAGAACATTCTGCAATGTATTTCTAATGGCGGCATTCACACTGTCCGTCACCGGACCGTCACGTCACGTCAACGTCCGTCAAGCTTTCTCGAGAAGAATGTTTTGACGGAACGGCCGTCTGCTAACATCGGAAGTTAACCTATTTTCGTCATGCGAATTACATGTTGCAGTCGACGATTGCACTGTTTATATGCAAATGTGTCTTATTCATCTTTGTGATGTTGTTGTACCTCGTTTCAGGGGTAAATCTCAAATGTTTCATGACGACTTAAATATTTTTGTCAATTGAGTGTCCCTCTAAAATTGAGGTCGGATATCTGAAACCAAAATATGGTTTATGTTACGTAACATTGTAACAGAAATGACTGAAGCAAACTATTTATTTGAATAAGATTGTAATTTGATTACGCATTTTTCATTAAATAACACTTTAAATGAAAATGTCAGTTCTAATGAAAGAGAAAAATTCAGTTGTTTACGACGGTATTAACAATGTCAGCGAGCAAATCGTAATGGTTAAAGTATACAGGCGCTATTTATGCTCTTACAAGTATGGTTTGGTGTCTTCATATGCTTATTTTTTCGCTTGAAAACAGATGTCGATGTTTTGAAATGTTGGTTCAGTTCCCAGTAAGTTGGTCAAAAACTTACACTTTAAAGTTTTCTTTGGCCGTTAATAACATTTAGCGTTGTTGTTCCCCCTTTCTAGTATTAAACTATGACTTTCTACATAACAAATCGCCACTCATAAACTCACTTTCAACATCGCGTATTGAGATGGACGAATTGACGTGACGGATACGGACGGACAGTGTGAATACAACTTGACGTGACGGTTCCGTGACGTGACGTTGACGTGACGGCAAGGCCAATTTATACTGTCCGTCACGACATGTCACGTAGCTGTCCGTCAGAACATTCCACAATTTATTTCTAATTTCTATTCACACAGTCCATCACCGGACTAGAGCACTGTAATCTAGTGCTTTACACCGGACCGTCACGACATCGTGA
Source organism: Locusta migratoria (assembly GCA_026315105.1). NCBI lineage: Eukaryota > Metazoa > Arthropoda > Insecta > Orthoptera > Acrididae > Locusta > Locusta migratoria. The sequence continues at coordinate 258,879,576 of CM048751.1, read as the reverse complement.
GTCGTGTTGGGATAGCACAGGCAGTAGTGCGCTTGCCCGCGAAAGGAAAAGGTCCCAGGTTCGAGTCCCGGTTCCGGCACACAATTTTAATCTGCCAGGAAGTTTCATATCAGCGCACACTCCCCTGCAGAGTGAAGTTTCATTCTGGAAACATTCCTTAGGCTGTGGCTAAGCCATGTCTCCACCATATCCTTTCTTCCAGGAGTGCTAGTCTTGCGTGTTTGCAGGAGAGCTTCTGTGGAGTTTGGAAAGTAGGAGGCGAGGTACTGGCGGAAGTAAAGTTGTGAGGCGGCATCGTGAGTCGTGTCGGGATAGCATAGTCGGTAGTGCGCTTGCCCGCGAAAGGCAAAGGTCCCAGGTTCGAGTCCCGGTTCCGGCACACAATTTTAATCTGCCAGGAAGTTTCATACATTGTAAAGTTTTCTTTGGCCATCAATAACATTTAGCATTGTTGTTCCCTCAATTCCAGTATTAAACCCTGACTTTCTACATAACAGATCGCCATTCACAGCTTCACTTTCAACATTGGGTATTGGAATAGGCGAATTTATGTAACAGGCAATGTTGGACAGTGTGAATACAACTTGATGTGTCGATACCATGACGTGACATTGACATGGCGGACAGTGTGAATTGGCCTTATACAGTCGAAAACTGAATTTCACTTGAGTGTAAAGTAACAATTCACGTCATCTACCAGACAAACCAGTCACAGGGTTTAGCCCAAGCACCCTTTATGCCAACTCGAGTTAACTGAGTTGCAATTCTGCATAACCCAAGTTGCCCAGCGCGAGATAGAACTAAAAATTCTCCTTTTTGCATGGCTCGTGCTCCATTTCATTTCACCAAATGAAATTGACAGGGCAAATTTGAAAGCATACGATAAAAGAATTTAGTTTGCATTAATTGTGTCTACTCTATTTGTGAATCGGTTTGAAATAAACGAATATTTGGGCTAACATTGTGTACACTCACTTGTCTTCTTTCTAGTATCATTGGACAATGATTAGTGAAACGATGCCACAGCAAGAAATAAAGTACTTATTAAACTTCAAAAAATGGAGTATTTTAATTAAACTGGCTAAAAGCATGAACTTATTGGACACCATAAGTTTAACTTCAAACAACAACAATTTACCTGCCGAATTTTGATCATTAACGTTCATTGACAATAATAGCAAACTGTACCACACTTTGTTTACTTTTGGAACAAATATGTCTCTTTTTACAAAATATTGGTTGGACTGGAACACAAGGGTTCTTCCATGTCAACTCAGTTAGGCCTCCTGTTCGAGACCGTTAAAGATTCTGAAGACATTTTCAGTGAATATTCGTACATGGTAAAGTTTTACGTTCATGAAATCGATAATGCCCTAGATATGGTCACTTATTTGACGTTATGCGTGACTTTGCGCAGACCGAGAGTGTATTTATGGTTAATTTGAGCTGTTATATCTCGAGAAATATTTTGTCAAAAGAAATTAAATTTGGCTATCTTGTGCAAAATTATGCCTTCTTTTAGAAGTAACGATCAAAATCATTCTGAGAGTCATATTCAGCTAGTAAATGTTATCCAAAATCGCCCAAAAAACCGGCGTCAGAAAATATTTTAAAATTTGGTTTCTTATATTCATGGGTCAATGGTATACAAACGTGAAACTTCACATACCGTAATCTAAAAACACAAATATAAACTGTTCAGTACTGAATAAATTAAACCACGAATTTGAGGACTTTTTAAGGAAGGTAACAATGTGGTAACTCGTACCTGATGTCACAAAAAACTCTATCTTATAAAATTTTCGAAAGTGAGTTCATTAGAAAGACTACTTAGCATGACAGTCTGCAGTGCAGTGCTCAATGCTGCTTGCTGGGCTGACCTGAGTTAATGCCACCTTTGCCACTCAATCCACTTGGGCAGCAGGTAAAGTTTGCAAGAACTAAACATACGAGAAGAAAGAATCAGCAACAAAGGTGACAGAACTTCTTGCACTGCCATGTAGACAGCTACTTGTGTCGAGGCAGGGACGCCTTTAGTGGCAGGCCTGCGATGCGATGTGCTGATCGGGCCATGTGGTGTGTGTAGAGGTTAGCATTGTCGCTTGTAGATTAGAATCTAAGGCACACAGAAGTTCGGGCTTCAACAATACCAGCGATATGAAGGTACGAACAAGTTCATTTCCAACTTTGAAAACCTACATCAAAGGAACCATGATCAATAGGGTATGAGATTGTTGAAACATTGTGCCATAACAACAGTGTGTATCACGTCGGAAACACCATAAAAAACGATCAAAAGTCCTGGGTCGCAAATGTGTTTATTTGGACATATGATTCGGTAATCACTAATAACAGTTATTAGAAAGATATACTTAGTTAATTGTAACGTGTTATTCATATCTCCAAACATAGTCAGCAACAGCCACAAACAAAACTCATGTTCTGTTCAATTACCATTCTGTAATATTTAGCTGCAAATGAAATGACTAGCAGCGAGATTTCTTTTCTTATTTATAATAAATTTATGTTTTTTTTTTTAATACATCGTGATTTACAAGGGTATGGTTAGGCCGAAAACTAAGCATCTATTAACATACTGTGAGTGAAACCAGCAGCAATGACATTTGTGTTGTTGCTTTTCACAGCTATATCTCCATGTTCAGAAGGTTTGTGCTCTTTACTTGAGAGCAACAGCGAGTGTCATTGTATAAAAAGATTTTGCTATAGACTGACTAAAAAGAAAGTGATTGAAAACAAATTGTGATCATGTATTATGAATGGTTCTGTATTAAAACCTGACGTTTTCAGACTGTATGAAATTTCAAGACAATGGTACAAGGAACTATAGTTACAATTGTTCTAATGAAGTGAAACAACACTTCAGAACATCTACATCTATTTTCGAGAGGAAATATAGACATAAAGATGTCACACAATATGTGTAAGAGAATTAATAGATACTGTTTACCTTATCCATTACGATTTCCCCCATTATACAGCGTTAATAACGTCATAAACAAGTGAGTTTTTCTCCTTCATTAGCGCTAACTTTTCCATTTAAAACGTTAATTAATGAAAATTAGTTCATAAACATACAATCATATTCATATAAACTGTTTGCTTCAGTTCTTTGTGGTACACTGTTGTAAAACAAACTATTTTTACGTTCTAGATATCCAGCACTGCAAGGGCAGTCAACTGAAAAAAATCTGAGTCGTCATGAAATATTTGCAAGTATAATAATAAAGATTAAGACGTCATGGTTTCTTATAATCCGCGTAATCGCATGTTGAAATATGATTGAGCATGACCAAAATAGATTAACTTCAGATGTTAGCAGATGACCGTTCCGTCAAAATTTTCTTCCCGAGAAACAGAACAGGCAGAGGAGAGGCAGAGGATAGATGGGCAGCCATCTGTAAAGCACACTTAACCCAGCCGAGGCAGAGGGCAGGCGTTTCCTCGGACAGGCCTTTGTCCGGTTGTCCGAGGCGCACGGTTTTCCTGCGCCTCTGTTCCATCTCTGTGGCAAAGTGAAATTTCAAGTCATCTAATATGCTTTGCAAAAAATTGCTTTATGTAGACGAATATAACTACATCCTACTCTGTATTTAGTTTCTTTGTAACACTTTTACTTTTTGCATAAAAAACATTAAAAAGAGAAGAGGGGAAGGGAGATCCAAGCAGGAGAGGGAAGGGCTGCAGCAAGTCTGCGACGGGCCTTGTATAAGGGCTGAGTGACTTTCATTTTCACATTACACACTTGCATATAAATAGTGCAATCATCGACTGCAACATGTAATTCGCGTGACGGAAATAAGTTAACTTCCGGTGTTAGCAGACGGCCGTTTCGTCAAAACATTCTTCTCGAGAAAGCTTGACGTGACGTTGACGTGACGTGACGGTCCGGTGACGGACAGTGTAAATACTGCCATTAGAAGTACATTGCGGAATGTTCTGACGGACGGTGACGTGACGTGACGTGACGGAAGTGTGAATTGGCCTTTAACAATAAAGAAAGAAGATAAAATTGGCGTATTACAAACAATGAAATGAAGGCTTTAAAACACAAATAGTCAGCATTAAAAACTGCCCTGGTGGTAATATCACTGCGATCCCACAGGAGGAGAGGGGAAGGTATGTTTGCTCGCGGCGGGGGGGGGGGGGGAGGGGAAGGGCGATCCAAGCAGGGTGGGAAGAGCTGCGGCAAGTCTGCGACGGGCCTTGTATAAGGGCCGAGTGGCTTTCATTTTCACATTACGTTCGATCGATCGTGAATCGACCAGTTGAATAGAATTTTTCTAACCAGGCGTAATTGATATCTTGTAGTTGACTGAAACATAAATCACAGTACAAAAATTCTTGAAAGTGATCACATATCTTTATAGGCGGAATATAATTTTGTGTTCAATTGATTCCAAAGATAGCGAATTATAAAGTATCATCCACGGCCGCATATATTTCGTGAGTCATCGCAGCAACATTAAATACTCCATTACTTCATTTATTTAATCTTTGCCGACGGTTATACACTTTGGTTGCTACTATATTGTATAAGTCAGTGCAGTATTTTCTAGAGTATTCGTTATAGAATTGTACGTATTCAAGATATTACAATCATTTTGTATATTTATTTTCTTTTTTGTTACTGAGTGAGTTTACGATGTGACACAGTTAAGTGATGGTAGACGAGTAAAGGGCATGTTATGTTGTCATATGTTTGTTTATTACATAGTGATAATGAACGAAGTGATCCCTTCTAGAATTTTCATAAATAATGTATTATACACGATGAATGAATACATGTTGCTCTTCGGAGCAAATGTAGATTTATTAATTTTGCATTTTTTAATACCGCAATGTGCGAAGTGTTGGTTTTTTGAACAACAGTCTTGATTCATTGGCGGAAAAGAATGTAGCTGAATATTTATTTTGGGAGGAGAACATACCGTATGTTTACATCCTAAGGACGTGGACTTTCAATGAACAGTGTAGTAGAAGGCATGTTGGATATGTTGACAATCGTGAGGCTGATACGAAAACAAATTCATAGAAGAGTGTATATTAATCCTCGTCATCAGCTGTAGTAACGTTGAGAAAGCAACACTGCGCTGTATTCCTCAAGAAATCTCTCTGTTTCTTTGCACTTTTAATAATTGTATCTTGTTCATATGGGACTATTATGCCCTTCGGTGTTTAGTCTGGAGCATATTTCCCATTATAAAATTACCTTGATCCCCTATTCAATACTGACATTGAGCCTGATATTGAGACTGTTACTTCAAATTCATTCTTGACCAAATCCTAGTACATTCTTTTTGGTCTATCTCGATTACTCCCTTGATCTACTGCTGAACGCGTGTTTCTATAGCTGTAGACATTATTAAATAACTGTCAGCGTAATGAGATATTTTTGAGGGTTGGGATAGAAAATGGTGTCTAGTTTCCTGAGATAGAGGAAAGTGCGTCAGTCTTTGGGCATAACTGAAGACTGGGATGCCACCCGTCAGCTTTGACCATGTCGGAAAACCCTCATACGGGATATTGTAGATAATATATAATCTATAGTTATCCTCGTAAATTACAGATAACGTAACGTATATCGATCACAGGTCTTGGCCCAAAACCAGTAACTGACATTTTCAATTTTGGGTGTGTGTTGCGATATTCTTTGACTTTGGTCACATAACATTTACTTCTCGAAGTTAGCTGCAGTGACACAAACACATTTGCTGTTTTATTATTTTGTATCAAAGATTGTCAAACATGTATGAAGGTGTGACCGCAGTTCTGTCATTTATAAAGGAAATATAATTGCAGTGGCAAAATTTGTTAGTTTATTAAGGAGTTTACTTTTCTGTTGCATCAGCAAGTTTTTTGTTCAGAATACTGTGATGAAAAGTTTATTTCACTGTACAGTTGTTGGAAGAGTTTTCCCGGTTATTTATTCTTAGTCTTTTCTCCTTATCATTAGTTTTTAAACATAGTGATTTAAATGAACAAAAGACCACCTTTTAACCTAATTCAGATGAATCTTGAAAATATTTTTCTTTCTTTCTTATGTCCAGTGTTGGACACCATGTCAATGACAGGGGCAAATAGCTGTCAGTTGTTGGAACATTTACTTAATTTAGCTACAGGTAATGTGACCACTGCAATAGTAAAGGCTATAGAAAAAATTAAAGGGAGTATGCCTGCAGTTGCAGCAGCCAAGCAATTTAAAATACCTCAAACTACACTTCATTACAAAATATCTGGTGTGAGTCCATAAGTATGAAGAATGGAACCAGCAACTAATTTAACTCGTGCAGAAGAGGTAGTTATAGTACATATTTGTAATAAACAGTAAAAATAACAATATCCAGTCATTAAAGAACAATTTCTGGACAGAATTGAATATCTAGTGAAGTAAATGCATAGGCCATGTCACTAATAGGCCTGGCTTCTGCTTTTCTGGAACATTATTTTGCACTGACTGAAAGTAAAACCTCACTGTTGCAGTAAATGTCAGCTCAGCTTTGTAACTTGTCTTCTGATGTAAAAGGTTGGATATCACAAATGGGCTAAATCCTAGTTTTGGTGACACTAGCTTTTTGTTGATGTGCAGCTCTTGACAGTGAAAGGCAGCTTTTCAGAAGTTCCATTGAGAGAGCAAATAAGTATGCGTCTTTAAGTCTAGTTTTGTAAACAACTTGGTGTTCTTCATTTAAATGTGGTTAGCTGAAATTTGACATATTTGTCAAAAATAGGCTAAGTCAATGTTTTTGATGAGTGGTTGGAGTAAATCTGTAATAACATGAATATTTTTCTAGCAGAATAGTAACCATTGAATTTGAGTAAATGTCATGGCTTAAACTGTCACTGCCACTGCAGAATATCATTTGAAAAGTATGTCTAGAACCAGTCACTACATGGTTGTGAAGAATTTTTTTTTTAATTAATGAAAATTGATTGCAATTCATTCATAAATAATATAGATTTTTTAGCCTTTCTAATACTGTGGAGTCAAAGCTGCGTAAAGGGGGTGGGTGGGGGACGGGGTGGGGGGTACTGTCACATCTGTGCACTCACTGTTTCTTGATATACTTCTGCAACAATATTAGAGAAGTACATCGAGAAACAGTTAATACATGGGTGTGATAGATTCTTTATTTTTCTGTATGTAGATTTGGCTGTAAACGATTTTAAATGCTATAGAATTTGTATTGATTTGTATGGCAATCAGTTATCATTAATTAAACAAACATTGTTATGTAGTGACTGGTTCTCAGTGTACTGTTCCATTCGCCATCTCATAGCTATTTCTGTTCCATAATCTCAAAAATTGCATCTTGTGTAAAAACTACAGTTTTGTTTCCTATGATGAAAAATTATATATTACATAAAACATACATCTCATGTAAATCCCTGTACAACATATTACTGCAAGGTATGAAAGGCACATTTTCATTGGCTAGCTCAACCACGCTTCTGACTGACTGCCTTTCGCTGCCAACATCTGCACATTAACGAGGAGCTAATGTCACATAAACTAGGGTTCAGCCCACAAATGATCTGACTCGTGATTTTGCTTTCTTTCTGCAAATAAAAGGTGATAATAGTTCTGACAAACGTGATAAGACTATGCACTGTAATCAAAACTGATGGAAAAAGAAACTTTTTCAGTTATAGTGACTACCAATGCAGTTGGCTCATTATCACCACCAATGGTAGTAATTGAATATGAAAGAATACAAAGTCATTTTGCCCATCATACTCCAAAAATGTGGGGTATTGGCCTTCCAGAGAAGTGTGTTTTTACCATGGGTGGCTGAATATTTTGTTCCCTTAATGCCAGAATTTGGCAAATAATGTTGAATGTTATAGTAATGATGGTTCTTTCTAAATACCTGGGAAACTATGTTGCCTTTACAGCTTCATGTTCATCTACACACATGCTGGCTGAGCAATATGTATAATGTATAAATGGCACACTAAATTTCAGTCCATAATCATATTGCTAGAAGGGTAAATTTTTACTTACCATCCTGGCAGCCTCATAAAATTGTTGCCAACACCAACAACAGGTAGAAACTCTTTTTCCAAGATTTTAATACTTAAAATCTTAACTACCTATAATGAATTTATTAGCAGTTCTCACATGCCATGAAGTAAATAAAGAATGCTGTGTATGCTCTATGGTTGACAGGTTCTCTTGTCCTCTCAGTAAAAGTAATTACCTGTGTAAAACGAAGATTTCATGAGAAAACATTTGTGTTGTCATGCTATTGGCTTATGTCAATGCCGTGCAATTGCTGGAATTCAGCATCCTATCCTTTGTCAACATTATCATGCAAACTCGATGTGACAGTGAGTAAAATTTAATCACTTGGAGTGAGATAAATAGTGTATCATTACCAATTTTTATCTGTCAGCAACACCACAATGTCAAAGAACAAATAGGGGGAATATATGCATTGTTTGAGAACTGTTGGGTTGGTACTGCAAGTAAAGAAGCATGTAGGAAAATTGTAGTACTATAGACAAGGGTGTTTTAGTTGTATTTTCAGAGATGACTAGAACAAAGTAAATTGGTCTGTTAAATTTACAAGATTTATTTTATTGCCAATATGTGTCAGTGTAATGGGTCAATCCAAATGAAGTGGTACAATAAAAATTAAGTTGGTTGCTTGACCATTTTTAAATATTTTAATATTTTTAAATGTGATTGCCCTATATTTGAGAAGTTCAAAACAGCTTTTTAAAGTCATTTATCTTGCACCTTTACTAAATGGCGGCCACTTTTATTTGTCGGCGCGCGACGATATTTCAGTCTGGAGACATTAGCGAAAATTTTAATATCTCCGCACTGGGTTAAGTTACAACATTGCAGTTGACATGATTGTTTTTAGAAAAGTGTCCTCTACAAGATTGTCTATTACACAAAATACCCTAAATTCAAAAATAACCAGTCAAAATGACCTCCAAAATTTAGTATCCAAATTTTCAAAAATCCACTTTTTAGGCCCAATAATAACGTACAAGGAGTGACTTATGAGAGTCAATTTCTTTCCTGTAGTTAGATATCATACACTACTAGCCTCATATAGAGCAAGAACATTTAAAAATGTTTCCTTAATTTTTTATGAATTTTTGAATTTGAAAATTTTCATTTTTTGTAAAGTTTGAGGCTAGTTATCCCGGATGGGACTGAATATAAAAATATGATTTTTGCACAGTTTGTACACCTATATGATAGCAATGTACTGTAAAAATTTCAACATTGATATCTGAGTGTGAACAAAGATATGAATTTTTGAAAATGAGGAAATAATTCACATTACTATACAAATGATCTTATGGCTGTTACCTATTCATTTGTGATACTGGTGGAATATATTCAATTATTATTGAAGCAAGGTACTGAATTATATACAAAAAGTGGAAACATCACTGAAATTAACATTTATGGTATTTTGACATAAGATATTTAAAATAAATATTCTCAATTAACATCCTTCAATATGTGACTATTCCTGAACCTGGTGGTGAATGTTAAGAACACTTATTTCTTCTGACAGCTTCTGTGATATAGAGTAAGACCCCCCAGTTGCTGTGGTAAGTTCAAACACTGAAAGTTTCCTTAAAACATTTTTTATTGGTATCCAAACTTTGTCACTATTAGATTTCTTGAATGATGTTCTTGGGCAAGCAGGGTGGTAAAAATGCACAAAAACGTCATTGTTGTCCAAACTTATGGTTTCAACCTCGGAAAGCCACCAATGTCCATCATACACACATGCTACTATTCATTCAACGTTAAAGAGAGAGATGTAATTTTACTGACACAATGATCCTCATAAATTTCCGTTTCTGATGTTTCATAGCATTGAACTAAGTTTTCTGTAATGGCAAGGAATTTGTGGAAATGCCTTGTTCCTTTTATTGCTATACAGTTTTCAAATCTGGTTTAAAGTGTTGTTTTAATATGCAGAACCACTTCTTCTTTCTTGAACAGAAAATAGGTAATGCCTTTAATATTATCCTTGCAAAAGGCATACATGTCTTGTACTGTGAGAAGTTGGTCTGTGATTGGTCTTTGTAGGCTGGCTTTACTTCATGTTTTGTTGTAGCTCCTACTCCATCACATGCATTTTTACCATGGCAAAATGCAAAAAAGTACCATGCAGCCTCCAACCCAAAGTCCACTATATGGTTGCACAGATTTGAAAAATTCTTTTTGTTCTTATACTGACTACCACTGCCATCAGAAAAGTATATCAGTTTCTCAACCTTGGGAAAGTTTTCTTTTATGTAAGTTATTGCATACTTTTGAAACACATGTATAGCCAAAGTTTGTGCTACAAGTAGTCACTTAGAATGCAAATTGAAGAACTGAAAACTTCATCTTTGTCATTTTTAAAGTAGAGAATAAATGGATGCACTGTTGCCCGGTCATTGACCCAGTGGTACCCTTGTATTGCATCCTGAATCACAAATGTAAAATTTTCTGCAAAATCAGCTAGCACTATGCATTCAGTTTCATCAAGTTGTGCTTTTTTGTTCTTCAAAAACTGACTTTGGATTTTAGATACATGGTGATGACTTTTGAGTTTTTGTAAGTTATCAATTAAAAATTCCAAGTACTCTTCCTGAGATTTAACCACTGTTATCATTTTTGCCCTGTCAGTTGTGACCCACTGTTTGAAGGTAATACTGTCTGGCATTTCCTCATAGTATTTGTGAAACAATTCAAGAACAGTTTCCTTACCAGGGCATTGATTACACAAACTCATCATGCAGTCATAACTGTTAGTGTCACAGACCATTAAATCTAGTAACTCTTTGTAGTTAAGATCACTAAGTTTTGAACCCACAATCATCAGTTTGACATTTTGATGATATAAACAAACACATACGGAGTGTTAGAAATATAAATGTCATTAACAAGGTTACATGATTCTGGTTCTGCATTCACAACAAATATTTTTGAGTAACAATTTGGGCACAGGGAATTTCCAGGAATCACATTAAGTTTCACTTCAGAAGATGTTTCAGTATCACATAACCAGGACAAATGTTTTACTTCCCTCAAACCTTTCGTAATAGGCTTTTTATGAACTTTAAGTGGATCACAGCTCGATTTTGTGCATTTTTACCACCCTGCTGGCCGAAGAACATCATTCAAGAAATCTAATAGTGACAAAGTTTGGATATCAATGAAAAATGTTTTAAGGAAACTTTCAGTGGTTGAACTTACCACAGCAACTGGGAGGTCTTAGTCTATATCACAGAAGCTGTCAGAAGAAATAAGTGTTCGTAACCAGTATCACACATGAATAGGTAACAGCCATAAGATCATTTGTATAGTAATGTGAATTATTTCCTCATTTTCAAAAATTCATATCTTTGTTCACACTCAGATATCAAAGTTGAAATTTTTACAGCATGTTGCTATCATATAGGTGTTCAAACTGTGCAAAAATCATATTTTTATATTCAGTCCCATCCGAGATAACTAGCCCCAAACTTTACAAAAAATGAAAATTTTCAAATTTCAAAAATTCATAAAAAATTAAGGAAACATTTGTAAGTGTTCTTGTTCTATATGAGGCTAGTAGTGTATGATATCTAACTACAGGAAAAAAATAGACTCTCATAAGTCACTCCTTGTACGTTATTATTGGGCCTAAAAAGTGGATTTTTGAAAATTTGGATACCAAATTTTGGAGGTCATTTTGACTGGTTATTTTTGAATTTAGGGTATTTTATGTAGTAGACAATGTTGTAGAGGACACTTTTCTAAAAACAATCATGTCAATTGCAATGTTGTAACTTAACCCAGTGCAGAGATATTAAAATTTTCGCTAATGTCTCCAGACTGAAAAATCGTCGCGCGCCGACAAATAAAAGTGGCCGCCATTTAGTATAGGTGCAAGATAAATGACTTTAAAAAACTGTTTTGAACTTCTCAAATATAGGGCAATCACATATAAAAAAATTAAAATATTTAAAAATGGTCAAGCAACCATCCCTGTACCACTTCATATGGATTGACCCTAATGGCTGTAGATGGCATTGGGTTGTCATTAGAGGGCAGTCTGCGGAGATCTGTCTCATCCTACTGGTATTAGGCTTTTGTAGATGCATGTCTGGGTGCATGATTAGTTCATTAGTGCCTCATGGAGTCACCTGAGCCTGTACTTCGGAGCTGTTTGGATTCGAAAACTGAGACGGCTATTCACTATTTGTTCCAAGAGATGGGAATAGTAATAGTTACTGAAGGTAGTACAATCATTCACTGTCTTTTTCAAATTATATTAGGATTACGTTTCCTTCTAATATCACAGAACTGTACTATTTCCTAGAGGGAATAATCAGTAAGTTTTTTTTTTTCTTTTGTTTGTATTCACAACATTACGTAATGCACTTGATCTGAGTGGGTTTTACGTCAGGAGAATTGCAGATTACCATATCTATCTGACACATGAGAAAGGAACAGTAGGAAAGTTAATTGCTATTGGAACAGACATTTCAACTGTCACTCTAGGATATGACACAGGCTAGAGATTGGATCCAGTCTGGTAACAATGTTCATGTTAGTAAAATATTCCTCAATTGTACTAAATATTTTAGATTCGTCAGAGGTAATAATTTCACATTGCACTCATAACTGTATTCTTCCCATACTGTTCAGGATGATCTTCACAGAGGTGAAAACTTAGTAGAACACTTCATTGTGATTCGAAACCACACCACGATCTTCCTGTGCTGTTCGCAAGTGTTCAGTGCCATGGCCCTTGCTACCTGAAGGCTGTGAAAGTCCCAGCACCTGTTTGGCACCTGTTTGTAGTAGTCCTTTGTCATAGTTTTGTTTTTGGTTAGTTAATTGGGACATGGATTCAAATGGGAGAGTGGTGTCAGTCCTAAATATTAGATACATTTACTGTTGCCATTAATATCAAATGTTCGAATCCCCCCCTCAGGCATGGATATTTGTGCCGTCTGTAGTCTTAGCTAGTTCATAATTAGTTTCTAAGTTTAGGGACTGATGACCCCATAGTTAAGTTCCATAAGCTCTACAAACATTTGAACATTTTTTCCTCCTATAACTCTTTAGTGGTAAATACAGCAGTTGCTGACTATTAGGATAACATAAGAAGAAAGGAAATCATAGGGAATAGTTTCAGATTTTCACTCTAAAGATGCATTCATCCCTATCCAACTCCTCTTGTGTATTTAGTGTATTAATACTGGATGTGAGGGACATCATTTGGAGGTAAATGATTTGGTTAAGGTTCTGGCCTTTATCTTAAATAGGAAGCTCCAATGCCTGCAGCACTTGAAAGTTTAAAAAGTGCAATCATCAGTCTACTTAGCATGGTGGGCAGCTGATAGAGCATGCTCCCCTAAAGCTTCGTTTGAACTTGTTTTGAGTATTGGTGCCACGTGTTTGGATCATCATGAGCCATTTTAATGATCTTGGATTAAATTCACTGCATAATACATTTCATCTTTTATTGTTTTTGTTGTCGGTAATAAAAATCAGGTTCCACTTAACGTGGTGGTGTGTTGTTGTTGTTGTGGTCTTCGGTCCGGAGACTGGTTTGATGCAGCTCTCCACAATACCCTATCCTGAGCAAACCTCTTCATCTCCACATAAGAACGGCAACCTACATCTGTCTGAATCTGCTTACTGTATCCATCTCTTGGTCTTCCTCTGCGGTTTTTACCCCACACACTTCCCTCTAATGCTAAATTCACAATTCCTTGATGTCTAAGAATGTGTCCCACCAATCTATCCCTTCTTTTAGTCAAGGTATGCCAGAAATTTCTTTTCTCCCCAATTCTGTTCAGTACCTCCTCATTAGTTACGCGATCCGCCCACCTAATCTTCAGCATTCTCCTGTAGCACCATATTTCAAAAGCCTCAATCCTCTTCCTGTCCGCACTGTTCATCGTCCATGTCTCACTCCCATACAAGGCAACACTCCATACAAATGCCCTCAGAAAGGACTTCCTTAGGCTTAAATCAATATTCGATGTTATCAAATTTCTCTTTTTCAAGAACGCTTTTCTACCCATTGCCATTCTGCATTTTATATCCTCTGTACTGCGACCATCATTTGTTATTTTACTGCCCAAGTAACAAAACTCATCTACCTCCTTTATTGCTTCGTTACCTAATCTAATTCCTTCAGCATCACCTGATTTTCTTACACTGCACTCCATTACCCTAGTTTTGCTCTTGTTAATGTTCATCTTATATGCACCTTTCAGCACACTGTCCATTCCGTTCAATTGCTCTTCCAGGTCCTTTGCTGTATCTGACAGGACTACTATGTCGTCAGCAAAACGCAATGTTTTTAATTGTTCCCCCTGAACTTTTATTCCTTCACCAAATTTCTCCTTGCTTTCCTTTATGGCTTGTTCAATGTACAAATTGAATAACATTGGAGAAAGGCTACAACCCTGTCTTACTCCCTTTCCAACCACTGCATCCCTTTCATGCCCTTCAACTCTGACAACCGCTGTCTGGTTTTTGTACAAGTTGTAAATAACCTTGCGCTCCCTATATTTTACTCCTGCTTGCTTCAGAACTTGAAAGAGTTTATTCCAATCAACATTGTCAAAAGCCTTCTCCAAATCTACAAAAGCTAGAAATGTAGGTTTGCCTTTTCTTAATCTATCTTCTAGGATAAGCCGTAAAGTGAGTATTGCCTCCCGAGTTCCTACATTTCTCCTGAACCCAAACTGATCTTCCCCGAGGTCGGCTTCTACCAGTTTTTCCATCCTTCTGTATATAATTCGTGTTAATATTTTGCAACCATGACTTATTAAACTGATGGTTCTGTAGTTTTCACACCTGTCTGCACCTGCTTTCTTTGGAATGGGGATTATAACATTTTTCTTAAAGTCTGAGGGTACTTCGCCTGTCTCATACATCTTACACACCAGGTGAAACAGGTTTGTCATGGCTGGTTCTCCCAGAGACTTCAGTAGCTCTGAGGGAATATCATCTACTCCAGGGGCCTTGTTTCGACTTAGGTCTTTCAGGGCTCTGTCAAATTCTTCTCTCAGTACAGTATCTCCTATTTCATCTTCATCTACATCCTCTTCCCTTCCTACAATATTGTCTCGAAGTTCATTTCCTTTGTAGAGCCCCTCTATATACTCTTTCCACCTTTCAGCTTTCCCTTCTTTGCTGAGAACTGGTTTTCCATCCATGTCCTTGATATTCATAGAGCTGTTTTTCTTATCTCCAAATGTTTCTTTTATTTTCCTGTAGGCTGCATCTATTTTTCCCCTATTTATACATTCCTCTACATCCTTGCATTTGCCTTCTAGCCACTCCTGCTTAGCCATTTTGCACTTCCTGTCAATCTCATTTCTTAGTCGTCTGTACTCCATTTTGCCTGTTTCATTAACTGCATTTTTATATTTTCTCCTTTCATCGATTAAATTTAGTATCTCCTGTGATATCCAAGGATTTTTCGTAGGTCTTGTCTTCCTACCTATTTTGTCCTCTGCTACTGTCACTATTTCATCTCTCAATTTTACCCATTCCTCCTCTACTGTTTTATTTTCCCTTGTTTCTGTCAATTGTTGCCTAAAGCTCCCTCTGAAATTCTTAAGAACCTCAGGTTCCTTCAATTTATCCAGGTCCCATCTCCTTATTTTCCTACCTTTTTGTAGTTTCTTTAGTTTCAGCCTACAGTTCATAACCAACAAGTTATGGTCAGAGTCTATATCTGCCCCTGGGTATGTCTTACACTGTAAAACCTGGTTCCGAAATCTATGTCTTACCATTATAAAATCTATCTGGTATCTCCCGGTGTCTCCTGGTCTCTTCCACGTATACAACCTTCTTTTGTGATTCTTGAACCAGGTGTTTGTTATAACTAAATTATGTTCCGTGCAAAATTCTACCAGGCGGCTTCCTCTTTCATTCCTTTTGCCCAGACCATATCCACCTACTATCTTCCCTTCCCTTCCTTGTCCCACTACCGAATTCCAGTCTCCCATAACAATTAAGTTTTCCTCTCCCTTAATTGTCTGAATAATTCTGAATAATTTCCTTTAGCTCCTCATATATTTCTTCGATTTCCTCATCATCGGCAGAGCTAGTTGGCATATAAACCTGTACTACTGTTGTCGGTGTTGGCTTCGTATCTATCTTGACAATGATAATGCGATCACTGTGCTGGTCATAGTAGTTTACCCGCATTCCTATTTTCTTATTCATTATCAATCCTACTCCTGTGATACCCCCAATTGATTTTGTATTTATAATCCTGTAATCACCGGACCAGAAATCCTGTTCATCCTGCCACCGAACTTCACTAATCCCCACTATATCTAACTTCAACCTATCCATTTCCCTTTTTAAATTTTCTAATTTTCCTACTCGATTAAGGGATCTAACATTCCACGCTCCGACCCGTAGAATGCCAGTATTGTCTTTCCTGATGATCACATCCTCCTGGGTAGTCCCCGCCCGGAGATCCGAATGGGGGACTATTTTACCTCCGGAATATTTTACCCGAGAGGATGCCATCATCATATGTTCATACAGTAGAGCTGCATGTCCTCGGGAAAGGTAACGGCTGTAGTTTCCCCTTGCTTTCAGCCGTTCGCAGTAGCTGTGTGGCAAAGCCACATTAGCTGATGTTACAAGGCCAGCTCAGTCAATCATCCAGACTGTTGCCCCTGTAACTACTGAAAAGGCTGCTGCCCCTCTTCAGGAACCACACGTTTGTCTGGCCTCTCCACAGATACCCCTCCGCTGTGGTTGCACCTACGGTACGGCTATCTGTATCGTTGAGGCACGCAAGCCACCCCACCTCGGCAATGTCTGTGGTTCATGGGAGTGGCGTGGTGGTGTATAGTCACAATATAAGACAACTACTTGTCTAAACTTTACCTCCTTATCTAGGATTTTGAATGGAATATGTGGAGGGGTCATTCCATATCAATTCAATGCAGTAAAGTAACATTTTCAACCTGATCATTTCGGATTTGTTTAAAATTTGATGCATTCAGTGGCCCAGATAAGAGATGGAAAAATACTAATTTGCAGGGCTGTTATTACAACAGTAAAGAAAGTTAGAGGTCTGGAAAGTTTGGAATTTGTGCAAAATTTACATGTGTCTGTCTCAACACAAAAGACTGTAATTCTTGTTCCAATTAAATTACAGCAATGAAAATTGTACCATTGGAAAGCTTATGAGTAGAACTTTACACTGATACGCCACATAGTAGGTTTCTGAATATTTTTATTCTAAAGGTCATTGACCTTGACTTTCGACTTTGAATGTCTCAAAACATCCCATCTTCAAATTTTCTGGAAAAAATATATTTTATTGTTCCATTATGTAACTACAAATATGGCAAATATCAAGAGGGCACACAAATGGCAACATTAACAAAAATTAATTTGTCAGCATCAATACATTATGAAAATGAAGAAGGTAACTCACTTATATGAAACACAAATTATGATAACGTACAATCCATAAGTAATATTCTACAAAAATATAGTTTGCATTACCACATTATAATCCTACATACAATGGGAATAACAGAAGAGGATCCTAAATGTAGGATCTGTGATGACGGTGATGAAACTGCATCACATCTAATCTTCGGATGCATTGCATTGGAGAGTAAAAGGCACAAAACATTTGGGACAACCAGACCCGAAGAAATTGTGTCTAATAAAGAACTGGTAAAGGGACTCCTTGCACTTTTCAAGGGCATTGATTGGCTTTACTAGATATACAGGGAGCGATACCACACAATAAACTTAGTTTCGGTACGGGCAGTGGCGGGTTGGACCAAGACTGTTTTGGCTTCCCTGGAAAAAACCATATTATAATAGTATTATGAACCATTTAAATTACAATTTTAATGAAAAGGCAATGAAAAGTGATTGGATCTCTCCTCCCAGTTTGACAACTAAATTGTTAATGTTTGCCAAATCTGATGCAGGGAGATTTTATGTCCTTCCAGTTGGTGTTACTGGATCAACTCTTCTGATAATGTCACATTTTCTGATGACGCAAGTGTCTTGTTTGGCAGGAAACAATTGACGGAGACGGTCCATGTGGATGCAAGAAGTTGGCCTTTACTTCATCTGTTTCTTCACAAGTGTGTAAGACATATGCAACCCAGCAATGATTGTCATACACACAGGCAACAAATCCATGTATATCTGTTAACAGCATTTCATTCTCCATACCAATCATTGACTCTTCTCTACATGGTGAAGAAGCAGAATATGTCTTCTTCCTTACTAAACTTTTATTAACAGGCATTACACAATGAAGGTTATGAGTAACTGGAATTGCCCTTGTATTTTTAAACATTGTTTCAGCTTGGCCGAATGTTCATTATGATAGGAAACCGATGTATAATGGAAGATACATGAAGGACTATTTCTCTTGCACCACTCAAAGAACTGTCTTGATGTCAGAATATGATTTTCATTAGGTCACTTGAGGCTGGCAAGTCTTGGTAATCTCTATATATACAGTCCCTGTTACTCCATCACAAGCTGCATTACCATGCACTGTAGCAAAAAAGTGCCGTTCCGCTGTAATGTTAAAATTGTCCTGGTGGTAGAACAGATTCATGAAGTTCTTTCTGTTTTTGTATTGGGCAGCACAGCCATCTGAAAAATAATAAATATGCTTTGTATTTGAAAGCTGACATTTTAAGAAATTGATGCAATTTTTCTGGAAAGAATAAATACACACTGCATCATGCTCAAGGCAGTCAGATATTTCCACGTATGGTACATATATTTCATTAGTGCTTGAGTGAATTGTAGCTTGTGAATTATTCCAGTGGAAACCCTGTACCTCATCCAGAATGGTGAAGCAGTACTTTTCTGCAGTCACAAAGAACAAGATACACATTTACTTTGAGACCTTCTTTAGTGATTTTACAGAAATGTGACTGCTGCTGGGAGCTAAATGAGCGTGCCAGGAGCTGTTGTAACCTCGACGTAAACACCTTGATGAAATCATCTGTTGACTTTGCTATAGCCTCTAGAATTATCTTTCAGCTGGGTGATGATTTCACATTCTCCATTTTCACTCTCTTCTTTCTCCAGTTATGCCACATAAGTATACTCCAACACAGAAGCTACTTTTTCAGTTTTTGCTTTGGGTACTTTTTCTCACTCTGAAGCCTCTTTCTTCACACGAGATTCGCCTAAAAACTGAAGTTTGCTATTTAAAGAATAGAGTCCCAGATCCGAAGCTACTTTATCTTCACTTAATCTTCTCTGGAAGTACCTGACTCAACTGAGGCAACATCTGCAGTGCTTGTTGGGATTTCTGATATTTTCTTTCTACATTTACTGCAAATTTTCCCACCTAAAAATAGGACATTTGTTCAGCATCCGCTCCTGAACATCCCTTAAATTCTTCTGCACTCTTGCATGACTTACTTCTGTAGATGGATTGCAACAATAGAATTTTGACTTGAAATCCATTTTTTCAAACTATTACTAAATGTTTCTTTAGAAAACATGTTCACAGCACTTTCATTAAACAACCCCCAGCCATAAAACAGTCTAATAGTGATTAAATAAGTCTCTCTGATTGGCTGCTCATTAAAACATGCTAACGTTGATTGGCTGCAGCCTGAAATATTACAGAATTGGTTTTCTAGAAAAATGTACCTAGGCTAATAGCTGATTACTGAATGTTGATGGTGTACTTAAGTTGACAAAATAAATTTTTGTGAATGAAGCCTTTGCTGTGCCATCTTGATATTTACCAAGTTTGTAGTAACATAAAGGAACAATAAAAAATATTTTTTCCAGAAAATTTGAAGATAGTGTGTTTTGAGATATTCAAGGTCAATAACCTTCAGAATAAAAATATTCAGAAACCTTCAATGTGGCATATCAGTGTAAAGGTCTATTCATTAGCTTTCCAGTGGTACCATTTTCATTGCTGTAACTTAATTAGAACCAGAATTACAGTCTTTTACGTTGAGACAGATGCATGTAAATTTCGCACAAATTCCAAATTTTCCAGACCTCTAACTTTATTTGCAGTTGTAATACAGCTCTGAAAATTGGTATTTTTTCCGTCTCTTATCTGGGCTGTTGACTGCACCTAATTTGGAAGAAATCTGAGAGGGTCAGGTTGAGGGGTGTATTGAATTGACATGGAATGACCTGGAGAGATGATCGATAAGCTTCAGTCTAATATAAAGCAAGAAATTTGAAATTCCATCTATTTCAAAAGGAAATTTCTTTATTAGGCATTCTGTCTACAAATTAGCTTAATGTCTGGAGTCAGCAATTAGAAGGCTCACTTACAAGGAGAAGGTCCCCCCCAAAGGGCCCACAGCTCTTTTGTGGGTACGTGTGCGGCATGCACGGGGCCCCGAGCCGAAGCAGCCTTCCTTCCTGCCCCAGGCTGCTTCATTTTCCCTCCTGGTTCATGCCTTAGCCCAGAGATGGGCGTCCATTGTGAGTCAAGGTAGTTTCCTGTCCTAGTTTTTCTCTTTCCTTGGTTTCTTCCTCTCCTAACCTTTGCTTCTGTCTTTCACTTCTTGCTGTACTCACCTAGCCTTCCTCTCCTCCTCATTTAGTCTCCGCTTTGGCATTTGAGACACTTCTTTCTCTTCACTTCGTCTATTCTTTTTCTATCCTCCCTGTGCGTGTCTGAAGGCCGACCCACGCATTATCATGCGTAGCAGGTGACGGGGGTAACGCTTAATTCCCCGCCCCGGGTAGACAAGTAGGGGATGTACATACCCCCTGGTAAAGGCCAGGCCTAGGGAGGGGTGATTACCCGAGCTGGTACCTTCTGAACATGCTGATTGGTCACTCCGTCTGTTCTCGGGAGGTGTGAACAATCACCTGAGAGGTGTGAACAATCACCTGAGGCGGGTAAGCCCTGAGTTGGCCCCCACTTGGAGCATGCCATCGGAGATGCCGATAATCATGGTGGGACACTTCCGCAATGATTTACTTCTCTTCTACTGTGACTTTGACCCAAAAAAGAAAGATCAATTCACCTCAGCATAAGAAAACTTTGCCTAATCTTGCCAAATTTCTAGTTGTTTCTCGAACTGACGGTAAAGATTTCACTTCTGTTAATCCTTTCATAATTCAGAAGGGTGTTGATGTGATTGCTGACCCTGTTAAGACCTGTTCCTGACAGCACAATGGAACATTGTTGCTGGAAGCGGACAGTGCTTCCAGAGGCAAAAACTGATAAGGACTACGCTACTACACACATTTCCTGTCCAAATAGATGCGATCGCATACACAACTGATTGTGGGGGGTAGTTTTTACGAGATCTGTTGACGGGTTGTCAGACGAAGAGATCCAAAACTACATGTCTGATCAGGGTGTGACAGCCGTGCATAGTGTTGAAAAAGGCCAATAACCAGCTAACACCAACTCATACTTTGTTTTTGATGTTCAACAGAGTTGAACTTCCGTCCAAGGTCAAAGCAGGGTATGAAGTTATCTCCGTTCGACCTTATGTACCAAACCCTACGCACTGTTTCCAATGCCACAGATTCAACCACACCCGTCAATCTTGCCCCAATACAGCAAAATGTGTCAATTGTGGTAGGGACGCCCATGAGGGCGATTGCCCACCTTCGTCCCCTCACTGCCCTAATTGCAATGGTGACCATGCTGCTTCCTCTAGGGACTGCCCTGTTTGTAAAGACGAAAAGGTCATTCAGCAAATTCGGCCCACGGTAAAGGTCTCAACATCTGCTGCTCGAAAGTTATTAGCAAGTCGGAAGCCCACTGTCCTTCCAGCGGGCACATACAATAAGGTCCTCACCTCCACTCGACCTGCTAAGGATGTAGGTACGCAGATCTGTGATTTCACTTTTGCTGACATGGTTGTGCAATCGGCCAGCCCAATGATTTCCCGTTCCACGTCCCTGCTTCCTCCTGCTGCTTCTAAAGTTTAGTCTTTGTCAGCCTATAATAAACTGCGGGCACTTAAGCAAAATGCCCGGATTTCGAAAAAGGAACCTGTCCGTGAAGATTTTCTCCATACTCAGGCTTCTCAACCGTCAACTGCCTCTTCTCACCGTCGCTCTTCCAAAAGAGCCAACAAAAAGAGTTCCTCTCCTTCCCCGCCAAGGTGTGACTCATCTGTTGTGCCGCCCAACAGTAGTCGGCCCCGGTCATCTTCTGTCTCGCCGGGATGCACTACTGTTAGCCGGGCAACCGTCGTTTTACCGGTGGAAGATGCTGCCCCTACCGATCAACTCAGGAAGGTGGCAGGCATGTCAGTCCAAGCCTTGGAACACGACCCTTTGCCCCTAGATAGCGATAGCAGTGCTCCCTCGAAGTCCGCTCGTCAGCGGCCATTGAGGTGACCCCGCTTGCTTGTTCCTTGTTTTCTTTAATTCTTTTATTATGGTGCTCCTTCAATGGCATATTAGTGGCATTCGTTCCAATCGGGATGAATTAAAACTACTCCTTCGATTGCACTGCCCGCTTCTAGTTTGTCCATGTGATCATGCCGACTTCCCCCAATACACCTTTCGACCTGCCCCCAGTGGAAGATACTCCAGCCCATAGAGGGGTTCTGATGCTCATTCGGGACGACATCTATTACCATCCCATCTCATTGCATACTCACCTACAGGCAGTTGCCGTCCGCATCACTCTCTCTACCTTTTCCTTTTCCCTCTGTAATATCTATTCTCCAGCGTCGTCTGCCCTTACTGGGGCAGATGTGCTACACCTCGTTGACCAGCTCCCTTCACCTTTCGTGTTGATAGGCGACTTCAATGCCCACCACCCCCTGTGGGGCCCTCCAGCACCTTGTCAGAAAGGCTCCCATTTAGTGGACCTTATCCACAATCTCAATATTGTCTGCCTCAACACCGGTGCACCGACCTTCCCTTCCGACACAACACATACTTATTCCCACTTAGACCTCGCAATAAGCAGCCCTCAGCTTGCTCATAGGTTAGAGTGGCACGCACTTTCTGACACGTACTCAAGTGATCATTTCCCTAGGGCAATTCACCTCCTGCATCATACCCCATCTCCTCGTTCCACCAGTTGGAACATCGCCAAAGCCGACTGGGGGCTTTATTCTTCCATGGCTGCTTTTCATGATCAGAATTTTCCCAGCTGTGACAGTCAGGTCGAATACCTCACAGAGGTTATTCTCACCGCCGCCGAACATTCCATACCTCGTACATCCTCTTCTCCACGTGGCGTCCCGGTCCCTTGGTGGACTGCAGCCTGCCACTACATTCTTAGAGCTCGGCGACGTGCTTTATGCACCTTCCACCACCCAACGTTGAAGTGTCTCAATTATAACCGACTGTGAGCGCAATGTCGTCGTGTTATAAAAGACAGCAAAAAAGCTTGCTGGAATGCTTTTACCATTTCTTTTAACTGATTTACTTCCTCCTTGATCTTCTGCTCCTGGGCCCCTTATTAGCACCTATAATCGCATATGGACTGAAGGTCAGGTTCCCATAAGTTAGCGTGAAGCCATTGTTGTCCCCAAACCAAGGAAGGACAAAATCTTCCTTCCAGTTATCACCCCATTTCTCTCACGAGCTGCGTCTTTAAGTTGACGGAATGCATGGTTAACGCTCAGTTGGTCTGGCTCCTTGAATCTCGACGCCTCCTGACTAATGTTCAATGTGGTTTTTGTAGACACCGCTCTGCTGCTGATCACCTTGTTACCTTGTTGACCTTCATTATGAATACCTTTCCAAGGAAGCGTCAAACTGTAGCAGTGTTCTTAGACTTGGAGAAGGCTTACAATACCTGTTAGAGGGTGGGCATTCTCCGCATTTTGCACACATGGGGCCTTCGTGGCTACCTCCCTCTCTTTATTCAAGCATTTTTGGCGGATCGCAAGTTCCGGGTCCGGGTGGTCTCTGTTTTGTCAGATACCTTTAACCAGGAGAATGGTGTGCCACAGGGCTGTGTCTTGAGTGTGGCTATCTTTGCCATTGCAATCAATCCGATCGTGGATTGCCTTTCAGCCGACGTTTCCGGATCCCTTTTTGTAGACAATTTTGCAATTTATTGCAGCGCCCAGCAGACATGTCTCTTGGAGTGTTGTCTTCAATGCTGTCTTGACCACCTATATTCCTGGAGCATTGCGAACGGCTTCCGCTTCTCCACTGAGAAAACAGTGTGTATAAACTTCTGGAGATACTAGGAATTTCTAACACCATCTCTACATCTCGGCCCAATTGCTGTCCCATTCGTGGAGACAACAAAATTCTTGGGGCTAATGTCAGATCGGAAACTGGACTGGTCCCCACACGTGTTCTATCTGGCTGCCCGTTGTGCCTGATCCCTTAATCTTCTTCGTGTCCTCAGCGGCATGGGGAGCGGATTGAACCGTCCTGCTTCACCTTTACTGGGCCAGTGTTCAGTCGAAGCTGGACTACAGAAGTTTTGTATTCTATTCTGCACAGCCGTCGCTTCTCCGCCTCAACTCCAATCACCATCAGGGATTACACCTGGCGACCGGTGCCGAAGCTGCTGTATTACCCTTGACCTCTCGGCGTGACATACTCTTTGTGTTGGTATGCTTGCCGACTGCTGTCGATGCCCAACCATCCATCTTACCCATTATTCTGTGATGACTCCCTCGATTGCCAATATTGGTTGTCTGCAATAGCCATAGCCTTTCTTCCACCTGGAGTTTGGTTTCGCCGCCTGCTTCAGCGACTCGATTTCACCCTTCCTTCCACCTTTTGGTTGAGCGATAGCCCATTGCCACCGTGGCATCAGCCCCAGGATCACACCCACCTTGAACTCCCCAAGGTGAGCACTCCGGATGGTATATCGCTTGAGGCTTGTTGAACTCCGTTCGCGGTTCTATAATTTAATATTTATCTACACTGATGGTTCCAAGACCACTGACAGTGTCGGATCTGCCTTCGTCGTCAGGGACGACCTGTTCCAATACAAGCTCCCTGACCGGTGCCCGAATTTCACGGCTGAGCTTTTTGCCCTCCACCAGGCTATTTTGTACATCCGCCATCGCTGCCATCTCTTTTACGCCATCTGCTGTGACTCCCTTAGTGCCCTGCAGAGTCTTAGGGACCCTTTCTCGATCTATCCTGTCATGTTCCAAATCCAACGCTCCCTTCAGTTGCTAGCAGATAATGGCTGTCACGTTTGTTTTTATGTGGGTCCCTGGCCACGTGGGTGTTCCCGGGAATGAGTCTGCTGACATTGCGGCCAAGGCAGCAGTTATTTTGCCTCGCATGGCTACCTTTTGCGTCCCATCAGACGATATTCAACGGGGTCTTCATTGGTGTATTGTGTTGTCCTGGCACAGTTCGTTGTTCTCACTCGGCATTAAACTGAGAATCGTAAAACCGATACCGACTACTTGGAGGACCTCCTCATGCCCCTCTCAGCGAGAGGAGGTCATCCTGGCCCGGTTATGGATCGGTCACTGTCGATTCAGCTACCATCATTTGCTAACCGCTGACCCTGCACCACTGTGCTCCTGTGGTGAATTTCTGATGGTGCGACATGTTTTACTGTCTTGTCTTAATTCTAATCATCTCCGTGTAGCCCTTAATTTGCCGTTTACTCTGGAGGAACTTTTAGCTGATGACACACGAGCAGCTGCTCGAGTTTTGCGTTTTATCAACATGACTAATTTATCAAAGGATATTTAATCCTTCTATTTGATATTTTTTATCCTTCTGTTTTAGCTTTCTCTTGTTACTCTCCTTTCTGGCAGTTATCAAGTTTTTCGAGATGAATCTCTGTTCCGGTCCGGGCGCTAATGACCTGAGAAGTTGTGCGCCCTAAAGCCACAAAAAAAAAAAAAAAAAAAGAAACAAGGAGAGGGTTTGACATGTCGGTCATTGATTTCGATCAAATTTTGTATGGGCACTCTATATTGGATATAGAGAGAGGCAAGTAGTTTTTTTAGAAAATCAAGGCCAAAGTTGATTATGGAAAATCACGTTTTTATTGCTATTCATCAGAAGATTGTCTGAAGATGAGCATTTTCTGACCAATATATATATGGGCTCAAAAGTTAATGATGTTTGAGTAATTAAAGTTATTGTATTTTCGTGCTGTTACTCATAAACATGAGCGACTTTAGAGCACTGCCGATTGTCCAGGGCTTGGACTGTCAAACTGGATCCAGGTTCGAACCTATATCCTGGCAATTTTTTGTTAATTTTTTTTTCATGTACTTGATGATCTTATATTTGTATTACATTTTTTTGCCTTATTTTGAAGTAGAGCAATGGGAAGTGTGATTAGTATTCAATTACATTTTTATCTGTTTACAGATATTTTGTGATACACAGAGCAAAAACAATAAAAATAAGAAATAAATTAAAGACTTCTAAGTATATTATTACATTACTAGCTATCTGTTCATCAGCCGGTAAGGTGAAACTAATCATAAAACAAACAAAAACAAAATATTTCTCACACCATGCACGACACACAAACGACATAGTGCCACATTCACACATGATTATGGACCAAGACAATGCAATAAAATTCTTCATCTGTTGAAACAAGTCAATGTCACAAGGTTGACAAAGTTGCATTTTGGTGGTGTCACTTTAACAGTGCTGGTCATTTGAGCATCATCAACCAATGGTGACTCATTGTTGACTCAAACGTCATTAACTTTTGACCCAATATATATATATTAGTAAAAAATGCTCATCTTTAAACAGTCTTCCGATGTACAGCATTGAAAATGTTATTTTTCCATCATCGACTATGATTTTTTCAATACACACGTCAATATAGAATAACCATGCAAATTGTGATCATAATTGGGGAACCAAATATCAGACCCTCTTCTTGGTACAGCAGCTATATGAAAAAGTAGTGATCATTGTAAAGTAATGGACTGTAACAGCACTTGTTGTTTCCTATGAAAAAAAATCTTTATAGGCCTAATCAAGTAAAAAATTAAATTATTAATAGCAGGTAACAATGATCTCTATAGTAGATTATTTCCCCCAAAAAAATCAGCTTCCTTTCTATTGTTCTCAATTATATGTTGAAGCCGAAAGTGTGAATAGAGTTAAGCAGTTTATTTTTACTATAGTAGGCCTATGCAGATTAATAACAATGAGGACTGTTTGCAACTGACTGTAACCAACCACCACTTAAAAACATGTTGGAAGAACTTCTGAATGCCAACTCCTTTTACTCAGTAGATAAATTTTAGTAATTTTACACAAACAAATTGTATATCATGTCAACTTTTAGTAAACTCATTCCACATCATTATAAAATCTGGTATTCATGATCTATGAAACAAGTATCAATCTTTTTTATGCTCACTGAGATGCAGACAGACATGTAGAAAAGTCAATAATGTTCATTCATCTTACATTTTTGGCCCTATACTTTATTTCTTGATGAAGGCTGTAGACAAATGTGTAAGTTGTGTGACCATGATAGTCTTAATCATCCACACCCCCCCCCCCCCCGGGACTCAAGGCTCTTTCATGAATATGTGTGTGGCGAGCATGGGACCCTGAGATAATGCAGTCTTTGTTTCTTCTTTCCTCTCTGGACTGCATTTTTTTCCCTTCCTCTCCTATCCTCAATTCTTCCCTTTCCCACCTAGGGATTGATGACCTTAGCAGTTTGATCCCCCCTGTTCCAACCAACCAACCAACCAACCAACTGATCTGTATTATGTGCCTGTGTGCAGTTCAGCAATCGTCTTCATGTGTACTAGCACCTATCCTCGTTTTATTATTGACGTTCCACCTGGGCTTTACATTGTTAAAATGTAAAATTAAATTTCCAGCTGTAAACAACACACTGTATAACAAATTTATGTACATACTCTGGAAGACATTGCACTAGTTATGGCAGGTGTACATCATTCTACTACTGATCATTACCTTTCCAGTTCCACTCCTAAATAGAGCAACGGAAAAATGACAGCCTATATACCTCCACACAAGTCCTCTTTTCAGTTTCCTACATCCCTTTTACTTTGCAACAAAGTTAAAGAAGGACTTTTATATTCTGTCACTTTTCATTAGGCTACCCTTATAAAAATCACTTGTGAATATAATTGTTTTTCTTAGTTAACAAGTGAAATATAAATAAAATAGGCTATATACTTCAATATGCTCGCTTTTTCCATATTCATGTACTCCAAACTTATGTAATTGTTCCCCACCAACATTTCATTTTTTTATGTTTTCCTCACTCACCTGGTCCCCTCCTATTTTTGTTTGTATATATGTTAATTTAATATACAATTGTACTTACTAGTACACTCACTGGGCCATTGTTTGTTTCACCTTATTTGTAGAAAATTAATGTACTGTTATTTCTTAGTTTGTTTTGTTTTGGACAACTCTATTTATAAAATACTTACATAGGTTACATAGCCTATGACTGACAATTATCTTTGTACTTGTGATGTGGATAATCTGCAGTATTAAGTTTTCTAAAGATGGCCAAATAAGCTGAAAGCTAGTGCACAACAAAATAAATAATATTATGGAACAAATTTATAGTGTATACAGTTATTTAATATGTCTATGTTCCATCAAGAACCAACAGAAGAGTCCATGAATATTATCAGTAAAATCTGTTAACAGCAGCAATTAAATTGTGATAAAATGTTGTGTCTATTTTGCCTTCACAATTTGCTCAGTATTTCTATCAAAACCTTCCATGAAAATTTGTAGTTTAAAGTGACCATTCAGACAGTTGCAGATAGGACTTCAAATTATATGAGGGTTGTACCAAAAGTAAGGTTCCCATATTTTTTTTTTACAAATAGAAAACATTGTTTATTAATAAAATAGTAAGGACATTTTAAAACTCACTGCAAAGACATGGTGACGAGCTGCGACAGGCACATACAAAAGACACACACACACACATACAACACTTTCAGCTATCGGCCATGGTCTTCTTCAGAAAATAGAGCACTCGTGCAATCACACGGGCACACAACACAGTCATACATTGTTTATTGTTATTGATTTATGTATAACTGAAAACTTTACACTTTTATTTTCCAATGTAGTATCCATTTTTTACACACGTTTGAAGATGGTGCTCCAGCTTTTGTATTCTTAAGTCAAAGAAAGAAGTCTCTTGCCAACCCATTGAGGAAGCGTGTGACCTCTGCTTGGACTTCATCTTCACTCTTGAAGTGTTTGCCACCTAAGTGTTCCTTTAGTTTGGGAAAGAGGTGATAATCACTGGGGGTTAGGTCTGGGCTGTATGGGGGATGGAGCATAACATTCCATTCAAATTTCTTAAATTCCTGAGTTTGATGAGCAACGTGCAGTCGAGCATTGTCGTGAACAAATACACCCCCCTTTGTCAGTTGTTATCTTTGGCAATTTTGGTTTGCTCACTGGAGTTGGGTCAATGTTTCTCAATATCTGTTGGAGTTTATCATTATTCCAAGTTGTTTGACATCGATGAGGAGTACCTCCTTTTGATCCCAAAACACAGTTGCCATAACCTTTCCTGCTGTGGTCTACCACTCTGTTCTTCATCGTGAACTTCTGTGCTACCCTCAACAAAAGCTCTGCACCATTTGTGGACATGCTGAACAGACATGCACTCTTCACCATAAATTTCAGTAAGTTGCCAATGAATTCCACAGGCGGTAACTCTTTCATTGAGAGACCAGATTATTGCTCAAATCTCGCAATTGGTGGTAGCAGTGAGCAACACTTCCATCTCTGATGGCTACCACATGAACACTGAGCAACATATTGAATGTGGACGGGTGGGCTTGAGAGTGGGGGATTAACTGTGCATGGCATTGTCAGATTTAGCCCAGCACCTTCCCTTGACGATGTAGCTCATGGGGAATCTTACTTTTACTACAACCCTCATATCATCTTATTTTTTGATGACTGATATTCATGAAATAATCATGTATGCTGCCCCAAGCTAAGCTCAAGTTGCGTGTGAAAAACAATTGAAATTAATCCAGTAGTTTCTGAGGTATATAAGTAGAAACATATTTTTGGTCCTTAAGCCAAATATAAGTTGGTGGCAGTAGATTCTTTTTACAGTTAGCGCTCTCCAAATTTCCTCAGTAGTGTTTCTTGGAAAGAATGTTGCCTTTCCTCCAAGGGTTCCAATTTGGTTTCCCAAAGCATCTCTGTAATATTTATTTGTTGTTCAAATATACTTTTAATAAATCTAGCACTCCACCACTGAATGTCTTGTCTCTCCATTTAATTGGACCTGCACATCTAGTACTCAAGAATTGGTCACTGTAGTGTTCAGAGCTGGGCACCGTTAACCAAAAAGTTAACTTCGTTAATCATTAATCCATTACTAAAAAAGTTAACTTTTTTAAACATTCAAGCATTACTCTGTTGACAATTTAATGGAAGTTGACGTTAATCGTTAACTCTTAACAGTATTGTGCAGCCATGAAAAATCACCTTCAGTTTCTGAATTCATATATTTATGTTGTTATATTCTTGAAATTGGCAATTTAAAAAAAAGTATTAACCTACCCTGATATTTAAGAAAAAAATTTTTTTTGGACACCCAAGTTTAAATAGGGCTTGGGGTATAAATAAAAACTAGTATTCCTCAGCCACTCTATTGTAGCAATCGGCCGTGAGCTTAAACAAATCAAGACTAATTCTAATCTCATACTATAGTGTAAAATAGCCTCCGTAATAGTCATTTGCTTTGGGGGGAAAGTCATTTGTTCTTTGAAATGATTTGTCTTCGTGTATTTCAAAATGTTCAAACGTTTTTAAGACTAGGGACTGATGACTGACGTAGTTTGATCCCGTAGAATTACGAACTACTTAAACTAAGTTAATATAACCTAAGGATAACACTCACATCCATACCCGAGGGAGGATTCGAACCTGCATCGCAGGAGCCCGCGCGATCCATAACATGGAGGTCCAGACCGCTCGGCTATTCCCGTGCAGCTGTCTTCATGTATAAAAGGGAGAATGTTTGTTTGTCATTTGTTTACGCTTGGAGCCAGTTGCTGTGATATAGTGTCCCAGTAATATATAAATCTTAATTTTAGTAATAATTATTTACCAATAAAATTGGCATAAAATGCTGCAAGTTGGTGCAATGTCAAAAGAATCTCCAATGCTTATCTATCGTATTTTGTTAGTGGAAGTACTGCTACTGGTGAAACTGTCGATATCAAAATATATAAATATTGAAATTCCTTTTGGATTTTCTTCGACCGGAAGCTGTGTCGACTCTTACTCCAAACTGTAGGGACTACGATTTATGGCATCTCCTCGTGTGCTGTTTAACATTATTAAGTCTCAAGGTGTGAGCCTAATTGTGGATTTTTTTCCGGAAGGCAAAATTTATAGTTGAAAAGTATTTTTTCTCCCAATCTAAACATAAAATCAACGAAATCACTTATCTGTGGCCACGGATTTTCATCAACTGTTGAGCCCATGATAACATTTTCACACACAAATCTTCTTTGACACTTGGATCACTTCCACTGGCAAAAGATGCACTTAACGTGAACTTAACAAGCAACAACCTACTACTGGCGAGTACAGACCACTGACATGGGACTTGAACTCTTAATCTTTCTTCCTTCGTAGACTCGTGTAGTGCAGGTATATGCAGTCACAGTTTTTCCTCAGTTGGAGCAGGCTTACGGTAAGTTGTGGGTTTCCCCTGGGGCCCCCATTTCCATTGTTCGGGTCTTGGCGGCACCATTCAGATCAATCGTGCATTTCCGGGGAGTGAGTCAACCCATAGCCTGGGCGATGCCGCAGACAGTAGGGACCTGTGCTAAAATGAGCATAATTTATGCGGCAAGACTTTTGTCGTAATAAGTGGGTACAAAAGTAATGGATTATTGGACTTGCGGCAAATTAACGGAAGTTAGTCTGTTAATGTTTTTTTAAAACTAACTCAAAAAGTTAACTTCGTTAATTAACGATTAACAGACTTGTGCCCAGCTCTGGTAGTGTTATATATGCAGTCAGCTTTATGGGTTGTCAAAATTATCCCAATAGACCAAAATATCTTCCACCAGAACTGTTCTCATTTGTTTCTTCCATTTCATATTGTTTTGCAATCAGTGAGACTGTATCAACAACACACTGCTAAAGCTGTATTTGAACATTATAGGACTGTTTCTCCTATTTACCTGCATTAACCTACATATTAAACACTTCCCTGAGGCACTCCCAATTATGCCCATGTTTCTGATGAAACCTTGTGATTATGAACAACATGTTGGGGTCTATTACTTAAGAAATCTTTGAGACGCTCTTATATTTGGAAGCTATTGTGTATACTCATACCTTAGTTTCCTCTGCTGTGGGCCAAACCTAAAAACTGCCTATAACGGCCACATAAAAATAACTTGCTGATAAACTGCTAAAGACATGTGCAACAATAATCCTTCAGACAGCAGACATAAACAATTTAGAAATGTCAACATTCTGCACTAGAAAGTACTACCACATACTACAGCACACCAGTTGCACAGAGATAGTCAATTTCAAATTTTCTAGGCGACCATGACACAAGTTAATTAGCATTTCACATGAGGCGGATGGTATTTGTAGACTTTGAGTGACAATTCAAATACTGCTGGGTAGCAACTGAACTTACTGCTGTACCACAAATAGTTACTCAATAAAATTGTAAATATAACTTTAAACATTTAGAATTGATTTGATTTGCAATACACATGATATAACCACACCCTTTGAGAGGCTGTCAGTATCTAAAAATTATTATGGAGGTATAGGTGTATTTCTGATACTTCACGCTAAAATTGCTCCCATTCACAAAATTATCTGTGGCGACATTTGCACACTACAACTTAGTATGGATAATTTCTTTACTGTGATTTATTCTCAGATTTAATGTAGCAAATGGAACAGTTCTCACTAATATTGCCAATGAATAGCTACCTTCTTACACATCATTCTGAATTAAGTGCAAAATGGAAATTAGAAGCTTAATCTCCATTGTCTTTCATTTGTTTTTTTTTTTTCAAAGTACTACTGAATTATAATCAGTGTTGCCAAATATAGAAGTATTTAAATATATCACAGCAAGAAAAGGATAATTGAAGCTGTAGCCTGATGGTCCTTGGGTAACTTGTTGGGTGCTCTTAGATCATTAGGAAAAATCATGCAGCTAGTAAACAGTGATACTTAGCTTATTTCATTTTCATTATTGCAATTTATCTACATTGATACCAACCAAAGAAAGTAAAACGTGAAGACAAAGGTAAGAGATGGATTAGCCGATAAAAATTATTCAAGCAGACTGTAACTTTATTGTGAAAACACAAATTATCCTGTCATTTAGCAGTTGGAGCATTTGGTGATCACAGTTTATCTTGAAAGTTCGTCTCATCTGTCACTTCCGAAAGATTGAATAATTCTTCGTGCTATAGAAATTTTTACATTGAATGTTCTTCCACATTTATCATTTTCTTAATAATATATTGGTAGGGAACAACTCACCATAAAGATGAACATTGAGCCGCCGATAGACAAAATTAAGACCCACAAACACACACAAAATTTTAAATTTTCTGCTGCGGCCTTCCTCAGAAAGACAACACTCGTCCACACAATCACTCAGGCCCACTCATCCACACGTGTCAGCCATGAGAGATGGCTGACGTGTGTGGATGAGTGTTCTCTTTCTGAGGAAGGCCGCGGCAGAGGAGTGAGTGAGTGAGTGAGTGAGTGAGTGAGTGAGTGAGTGAGTGAGTGTGTGTGTGTGTGTGTGTGTGTGTGTGTGTGTGTGTGTGTGTCTTCCGGCGGCTCAGCATTTGTCTTTACGGTAAGTTGTTCCCTATCAGCATATTATCATCATTCCTTACTGGACGTTCTATTGTTATCACTTTATTAAATGTAGGACTCATTACTAAATTTAAAATAGTACTTACTGAACTATTTTTTATAATTCTTTTACTATTGTTGTAGGAGACTCCCAGCTGAGTTTGCAAAAATGGCAGAAGGCACAGGTGATGCGGCTGCAGAGAATGATAAACTGAAGCAGACAAATAAATTTACTCATGACTGGTATCAAACGGAGACCCATGTTGTCGTTGCAGTATTATTCAAAAACACGAAGTTTGATTCTAAATCTGTGAAAGTAGAGTATGGTGAACGAATGGTATGTATAAAATGTGGTAATGTTACAACATTTGTGGAATTTCCCCTTCTTCATGTGACTAAGTGTGATTGAACAGCGGAATTCCAGGTTGTAAGTAAGGAGGGGGGAAGATACATCTACATATATACTTTACAATCTACTGTAAGGTGCGTGGCAGAGGGTACACTGTACCACTACTAGACATTTCCTTTCCTATTCCAAACCCAACAAGGGGAAAAAAGACTATCTATATGCCTCTGTACGAGCCCTAATTTCTCTTATCTTGTCTTTGTGATCACTATGCGAAATGTAAGTAGGTGGCAGCAGGATCGTTCAAATTTCGGCCCTCTAAATTTCCTCAACGGAATTTCTCAAAAAGAATGTCATCTTTCCTCCATTGATTCCCATTTGAGTTCCCAGAGCATTTCTGCGACACTCGCTTATTGGTCGAACCTACCAGTAATGAACCCAGCTGCTTACCTCTGAACTGCTTCTGTGTCTTAAACTGATCTCATGTGGGTCCCAAACACTTCAGCAATACTCAAGACGTGGTCGTACAAGTGTTTTATATGCGGTATCCTTTACAGATGAAGTACATCTTTCCAAAATTCTTCCAATAAACAGAAGTCAGCTAACCACCTTACTCACAACTGTCCTTAAATGTTGGTTATTTCATATCGCTCTGCAATGTTACGCCTAGATATCTGAATGCGAATGCATCAACAAGCTCACTACTAATGCTGTATTCGAACATTATGATTTTTTCTCTTACTCATGTGCATCACCTTACATTTTTCGACATTTAGAGCTAGCTTCCATTCTTCACACCAACTAGAAGATTTGTCTAAGTCATCCTACATGCTATTACAGTCAATTAGACTACACCCTCCCATACAGCACAGCATCATCAGCAAACAGTCGCAAATTACAAGTTACCCTGTCCATCAGATCATTATATATATAGAAAATAATAGCAGTCCTATCACACTCCTCTGGGGCATGCCTGACGATACACTTGTCTCTGATGAACACTCGTTGTTGAGAACAATGTACCAAGTTCTATTATTCAGGAAGCCTTCCAGCCAATCGCAAATCTGTAAACCTATTCCAGATGCTCGTATTTTCGTTAGCATTATGTAGTGCGACACCTTGTCAAATGCCTTTTTGAAATAGAGAAAAATGCAATCTCCCTTTTTCCCTTCATACGTGGCTTGCAAGGTGCTATGTGAGAAAAGGACAAGCAGAGTTTCACCCGAACAATGTTTCCTAAACACATGCTGATTCATAGAAAGAAACTTATCTATTTCAAGGAAATTTACTATATTCCAAAATTCTACAGGAAACTGATGTCAATGATAGTGTCATGTTATTTGTGGATCAGTTATTTTACATATCTTCCAAACGGGAGTCACTAGGAACTTTGCGCTGAATTTAAGATTTGTGATAAATGCAAGCTAAGAAAGGGGCCAACACCGCAGAATATTCTTTGTAAAACCGAACTGGTATACCATCTGGACCAGGGGACTCTTTTTGTATTCAGCTATATCAGCGGCTTCTCAACACCGGAAATACCTATTACTTAGTCCTCCATTTGGGAGGTAGTGTGTTGATCAAATGATGGTACGTTTGTGCGGTTCTAATGTGTGAATGATTACTTAAAGGTTAAATTTAGAACTTTGGCTTTCCATTTGCTTTCTCTATTACTGCCCCGGAGTGATAGAACAACTGGATAGTGGGCTTTGATCCGCTAATCAATTTTATGTAGGACCAGAATTTTTTCGGGTTCTCGGAAAGATCTTGTGGTAAGGTATGGCTGTGGTAATTATTGTATGCTTCGCACATTGATCTTTTTATATACGCACAAATCTCTACTAACTTTCACCTGTCATCATTTGCATGGTCTTTTTTGAACTAAGAGCACAACAGCCTTTGCTTTCTCATTAGCTTTCTAACATTATATTTATACCACGGTTGATCTTTTCCATCCTTAATCCACTTTACAGGCACATTTCTCTAACCCTTTACTCAAAATGCATTTAAATTTAGTCCACAATTCCTCCATTGTACCAGAACTAAACGATGTCCATTCATTTTCTCAGTGTGATGCTAACAATTGCTTATCAGATTTTTCTAACAAAAACACGCTCCTAGCCTTCTTGATTGGTTTATTAACTTTAGTCACAATTGACAATATGATGACATCATGATAACTAACTTCTGTCTCTACAGTGGCATTGCTAATAAGGCCTGTTTTTAGCTATAAGTTCTAAAATATATTCATAGCGTGTGGACTGTTGGTTTAACTGATCAGACATTTTTCGAAAAACATGTCTAATAGTAGATCACAAGACTGCTTGTCTGAACCGCTTTAATATTGCTTGGTCTGGATAGCTAAGCAATACCAGGCATAGACTTTCTTTGAATGAGTCTAACACTGCTACAGCTGCACTGACAGGCCGATAAAAACATCCTACTACTAAGTTAGACCTGTTATATGTGCCCTGGTAACTTGCCTCATATGATCATCAAGATGCAGACAAGTGTGTTAAAAAGGTGAACACGCAGACACAAACTACCAACTTTTGGCCACAGCCTTCATTAGTAGAGAGCACAACACTCATACAATCAGAGGCACAACTCACTATCACACAACCATTCTTCCAGCTGTTGTGTTGAGAGGCACTCAGAACACAGCAACAGGAGATTCTTGAATTGAAATTTTGTATTAACATTACTTTTATTTCTTGAAGTCTCTGTGTTTTCGGATACACTGAGAAGGGGAAATTCCTGTAGTTGCATAGGGCACAATTCCATGGTAATATTTGGCTAATTTATAAATTGATTTTTTGTTCCAGCTTAGTGTCACAGCAAAACTTGAAAATGGCTCAGATTACAATATGGAGTTAGATTTAGCACATTCAATTGTCCCAAGTCAGTCGACACACAAAACCTACACAACAAAAGTAAGTTACATTGTTAAATTGTAAAATATAATATGCTTGAACATTGCAAAATAATGTAAAGAAAAATACAAATTTGTATAGAATAACTGACCATTATTTTCTTCTGTAAAAATTAGTCTAATAAGACCAGATCTGTTTCACTAAATTTTAAAGCATCTTCGGTTGTCAACTGTAACAATAGTTTTTGTGTTACATTTTTGTATGTTTTTACCAGTATTGAACATAATTGTGAACAGTTCTCATGCTGCGGCTTATATTATTTGAAATACAATTAACTATTGAGATTACTTAATTTTCTATGTTGTCCACTTCATATGTTTTTCTGTTGTACTCACGCTGGCACTTATACTGTCACTCCATTTTGTATCAATCTTCTTTGCTGAAACCACTCACAACTTGCCATTTTATGTCTTGTTTGGTTGTTGCGAACATATGTCTTTTGTTTTTTTGTTCGATTTGTAATGGCTTTTCTTCTAGCACTGTTAATGTCTCTTTGTTGTTCAAATTTTGTGTGTGTGTGTGTGTGTGTGTGTGTGTGTGTGTGTGTGTGTGTGTGTGTGTGTGTTCAATTGTTTTTGAATTCTTTGGCTCGACATTGCAATATTTGTCAGTTTTCTTTCTGTCAAAATCATTGTCTATCAGTCTGTGTTCGTTATTTTGACTGTTTTGTGTGTTTGTCTTGTTGCAGATAGAAATCAAAATGAAGAAGGCAGAAGATATCCGTTGGTCAGTGTTGCAAGGACAGCCACAACATCCAGAAGTAGCAGTGGCCCCCATACCAGAAGGTAATTGAATTTTGAAGAGCAGCTATTTAATATCAATTATAATTTATAAGCTATATTGAATATAAGGTTCATTGCTGGAGGTGTGCTTGTGTCCATACTTGCGCACCCATGTGTTAGTTGGTAGATAGATGGATATACCCAGATATATGTTGAGTGTGTTCCTCTGTCCAAATGATGAGTAGATGTAACGAATATAGATGGTTGTGAAATAATGTCTAAACTAATAAAATATAAAAAATAGACGAAGATTACTCACCAGGCGAAGGAGCACAGGTGTGACAGCATCACAAATAAATAAATGAATACACACACACACACACACACACACACACACACACACACACACACAATCGCAAGCTTTCGCAACCCAGTTGCGTCTTCAGGCAGTAGGGAAGGAGAGGGAAAAGGAAATGATGAGGGTTTTAAGGAAGGGGGTAAGGAGCCATTCCAATCCCGGGAGAGGAAAGACTTACCTTGGGGGAAAAAATGGAGGGTAAACAAATGCACACATGCCCACACATTCACACAGACACAAGTACACCTAGGCAGACATACTGTAGAAAGCAAAGAAGTTAAGTTATGTGTGTGTGTGTGTGTGTGTGTGTGTGTGTGTGTATTCATTTATTTATTTGTGATGCTGTCACACCTGTGCTCCTTCGCCTGGTGAGTAATCTTCGTCTATTTTTTTATATTTTATTTTTCCTGCTAGGAATTTTTCGTCTTAATAAATGTCTAAACTAAAGTTAACTTGATGATAATTCAGTTTACGTAAATTCAGAAATTAACTATCAGCATCTCTTCAGCAGAATGACTGTGCCAGTAAAACTTTACAGTGTCTATGACCATGTTGACATGTTTTATAGACTAATGTTTTGCTCAGTGTTAAGTGCTCCATCATGGTGATGTATTTGCTACTGGCGCAGCGCATAACATTCAGGCTTCATAAGTCTCAGTTCATCCAGTTACTTTGTCAGATTGTAATGCACATAATTAAAGACTAGTTTTCATTCAATGTTGGGAATGAGGACATGAGAACTGACAGCCTTTGTTAATTGAAATTTTTGATTCCCTGAGGCTGGGATTTGTGAACAAGGTGCAAGCCAGTCTAGTAATCCAATAGTTTGCTCATATGGTACTTGATGCTTTTGGAAACCACCATGTTTATCATCATTTATGTTCAAATTTTCAGGCTGCAACCTCATAAAGTTCACTTATTCTACCCCTCAGGAGGCCCAATATTAATTTGCTGGGTACGGGTTTGGCGAAACCGGGATTCCTGAACGGGGGACTGCATCGTGCCATAAGTCACCCATATCTACATCTACATCAATACTCTGCAAGTCACATTGAAGTGCATGGCAGAGGGTTCATCGAACCGTTTTTATGATGTTTCTCTACAGTTCCATTCTTTAATAGCTCGTGGAAAAAAGAAACATCTAAATCTTTCCATTTTTGATCTGATTTATCTTATTTTATTGTGGTGGTGGTGGTGGTGGTGGTGATGATGTCTTCCTTTGTAGGTAGGTGCTAACAAAATCTGTTCACATTCGCAAGAGAAAGTTGGCGAAAGAAATTTTGAAAATAGATCTCACCGGGATGAGTAACACCTTTCTTTTAACGATTTCCACCCCAACTCGTGCATCATTTCTGTGACCTTCTTTCGCCTACATCACGAAGATACAAAATGAGCTACCCTTCTCTGTACTTTCTCTAAATCGTCTGTCAATCCCACTTGGTTGGGGTCTGACAGTGCACAAAAATTTTCCAAAATAGGTCACACAAGTGTGGTGTAGGAAGTTTCTTTAGTAGAGCTGTTGCATCTTCTACGTGTCCTGCCAATGAAACATATAGTCTTCGGTTCTCTTTCCCTACAGTATTTTCTGTGTGTTCTTTCCAATTTAAGTGGTTTGTAATTGTTACTCATAGGTAAGGTAGAAAGGTAAAGCAGTCAGCAATCCAAAGATTGGTTTGAACACCGCAGTGCTTTACTAGGCATGGTCCTGTTTGGAGGTGGTATGCTGTTGCCTTCCTCTGACCTTCAAACTGACTTACCCAGCCAGTTGTAGGCCTACAGTTTAACATGGGTCCCAAACCATGGTGCTATTTGATATTCTTCACATCAGCAACACTGTCAGAGGTGAAAGAAGTATGAAGTGACAGATAAAAATCTTAGGAACTGGAGGGGATTGAACCGTTGACCTTTGGATTTGTAGTCTGGCACTCTACCTCTGTGCTACTGAACCACATGTATTTAGTTGAATTTACGGCCTGTAGTTTTGTCTGATTTATCGTGTAAATGAAGTTTAACGGGCTTCTTTTAGTGTACTTATGGATGACTTCAGACTTCTCGTTATTAAGGATCAATTGCCATGTTTTGCACCATGCTGATATCTTAGCTAAACCATTTTGCAGTTGCTCTTGATCTTCTGGTAACTTCACTAACCAATAAGTGACAGCATCATCCGCAAATAGTCTTAATGGAGCTACTCGGATTGTCTCCTAAACTGTTTATAAAAATAAGGAATAGTAGGGGCCCTATAACACTTACCTGGGAGACACCAGATGTCCCTTCATTTCTACTCATTGATTTTCTATCAATTACAATGTACTCTATCCTTTCTGACAGGCAATCACTAATCCAACTGCACAATTGTGGCGATATTCCATAAGCACGCAGTTTGATTAGATGATGATTGTGACGTACAGTGTCTTAAGCCTTCTGGAAATCTAGAAATACTGGGGTCAATAGGTTGTTCTCTTCGAGGTAGTTCATAATATTTGAGGACGGTATATGTTCTAAATTCCTGCTGCAAACAGATGTCAATGATACAGGCCTTTAATTTTTAGGATTACCCTATTGCCTTATTTGAATATTTGCGTAACCTGTGCAACTTCCCAGTCTTTGTGTACGGAACATTCACTGAGTGAGCGGTTGTATATGATAACTAGGTATGGGGCTATTGCATCAGCATACTCTAAAAGCAAACTAATTGGTATACAATCGGGTCCAGGAGTATCAACTTCTAAATTATGCATGCTGGCTGCTGTTCTTGATACG
Source organism: Locusta migratoria (assembly GCA_026315105.1). Taxonomy (NCBI): domain Eukaryota; kingdom Metazoa; phylum Arthropoda; class Insecta; order Orthoptera; family Acrididae; genus Locusta; species Locusta migratoria. Next base: position 258,838,676 of record CM048751.1, on the reverse strand, counting down.
AATTCTGGATTATTTGCTTCGTCTTCTTTTGTGAAGTAATTTCGGAAGGCTGTGTTAAGTAGTTCTGCTTTAGCAGAACTGTCATTAGTAACATCACCGTTACTATCGTGTTGTGAAGGTATTGGTTATGTTTTACCACTAGTGTACTTTACATAATATTAGTAACATCACTGTTACTATTGTGTTGTGGAGGTATTGTGTTTTACCGGTAGTTTACTTTCAGAATACAAGGATTTCTTAGGATTCTCAACCAAATTACGTGACAGGGTTTCATTGTGGAATTTGTCATAAGCTTCTCGCATTGAAGTTAAATATAAAGTTTCTGTATAAGACTGTCAGTCTTGAGACTTTTGTGTCCATTTAAATTTGGCATGTCTTTTTCTTTGCTTTTGCAAGAGTGATCCAACCTGTTTTGTGTACCACGGTGGGTCAGACCCCTATTTTGTTAATTTGTTTGTTATAAACCTTTCAATGGTTGTTGATATTCTCTCTTAGAATGTAAGGCACATCTGATCTACACTAACATTATTAGTTTTGAAAGTCTGGAAATTCTCACTTAGGAAAGTTTCATTTATTTTTGGTAGATTTGGGAAATCCGGTAGTTAATTTCACTACAACTGTGTTCACTAAATCCTGTGTGGTTTGATACTATTTATTACTTCCGGATTATTAGTTGCTAAGAGGTCAAGTATATTTTCACAACCATTTACTATTCTAGTGGGTTCATGAACTAATTGCTCAGGATAATTTTCAGAGAATGTGTTCAGTACAATTTCAGATGATGTTTTATGCTTGGCTCCGGTTTTAAACAGGTATTTTTGCCGACATATCGAGGGTAAGTGAAAGTCGTCGTCATTTAAAATTGTATGCTGGGGGATTGTTTTTTAAATTTGTTCCAAGCTTTCTTTGAACATTTTTGCAATTGAATCATCTAAGTCAGGGGGTTGGTAAAAAAATCCAATTATTAATTTATTCTTGTTGTCAGGTATAACCTCTACCCATATCAATTCACAAGAACTGTCTATTTCAGTTGTGCTACAAGATAAACTGCTTGTGACAGTAATAAATACGCCACCATATGTTTTATTCAATCTATCCTTTCTGAACACCATTTGCCCCTTAGTAGAAATTCCAGCTGAGCTTACCTCCGTCTTTAACAGTACTGTAAGCACTGTGCGTACCTCGGCGACCATTGTATGGTGCAACATTGGAATGTTGTACCTGTATGTTACAGAGCCCAGGGATTTTGGCTTAGTAACCTGGCTCACAAGAAAACTATTAACCTCTATATATTAAAAATTCTCAATCTCAAGGTGTGCTGTGTGCCAAGCAGATGCAGGCTGGCCCTAAGCCTGGACAAACTGAGTTCACTGCAGCAACACACAACCCCCAATGTTCTTTATCCACACCTTCGGTAGAATGTAGGGCCCATAATAAAGGTTGGGCTTATGCCCCTCAATACTTAGTCTCCACTAAAACTTAAGGGGAATTCTTTGTCAATCAAGCCTCTGTTTTTCGTAGGGAGGACAAGTATGAAGAGGTGGAGGGTATGTCAAAAATGAGACACAGGTCTGTCTTGATAACATTACACCAGTCCAGTCACGGGCATTGCTCACCCGTGACATGGTGAGTGATTTTTCAGTTTAGATTACACATGAGTGTCTCAATATGGTCCAGGGTATCATTTTTCACAGGGATCCACTGTTACAATCTGGTGATGAATTGTGCAAGAACTTACAGTGGCGAGAGTTCACTTCATCTGTCACATCTATAGGGCTCAGAAAGACAAGAGGATTGCTACTGTTGCCTTCATCTTCGGTTTTGAGCATGATTTTTTGCCTGAGAAAGTCAAGGTGTTGATCTACTGGTGTGACATCAATCCCTTCATCCCTCCCCCTATGCTCTGCTTTAAGTGCTGGAGGTTTGGGCCCATGTCCTCCCGATGGGAAGCCAACCCCACTGGTTGGGAGTGCGGACATGCATCTCATCCAGATGTCCCTTGTACCCCTCCTCTGGTTGGACAGGCTGACCTATTCAAGGGAAAAGCCAAATATCACAAGCTGCATCCCATGAGCATGGCCACATCTTATGCCACAGCAGTTTCACCATCACCATCCCAGGCAACAAGATACTCATCTGTGCAGCAAATCTCAGTGGAGTGGGCTCACGGGCCCGATCATCTACACCCACCACCTTGACGATTGAAGGTAGCTCCTCTTCTCTTGCTACCAAGCCCTCTACCTCGAGACCAATAATTCCCCAACCAATGGAGACACCAGTCCCCACACCCGGTACAGAGATGTACCAGCCTCCTCTGGCCCCTCAGAACCCTTTAACGGTTTCTCTCACTGGTATAGTTGGCATCAATGTGTGGCTGAAAGGAACATAAACTGCTCGTCGTAGGGCCTCGAGGCATCCTCAGTCCCTGTGACCGAATCATAAAAGCCCTCCCAGTAAGAGAAACTGAAAGATCAGTGAGAGAGGAGGAGGAAGAAGGAGAATCCCAGGTGGCTACCATGTCACCACCACATACCTCTACACCTGAGGACGATGTGGAGGTACTCGCATGCCCTGAGGACTTTGCAATTGCTGTGACTTCAGATGCCATGGACGTTGAGGCTCAACCTCTGTAGCCAGCGATGACAGACAGTTCCGTGCAAGATTTTCCACATTCTGCTTCAGTATGACCTACAACTTGGGAGGTAGTTTGATCTTACAACGGAATTATGGCAGTTTCCTCCACTACCTGTCAGAGTGGCAACAGCTATTTTGCCACTTTCTTGCTTTCTGCATAGCCCTACAGAAAATCTGGTTTCCTGTTCAATGGTCCCCTACTCTCTGTGGCTGTCAGAGTTACTGTAATAACCGCTCAGCCTCTGACAGGGTATCTGGTGGCATCTTTGTGTACATCCTCACCTCTGTATCCAGTACCCCCATGACTCTCCCACACAGTGCTTGAGGCAGTGGCAGTCAGGATCAAGGCAGTGCAAGATATTACAATGTCCTCTGTCTACCTCTCCCTGAATGAAGTTCTCTTTCCCACTGACTTCACTGTCTTGTTCGCCCAACTTCCCCTGCCATTTATCCTTTTGGGAGACTTCAGTGTTCACCACCCTTTGTGGGATGGCTTCCAGATTCAGGCCATGGTAAGGAAGTGGGGACTAACTTGGCACGGTGGGATGTTTGCCACCTGAACACCAGTGCCCTTTAACATGGCACATACTCGGCAATAGACCTCTCACTTTTTATCTCACAACTTCTCCCCCATCTCAGTTGGAGTGTGCGTGACGATCTTAGTGGCAGTGACTTCTTTCCTGCCCTCCTGTGTCTGACTCAGTTTCAACCAGCAGACCACCTGTCCCAGTGGTTTGTCCGCAGGTCAGACTGGCCAACTTACTCATCAGCTGCCATGGTTGATGCTCCATTCCCCGCTGAGGTGGCACAAGTTGGTGCATTGTTGGACATGAAAGATTGCTAAGGCCATTCAGGATCATTGGCGAGCATTGCGGTGCTACCGATGCCACCCTTGTTTAGAGCATCTGATTACTTTCAAACGTCTCTGGGCCTGAGCTCAGACACTGATCCAGCAGAGGAAACAGAACTGTTGGGAGAGGTACATTGCCACCATCAGTTCTTGTGCCTCCACTTCTCGGGTATGGTTGCAAGTCCGGTAACTCTTCAGTTATTGCAAAAAAATATTAATCCTCTGTCTCCACATACAGGGTAAACTTTGCACTGATCACAGCAGTATTGCCGAACACCTGGCAGAGCATTTCATATGTAGTTCTGAAACTGCAGCCTACAGTGCAGATTTCTGCACACTTAGAAGAAGTGACATTTTATTTTAGTTAATAAATGCAACCAGCTGTTTTTATGGATGATTTTATCCTATAGCTAGTTTTCAAGCCACTGCAGGCTCGTGATCAGTGGATACTTGAAGGAACATTTATTATCTTCCACAAAGTGTAGATTCACACAGTAACAGTGGTGCTGGCAAAATAACTGAACTTTAGTAATTGGGAACAGAATAAAACAGAATTAAATGTTAGGTTGTTGTTATTTTATGTATCTACCGTGTTGTTATTGTGAAACACAGTAAGTATGTTAAATATAACTACAATAAAAACACAGAAGGTACATAAAATATAACACTACAATAAAAGCACAGTAAATACGTAAATTATAACAAACTAATGTTAAAATTCTGTTTTATTGATCCTAATTACTAAAGTTCAGTGATTTTGCCAGCACCACAACAGCATGAATCTACATTTTGTGGAAGATAATCAATGTTCCTGTAACGTTTCCAATGATCAGACTGCTAGAAGAGTAGTTATGGAATAAAAACATTCATAAAATCAGATAATTGCATTTTTTAAACCAAATTAAACCACCACTTTACACTGTAGCTCAGTTTGCATCCCACGTAGATATTTTGAAATTAAAGAGCGAGTCGAGTGAAAGTAGTTATCGTTGCACACATGCCACTGGTAGACGTGAAATGCACCGTTCAGCGCATGGCAGTTCCAAAGTGCCCTTTCTGGCTGCCCAAATACCTCTCCAGGACCAAACCGTGTTCACAGCCAGTTCCTTAATCACCTCTCAGTGGATTCTCAACATCAACTGCTCACCCTGTTTGATCATGTTTGTACTGAAGGTGTCTTTCTGTCATATGGCGGAAAAGTATCATCGTCATAGTGTTGATACCAGGTGCTGATCTGCAGGTGGCTAATAGTTATTGTCCAACTAGCCTCATCAAAGTTCTGTGCAAGCTCCTCAAACATATTGTGAGTCGGCAGTTCATGTCGACACTTGAAGATCGGGGACTCTTGGCCCTGCAACAAAGGTGCTTCTGTCAGGGTTGCTCAGCTATTAACAACGTCGTCATCTGCATCAGGAGGTGTACCTTGCCGACAAACTACTTTGCGTAGACGAGTCGCATCACTTTATGGGCGTGCTCCTTGAGGCCCAGCTTACCTGGACTTAAAACCTTTGCCAGCTTAAACAACAGTGTTGGCGATACCTCAAAATCTTCCTTTGCCTCAGCCACACTGTTAGGGAGGCTGCACGAATAACTCTCTTGCAGCTCTACGAGGCCTTAGTCAAATCCTGTCTGGACTATGGAAGCCTGATATAAAATTCAGCAGTGCCTTCAGCCTTATGGGTTCTCAACCCAATCCTCCAGTGCGGCGTCAGACTAGCAACGAGTGGTTTCCGCAGAAGTCTAGTGACTAACCTTCTTCTATAAGCTGGGTCCCTCTCCTGCGATTCCACCGGTGACGCTGCTACCATGATATGTCGCCCACATTCTTGCCACCCCCCCCCCCCCCCGAGTACCCACAGCTCTTTTGTGGGTACATGTGTGGCGCGCATGGGTCCGTGAGCCATTGCAGCCTTCCTTACTTTCCCAGGCTGCATTACCTCTCCCAGTTCCTCTCCTCTCCATCCGCTTATCTCCTCCTCCTTTAAGACGTCTTGGCTACTCCTATGGTTCTGAAGATGGTAATTTTGATCTTTGTTGTTTACCTCTGATTTTGGCATAGTTTGTTCCCCCTCAGGATTTGACCTCCATTACAAAATTACAGTTACCAGTGTGAGGAAGAACTCCTGACCTAGCCCCTACGATGTGGATCCGGTACCCTTCATTTCCCATTTCCCTCCTCACCATAGCCCCCTACCCCTGCCAAGTCCAGAGTGCATGTAGCCAGTCCATGTGGGGGGGGGGGGGTTGTTATGTATCCTTCTGGCTAAGCCCCTTGACAACACAGGGTCACACTGCTGGTACTAGAGCTGTAACCTCTCCATGCAGACCAAGCAGTCAATACACATCCTTGTTGGGTAGCAGGACTCCCAGCAATGGCCATATCGTGACAGGTGGCCTTCGCTATGGCTGGGTGGTGTCACCGAGGAGAGCCCATGAGTGGAGTGGGTGGTTCTAAGACAGACATTTCGCATGATGAAATGTGTTAAATTAGAAAATGGCTGTACAACAGCCGTCTCTGAAGGCAAGGAAGGTATTTTAATTGCCACTATTTGCAATAAGAGGACCTTCCCCCCATAGCTACCTCTTGGGAGGAAGGCCAGGCACACTGGCTTTGGGTGAAACCCTTCCCACACTACCTTGCCTGCAGCAGGACAAACAGGGGAATGTTCACAGCTACAAAGCTGCTGTTTTTTGAGGATCAGATTGAGAATAAGTTCATCGTAGTAGACTCCATGACTAAGATGTGCTCTGGCTCCCTCTTCATAAAACCTGTCTCTGCTGCTCTGTGCACCTGTGAACATCTTGGCAACAGTGTCCATGACCTCTCACCAGTCCTTGAACAAGGTGTAATTTTTCATTGGGACCACCTCCTTCAAACTGAAGAGGAACTCCAGGCCAGTCTGGAGCAGGGAGGTGTCCACTTCGTTCATCATGCTGTATTTGTGCGAATATAGGCCACACCTAAACTTTTGACATGAGATTATAGAAAGAAAAAAAAAATCTCTAGTAAAGGCCGCAGGTTTTTAAATTTTTATTTAATTTCTTTTTATTATTTATTATAAAATAAAACTTTTTTCGTAATCAGAAACACAATATCAACGAAATCGTGTTCTCTTCTCAATAAACTGAAAACAAATATGGAAAACTGTAAATCAATAAATAAGAAAGCGAGATGACAGGCCGATCAGAGTGCCCCAAGTGATCCTGAACAAAGGCGTGTTACTGAGCGTTTTAAGTGTTGTATATCGTGTGTGTGCTGCATGTAAGCTTTGAGTTGCACAGTCACAGTTACAGACATGGAAAGCGGGAAGTTGGACATGACCTTGTCACTGACGAAAAAATGTTCAACGCTCGTGTGTAAGTGAGGAAAAACTATTAGGATGTTCGAAGAATCGTTGTGCATTTCGAGGGCTAAAATGTGAATATCCCCATGTAGAAAAATACTTGCTTGACTTCGTTATTCAAAACACGAACTGTGGTATTGCTGTTAAAACAGGAACGATTCAGTTGCAAGACTGCAAAATAGCCCAGAGCTCCATGTACATTGATTATGGAAATGACCCCCAATGAATATCAAACTAGTGCATCTGGTCATAGTACAATACGTTGTTTTAAAATGTAGCATCAGAACTCGACATCGGTGTTAGCTAAACAAATCAGTTGTACCGCCATCTTAAACTCCCATTACCACTCGTGGTAGGCATTACCGTATCAACGTAAACATCACGATAAGATCTCTCGTGACACACACTAAACTTTTATCATGAAGGCTAGCTTCATTGACTACATCAAATTAAAATCATTTCTGTGCTTAGGAAGTGTGTGTTACATATTGCTTTTAAGGCCGCATGGAATTGTTAAAAACATACATGATTTTGTAAGCCAAAATTTGGAAAAAAAAGTGCGGCCTATATTAGAGCAAATTCAGTATTCAGAGGGGCCCCAAAATGAATCGAATGGATACAGGTGCATTTATGTTGGCCTTCGAGGGGGAACACTCCCAGAGAAGATGAAATGTCAAGAAGATGTAATGTCAAGCCGTAATCCCACGCCCTATGCGATGCTTAAAGTGTGTGCACTTGGGGCACATGTTCCGCAGCCCCTTTATGTGGTGGATACAGATGCCGACTCCATGAGGGGGAACTCTTGTGTTCCACCCCGTGTCTGTGGAAATTGCTAGGAACATCATTATTCGCATTCAGCGGACTGTCCAGTGTACAAGGAGGAGAAAATAAAAAAAAAAAGAATAAAAGTTTCTTTAACATACTTAGAGCCCCCCCCCCCCCCCCCCCCCCGTAAATACGAGCGCCTGCATCCAGTGCAAATGATGTATGCCTTTGCCTCCATTACACCCTCTACTCCTCGCAGCCCCCCCCCCTCCCCCGTCCTCATCCCAGCTCCACCCCACTCTTCCCTCTCCTGCAGATCCCTTGCTCCTTCCTCTGCATCTGCCTCCTTCCCAGCCGGGGAATTGCTCCCTTTCTCTGGCACTTGCTGGTGAAGGTGCCCTCTCTGAGGGACCCTCTTCCTGGCGTTCACCAGATTGGAGATCATCAACTACCAGCTGGTCAGTGGACTCTCACTCTGAGAGTACAAAGGTTACCCGATCTTCCTCAGTGCCAGACCTTACTGATCCTGTTTTCCTCCCTGGGACATGCCATCCCCATCCTGCAAGAGAAAAAGAAGAAACATAAGTTGCAGGACAAGGCCCCTTTGGTGCTCCCTGAGGTGCCACCTTTGGCTTCCCAACCTATTCAACATTCTGAGCTTGAGTGTGATCCACACTTAATTGATATCGTCCCTTCCTCATTGGTGACGGACTGTGAGCCACTGACGAATGGGCTACAACCCATTTGCTTCTCAATCTGGAACCTCGATCTGTTATCATCCAGTGGAACTGTAATGGCTATTACCGTCAGCTCTTCTTTCCTTTAACTCCACAGTTTATGTTGTTCTGCAGGAATCACATTTTACTGGTGGACATTTACCACTCTGTCAGTATTAGATTGGTCCCCTACAGGCATTCGTACATTAGTCCATGTTGATATTGTCAGTACACGGATCCCTCTACATTCTGCTTTGGAAGTAGTTGCTGTCTCGGTTCACTTAGACATCCCATTAGCAATTTGTAAGGTGTACCTTCCCCCGGGCAGGCCACCTTCATCTGCTGCCCTAACCACCCTCCTTCAGCAACTTCCTCCTCCCTTCCTCATCCTTGGGGACTTCAATGCCCATCTTCCATTGTGGAGCAATGCTTATACATCTAGCCAGGGCCGCCTCGTAGAACAGTTCCTTGCAGACCACGACCTGTGCCTTCTCAATGACTGTTCTCCAACCCATTTTATTTCGGCTCACAGAACTTTCTCTGCTATAGTTCTTTCACTTACTTCTCCTCCTCTTTTCACTTCACTGGTCTGTGCACGATGACCTCTGTGATAGTGACCACTTTCCATTGATTCTTTTGCTCCCCTCCCACCTGATGAGGGACAGGCTACCCCGTTGGGTTTTCTGTCAAGCTAATTGGCTTTTGTATAGATCCCAGGTTGTTTTCACACCACCCCATCTGACTGTATAGATGATGTCATTTGTGATGTTTCTAATGTGATTACTTAACATGTAATATTACTATGTAATGGGGCATGTTAAATAATAAATAAATAATGTGATTACTCAAGCTGTTAGCATTGCTGGTCCCCAGTCAACAAGCCTCCTAGCCGCCATCCAATCCCGTAGTGGAACACAACAATTGCTGCGGCAATTCATGAGTGCCGGCAAGCCTTGCAACTTTTGAGGTTTGAGACTTGGCAGCTCCTTCTGCCCTGAAATTGTTAGACCCAGTTCACCAAAGTGGTGTCTGCTTGCCTATGGGTGCCTTCTGGACCAGTCCTGTTGATAGTCCCCTTGCCAAAGAAGGAATCCCCTCCTCTTCAGACTAGGTGGCATCAGCTTTTGGGGTCCATTGCTATTCGACTATTCCCTGGTCATCCCACATATCACATTCTTTTGAATGAAATGGTTTTAAAACTTCTGATACTCAACCTTGAGTGGGTTTACCCGTCGCATTGCGGATGCTTCCATTTGTAGGGATTTCCATCTCCCTTTCCTTGACTGTATGCACCGTGCTATACCGCGTACATTCTCTTGGATGGTACCCCAGGCATAAGTCAGGTTGGATCTCTTCCAAACTCCAAAAGCTCCAGTCTCCCCCATAATTTTCCGGCTGTGGTTGCACACAGTACTTGCAGAATTACAGTGTGCCGTGATTTTCTGCACTGGCAGATCAAAATCTACTGGTCATACGGGATATGCATTTACATCTCCCATTTGTATGGAATGCCAATCACTGCCAGAATCATGCATTGTATTTATGGAGGAACTGATGGCTATTAGTAGGGCACTTAATTTTATCAAACAGGTTATGTATACACTCATTATGTATGGTTTTAGCAGATGATCCTCAAATGGTTGACAGGATACTTGCGTTTCTCTGTGCAAGCGGTTTTTATTCTCAGCTATAAGATTTTATCTCTGATGCTTGAACAGGGTGGGTGGCTTTGCGGCTCTCCCTCAAAGTCATCCAGTTCCCTTCTTTACCTTGCTTTTAACATTGTTTCCTTCTTCAATTTTTAGGCCTCCACTTTAGGAGTGTACACTTAAGTTGTACATGCTTTTCGTTAATGAAGAGCTGTAGACAAGTCCATCGCAGAATTTTGCCTTTTCTGTTAGTTTTAGTCCTGTTCGAATCATTGATCATAACTTCATTTTAGCTCTTTCATTTTACTATCAGAATGTCCTTAGTCGGACTGCATTCTTTCTTGCATTCCATTCAGAGGTCACGAGACTGATGACCTAGCTGTTTGTACCTTTCCTTCCATCAACCAATCAACCTTGGTCATGCCTCACGCAGTCACCCAAACTGCAGGCTCCTTTTTCCATCTTCCTCATTACCCTCACCATAATGGTGGCCCAGGACGGGTCTCCCAGTTGCAATGTGGGTTTGCTCCCTCCTTTCTTTGATCAGGTTCCTTCCCCTCCCTCCATCCCTTCATTATACTTCCCACTATACTTCCCATCCTTGTCCCTCCCTCACTTGCAGCTCTACATGGATTTGGCATGTAACTCCAAGGGCTTAGTTCTACCATCTAGACATTGTCACCTGTTTGTGGCACTTTTCAATTCGTTCCGTGATGCAGATATGGTCTACACTGATGCTGCTGTGCTGAATGTCCAAACAGGGTTTGCCTATATCCAGGGTGATCACATTGAACAGCATTCTCTGCCTTGTGAGAGCAGTATTTTTACTGCAGAGCTGTTCGCTATTTACTGTGCTCTAGAGCACCTCCATTCAAGCCGTGGGGACTCATTTGTCACCTGTAGTGACTCCCTGAGTGGCTTGCAAGCACTTAACCAGTGTTTCTCCAAACAATCTTTGATGCAGTATATTCAAGTTACTGTTTCCTCTCTCAGGAGGTCTGGTCGTTTGGTGATCTTTGTCTGGACCTCAGGCCACATCAGTGTGCCATGCAATTAACATCTCGATCAGTTGGCCAAGCAGGCCACTACGTTACGACCTCTGAAAATTTATGGAGATGGATCTTAGGGTGGCGCTACACAGGAAGGTGCATGAAGATTGATGCTCTGAATGGTCTGCTTTGACAGTGCAAAATAAGCTTTTCTTGATCAAACTATGTGTGGCTGCTTGAGAAAATTCATTGAGGTCCACACGTCGGGACGCGGTTGTCCTGTGCCGTCTCCATATTGGGTCTACTTATCTACTTCACAGTGAGACTCCTCACAAGTGTCACTTTGGTGCTCAGTTGACAGTAAAGTATATAGCAAACCCACAACAATCGACATTCTAATACATAACAGCTCTTGTCACTTTAATGGCCAAAAACTTTCTGCCCTACGCTGTTTAGTCGATAGAGCCTTCAAAGTGCCAATGAACGAAAAAGACTGAACCACTGAATTTAACATTGTAAGACAGCTTGCTAAGGCGAATGGTTACTAAGAAAATGTAGTGAATAACTTAATACGAAAGAAACAGTGTGCAAAATCAAATATAAATGGCACGGATAATATCAAAGGGGAAATGGTTCCGTATTTTGGTAATCTATTTCAGAAAGTGGCCAACATACTAAAACCTTTTAAATTAGAAGCTGCTTTTAAAACTAATAATACGTTACGCAAAATATAATAATGGAAAGTCCAGGTTGGAATAAATAATATAGTGAGGACAGTTACAACTCACCGCAAAGACGTGGCGACGATATGCGACAGGCACATACAAAAGACACACACATACAACACATTCAGCTATCGGCCATGGCCTTCCTCAGAAATAGAGCACTCACGCAATCACACAGGCACACAACACAGTCATACAACCATCACCTCCGACTGCCACACTTCGAATCACGCTCTGCAGCGAATCGGGGACGGGAGGGGAGGGGAGGGGGAGGGGATAGAAAGGTTACGTCACGGTGGTGGGGATGTGTTAGATAGGAATAACGAGATGCAGCTTAGGAATGGAGTGGGGAGGCGGGTGAGGGGAGAAAATAAAATAAAATAAAATAAAGTAAAATAGAGTAAAATAATTCATGTACACTGCAAGTGCACAAGACCACATACACACACACACACACACACACATACACACACACACACGATCACACATTCACACACCACTCAAATCAGGCGAGGTTTGGGATACAGAGATAGGAACTGTAAGGTACGGAAAAAAAATAAAATAAAATATATATATATATATATATATATATATATATATATATATATATATATATATATATAGGGAAGTTATCGTAGGTTGAGGCCTGGTTGATTTCGGGATCGGAGAATGTATTGTAGGGATAACTCCCATCTGTGCAGTTCAGAAAAGCTGGTGGTGGATGGGAGGATCCAGATGGCCCGGGTTGTGAAGCAGCCATTGAAATCAAGCATGTGCTCCGCTGCATGCTGTGCCACAGGGTGGTCCACCTTGTTTTTGGCCACAGTTTGGCGGTGGCCATTCATCCTAATAGACAGCTGGTTGGTGGTCATGCCAATATAGAAAGCTGTACAGTGCTTGCAGCACAGTTGGTAAATTACGTGGCTGCTTTCACAAGTGGCCCGGCCTCTGATGGGGTAGGATAAGCCTGTGACAGGACTGGAATAGGAAGTGCTGGGTGGGTGGATTGGACAGGTCTTGCAGCGGGGTCTTCCACAAGGATATGATCCCTGTGGCAGTGAGCTGGGTTTCGGGGTGGCATAAGGATGAACTAGGATGTTGTGAAGGTTGGGAGGGCGACGGAACACCACTTTAGGAGGGGTGGGAAGGATCTTGGGCAGGATGTCTCTCATTTCAGGGCATGAGGATAGAAAATCAAAACCTTGGCGAAGGATGGAATTTAGTTGTTCGAGACCAGGGTAGTACTGGGTGACAAGGGGAGCGCTCTTTTGTGGATGGTTACTAGTGTTAGGAAGAGGATTTGGGGTGTGTGAGGATATGGCACGGGAGATTTGTCCGCAAACAAATTGGTTGGTTTTATTATATCTAGGGTCTTACATTCGAATTTAACCAAACCTTTAAAATACACTAACCCAGAATATACTATTTGGCATTTGCACTTTTATTCTTCTGGCAGCTTTAAATATACAATATCCAAGTTATGCCTTAAATTCTTATTGTTATAGACTGGAGCACTTTCATCAATATTTTGCTCAAGAAGGGGAATTCTGTTCCCAAAAGCTTATGGTCTTCTGTACATGTTTTCTACTTTGTTTGTCTGTGAGTTTTTATGGTGCTCCCAGACCAACTACTCAAGATACCATTAAAATTAAAAATACATTGTTATTTTTGCTTTCTTTTGCAGTTTTAATATTAAAGTTTTTCATGTTTCGAATGATTGCACTCTTATACAGCAATCTTGAATGCTGGTCCACCAAAATACCCAAGCTCAGCCCCAAAATCAAAGGACTGGGATAGAGTGGCAAAAGAGTTGGACGACAATGAGAAACCTGAAGGAGAAGCTGCACTGAATGCCCTGTTCCAAAAAATCTATGAACAGGGTTCAGATGAAGTCAGGCGAGCTATGAACAAATCATTTGTAAGTATATGATGAAAAAATTATTGTATTATACAGTATTATACTGCAAAAAAACTAATGTTAAATAACAATTGCAGCAAGAATCTGGCGGCACTGTTCTCAGTACAAATTGGGGAGAAGTGGCAAAGGAGAAAGTGGAAGTAAGGGCTCCTGATGGGCTGGAGTGGCGAAAGTGGGATTCATGAAGACAGTGAACAATTATTTTTGTTTTATGCTTGTGTATTAATATATTTTTGTAATTTTGAAAGACTTAATTGTGAAAAAGCAGAGTATATACACTGTATAGCAGTTCTTCCTTTCACTCTTAAAATATTCGTAAATGTCAGTATATGAACTGCTCTGGGCAGAGTAAACTTTTAACATTTTTGTGCATGATAATGTGGTAGCTCTATATGCACTTATTGGATTTAGTAAAGATGGCATACAATGAATACTTATTTCTGGTGCAAATCTCATATTGTCATTTCGATAATTCTGATCACTTTTGTTTTACCTTGTAAATTTGTGTAATCTTTCTAAATGCATGCTAATTTGTTTTCTTCTTTAAAGACTGAGTGTACAAAATAAATGTCTCCTATTAATAACATATGTATTGTGGAAAATCTTTGTTAAAAAAACTGTTACATCAAACCATGTTTTTCTTCAGTTAATCATGAAGAGGAAACAGATGATGATGTATAAGCCATATGTTTCTAGTTCTTAAGTTACATGAATTTCACCCTTTCCTGATTCTGCTACCAGTTACTCAATTATATAAAAATGTACATCATAAGAGTAAATTTTAGGCAGAACATTTTAGGTAATTACAACTAAGACTTTTTAAATGGAAACTAAAAGACACAATCTTTATAAAATGTAGGCCTCTAGTGATCTATCTAATTTCTTTCTTGTTAGATATTTCTCTCCATAATGACAGGGAGGTATCATTTTATCTTCCAGCATATTGGGAAAACAGGATTTTCATAATTACACCAAAGCATTGAACAACATTGATGCCAGGTTGTTACAGTAGATGATGGCCTATGCATGCAACCAGCTCAGGATAATGACATGACTGACAGTTAAGCATGGAGAAAGAGGGTAGCTTTTGTTTTGCTGTTAAAACAGGTGCAGCTTGTCTGTGAAAGCAGAAAGATACAGTTCCTTGGTTGAAGATATTGGTGCTTTAATTTCAATGTATGCAGTTCTGAAGTTATTTCATAGCTCAAAATTATCTTATCACTTTCCTAAGCCATTTGATAGTTTTCTTTACACAGTAATAAGCATGCACTGAAGAACAAAGCATTTGTGCGTTAAAATGTCAAAAATTATGCTAAACAATTGTTGCTCGGAGCTGTTAGCCAGTAGCTGAGGTGCAGAACTAAAGGTGGGATTAGAATTGTGCCTCTATATGTTGTTGGTACGTTTGCTGTCCTATTGTCTACTGAACAGGTAGCCGTCAGTTCGTTCTTCTGAACAAAATATAGTTCCAGGGGTATCAGGTGGCTGATTATCACATTGGTAATTGTGTCCTTGCAAAATTGTGAAACTTATTAATGGAAGCATACAGTGCAATGCAATTGTTTCATTGAGATGCTATAGTTAGTATTCGGGTCAATATTATTCCCCTCCCCCCATCCCCATCAAAGAAATCCCATGAAAACCAAATAAGAAACCACAGTTTATTAAATGGATGAAAATACCTTATGCATTGAAATATATAATTGGAGTAAAACATAAAGATCCTATATAATAAAACTTTATCAACATGGGATTCCATTGTACTAAAATAATTTTCCAAATTAGACAAGTTCCAGATTACAGAAAGCACTTTGCTGTTTGGCAGATGCAGACATCCATTGTGTTTGTTCCATAATTTTAATGAACACAACAGAGACTTCGGTCATAAATAATACACAATATTCTTCTTCGGTATTCACTACAGTCTGCAAACACTGGGGTAACATTTTTATTCCCAAGCTTTGGAAATAGAGTTTTGAGAAAAAGAACTTGTAGGCCATGTTTACAGATTTATTCATCTGCAAATTAATTCCCCTGAAGGTCATTTGATATAGTTGAAAAAGTGAAAATATGAGGGTGCAAGAACAGATGAATGAGGTGGGTGCGGAATCACTTCCCAACCAAAGTCAGTGTATTGTTTTTCATCAGTCTGTCAGAATGCCGGCAGATATTATCGCAGAGTTGTCACTTCTTGCAGTTTTCCCGGTAATTGTTCTTGGACTGCATATTCAAGATGTTTCAGTGGTTGCCAATAAATGGCAGCAGTCATGGATATACCTCACAGAAGCAATTACAGTGACCACACCAATGCAATTCCGCCACATGCATAACTTTTTGAAGGTTTTAGACAGTGTTACTGCTTTGTTTGGATTCAACCATTAATTGTGTTAACATTATGTTTAAACAATTGCCATGAATGTAGAGTGTTGTTTTTGTTCTTTTTGTCGTCATCGTCTTCAGTCCGCAGACTGGTTTGATGCAGCTCTCCATGCTACCCTGTCCTGTGCAAGCCTCTTCATCTGAGAATATGAACAGCAACCTACATCCTTTTCAATCTGCTTACTGTATTCGTACATCGGTCTCCCTCTAAGATTTTTACCCCACACACTTCCTTCTAATATTCTAAGTTGGCGATTCCTTGATGTCTCAGAGTGTGCCACACCCATCTCTCTCTTCTCATAGTCAGGATGTGCCAGAAACGCCTTACCTCCCCAATTCGGTTAAGCACCTCATTAATTACATGATCTACCCATCTAATTTTCAAAAGCTTCTATCATACTTTGACAGAACTCCTTATCTTCCATGTTTCACTCCCATACAATACTACACTCCAGACAAATGCTTTCAGAAAGGACTTCCTTAAATTTAAATTAATATTGGATGTTAACAAGTTTCGCTCCTTCATAAACGCTTTTCTTCTCATAGCCATTCTGTATTTTATATCTTCACCATTTCAGCCATCAGAAATTATTTTGCTACCCAAATAGCAAAATTCATCTACTACTTCTATTGTCTTTTTACCTAATCTAATACCTTCAGCATCACCTTATTTCCTGATGCTACATTCCATTATCCTTATTTTCTCTTGTTAATGTTCATCTTATACCCTCCTTTCAGGACTCTGTCCATTCCATTCAATTGATCTTCCAAATCCTTTGCAGTCTTTGACAGAATTACTATGTCATTGGCAAACTGCAAAGTTTTTATTTCTTCTCCGTGGACTTTAATTCCCTCTCCAAATTTCTCCTTGCATACTTTCACGGCTTGCTCAGTATACAGATTGAACAACATTGGGGAAGGCTACAACTCTGTCTTACTCCCTTCCCAAACTCTGCGACCCTTTCATGATCTTTGACTCTAATAATTATCGTTTGGTTTTTGTTGAACCAGTTGAATATAACTCTTTGCTCCCTGTATTACACCCGTTACCTTCAGAATCTGAAAAAGCGTATTCCAGTCAACATTGTCAAAAGCTTTCTCCAGATCCACATATGCTAAAACTGTGTTTCCCTTTCCATAATCTATCTTCTAAGATAAGTAGTAATGTATTGCCTCCCGTATTCCTACATTTCTCCTAAATCCAATCTGATCTTCCCTGAAGTTGGACTCCACAAGTTTTTCCATTCAAGTTCAGAAGGAATATCATCTACTCCAGTGGCCTTGTTCCGACTCAAGAGCTCTGTCAAATTCTTCTCGCAGTATCATACCTCCTATCTCTGCCTTCAAGTTTATTTCCTTTGTATAGGTCATTTATATAGTCCTTTCACAGTTCAGCTTTCCCCTCTTTGCTTAGTACTGGTTTTCCGTCTGAGTTCTTGATATTCATACAGCTGCTCTTCTTGTCTTCAAAATTTTCCTGTAGCTGGTATCTAACTTTCCCCTAGTTATACATTTTTCTATGGTTCTGCATTTGTCCACTTAGACACTCCTTCTCAGCCAGTCAATATCATTTTTCAGATGTTTGTAAACCCTTTTTCCTGTTTCACTTGCTGAATTTTTATATTTTCTCCTCTCTCAATTAAGTTCAGTATATCCTGTGTTGTCCAGGGATTTCTATTAGGCCTTGTCCTTCTGCCTATATGGTCCTCTGCTGCCTTCACTACCCTATCTCTCAGAGATACCCATTCTTCTTCTACTGTATTACTTTCCCTCGTTTCAGCCAATCCTTGCCTAATGCTCCCTCTGAAACTCTCAAAGAGCTCTCCCTTTTTTTTTCCTTCAATTTGTCCAGGTTCCATCTCCTAACCTTTCTGCAGTCTCGTAGTTTTAATATGCAGTTCATAACCAATGGTCAGAGTCTATATCTGCCCCTGGATATGTCTTACAGTTTAGAACCTGGTTTCTAAATCTATTTCTTACCATTATAAAGTCAATCTGGTACCTTCCAATGTCTCCTGGTCTCTTTCACTTATACAGGCTTCTTTCATGGTGATTAAACCAAGTGTTGGTGATCATTAAATTGTGCTCTGTGTAAAATTCTACTAAATGATCTCTTTCATTCCTTTTTACCAGCCCATATTCACCTACTACATTTCCTTCTCTTCCCTTTCTTACTACCGAGTTCCAGTCCCCCAGCACAATCAAGTTTTCATCTCCCTTAACTTTCCGTATAATTTATTTCATCTCCTCGTACATTTCTTCAATATCCTCATCGGCTGAGCTAGTTGGCAAATAAACTTGTACTACTGTGGTCGGTGTTGGTTTTGTGTCTACCTTCGTTACAATAATGTGTTCCTTATGCTGTTCAGTAATTCATCCACATTCCTATTTTCTTTCCGGCCTTTTGGTCTTCGAGTAAAGTGCTCGACTGGAAACCGGATGGTCGCAGGTTCAAAACCCGGTCAGACCTCGGGATTTTTTCAGTCTGCACTTTAACCCATCCTTCACCTCTGAACAATGTGAGGAGTCACCAGAAACGACATTTGGTTCACATTCCATGTTAAGCTATACGTATCCTTTCCTCGGTTGGATAACTGGAGTAGGCTAGAGACACGCAAGCTGCCATAGTGGCATCCAATTGAAAGACTTGCACCAGGCTAATGAGCCACACAAAATTATTATTCATTATCAGACCTATTCCTGTGTTACTACCAATTGATTTTGTATTTATAACCCTGTACTCACCTCATCAGAAATCCTTTTCATCCTGCCACCAAACTTCACTAATCCCTACCATATTTAACTTTAACCTATCCATTTCTCTTTTCAAATTTTCTAACTTAACCAACTGGATTAAGGGTTAGAACATTCCACGCTCCGATCGTAGAATACCTGTTCTGTTTTTCTTGATGACGACATCCTCCTGAGTAGTCCCACGCGGAGATCCGAATGGTGGACTATTTTACATCCGGAATATTTTACCAAAGAGGATGCCATCATATAGTCGTAAAGTAGAAGTCAATGTCCTCAGGGGAAAAGGAACAGCTGTAGTTTCCCCTTGCTTTCAGCTGTTTGCAGTAACTATGGCAAGGCCGCTTTAGCTGATGTTACAAGGCCAGCTTGTTCAATCATCCAGACTGTTGCCCCTGTAACTACTGAAAAGACTGCTGCCCCTCTTCAGGAACCACATGTTTGTTTGGTCTCTCTACAAATACTTCTACGTTGTGACTGCACCTACAGTACGCCTATCTGCATCCCCAAGGCACACAAGCCACCCCACCTCGGCAATGTCTGGAGTGTTAGTAAAGTCAAAATGATCCTTCTTAAAATGACAAAACCATTTTCTTCCCGTGCTCTGTCCAGTGGCATTATCAGCATATATGATGCAAATGTTTCTGGTTGTCTCCATGTCCTCAGTTTGTGACCTCCTCCTCCTGCAGGTGTCAGGTTCCGAGCCTCTCGCCTTCATCTACAGAGACTTAGGATTGGACAAGAGCGATTGTTTAACTACCTGACAAAGTGGAGAGGTGTCAAAAAAAAAGTTATTGAATTATTTCACTTTTGTCTTCTGGCCGATGTAATCTCGTGTAGTCTTGTAGATGTGTTGTTCAGTGCGGGCTTCTTCTGGAGATGATTCCTCTTTCAAACTACAATAAACTTTCTTATACAGAATTGTCTTCTATTTGATGTTTTTATTCTTAAATTTTCTGTCACTGCATGTCAGTAGAAAGTTTTAAGAACCATCAACCACCCTTTAACATACAGAGTAAAGACTTCCAATGTTGACTGACCTCTCTCTCACAGTACATGTCTAATGGCTTCTCCACTCTCATGTTCATAACAATGTATCACATCAAAGTACTTATTTCAAATTTTATCAGACATTTAGACTTGTCAAACACTTTCAATCCAAATTAAACACTTCAATTTACTATATTAGCTTGTGGGTGTTATGTTTTCGTGAATGATTTTTAAGATGTGTTGTAGAGAAGTGGTTTGATTTGACTCGGGTACATGGCATTGTTTGTTTACTTAGTGAAAGTATATTATTTTGTTACTTTACTTGACAGTTTGGTAAAGTTTGTGTGTGCTATTATATGGTGGTTATTTTGGTGTAACTATTTTATTCATTTGTGATTGTATTTTACATGAACCTGAAATGTACCGTTATGTATATAATTATTCATTATTTGCATTTGTGGGTATTTAAATTCATTAGTGCTTCATAATGGTTCTAGTGAGGTAATGTTTCACTGGCATATTTTTGTATGTAACTTCTCCCAATTTGCGTTATATGTCAACATGAGTTCGATCATGTAATTTTTAAAGATCAATAAACAGGTATGTGTTGTATCTATATAGTCTGCACATAGTGTTCAGTTGTGTTTTGATTATTTGGTTGATATAGTTAGTAAAATTCAGAGTTAAGCGAAACTATGAATAGTCTAAAAGAAATTTTCAGTAAAGGCATCACAGCTAATTAGAATGTTTTTACGGGTACAAATGTGATTTATACCAATAGTATAGCTTTTCTGGGTCTGAAACATAATGAAATGCGTACTGAACTACCAAGAAAGTGTTAGGACGTGCATTTGTAGAAATTATAAAAAGTTCCACTGACTATTTCCAAATGACAATATTGTAATTAAAATGGCAACAGTGGACTGAAAATAAAAAATGACAGTTGATAAATTAACCCATAACAACTGGAAAACTAAAATGCAAAACAAAAGTGCTATAAACTTTACACAGTAACCTAATATATAAAATTACCTTTCATTATTACTGTACAGTAAATGTTCACTTACCATGTATTGTGCAGCAGAACACTATTACACTGTTGATACATAATGCAGTGTGCATTTATTTTTATTGAAACTTCAGATTTGTATATTGTACATATTTCTGTTTCTCTTAGTGGTACTTTCAATTTTTATTATGTTTTTTGTAAGCAATTTTTCTTCACCCTACACAACATTCTGCGCAAACTGCATAACGTTGTTCATGATGTATAAGTTATTTCTAAGGATTTCATTTTGATTCTCTTGTTTCCTCATCATCAACTTCTCTGTGTTGCAGAGATTACTGTTATAAGTGAAGTGAATAAATAGTAAATCAGTGTCCAGCAATATATTTTGTTTTGATATATCAAAGATTTTGAATTAAATAGGACTCCACCTTAATTCTGTATATTTGATATATTGAGACAAAATAGGCCCTTGGACATTGATTTATTATTTGATATTAATATATCACCCGTGCCTGAGGTATAAGACAGGATTTTTTCCATTGACATCCATTGTTGGGGTACTATTCCACTATTGGAGAGCCCTGGCAACATTGATAGGTATTAGAGGGGAACATGAGGCAGAATTGAAGTTTGTGTTGTGGAGGGAGACATGCTCTAAGACAGTCCATGCAATGGCAGTATCCATAAGACCACTGTGACTTAGTGATTAGAGCACTTGCCTAGAAAGTGGGAGGTCCCGGGTTTAAATCACAGCCACAGAACAAATTTAAATTTAGTGCCTCTTCTTTTATTCAATATCTTTGAAGTGTGTTGAGTTGGTGAAAATCAAATTGAATGTAGCCATCTTGACTACATGACATTTTTCCCCATTTGAATTAATTCTGCAATTGTTGGTCCATTTCTTTGCTTCGGTGAGAGCAGAATTGTCTTGTTCATCATCTCCAAGTCCCACTTTGTTGAAACAGTTTGCGATAGTTCTTGAGTTTCATTTCACTTGCTGCCAACCCATTCCAAACCAATACTGACCGTACAGGAGCAATTGTACTTATTGGCATCTTTTTGCCACAAGGGCAACAGCATTGAATGGCTTCAGAGATGCCTCGTTACAGGAGACAATTTCGATGTTCTCGTCTACCAATCTCTAAGGCTATAGATGATATTGAAATTACTATATCGGCAGATTTTGGAGGTCAAGTACCCTTCAGAGTCCGTCTATGTTTTGGGGAGATGTTTTGAACTTCACTATAACTAATAACACTCAAGCAGGTGCTCCAAGGTGTCTTGCTGCAGTGTGTGTGTCCTCTCTCTCTCTCTCTCTCTCTCTCTCTCTCTCTCTCTCTCTCTCTCTCTCTCTCTCTGTGTGTGTGTGTGTGTGTGTGTGTGTGTGTGTGTGTGTGTGTGTGTGTGTGTGTGTTTTGTCCTTAGCATAAGTCGGTTAAAATAGTTTGTAAGTCGAGAGACTTACAACCACTACAATGTGGTCCCATAGCTTTACAAACGTATGAGGCTGCATCAGTTATATCCTACAATTGGACTTGAATTTGTACGTAACCCTTGGTCCATGGTGGGAGCTAAGCGAACCTCGTGATTTGTAATTTACCTTTAGAGTAGCGGTTATATTGTCTAGGAAAAGTAAAACTTGATTTTCCCTCCTCCTGTCTTTTTCTCCCTCATTGAAGAGTCCAGCCAATTATTCATCACCAGCCATACATACCATTTCATTACTTCATTGTATTTTTGCAACAACGGGATTTTGTCATTCTATTCACTAATGGCTTCTTCATTTCACATATTTCTACACAGCAGTGTAGAGAAGTTTAAGGAAAAACTTTTTCCACTAGAACACTGTGCAAATGAGAGAGATTTTGAAGAGAAGACAACATGTAGCACTGAATATACAGTTTGTTCATATTTTGCAGTTAGAATACCATTGCTACTCTCACCACATCCTTAGCTCCCCCACAGACCATTCCATGCAGTATTTTACCAGCTTAAACTGTCAAGCCATCCTGTTGTTAGGAAGCTACAAAGGTAACATCCTTATTCTGCAACATAGTCCAGACAAAGGTAAGTTATTTTACATCATACATACAAACCACTCACATAGTATTTTCTCAATTTCCCATCTTTGGCTTTCTTTTCATTTGTCTGCTTCCTTTCATCCATTAATACTGTATCTTAACCATGTTTTTAAAGTTTCATACATTAATAATATAGTAATAAGGACAGTTTATAACTCACCGCAAAGACGTGGCAACAAGATACGACAGGCCCATAAAAAAGACAATAGAACACAAACACACAGGCACACAACACAGTCACACACCATCACCTCCGGCTCCTGCTCTTCTAAGTGCGGCAGCCGGAGGTGATGATTGTATGACTGTGTTGTGTGCCTGTGTGGGCAATCTATTTTCTGAAGAAGGCCATGGCTGATAGTTGAAAGTGTTGTATGTGTGTGTCTTTTTGTATGTGCCTGTTGCAGCTCATTGCCACGCCTTTGTGGTGAGTTGTAAACTGTCCTTATTACTATCTTATTAATTCCAACCTGGACTTTCCATTATTGTATTTCATACATTTGTGTTATACTGCACCTGACACAAATTATTTCACTCGTGAAGAATCTCTTTGTTACTAGTATTGATTACCTTAATCCTTTCGGTAATTGTTAGTGACACACACTTGCTTGTGTCATTTTGTTAAAATGGAAAAAAAGTAACGGAAGCTAGTGCATTTCTTTAGAATGCTTGACTGTAATGGGTTTCTCATTGAACGTAGCATTCTAGTATAGGTGTAATTAACTAAGGTATGTGTAATCTAAAAGTACTGTTGGAAGTCTTCCCCACAATATACAATGAATTATTAAACCTAATGTGTTACATTTCTAAATTAGCCATGTAACACTTTAATATTAGCATGTCAGTGATAAGTGCCACAAGTAGTAGAAAGTAGCTGCAGCTTTCCATCTTATGAAAGGGGGTGAAACATTATCACATACATGTGGCCGTGTGGTCTGGGGAGGGGGGGGGGGGGGAGGAGGAGGTGGTCTGAGTCCACCCTCAGGTGTGTGTGTGTGTGTTGACCTTAGTTTAAGTATTTTATAAGTCTAGCGACTGATGGCCAAAGTAGTTTGGTCCCTTCAAATTATAAACATCTGAACATATACATACTTGTGCTGTCACTTCATTGTGCCGATTAGATGCCCGAAGTAACAAGATGTGTCGAATTTGGGTGTATGATCACCCTCTCAACTACTTCATGCATCTGCTTTAAGGTGAGAGGTCTCTTCATTTGCACATGAAT
This sequence comes from Locusta migratoria, assembly GCA_026315105.1. NCBI lineage: Eukaryota > Metazoa > Arthropoda > Insecta > Orthoptera > Acrididae > Locusta > Locusta migratoria. The sequence continues at coordinate 258,814,654 of CM048751.1, read as the reverse complement.
GTTTTCGACACAAACTTAAAAACATAAGAAAATAAAATGGAATTAAGGCATAATTTCAATTTTTTGTAGACATTGATCTAACAATTTCAAAAACATACAACATAAGTAGGTAAATAAATCATCTTGAAGAACATGGTTCAGAATTAAAGCTGAAGTAAAATACATTGAAAATAGCTGGAATAACTGTACAGAGAAATAAATGTAAGTCAGTAAAATGTAACAGTATTTAAAAGCAAAAAATGTAAATTTTAATCCATGAATACAAAGCTATTGATGCCCTATTATTAACTATTTTAGACGTTCACATTTTCACCTATGCAATATATATTACATTACTCTATACGTGCGCGCACGAGAGAGAGAGAGAGAGAGAGAGGGGGGGGGGGGGCGTTCAACAGAGTAATGTGAAGTATACTGCATAGGTGCAAATGTGCACATATCTAAAATAGATAATAATAGGAAATAGAGTACGCGATATTTAAATGTCGTAGATTCCCTTGTACACCTGACATTAATAAAATTGTCGCGGAATTTAATTCACTGAAAAAATTCCGAATAAACAATTACGGTAATCAATAATTTCATATTTAGTTTTGTTCTGTATTTTGTGAGGATATCATACGGTGTATGTGGTATAGACACACACACACGATGATTAGTTGAGACGTGTTACGGCTGTGCTAACCGTATCTTGATTCTTGACTGACTCAGGGTCCGTGAACAGATATGACGTCCTAATGTAATGTTGGTAGGACTGTATATGTGTAGCCGCCATTTTATACAGCTAGCGCTATCGTGTGACCGGCCGCCAGTGGCAAAGATCAGAAGGTAGTTGCTTTGTGTAGTTCGAGAGTGAGGGATGGTGCGAGCGTGGATAAACAATCCGTGCGCCGTAGATAGCGTGACTAGATGTGCAGCGTTTTTTGCTAAAAAGGATTGAAATAAACCTTTAATAGGTCGTACATTCGGTGAAAATTCGTGAACCGATTCATTTTTTTTTTAATCCTATGAAGTTCCGCAATAATACCGAACTTGTAAACATTAGAACATAAACAAACAAGATCAGTGGTGTAAAGTGCTCCGACGCAGTCAAGAAGGAACTGCTTACCGTGTAAAATTTAATTGACTTTTCCCTATTTCACAACCGCGATTGAAGACACCACATCGATCTTGGATCCCACAGGTAAACTTATCATTTCCATTAAAAAAGAAAGATAATGAAAACGAAATGGAAAGTAGAAAAATCACAGACGAAACACCACTGAACTACGTAACTAGAATGGAAATACTGTAGGTAATAATACGAAACCGGCTTTAGTTTATACAATGTTTAGGTCTTTCGACATATTTTTAAACGGGGTGACCACTACCGTCCATTTTCATCATTACAGATAATAATGTGACATATCGTTTATTTCCGGCGTATCCTTTATTAGGTCTAATAATAATTTACTTCTATAGTTAGCAGCAGTCATAACCTATTGTCAGTATATCACCAAGGCAGAGCTGATACGAATCTACTTTCGTTTTGAAAGTCTGGGCACTTTTCAAGATTACATTTTTAGCGAAAGACGCTATTTTCATGAGCGTTAGCCACTGGATTGCGCGCTTACATTCGTGCAATTGCTGTTTTCTGCAGATGTACCGTGACGAAGAGTTAGGTCTACGCCATACACGAGTACCTTGATATTCCTTGAGGAAGTATATTTAATGAAAAGAATTTACATTACTATAGAATCTGCATCTTGAAAAAATATTCTCGTCGCAGTTCACAAAGTCGCAAAGGCTAGGCGCTTGCATACACGGGCCCAATATTCCCGAAATTTATACTGATGAACTGCATTCCAAAACTCTCATTCGCACTGTTCGACCGATTGTGCCTATAACCTATTTCGTGTTATCTATAGTCAGTATTTGTATCAAATAATTTTTTTAGTACTCTATAAATAGTGTATTATTAACGCATGCCTCAGTACATTGTATTATCCATAAGGAACACAACATCCCAGCCATCCTCTCGCAAAATTGGTCAGTTTGTACAGAATATGAAATTTTTACTGATACATTGTATCAACAGTTGTATTAAGTGTCGGTGTTTACCGCGTAAGTAGCAAAATCTAAATATTTCAGATATTATGCAGTTCCGGCAGGGAGCCAACAATTGTTACACACATGCCGGTAGGTAGTTCGCATAAAGCGGAGACTTGCAACAAATTAATTTCTCATCTCCATTCTCGAAAGTTTTCCACTCTTGACTATTGCGGAACACAAAACTGTGTAGTTGACGTTTGTAGGAACTAGTTCTGGCATTCTAAAATTATGTTAACGTATTATTCAGATCAGAATATTGGTGGTCAACAGACCTGAGAGTACAAAACGTGACTATTGTTGGTCTGTCTGTACTATAAGTGCTGTACAGCGTTTGAATACAGGTATATAGCTCACGTTCGAATATACCTTGGATTTTCTAAACGCGTTTCGCAGGAGTCTTTAATTTACATTTGATGTGTTAAGTGAATTGGCTTAAAGCGTTTGAAAAGACTTCATAGTATAAAAGTATCGCAGTTTAAATGCCGCTAATTGTTTAGTCGTAACAACAGAAGAGATAGCCACTACTTTAGATTTTTTGTTACATTTGATTATATTGCTGAATCTTTGCTATAAGAAAATTCGCTGCAGCAACATTTCGAAATCTATGTACTAATAGCGCAAATAAAGTACTCTAAGGTGGAAAAACGTCCCGAAAACGAAGCAAATTTGCTGTTTATCATACGGTACCTTAAAATATTCTTAGGGGGGCGGCCGTGGTGTCCACTGAGGCGCTCCCAGTCAAGGTCTGCACGGGCACTACGTTCGGGGATTCGAATCGCCCCTCGGGTATGGATATTTGTGCCGTCCTTAGAATTAGCTAGTTCTTAAGTAGTTTGTAAGTTTAGGGACTGCTTATCCCGTAGTTAAGTCCCATAAGCTGTACAAACATTTGAACATTTTGATTCTTACGGGTAAATTTGTTCCATTTTCCCCTTTCTAGTGTCGTGTTTAATTTTCGTTCGTTTTACAGAAACTTGTGAATCGCTCATATTAATTCTCCATGACATGCTTTCTAGAGCTACAATTTGTTATTGCCACTACTTTAAGCAAAATAATGTAATCCAAAGGTAGTAACTCAAGCTGTCAATTGTATTTTTTAGTGAAACGTGGTTGATACGTTAGAAAATTCAACAAATGCTACCAACTACTTTATCTACTTCTGTCGTGTCCACAAAGTCACATCAATTATCCTATAATATCAACTCTTTAATACAATGAGTTTTGTTATTAATTAACGCCGGCCGCAGTGGCCGAGCGGCCTGCTGCGCGCCAGTCACAGTCTGCACGACCGCTACGGTCGGGGGTTCGAATCCCCCCTCGGGCATGGATGTTTGTGTAGTCTTTAACTGATGACCCCGCAGTTAAGTCCATTAAGCTTAACCCAGATAGCGCGGAATTATTTATGGTTTCATTTTTTTTCTCAGAAGCTATTAATTACCTTCGTATGACTGCACAAGATCGTTATAAGTGATTTTTTTTTTCATCATCACGCTATCAGTTTTACAATACTGCCCTTCTTTCTGGAATGACGTCAAAATGAATATAATGAATCATTATTATTAAAACAACATTTAAGATGAAGTATCTATATACGTAAAAGACGCATTTGTTGTCTGTCTGTCTGTTCTCGTATAACTCAAGATCCAGACAACCAAATAACGTGAAATTTGGTACACGTACACAAAATTACATTGGAGGGGGGGTTTCTTAAAGAGGTTTCCCTCCATTTTTTTGGAATACCAACCGGAAAATTTCAGAAAAAGTGAAAGTGCGTTTTCAATGTGTCCATGCAAATCTATATCTTCGCACTGATTTTGATGAAATTTTGCACAAATGACCTTCAAAACACGAGGAAGGGCACTGTCTATATAAAATTTCGTTCAATACATGGTGGAGAGTATTTAGAGACTTGGATCGCAATGTCTATGCATATAAGAAGAATTTGTTGTCTGTTCCCTTATAACTCAAGATGCAGACAACCAAATAACGTGAAATTTGGTACGCTTCTACAGAAAACTTTATTTTAAACCCGGCAAAGCCGGGTACTTGCAGCTAGTATACATATAAATGTCTCAAAAATTGAATAAAGTTCAAGAAATATAAACTGAACTACGATGTGGTCTTCAGTATCTTCTGTATGAACCTCAACTTTGCAGCTGTATCCTAACAGTTTGCAATCAACAATACAAGCTGAAATTGATCTGCAATGGGAGCAGGTGATACAAAGATATAAAATATGACACTGTACACGAATTCTTACAGGCAAGAATAAAAAAAGTAAGCTGCCGTTCCCGTCCTTCTCCAAGGACGTCAGCATTATCTGGGTTAACAAACATTTTTTGTTAATTAACAAGCTACTTTTTCTGACATTATTACTATAATTAGATCTTTTGTAGTACGTCTGTACTTACATTTAAAAATAAACATTTTCTCTTTTGCATCTGTGGCAACTCAAAGTTGCTGTTACTTATAATTAAAAAAAATGTTAATTAAGAGAAGTAATAGGAAGAATTAAATCTTAGACGATATACGACGCGCTTCAGTGAACGAAAAAAGCTGGTAGATGCTGACCTTGGGGAAGATCAGTTTGGATTCAGGAGGAACGTAGGAACCCGGGAGGCAATACTCACTTTACGTCTTATCTGAGAAGATAGGTTAAGGAAAGGCAAACCCACGTTTTTAGCTTTTGTAGATTTGAAGAAAGCTTTTGACAATGTTGAGTGGAATACACTGTTTCAAATTCTGAAGTCAGCAGGGGTAAAATATAGGGAAAGGAGAGTTATTTACAACTTGTACAAAAGCCAGACCGCAGTTATTAGGCTCGAAGGGCATGAAAGGGAAGCATCAGTTGGGAAGGGAGTAAGACAGGGTTGTTGCCTTTCTCCAATGTTGTTCAACTTGTACATCGAGCAGGCGGTGAAGGAAAGCAAGGAAAAATTTGGAGTAGGGATTAAACTTCAGGGGGAAGAAATAAAAACATTGCGTTTTGCTGATGACATTGTAATTCTGTCAGAGACAGCAAAGGACCTGGAAGAGCAGTTGAATGGAATGGACAGTGTGTTGAAGAGAGCGTATAAAATGAACATTAACAAGAGCAAAACAAAAATAATGGAATGCGGTCTTAGAAAATCAGGCGATGCTGAAGGAATTAGATTAGGTAACGAAACAATGAAGGTGGTAGATGCGTTTTGTTACTTGGGTAGTAAAATAACGTGTGATGGTCGCAGTACAGAGGATATAAAATGCAGAATGGCAATGGGAAGAAAATCATTTTTGAAAAAGAGAAATTTGCTGACATCGAATATTAATTTAAGTGTAAGGAAGTCTTTTTCTGAAGGCATTTGTGTGGAGTGTTGCCTTGTACGGGAGTGAAACATGGACGATAAGCAGTAAGGACAGGAAGAGAATAGAGGCTTTTGAAATGTGATGCTACAGAAGAATGCTGAAGATTAGGTGGGTAGATCGCATAACTAATGAAGAGGTACTGAACAGAATTGGTGAGAAAAGGAATTTTTGGCATACCCTGACTAAAAGAAGGGACCGCTTGGTGGGACACATTCTTAGACATCGAGGGAAGTGTCGGGTAAAAATCGCAGAGGAAGACCAAGAGACGCGTATAGTAAGCAGATTCAAGTGGACGTGGGTTGCCGTTCTTATGAGGAGATGAAAAGGCTTGCTCAGGATAGAGTAGGGTGGAGAGCTGCATCAAACCAGTCTCCGGACTGCAGACCATAACAACAACAATCAGTGAACGACATGCGACGTGACGCTTATCGATTCGAGGCTATGTTCTCACTACTGCGATGCAAACTATAACATGTTACTTCCTTAATTGCAGTCGTAAGCTCCTCTGACGAGGGCTTTGTTGCTGCTTGTCATAATTTAATCATGATTCATTTTCGGTTGCAATTATGAGCTGTTTTTGCTGAGGACATGATTGTGGCTGATTATTAAAGCTTACAGAAGTTAAAAGGAAATACTGGGTGTACCCATACAAAGGTATTAATTTGTGAGCTCACACAACACTAAATTTTTGTGAATTCTATTGAGTAACCTCAGTCAGTTTCCACTTTATGGAGCAACTAATATTAGATTATATACATGTGGCGTCTGTTGCGAGAGAACAGACGTCACTTCTGATCCTGCAGTTGTCATTATTTAATTTTTACAGAATATATGACATCAACTGCGATTGGGCAAAGCTGAAAATGTGTACCCAGCCGGGATTCGAAACCGGGTCTCCTATCGTTAGTGGGGAGGGGTGGGCAAAGTTTGAAGCCCTTACTCTTACGGGAATTAGTTTCATAACTACGAGTTTGAGTACTGTGGGCAGGGCGAAGCTGGGAATTTGTATCTGACGGGAGGCGTGCTTAGGTAGTCCTTGCAGGTGCGGTGATCACTGTGTCCCCAGTGGTGTAGGGGTCAGCGCAACTGCCTAGAAAGCAGGAGACCCGTGTTCGAATCCCGGCTGGGTACACATTTTCAGCTTTGCCCAATCGCAGTTGATGTCATATATTCTGTAAAAATTAATATTAGATTCACTGGCAAAGTAAGACACAAATTACGAATTGGTATTTCTTTTGTCTGGGCATGATCGAGTCATGCCAGAACAGTAGCTTTTAAAGGATGAACTGCCTGCCTTAATGACAGATAACACACAGCCTAAACTACTGGAGATATGGACTTGATATGAAATAATATTTTTATAGTTATTTATTAATAAATTGCATCTTTGTGGGTCGCTAATTTATAATGTAAATACAGATCCCCAGTATTGTCCTGTAATTGTAGTTCGACCTGAACTCATCATTTACATTTGGAATTTGGGTCGCAGTATTTCAATCTTTCACAAGGCAGCAGAACCATGAAACTCCATTCAAATAACCATAAATTAAAATCAGGACCCTACAAATACACTTTCCTATGTCATACAAAACATCGCATTCATCATCAAAATATCACTCGATTGGCGAAGATCGCATTTTCATTGCTCATTCGGGATGACGTACACAGTACACCGGTCCCTCTGTGTACTCCACTACAAGCTGTTGCTGTCCAGATATACCCTTGCACACTGTGCAATATTTACGCTCATTTCCCGTCACTAGATCTGATCTTCTTGATCTTATTGACCAGCTTCCGCATCCGTTTTTGTTGGTGGGCGATTTCAATGCCCACCACCCCCTTTGGGGCTCCCCACAACCATGTCCACGGGGCTCCCTCCTGGCAAATATACTGAGCCACCTTCAGCTCATCTGCCTTAACATTGGTGAACCAACTTATCTTTCGGACTCCACAAACACTTTCAGCCATATAGATCTAGCTATCTGCACTGCTCAGCTGGCACGGCGTCTTGAATGGTCTGTTCTCTCAGACACACATTCGAGCGATCATTTTCCGTGTGTAATTCACCTAATGACGCCTGACACCCTTGAGCATTCACACCGCTGGCAGATAACCAAAGCAGACTGGGAGCTCTATTCATCGCTGGCGGATTTTGGTACTTATCACTATCCTAGTATAGACGGCCAAGTGGAACACATTACCACAGTTATTCCCACAGCTCTTTTAATAGGTCTATCCCTTCCTCCATCATTTGGGGAGACCTCAGAAAAATTTCAGGCACTATGGCACATTCCCCGATTTCCGGTCTCTGTGTCACAACTGACACTGTCTTCGATCCTCCACAAATAGCCAACGCACTTGGTCGACATTTTGCAGAGGTCTCTAGCTCTTCACACTAGACTGACGCTTTCCTTGCTAGGAAACGGACGGTGGAGGCGACTCCATTGCCCTTTACCTCTCAAAACCACGAATACTACAATACCGAGCTTACTGTACGAGAGCTCCACCACACACTCTTGTCTTCGCGGTCCTCCGCTCCAGGACCAGATGGCATTCACGTAGCGATGCTGCAACACCTTTCACCAACGAGCTTGCACTTCCTACTGGCCACCTACAACCGCATATGGATAGAAGGCGCCTTTCCGCATGAAGCCATAGTCATTCCCATACCAAAGCCTCGGAAGGACAAAATTCTCCCTTCCAGCTAACACCCCATTTCCATCACCAGTAGCGTATGCAAGGTGATGGAACGCATGATTCACGGGCGCCTGGTATGGTGGTTTGAAACGCAACATATCCTTTTAATGTCCAATGTGGGTTTCGCAAGCACCGTTCTGCGGTGGACCATCTTGTCGCACTATCTACTTCAGTAATGAATAACTTTTTACGGGAGCGTCAGACAGTAGCGGCGTTCTTTGATCTGGAAAAGGCATATGACACCTGCAGGAGGATGGACATCCTCGGCAATCTGCATACATGGGGTTTTCGGGGTCGCCTGCCAATTTTTATCCGGGAATTTTAAACAGATCGTGTTTTTAAAGTGCGTGTTGGTTCGGTTTTATCGAGCACTTTTATTCAGGAGAACGGGGTCCCCCAGGGCTAGGTCTTGAGCGTCGTTTTATTTGCAGTGGCAATCAATTCTATAGCCGATCATCTTCCACCGGGAGTGTCGGCGTCCCTTTTTGTCGACGACTTCGCGAGCTACAGCAGCTCTGAGCAAACGGGTCTCCTGGAGCGGCGCCTTCAGCGGTGCCTAGACACACGTGGAGTATGAACACTGGCTTCCGACTCTCGGCTGACAAGACAGTCTGCATGAACTTCTGGCGGCGGAAGGAGTTCCTTCCCCCGTCTCTTCGTCTGGGCCCCATAGTACTTCCATTTGTGGATACCACGACGTTCTTGGGACTTGTTTTCGATAGGAAGCTAAGTTGGTCTCCCCACATATCCCGTTTGGCAGCTCGCAGTACCCGCTCTCTCAATGTGCTGTGGGTGTTAAGTGGCACCTCGTGGGAAGCTGATCGGTCTACTCTCCTCCATCTGTATGGCACCATAGTTCAGTCCAAACTGGACTTTGGAAGCATCGTTTATTCTTCGGCTCGACCGTCCATACTGCGCCGCCTTAACCTAATTCACCACCAAGGTATCCGTCTGGCGACGGGAGCGTTTTACACTGGCCCCGTTGAGAACCTCTATGCCGAGACCGCGGAACTACCCCTTTCTTACCGTCGGGAACTCCTACCCAGCCGTTACGCTAGCCGTTTGTCGTCCATGCGAGGACACCCAACGTACGCAGTTTTCTTTAATGACTCACTTGACAGTCTCTTCGCCATGCGCCCGTCTGCTCTGCTACCACCGGGAGTAAGCTTGCGTTCGTTACTCGGCCAGCTCGGCGTTACAATGCCTGCTATTTTCTCGACTGGAGATAGCACCTCTCCACCATGGCGAAGCCCCGAAGTCTGTGTTAACTTTGACCTTCATTCTCTTCCAAAGGACTCCACACCTAGTTTCGTTTACCAGAGAGAATTTCTCGCACTTCGGTTCAAATTTGATGACAATTTGTTCATCTACACTGATGGCTCAAAGACAGACCAGGGTGTTGGGTGTGCCTTTGTACTTGTCAACGAATCTTTTAAATATCGTCTTCTTGAGTGGAGTTCCATTTTTACAGCTCATCTGTATGCATTATATCAAGCCACCCAATACGTCCGGCGAAACTCGCTCAATAAGACTGTCATTTACTCGGACTCTCTGAGTGCTCTGTTGAGCCTTCCCACGCTATATCCTGCCCATCCCCTGGTACAAAACATCCGCAATTGCCTTGCCTCTCTTTCAGCGAGGGGAACTACTGTGACGTTTCTGTGGGTCCCTGGCCACGTGGGAGTGTTGGGGAATGAGTCTGCGGATATGGCTGCCAAGGAGGCAGTTCTACTTCCTCGTCTATCTACCTTTTCTACTAGCTCTGATGACCTTCGCTATGATGTCTCCCAGCGTATTATCTCCCGTTGGTATTTACATTGGTCATCCCTACAGGGAACAAATTGCGAGCCATTAAACCTGTACCTGATCTCTGGTCAACGTCATCTCGACCCTCCCGCCGAGAGGAAATTGTTCTGGCCCGGCTTCGTATTGGCCACTACCGTTATAGCCACCAGTATTTACTATATGGTGATCCTGCTCCCTTATGTGAGCACTGTGATGAACCTTTTACTGTGTACCATCTTTTAGTGCAATGCCAGTTTTTTAATCGTCTCCGTCATTATCTATGTTTACCATTCGAAATGTCTGATATTTTAGCCGATGATCCGCATTCTGCTAACAGTTTTACTTTTTATACATCGTGCAAATATGGCGAAACCCAATTAAGTACTAACCCCGGTTCGATTTTACTATGGGCAGTGTTGGGCGCTAATGACCTCAGCAGTTGTGCGCCCTAAAACCACAAAAAATTCATAATTTAGTTAAACTTACAAATTTGTTTTTTGTTTTCAATTACAGTATGTAAAAGAGTGTGTTCTGACGTTCCAGGCCAATGAATGTTAAAAGTGGTGATCATCATTTGATGCACCCATCTGCAGTCTACCGCGCATTGAATGTCTTACACGAGGCAGTGCATCTGGAGTAAATTTGCCATAGGCTGCCTCAGTATGAGGTTTCATATTCTCTGGCGTTGTAGGCTCATCACGGTACACGTTCTCCTTTAAAGAAGGCCCCAGAAAGAAGTGTAAAGGTGTAAGATCAGGAGAACGGCTGGCCAATTAATGCGTCCGCCACGTCCTATGAAACGCTCGTCGAACATTCTGTCAAGGGTCAGACTAGTATTAATTGCAGAATGTGCAGGAGCACCATCATGTTGATAACACATACGTCTACTTGTTTCCAGCGGAATACTTTCTAGCAAAGTTGGCAAATAATTTTGTAGAAACTCGATGTATTTTGCGGCTGTTTGGGTGCCTCAATGAAGTGAGGACCAATGAGATGATCGCCAATTATGCATAGATGAGTGTCATCTCTGTCTCTTCCGAGTTAGGATAAAACATTTTCAGCCGGCCGCGGTGGCCGAGGAGACTGAGGCGCTCCAGTCACGGTCTGTACGGCCACTACGGTCGGGGGTTCGAATCCCCCCTCGGGCATGGATATTTGTGCCGTCCTAGTTCGTAAGTAGTTCATAAGTAGTTTGTAAGTTTAGGGACTGATGACCCCGTAGTTAAGTCCCCTAGACTTTACAAACATTTGAACATTTGAAAACATTTTCACAGTTCTTACAACACAGTTACACTTTCTACTCACTTAAAATAATTTAGTTTCTCAGTTTACTACTATGCGTACTTCCGTTCTTACTTGTACCGCACAGTACACTATCATAGATGTCTGTTAACACAATGTACTACAGTTACTCTGATTAATAAGACTAATTGAGAATGTGAATGACATCATGCAGACATTGAGAAAACTAGAACAAACCAAAACATTGGATTACACCTAAACTCGTAAACATTGTAGTCTTCGTAAACATACTCCTACAGATTCTGATAGCTGATCATGGATCCTGTTTGTACAACACGCAACTGAAATTCTGACGTTTCAAGCGTCAGATTTTGGTTGCAATAACTCTGGATATAATTAACATTTAACAATGTAACAAACAGCATTAAATATTTTTTCTATTTTCAGTTGAGCTAAAAATAACAGGTTTCCATAAAAAAAGTAGTTTTGTGTTAAAAATCAAGCTTCCGTGCAGAGGCGCCGACTTCTGAAAATCAGTGTGGGTGCTCTATATTACGGTTCACAAATGTTCGAAACCAACCCTCCTGCAAATCATGTTCATACATTTTTGAAAGAGCAATACTTGATAAAAGTAAATAGGCGGTTGTCTGGCCTTTTAAAGATAGAAGGAAGAAAAGGAAAGCATGGCTGCCTTAGGACACTACAGTAAAGCGATCTAATTGGCCGAAGTGGAGATTTCGATATAAGTAACACCCGAAAACTTATACACGACCAATGAAATAATTTTTCACTGTACACTAATCTAATACATTTTGTGCAAGGCTATTCCTTCGGACAAAAGCGTTTGGTAGAACACCGTCATCAAGGTTTAAAGAAATCTTTGAAATATTTTGTGATTTTGAAGTAGGACATAAAATTTTTTGGTCAGTTCCAAGCAAGAGTTGTATATTTCATCGAAACTTTCATCACTTCGAGATAACCTCATGACATCTCTGACAGTATTAATATAGTCCAAGGTTTTTTTTTTAAGCCTGAGATAAAAGGATTACAAATTTCAACTGAATCTATAATTTTAATAACACGGGAAGTGACAAAGATAAATGGAAAACGATTAACTTTAGCATCAGTATCAGATTCTTCAGGCTAAATTCTTGAAAGAACACAATTGAATGTTCCTAAATACGTACATCTGAAAGTTCAAAAGGACCGACGTACTTCAGGATGCATAAACACGGACACTCATTACTACTCGCTTGGGGACCCGCGTACGCCGCGGTGGAGTAGCCGAGCGGTCTAAAGCACCTCGTTGCGGAGCGCGCGGTTGCTCGCCGTGGAGGTTCGAGTCCTCCCTGGGGCATGGGTGTGCGTGTTGTCCTTAGGTTAGTTTACCTAGATTTAAGTAGTTTGTAAGCTACGAACTGATGACCACGCAGTTTGGTCCGATAGGATTACAAACATTTGAATTTTGGACCCGCGTACAAAACTGATCATTTCCTTCACGTATGAAATATCGTCTCTCGCTATGGTCACGTTTTGCATTGCCTCTTGAATCACAAGGTAGGTTTTGATTTTTCCCGATTTTTTAAAAATTTATACAATTTTATTTTCCACCTCAATTTTATGTGGGTGCTCAGCACCCCCAAAAAAATTCTTGGGCAGTACACGAACCCCGGAGGTGGCGTCCCTGCTTCCGTGCATTTTTTTAATGGTTTACAATAACCAGTTACACTAGCCGCTCTCCTCACTTTGGGTCTGTGCAATTAGTTATTCAATATTAGTTGTGGTTTACGAAATATTTCCGTGGTAATGTTATGTGAGTCACCCATTATACTGCCTCAATGCCGGTCGCAAGTCCAGAAAGAAAAATACGAAACATGCATGGTGGAATTCTTCATGTGAAGTAGTAGTTTATGGATGAAAGACAGCTGGCTGCGGTGGCCGAGCGGTTTGCGGCGCGCCAGTCACGTTCTGCACAGCCACTACGGTCGGGGGTTAGAATCCCCCGTCGGGCATGGATATTTGTGCCGTCCTTAATTGTAGGTAGTTCATAAGTAGTTTGTAAGTTTAGGGACTGATGACCCCGTAGTTAAGTCCCTTAAGCTTCACACACATTTGAACATTTTGGACTATGTTGAAAAGTAGAAAAAGTATTGTTTTGTAAAAATAACTTTTTTTCTCCAGTCGACTGTAGTCAGAGTTACGACGAAGGGGGAAAAAAATAGAATGAAACAAAAAAATCAAATGTTCAAATGTTTGTTAAGCTTATGGGACTTAACTACGGGGTCATCAGTCCCTAAACTTACAAACTACTTATGAACTAGCTAAGACTAAGGAAGGCACAAATATCCATGCCCGAGGGGGGATTCGAACCCCCGACCGCAGTGGCCGTGCAGACCGTGACTGGAGCGCCTCAGTTCCCTCGGCCACCGTGGCCGGCAACGGGGACTAACACTTTAACTGCAGACGGAGTTATTTTGAATTTCTTTCGGACAGATGATGACGGATGTTCCCAGACCATAGCCGTTAAACGCTTCTTCCGTATGTAACGGCCTGGTTTTTCCTGGACAGCTTTTTGAAGCTTATAAAGCGGTTTGCAAATGTCTCATTGTATTCTGAAATTATATGGGAAAATAAAGATATGTCTTATCTTTAACGTCTGATTCTATTTTTGTTTTCTTTTCATACACAACGCTGCTCATAGTAGACAGGAAAACCTATTTTCCAACCCCCTCCCCCCTCGTAGAATGACCCTCGTAGATTGTTGAAAGTGGGTACATGTACAAAGTTACAATGACTTTTGACTGTGTCTTCTGGTTGCCTCGCTTCTTTGTGTGTGTGTGTGTGTGTGTGTGTGTGTGTGTGTGTGTGTTAGGTTATATCAGTCTTTCCTAATTTTTGTAAAATGAAGTTAAAACATTCTGTCTTTTATTATTATCTGTATAAAGATCCTTGCATTAGGAACCACAGTGGCTTTTCTAATGTCTTATAACCGAGCGAAGTACTTTCTTGGGTTAACCGCTACCGCCGGCCGCGGTGGCCGAGGGGACTGAGGCGCTTCAGCCACGGTCTGCACGGCCACTACGGTCGGGGGTTCGAATCCCCCCTAGGGCATGGGTATTTGTGCCGTCCTTAGTGTTAGCTAATTGATAAGTAGTTTGTAAGTTTAGGGGCTGATGACCCCGTAGTTAAGTCCCATAAACTATACAAACATTTGAATTGCCCTCGTAAAGCGAAGATTCCATGAGAAAACATCATTGTTGTCAAGCGATTGGCTAAAATGAAGACTCACAGGATTCTTACTATTCAGCATCTGTTGCCAACATTACCATAGGAGGCCTGTGGGATATTTGGTAAAATTTATCCGGCACTTGGAGGTATGAAACGGTATCTTTTACGTGTTAAGGAACATGCCTGACACAATAACAACAAATAAAAACGGAAGTATATACTTCTCACGCCATTTTCGAATTATATAACTTTCATTAGCCTAATATTTGAAATGGAACTACAATTTCGGTGTTCGTATATTTATACAACGTCAAGAAATAATGTTATTTCGATACTGCGATATTCAGAATTCTAGTGCTGACAACATGTTGACTTCGTAGTTCCACCCGTGCACCACTACATGCCTCTCCCGGTGCATCATCATTTATATCGGCATTCTCGACCTCGTAGCTCCACCCGATCACCGCTAGATGCCTCTCCCGGCGCATCATCCTTTATATCGGCATTCATATGAAAACATCCATTTCCTTTAACCACTCTTAATCACTGCGAAAATGAAGCATTTGAACGGCAGAAAAAAGTGAGTTGGGAGCACTCCTTGTTTCGATAATCACTTATTTTAATACGTTATTTCAATACTGCAGATGCGCTGCATTACAGCGTCTTTGGTCGAGGCGAATAACCAATCAGTGAGCTGATTGTTGGAGAATGTAGAACGTGATCCAAGCTGTAGATAGGCTAATTTCTACTTCCTTTTACCACTTTTAATAGCTAAATGCACACACAATATTTATATACGTGAAATCTACGACAAACAATCTTTCGAATTATTTAACTTTCATTGGCCTTCTTGTACGAATAAATTAGTATTCTGTACCACAATTTTCGTGTTAACGTATTTATATAATGATATTGCGCTGTCTGCTAGAGTTTCTTTTCCCTCGGTATTGCACGACGCAGTTCGGGTTTCGTATGTCCATTATGGAACAAATCAAACAGCGCGCTGTAGTGCGGGTCCGTGTCCCTGTGAATCGCAGCGCAGGACTTCCTCATTAACGCCCGTGGTCCAGGACTGGATTGCCAGCTTGTCTTCCCTCGCCGACCCTGGTCACGTACACTGTAAAGCTGTCCTCGTACTGGCCGCGAAAGCAATCGTCGGCGTCAAGCTGGCTGAATTCTGTGAATTTTACGTTGCGGTACATTACCAAGCGTGAAAGGTAGAATCAGTCACGTCACATTTTTGTTTCGTGGGAATTAAAGAGACCAGCGAGATGCAAGACTATCTCTATATACTGTAATGGTTTTATGGATTCTTAAGTAATTTCATTTCATTCTACCACTTTCAAACAGAATACTCAGCTTTTCAACATTACGATGTATAGGGGTTCTGCTCGCTGCAACATTATTCTCAAATCAAATGTTTGTTAAGCTTATGGGACTTAACTACGGGGTCATCAGTCCCTAAACTTACAAACTACTTATGAACTACTTACGAACTAGGTCGGCACAAATATCCATGCCCGAGGGGGGATTCGAACCCCCGACCGTAGTGGCCGGGCTGACCGTGACTGGAGCGCCTCAGTCAACTCGGCCACCGCGGCCGGCAAACATTATTCTCCTGGGGCGTCGTGGTAGAAATAAATACTCGTAGGTACAATTTTTCACTTCTTCTTTAATTTGCACTCCAAGTGCTTCTCCACCAAACATTACAACTTTAAACTTGCGTATACAAACTACCACAACAACACAGACTGACATAGATTCCAAAGTACTTCAGAAGCGCCGAAACTCGAACTCCCCCATGCAAGGCGGTGAGGCAAATATGTAACATCGACAATAATGGCATTACATTATCAATTGTTCATAACAATTGAATATACTCATTTACAATTACCGAACATACATATAAAACATTTCATGTACACAAGAATGATCACGATATAAAATGAAAACCATGCATACAATAATTTTAGATGGCGCATGTATTTTTAAGACGAAATTTCCGATCTTTCTGTTGACAACAAAGTGCGATGTTAAATGTCAATTAATTTGTTAATGAGTACATCATACATATTCCTAACATATATTGAACTATCAAATATATTGTCAATTCTGAAACTAGGTTAAAATCTCACGTCAGTCAATATATACAAAGAATTACAATATTGAATTTCGACTATTACAGTAATTAACACAATTAGCTGGTCAATACAACTTGTTTATGAGCCTAACCTATATTAAATGCTATTTATTTTCATGACTTTATGTTTTACATAAGTTTGTACCCTTCATCTGTCTATTTATTAAAATAATGTACAATGACAAAAGCATTGTTTATAGAACTGTCTGGAAACGTCTTATACAAATTCCTTAATTAATGAAATCTATCACTTGTTTTGATCACGGTATCACCGAGACACTGTCCTACACTGATTCCTAGACTGGCTATTTCGTTTGTAACTTCACACGCAAAATATATCACTATTACACCACACGATTCCGGGTCCGACGCAGACGGTATCGTACGATAACATTGAGATGAGAGGGCCAGCAGTATTGCCACAATACGTACTCTGCAATACACCCCCGGATGTGTGGCGAAGGTTACTCAGTACCAATAGTAGTTACTTGCTATCATGATCCACTCCCATGTAGAACGATGGAGAAATTTATGCTTGTATGCATCCATACGAGCCATAATCTCTGATCTTCTCTTTGTGGTCTTTACGCGAAATGTAGGTTGGCAGCAGTAGAATCGTTCTGCAATCCGCCTCAAATTCCGGCGCTCTAAATTTCTTCAACAGCGTTTCCCCGAGAACGTCGCCTTCCCTCCAGCGACTCCCATTTGAGTTCCCGAAGCATTGATCGAATCTACCAGATACAAACCTAGCCGCCCGCCTCTGAACTGCTTCTACATTTTCCTTGAAACCGATATGGTGGGGGTCGCAAACATTTGAGCAATGCTCAAGACGGGGTCGCACAAGCTTTTTTATGGCGTCTTCTTTACAGACGCATCACATCTTCCCAAAATTTTCCCAATAAGCCAAATTCGATCATTCGCCTTCCCCCACGGTTGCTCCTACATTCTAGTTCCATTTCATATGTGCTGCGTTACGCCTGACGCGACTCTGTCAAGCAGCATACTACTTGCCGTGGCGCGCAACGGCAACAGACAAAAGTGCGCCAGTACAAGCGCCAAGGCGCAACAGTGTCACCGAGCGCACCTTGCTTAAACCCCGCGCCTCGCCTCGACTCAGCTACATAACGAGGCACGCAGGCCAGCCGTGGCCGAGAGATGTTGG
This sequence comes from Locusta migratoria, assembly GCA_026315105.1. Lineage (NCBI taxonomy): Eukaryota > Metazoa > Arthropoda > Insecta > Orthoptera > Acrididae > Locusta > Locusta migratoria. The sequence goes on along the minus strand of CM048751.1, from coordinate 258,796,964 downwards.
GCCGTTCCCGCCGGGCGCCGGCGCAGTATCAGCGACACCACGGACTACTTGACGTGGGGGAAGTAGACACGAAAGCGGCCTATCACAGCACGCCGCGGACCGCCAATTAGCTTCGAGTGTCTCCTTCCGCGCCGCATTAAATACCGGCCCTACAGCCACGTTAAGGCGTCCTGGACCCCGCCGCTATCGAGGGACGGAGTCGCCGCTGGAAGCTGCTGGAGTCTCTCGGCCGTCGTCTCGTCTCGCCACGCCACGCTGTCCCACTCCCGGTCTCCGCCCGGCCACCTCTGCTCTCCATGGGAGGCTACGCTAGGAACGCAGGAACCAAAGGATCGTAATAATTTCTACCTTTCGTTACTCTGCTTTAGGAGCAGCTGCATTGCTTGTGATTATTGGTTGTCAAGTATATTGCAATATTTTCAAGAGAGTTATTCTGAAGAAACTGTTACGAGAAGAATTTAAACAGAAACTTCTAACGAGACTTGTTATTTTATAATTATAAGAAGAATTATTGTTTTGATTGTTGCGTGGCTTAGCTCCACTATTTGTCCAATTGTGTCTTAATAGAACAGTCACGACTTAGTTTGCAAGACACTTCACTAGTAATGCTGTATTCGAACATTACGGCATATTACACTTACCGGATGTCGTTGTGGTTGAATCTTGTAATTGGTGGTTTTTATATTAAAGCTTATGTGCTTTGAAGAAACATACGCTGTTTAATAGCACCAGCCCATTCAGACTCTTGAGAATAGGTTCCTTTAGGTTTGATTTGTAACGCAGGTTAATTGCTACAAGTCAGAACGCAAAAACATGTGTATCATATTTTTATCAATATCCTTTAATAATAGAGGTGTTCAAATGAAAAGGCACGAAACGTCTTAACAACCAAACCGGTTGAAATTTGAATATGTCGCTTTGGAATAACGTAGTGGGACATCTAGCGACGCGAATTTAGTTTCTTCACCTCCTCCAAAAAAATTCAAGTCTGTGCCCTCAGCAAGCAAGGTTATGCTTACCGTCTGTTTCGACGTCCGAGGTCCGATACTCATCTAATTCCTAGAACGCGAAAAAACCGTTAACAGTGACGTGTACTGTGAGACACTCCATAGCCTACGCAAGTCCATCAAGAACAAACGGCCTGGGCTGCTCACCGAGGGAGTAATTCTGCTCCCTGATAACGCGCGTTCACCCGTCTCCTGGGCCACACAAAGTATACTGGCCAAATTCAAGTGGGGGCAGCTTGAGCATCCGCCCTCAAACCCGGTCATATCACCCATCACCCTGCGTCTTCCATCTGTTTGGTTCAGTAAAAAAAAGTCTCAAAGGAAAGCGTTTCAACTCGAACAACGAAATGAGGGGCACGGTAGACTGGCTCTTGTCACAGCGATAGGACTACTCGAATTCGGTGTGACTAGAAACTCGGACGTCTAGTGGACAGCCTCAGACGTTTAGTGTCTCTGTGCTGCGCTGAACAAAAGGCGCCAAGCTGTCGGGTGAAACGATAAAGTGATTTACAGGAAGACACCATCAGAGACTGACGAACACACTTCGAAAATATCGGTTTTAACACATCTTTCCAGTAACACTTCCTGTTTCACGTTTCACAGTATCACAAACTATTGTTTTCTCTTCAAGAGGGAGGTCAGGCAACTTATGAAATAGCTCAGCACACTGTTTGTACGAATTAGAAATGTTGAAACATTTTAGCTATTACACGGCGTTGAAAAAGATGGTACATTTGCGCAGTCCTCCTGCGTGAAATATTTTTTAAAGGCTAAATTTAGAACTTCAGCTTTCCGTTTGCTTTCTTCTATTACTGCCCCGGAATGATCAACGAGTGACTGGACAGTGGGCTTTGACCCGCTTATCGATTTTACATAGGACCAGAATTTTTTTTCGGGTTCTCGGAAAGATCTTCTGGTAAGGTATGGCAGTGGTAATTATTGTATGCTTCGCGCATCGATCTTTTTATAGACGCACGAATCTCTACTAACTTTTGTCTGTCATCATTTACGTGTTCTTTTTTGAATCGAGAGTGCAACAGCCTTTGCTTTCTCAGCAGCTTTCTAACATTATTATTATACCACGGTGGATCTTTTCCATCCCTAATCGTCTTTACTGGCACATATTTCTCTAACCCTTTATTTACAATGCACTTGAATTTAGTCGACAATTCCTCTACATCCATAGTCCCGGAATTAAACGATGCCATTCATTTTGTAAGTGCGATCCTAACTTTTGCTTATCGGTTCTTCCCAACAAAAACACGCTGCTAGTCTTCTTGATTGGTTTATGAACTTTGGTCACCATCGACGCTATGACGATATCATGATCACTAATTCCTGTCTCTACACAGACATCGTTAATTAGGTCAGGTTTGTTCGTGGCTAAAAAGAGGTAAAGCAGTCAACAATCCGAAGATTGGTTTGAACACCACAGTGCTTTACTAGGCATGGTCCTGTTTGGAGGTGGTATGCCGTTGCCTTCCTCCGACCTTCGAACTGACTTATCCAGCTAGTTATGAGGGGGGCCTACAGTTTAACGTGGGTTCCGAACCACGGTGCTACTCGGTATTTTTCACATGAGCAATACTGCCAGAGGCGAAAGACGTGGAAAGTGACAGATAAAAATCGCAGGACCTGGCGGGGATCGAACCCGGGACCTTTGGATTTGTAGTTTGGCTATAAGGTCTAAAATATTTCGATTGCGCGTGGGTTGCCGGTTTAAGAGCTGAAGACAGTTTTCTGAATAACGGCAGCGTGTATCCTTCTGCTATTTTTACGCCACATACTTCGCTCCAAAGCTAAATTGACAATTCCTTAATGTCTTAGAATCTGTCCAGCCAATCGATTCCTTCTTTTAGTCAAGGCATGCCAAAAATTTCTTTTCTCCTCAGTTCTGTTCAGTACCTCCTCATTAGGCAATCTACCCTCCTGACGTTCAGCATTCGTCTTTAGCACCACATTTGAAAAACTTTCATTCTCTTTCTCTCTGATCTATTTATAGTCCTTGTTTCACTAACGAACATAACAACAGTCTTCACAAATTCCTTCAGAAAAATCTAACACCTAATATTCTTTGTTAAAAATTATCTTCTTCAGAAATTTTTTCGTACCTTTTGTCATTCTGCATTTTGTATCATCTGCACTGCGGCCATGGCACGTTATTTTACTGCCAAGTAACAAAACTCATCTACTACTTTTATTGTCTCTTTACCTAATCTAATTCCTTCTGTAGCGTCCAATTTTCTGAGACTACATCCCATTACTCGTGTTTTGCCCCTATTAATATTCATGTTATTCGCTGCTTTAAAGACCCTCTCCATTCCGTTCAATTGCTCTTCCAGGTCCTCTGCAGTCTCCGACAGAATGGCAATGTCATCGGCAAACAGCAAAGTTTTATTTCTTCTCCGTGAAGTTTAATCCCTTCTCCAAATTTCTCCTTCTTTCCTTCACAGCATGTTCATTGTATAGATTGAATAACATTGGGGAAAGGCTACACCCTTTCCAACTACCTTCTCAACGACGTCGTCCCATTGATGCACTTCGACTCACAACTGCTGCTTTTGTGTTTTTTACAAGTTGTATATAGCTTATCGTTGTCTATGTTTTATCCTTGCTGACTTCAAATGTCAAAGAGTGTATTCCAGTCAACGTTACCTGAAGCTTTCTACTAATCTATAAAAGCTATGAAGATAGGTCTCCTGACGTAAATCGGAATGTGCGTATTGCCTCTCGTGGTGCTACATTTCTCCTAAATCCAAACTGAACTTCCCCGAGGTCGGATTCTGCCAGTTTTTTTCATTCACCTGTAAATAATTCATTTTAGTATTTTGCAATTATGACTTATTGAACTGATAAGCTGTAATATACATTGTTGTGTAGCCTGCTTTGTTTGGAATCGGATTTCCTATATCCTTCTCGAAGTCTCAGGGTAGTTCACGTTTCGTTTATCTTGTACGTAATGTGGAACAGTTTCTTCGTGACTGGCTCTGCTGACGTTATCAGCAGTTCGGAGGGAATATAATGTACTTCAATGGCCTATTCGCCACCGGCCGTGCTGCAGTGTATTACCGGTTCCTGTTGGGTCATCGAAATGAAGCACTATTGGGTTTGCCGAGCGCTGTTGGGAAGCGGGTAGCACTCAGTTCTTATGAGGCCAACTGAGGAGCTACTTGACTGAGAAGCAGCGGCTCCGGTCACGAAAATCTACCCATCGGTAGCGTAGGGCGCTGGCCACGCCCCTTCCAACACGGCATCCGTTGAAACTTCTGGGTGGAAGGCGACATGGCAACCGCTAGGTTCCTATTTGCGCTTTCGAAAGACGAAGTCAACAGTTGAGAAGGGATATTTTTTGTAGTTTTACATCTACACTTTTATTCTGCAAATCACATTTAAGTTCTTTGCAGGGGGTTTTCCCACTGCTTTCGTAATATTTCTCTACCGTTCCATGCCGGCCGCGGTGGCCGAGGGGACTGAGGCGCTCCAGTCACGGTCTGCACAGCCACTACGGTCGGGGGTTCGAATCAAAATGTTCAAATGTTTGTTAAGCTTATGGGATTTAACTACGGGGTTATCAGTCCCTAAACTTACAAACTGCTTATGAACTACCTTATACTAAAGATGGCACAAATATCCATGCCCGAGGGGGGATTCGAACCCCCGACCGTAGTGGCCGTGCAGACCGTGAATGAAGCGCTTCAGTCTTCTCGGCCACCGCGGCCGACGGGGTTCGAATCCCCCCTCGGGCATGGATATTTGTGCCGTCCTTAGTATTAGCTAGTTCATAAGTAGTTTGTAAGTTTAGGGACTGATGGCCCAGTAGTTAAGTCCCATAAGCTGTACAAACATTTAAAATTCTGCCGTTCTAAATCTGATTTGTTTTTTGTTATTATGATGATCATATCTTCTGTGGGTGCTACAAATATATGCTCGCATTCGGAGTAGAAAGTTAGTTAAAGAAGTTCCGCAAATAGATCTCGCTACGAGGAGTAACGGCTTTCTTTTAATAACCTCGACCGGAACTGTAGTATCATTTCTCTGGCACTCGCTGATGTGTATCGCGATGATACATAACGTGGTGCCCTTCTGTGAACTTATTCTATATCCTTCATCAGTTCCACTTGTTAGGGGTTCCACAATAGGCAGACATACTCCAAAATAGAACGCACAAGTGTAGTATTGGCAGGTTCTTTAGTATAGCTGTTGCATCTTCTAAGTGTTCTCTCAATGAAACATAGCCTTTGGTTCATGTTCTGGACGATATTTCCTATGTGTTCTTTCGATTTAAAATCTTTCGTGGTTGTTATTCCTAGGAATTTAGTTGCATTTATGGTCTGTAGTTTTGATTGATTTAACATTTATCTTTTACTGCTAGTATTGATGACTTCACAATTTTTATTATTTAGGACATTTGCCAATTTTCGCAGATGTCTTATTTAACACTGCAATGGTCGCATCACGAGTAGGAACTTTGGTCACGTTGTGACTGTGAGATACAGGGTCAACATTGCACCGGTGTCTTTATTAACCTAACATGTTGTAATGAATGCGTAAAAAATACGAGGGAAAAGCATGTAGGTATTATAATAGTGGCCCCTCCACATACACCTCCACTGTGGTTCCACCTACGGTACGGCTATCTATATCGCTGAAGCATGCAAGCCAGCCCACCTCGGCAAAGTCTGTAAGCTTTTGAAATGTGATGCTAAGACGAATGATGATTACATGGGTAGATCACGTTACTAATGAGGAGGTGCTCAACAGAATTCGGGAGAAAAGGAGTTTGTGGCATATCCTGACTAAGAGAAGAGGTAGGTTGATGGGACACGTTCTGCGACATCAAGAAATCGTCAACTTAGCAGTAGAAGGAAGTGTGTGGGAGTAGAAATCGTAGAGGGAGACCGAGGGACGAATACAGTAAGCAGATTCAAAAGGATGTAGGTTGCCGTTCGTATTCTCAGATGAAGAGGTTTGCACAGGGCAAGGGTAGCGTGAAGAGCTGCATGAGACTAGTCTGCGGACTGAAGACTACAACAACACAACAATTGCAGGTAGTGTTCTAACGACAGTCACCGCTTTTGGAAATGACTCAAACTGAGCCCTAATATTTTCCTAAATCACGGAAAGCTTTATTAGTTCAGTCTCTATAACAAAGTCATTCCACTGTAGGTGAAGTTGATATAAAAAGAACTTATATGCTGGCTGAAGTCCACTGCGTTGTGAGCTGTCTTCGGCATTCACTGAAAGATTTGATGTTTCAGGATATTTTCGTAAATCATAAACATGTCAGTCGATATGGAAATGGTTTTTATCTCCATTTAAATGAATGTTAAACCAGACACATAGTTACACAGTGTCCAAAATAAAATAAATGCAGCAGCATGACAAAAGAGCTGCTTACAGGTTTGTGACTCAAACATCTTTCATCGTCACCGCGTAATAAGATTGATGACAAAGTTCTTGAATTAGCAAATAAATAATATAACAATACTTGAAATATGCCAATGTACACAAATTAAAATATTACATTTAGGCTTTAACTATTTATTTCAATGTATGTACGTGTTTCGTGAAATTTGCATTTAATGTGGTACAAAAAATAAAAGTAGTGTTTTGACTAGTGTTTAAAATAACTCAATTTCTTTACATTATTTATGTTTTCGAAATGCACACTTATCTGTTTTGCCACTATTGTATAGGTGTACTATTATTTAGACATGGAATTTTAATGTATTTCAGTTTGCGGTCTAATTTTTTTATAAATACGGATTTGTGTAAAGTTGTAGCGGTTTCGTCTATTTCGAAGATGGTTTGTTAGTACCAAACGAATTAGTAATTTTAGTATGTGAAAAGTGATCAGCATTTAATTCAGCATCCAGTGATATATAAAACATGGTCTGCCCGAATTTATTGAAACAAAAGGTACATATGTAATCATGTTGTGCAATAGTTATTGCATGTAGTAGTGTTGTTTTTATACAAATAAGTATCTTTATAGGTTCAGCAATTTCCGAAACTAAGTGTAATGCATTTTTAGTGTTCGCAGCTATTATTTATGAAAGTATCAAAAATTGAAAATTACGTAAAAGGACAGCCAAAGTTATGTTTCAATCAACGTGTGGTGTCGCACAAGTCTAAAGTGCGCGCCACCTACTTTCGCCGCGCGCCGCCATGCACGCACGGCATGGCGTTCTTACGACGTCAGCCACGAGCTCCCTCTGCTACAACTCCGCCACCACTGAACGACATCGTTCACTTGGGACTGAGATAGGAACCAGTTAACACTTCGGGCCGGCCGCGGTGGCCGAGGAGACTGAGGCGCTCCAATCACGGTCTGCACGGCCACTACGGTCGGGGGTTCGAATCCCCCCTCGGGCATAGATATTTGTGCCGTCTTTAGTGTAATGTAGTTAATAAGTAGTTTGTAAGTTTAGGGACTGATAACCCCGTAGTTAAGTCCCATAAGCTTAACAAACATTTGAACATAACACTTCGGAATCAGATAGGCACCAGTTAAGACTTGGCTATCGGATAGGCACTACGAATCATCAGTAGGCAGGCCTCTATCTCAACTATGTATCAGCATTCTGCAGTACTGAGCTATGTAAAAGTTAAGTATTACTAAGTCTCTATGAAATATATATCCCGTTCTAATGTACTCTAGTGTTTCTAGTTTCTGCTGTCTCACTGGCTGGTCACCTCCTACCTGTATAAGCGTGCATCCTTTATTCCTGTGTCGGTCTTTCTACTCGCCCACCGACAACTACGACGGAAACGAGACACAAAAGCGGCGACGAGGCTGGGACACAAAACAACGTACTATTTCTTAAATGTGCTTTACTAATAGTGTTAATAGTATGTTAAACTGAACGCGCACCAAATGTGATATTTTACATGTCCGGTAGCAAAGTTTTATTTAGGTGTCCGATATTTCGTGTTTGTAATGTTGGCAATTGATTTTGTAAGGAGCGTGCAACATAGCAGAAACGTTACAGTGTCTCCGGGAGGCTGTATCCACCGATTGGTCTGTTGGTACTTGGTGTCTACGGCGCCTGAGAGCCGTGTAATTGGTGGGCCTGTCGGGTGGTCTGGCTGTGCCGGCCGGCGCGCGCCGCTGCCTGGCCGATCAATAGCGGCGCCAGACACGACCTGCGCTGCCGCTCCTGCACACCTCACCTCACCTCGCACTCTGCACCAAACAACACACTTAGCTCCACGTTCTCGCACCGCGGCGCCCTTTCTTCACGATCACGACGAGCATGCTGTGGACGCTCCCGTGTTGCAGTGAGGTGACAAGTCGTGGGGCACGTCCTAATATCTGTTCGAGGCCTCCTTTTCGCCAGCTAAGTGCAACCACTCACGGACTCAACAAGTTGTCGGAAGTCCCCTGCAGAAATATTCAGCCACGGTGCTTCTACAGCCGTCCGTAATTGCGAAGTGTTGCCGGTACAGCATTTTGTGCACGAGCTGGTCTCTACTTCTATATCTATAAATGTGAATGTCTGTTCGGTGTACGTTTATCATGTATGAACCCCAAGACATAAAGAGCTAAAAATTTGTACAGTTACTAATGTTTACCCGGGGAAGGCTTTAGGCACGGTTTTATGGCGATCGGATAGCTACTTATCTATATAAAAATGTTCAAATGTTTGTAGAACTTATGGGACTTAACTATGGGGTCATCAGTCCGTAAGCTTACAAACTACTTATGAACTAGCTAAGACTAAGGACGGCACAAATATCCATGCCCGAGGGGGCATTCGAACCCCCGACCGTAGTGGCCGTGCAGACCGTGACTGGAGTGCCTCAGTCCCCTCAACCACCGCGGCTGGCTTGAAGAATACAACGCGAAATGCGGAACAGTAATCTCTTTGAAAATTATATTTACTCTTTGAAAATGGTTTTATTGGTTGCATTGTTGCTTGAGGGTTAATAATGATAAAAAGGCGGAGATGGAAAGATAATGGAAAGTTATCGATGTATATAAAATTCTAGGTGCGTGCGTGTGTGTGCGCGCGCGCGCGCGCGTGCGCGTGTGTGTGTGTAAGTTGATATTTCGCTCTGCAGCGAAAACTACAGAACGCAAACGAATGGTCTGTGTGTAATTGTTGTCCGAAGTCTCCCGTTGTACACCACAACCACAGCAGTTCCATGCCGATAGCTATAAGGGGGTGCAAGATGATGTGGTTGAACGTCGTCGAATTAGAAAAAAATTCGGACTGAAGGCCAGCGATGAGGTTTGCGACTCTATAGCAAGGAGGTTACACACAGAGAAACGTGATGCCACAGTCCATATCTTTGGTCTATGCGCGCTAAAATGTTTTCAGCTCTTTCTCTGTAAGGATAAGCATACGGATAAGTAAATATAAGAATAAATAAATAAAGCAGTAAAAATAGATTTCTTTCAATACATCTCTCTAAAAAAATCTATTTGACGTTTCGCCGTTCATGCAGTAAAATTACGACATTTGGCATGGCGTTACAATTTATTACTCTTCCACTATAAATTGTATTCGCAAGAAATGTTTCAGACAATATACACACATACCACTGAACGTACGTTCGAAAGTTTATCATAGTACGACACACACAGTTCATGACATATGGATTCATAAACAATTAGGTTTGTGAAAAACCGCCTCATCACGTATGAAGTTTTGATTTATTACTACTTTACAACTAACTGTCCGCGACGGATCTTACCGTCATACAGGACTTACACAAATGAAAATATAACATCAAAATTATACAGTTGTACAACATATCATTCAGTAAATATGTGATCATATATATTGCGATGGGTAAACACCTGTCACATCATGCACCACGTTTTAGTACATTTAGGTATTTACCACTAAGACACACCTGTATTCCAAGTCAGATTAAGGAAATTGACATCTACATGATACTTACTTGCATGGACGACTTTGTTGCTTGCTGAGGGGTGAGCTCACCAAAGAAATTCTGGGCGAGACACAAGAAATATTGCTTTTAGTCAAGTTGTGAATTAAATGAATGTATGAATGTTACATATCAGTTATAATTTGTATTTTCATTACTAGTTTTCTTTGTTTGGATACTGTTCTTCAAATTTTGTATATTATGCAAGACAGCCTTATTTCTTATATATCTTCTAATAAATATATGTTATTAGAAAAAAAATATGAACAGAGAGAGTAGTGATAGGAAAAGTACTAACTCAAGGTTTGAATAAATAAATTAATAAATACCCGCTCGGCGCCGGGTTTTCAGCTAGTCCCCAATAAATGTTCTACTTCTACATCCATACTGCGCAAGCTCCCTCCTATTCCAGTCGCGTATGGTTGGCTGGAAAAATGGTTGCCTGTATGCCTCCGTGTAGGCTCTAATCTCTCTCATCTCATCCCTGTGGTCGTTTCGCGAGATATACGTAGGAGGAAGCAATAACTGATCAGAGACCTATAATAACGTAGTTTGGTTTGTCTTCACTGGTGCAAGAACTTTGGAATCCGTAAAATATTTGAAAATAGGGTCATACCCCGAAACATAGGTCGTAAAAATAAAGTTTTGTGAAATAAGGCAATAACAAGTGTTCGGTTATTTAATTTAAAAGGTTTCACCAAGAACCGACAGTAGAATCAATCAATATGATTAAAAATGCAAGGAAGCAATATATTGGTTGACTCTTTGTAAAAACACAAGCTCTCAGAGCTTTGACAAAAGCGCTTACCACGACACAGAACGCCTCTCTTGCAGCGTCTGCCACTGGAGTTTCCTACTCATCTCTGTGATGCTCTCAAGTTAACTAAATGAGCCCATAACGAATCGTGCTGCTGTCCGTTGGATGTTCTCTCTGTCATCTATTAACCCAACTTCGTAAGGATCCCACACTCATGAGCAATACTCAACCGCTGGCCGAACAAGGGTTTGTAACGCACTTCCTTTGTTGACTGACTACACTTCCTCAGGATTCTTCCAATGAATCACTGTCTCACATCTGCTTTCTTTTTATTGTCATTTCGTTCCCCGGGCGGGGCGGGCTTGCAGCACAATGAGGCGCTCTTCAGCCTACAGAAATTTCACATGGACAAAGAATATAAACAAAAGACAAATGTAGTATAAAAGGAGACAATACATAATAAACGGCGAGAAAATGGAAGATGAGCATAAATTTGACATTTTGTTTGGTGTGCAGTACATAAAGTCACATGGCGTCAAAAACCGGAGAGAACACTAAAGAACTTGGGCACACAGAAAGTTAGAAAACACAGGCGTCGGCTGCGGGATGGCCGTTCGCAGTTGCGTTAAAAAAAACACAAAACACTGATGATTTACACTCCGAGGAGACACAGGTGATGCACACGCGAATAATGATGAAAGTAACGGGTGTAGATGGGGAGGGAGCAGATGGAGGGGCTACAGGTGGGGACAGGGCGAGGAGGGGCCACAGGGCCAGGGGAAAGGAAGGGGCGGGAGGAAGGGAGCCAGAGAGGAGGGGATCAGGGCGCTCTTGGCGGAATCAAGGACCGAGGGGGGGGGGGGAGGAGGAGAAATCAGAGCTGGTACGAAGGATAGATGTCGCAGTGGAGGGCATCGTCAGGGAGGGGGAGGCTGTGGAAAACTGCCACAGGGAAAGACAAGGAGGGTGGACAAGTGGAGTGCAAGAGGGATACAGTGGTAATGGCGCAGCAGTGGGTCGGGATTTGCGAGGAGAGGATGGACAATAGGGTGAGGGGGATCCACTTTATGGTAGAGGAAATGGAGACGAAGGTGCTCAATGAAGCGGAAAAGGTAGGGGAAGGGGATGAGGTCATAAAGGAGCCGTGTGGGGGATGGGGCATAGGAAGGGATACAGAAGGCGAGGCAGAGGGACTTGTAGAAGGATGGAGGGGCAGAGATCCAGGAAGGGTGTGAAATGCAGAGGACGGGGCGGATTAGGGATTTGTAAGTATAGAGGATGGTGGAAGGGTTCAGGCTCCAGGTTCAGCCAACAAAGAGTTTGAGTAGGCGGTGGTGGGAGTGGGCTTTTTCTTGGATGATGCATAGGTGGGGGGTCCAGGAGAGAGAGTGCGATCTATGGTGAGGCCCAAGTACTTGAGGGAGGGAGGGAGATGGAAGGGACGGTTATGGAGGGTAAGGTAGAAATCTCAGGGGTGGAAGGAAGGGGTGGTGTGACCTACAATGATCGCCTGTGTTTTAGTAGGATTTATAGACAGGATCCACTGGTTACACCAAGTGGTGAAAAGGTCAAGGTGTTCTTGGAGAAGGCGGTTGGAATGGGCAAGGATGGGAGCTAAGGCAAGGAAAGTGGTGTCATCAGTGTATGGGGGAAGTGGGCTTAGGCATATCTGCAGTATGCAGGAGATAAAGGAGGGGAGAAAGGACAAAACCTTGGGGCACACTGGCCGAGGGATAGGAAAGATGGGAATCGGTGTTGCCGATGGTAACATAGGTAGGGCGGTCGGAGAGGAAAGAGGCAATGACCTGGACAAGGCTGATGGGAAGAGTGTAGGTTTGCAGTTTGAAGAGCAAGCCAGGATGCCAGACACGATCATAGGCCAGTTCGAGGTCTAGGGAGACAAAGATGGCAGCAAGATGGGAATTGAGCTGGAGGGAGAGAAATTGGGTAAGGCAAAGAAATTGGTCATCAGTGGAGAAGGGAGGATGATAACCACATTGGGTGCCAGGAAGAAGGTGATGAAGTTGGAGGTGTTTATGGATGCGATGAGGATGGATTCGAAGACCTTCCTGAACACTTTGGTGAGGCAAATTGGGCGGTAGGAGGAGGCATCAGAGGGGTTTGTTGGGTTTAAGGAACATGAGGACATGGAAATTTTCCATAGGTAGGGGTAGTAACGGGTGTAAAGAATGGTGGTGTAAAGGGTTGCTAGGGTGCTGAGGAAGGGAAGGAGGTATTGACGGTGGTGGCGATAGGTCATGGCCGGGAGCTGTGTTGCGTTTTGTGCAGAGTGTCAGCTGTAGATGGTGTGTGGTGATGGGCATGTTTATGTCTGAGGGGGGAAATGTGGCCAGGTATTGAAAGCCGGGAGCTAGGGGTGGGAGCGAGATGTCTGTTTTCTCATGAATGTCTGGGAAAAGAGAATAATCGAAGTTGGGATTGTCAGGTAAGGTGAATATGTTGGAGAGGAAGGAGGCGAAATGGTCAGCCTTACTGGCATCATCAGGTAGGGATTGGTCATGGTACAAGAGGGGATAGGTGGGGGTGGTTTGGGAGCCAGTAAGGTAGTGGAAGGCTTTCCAATTCTGGGAGGAGTCTATGTGGATATGAGCATTGAGCTGCGTAACTGTCTGTCGCCAGTTACAGCGATTTTTGGCAGTCAAAAGACTGCGCACATGTCACTGTAGTTGCTGGAGGCGTAGAAGTGTATCCCAGTCATGGGTATGGAGAACGGAAGAGTATAGGTGGTGGGTTGCCCGGAGAAGTAGGACTGCCTGTGGGGGAAGTGTGGGATGGTGAGGGTGTATGGCTTTGATGGGAACGTAGGATTGGACGGCGTCAGACAAGGTCTATTGGAGGAAGGAGGCTGCGTGGTCTTTGTTGGCAGGGGAGTGGAGGGGAAGGGGATGGCTTTCGACGTGATGGGTGAGGTAAAGGTGGAAGGTATCCCAGTCTGCTTGGGAATAATCAAGGACAAGGCGATGAGGCGGGGGTGGGGAGGATTGTGAGGGTGATGGACTTTTGGGGTAAAGATGAGGAGAACAGGGCTGTGGTCACTGCCAATAGGGTCAAGGACCAGTGGTGACGCGCCCCAGGAGGTTAGGAGGAATGATGATATCTGGGTGGTGTCGATGCAAGGGCAGGTATGGCGGGGGAGGAGGATGACGTCGCCACTGATGGTGAGAAGAAACTGATGCCACCAGTGGAGTTCAACTGGAGTTCGGGAATGGATATTGAGGTCGGCGGCGATCACATAGGTCGAAAAGGAGGAGTCAATATGGGTCAGGAAGTCATAGGGCAGAGGGGTGCGGGAGCGGACATATATGATGGCACAGGTCATGGTAAGGGAAGGAAGGAAGAAGGTTTGGATAAGGTGTTCATAAGGGATATTAAGGTGGGTATGCGGCCGAACCGGGTGGTGGCGGAGGTGGCCAAAGGCCACTCGAGCCCGAGCAGGGGGGTGGGGGGAGTCGTGGCGGTGCAGGAGGTAGGGGTTGGTGAGGAAGGAATTTGGAATCTAATCTCTGTAAGTTCATGGTCTTTTCGCGAGACCTTTAGAAGAGGAATCAATCTACTGGTTGATTCTTCGAGAAACGTTCGCTCTCGGAATGTAGAGAGTAAGGAATTTCAGAAGTCTATTGTACGTTCTACACAACGTAAAATCAGTGTGTGCAGAAAAATTTTTATCATTGGAAAGTGGTGTATTTACTATTATACAAATATACAGTGTAATTTCACTAAAGGTAATCTTAAGAACGGTTGGCATGATAAATTCTTGCAAGCAAAAATAGAACCATATTAAGCAATGCTTCCGAGAGTGAGAAAACCCTTTTGCTTCGAATCTGAACATTTTTTAAAGCGAACAATTCAATACCTACTACATCGCTATGGTGTTGTGTGAAAACTCTTTATAACGGAATCTTTACGTGTTCTCTATAAAAGGATCAAATTTGTAGGTAGAGGTCTCGACATTGCCAGACATGCTTAATTTTTCAAATGATGTTGACAGTGATGTCTTGTATACCTATTACTGTTCTCCTAGAGACGTATTGGAACATTTTCCAAGAGAAGTGTAAAATGACAAAATTTGGGTGTATTTCTTTAAAATATGCGAAAAACCAACTCAAAAACTTGAGATTATATCATCAGCACAATCAGTTCCTTTGAGCAATGCTAATGGTGAAAAGGTGTTTGGCCTGTTAAACAATTTATATGAAAAAACCGAAATCGCATGACCTTTGATTAAAAAAAAGTCAAGTAATAAATAGATTAGACTGTGATTTTAAAATCATTTTTCAATATTACCGAAGGATCCAAATTGGTTAAATCCATCACAAAATACACGTGGAAAAAAGAAAAATTAGGTGCAAGTTAAATATATGCAAAAATGTTTTTTGTTGGTTGTTGATTTTATAATAAAAATAATACTTTCATTTATAATATACACTTCTCCCGACAAAAAGTCGAAAATCCCGACATTTTAAAATTTTCTCTCGATATTGAATTAGCTTTCCGCTCTGGCAACCATATATCCTGCTCAATGATGCGATATGAAGTCATATCAAATTTCCCTCCACAAACAAATAAAAAATTCTAACAAATATACATTATTCCAATCATTATGTATAAAGAGCAAAGAATTTTTTTGTTCACAAATTAATAAAATTTGGAGTTGAAAGGATAAATATTGTCAGCGGCCATTTCATTTTCTCTCTACTTCTCTCATCGTAAGTTATTTTGTTACTCAAATAACAAACCTCATCTACTACTTTTATTCTCTCAATTTCTTATTTAATTCCCCGGCAGCCCCAGATTTATTTCGAATACATTCACTACCCACGTTTTACTCTTGTTTATAGTCATCATACAACATCTTTCTTCAAGACGCTATCCATTCCGTTCAACAGCTCTTCCAAGTCCATAGCCACCATGGCTCAACTACAACGTCATTCAGCAGAGTTTTTATTTCTTCTCCGTGAACTTTAATTTCTCCTCGTCATTTCGTGCTGAAATGCTGCGGTCTTGTTATGACTGAGTTAGCGGGTGAAGTGTATACCAAAATAAAATTTAAAAGAATCGCGGACTCGAGAAATTCGACAGTATGTACGCGAAAGTCATTGGTACGAAGATCAGCAAGCCGAGAACAAAAGGAGAGTAATTTGGCAGTCGGCTCAATGCAGCCCCCTTAAAAAAGGAGGAGAAGCAGAGAGAGAGAGAGAGAGAGAGAGAGAGAGAGAGAGAGAGAGAGAGGTGAATAGGCGGCCCTCGAGATGCGCGCAGCGGTGCGCTTGAATGGCCCGCCTACGCACTGCGAATGTTCTTTCTGCCGATCCTTCCTCAGCCCGCGCTGCGCCAGAGGTTCCCGCCGTAGCAGCAGCCTGCTTCCAGATGTGCTCCCTATCCAAGATACACGGCTGGTTGCCGTTCTTGGCATTTTTCCTCAATAAATGACTATGGTAAACGAGAATTACCCGAGAAGCCGACACTGAGGTAGCTAAACGCATCTTCACATATACATCTACGTATTTGGTCTGCAAATCGTATTTAAGCACCTGGCGCTGGATTTATCAAAAGGCTTTCTTAATATCTCCGTACTGTTTCATTATCTAAAAACGTGCCGTGTTCGATGTAATGTCTCTCATTTTAATATGAAATGTAGGAACACTTAAGGCGATACTCACCTTACGACTTATCTTAGAAGATAGGTCAAGGAAGAGGAAACCTACGTTTTGAGCATTTGTGGATCTGAATGAAGCTTTTGACAATGTTGCCTGGAATACTCTCTTTCATATTCTGAGGGTAGCAGAGATAAAATATAGGGAGCGAAGAGTTATTTTTAACTTGTACAAAAACCAGACACCAATTAATAGAGTCGACTGGAAGAGCAATTACGCGGTGGAGTAGCCGAGCGGTCTAAAGCGTCTCGCTGCGGAGCGCGCGGTTGCACGCCGTGGAGGTTCGAGTCCTCCCTGGGGCATGGGTGTGTGTGTTGTCCTTAGGTTAGTTTACCTAGGTTTAAGTAGTTTGTAAGCTACGGACTGATGGCCACGCAGTTTGGTCCGATAGAATTACAAACATTTGAGCATTTTGAAGAGCAATTAAACGGAATGGACAATGTTCGGGAAGAAAGATATAAGATGAACATTAACAAGAGTCAAACGAGGTTGTTGTTGGTATAGTTTATGGGACTTAACTACGGGGTCATCAGTCCCTAAACTTACAAACTACTTATGAAATACTTACGAACTAGGACGGCACAAATATCCATGCCCGAGGGGGGATTCGAACCCCCGACCGTAGTGGCCGTGCAGACAGTGACTGGAGCGCCTCAGTCCCCTCGGCCACCGCAGCCGGCTTGCGTTTTGCCGATGACATTGTAATTCTGTCAGACAGCAAAAGACCTGCAGGAGCAGTTGAACGGAATGGACAGTGTGTTGAAAAGTGCGTGTAAGATGAACATTACCAAGAGCAAAACAAGGGTAATGGAGTGCATTCTAAGAAATCCTGGTGATACTGAAGAAATTAGATTAGGTAACGACACAATAAAGTTGGTAGATGAGTTTTGTTACTTGGACAGTAAAATAACATATGACGGTCGCAGTACAGAGGATATAAAACGCAAATGACAATGGAGCTGGTGCATCTTCGAAGCGTTTTGCCAATGAAACGGAATATTTGGTTCGCCTTCCCCACAATATTTTCTGTGTGTTCTCTCCAGTCTAAGTTGTCCGTAATTGTAACTCGTAGGTATTTAGTAGAATTTACGACCTTAAGGTTTGAGTGATTTATCGCGTAATTGAAGATCAGCGGATTTCTTTTAGTGGTCATGTGTATTACTTCACACTTATCTTTATTTAGTCTCAATTGCCAATTTTCGCACCATGTAGAAATTTTGTCTAAATAGCTTTGCAGTTGCGTTTGATCCTCTATTGACTTCACTAACCGATAAACGACAGCATCATCCGCGAACAGTCTAAAGGAGCTATTCAGATTGTCTCCTAAATCGTTTATAAACACAAGGAAGAGTAGGGGACCTATAACGCTTTCCTGGGTAACGCCAGATATCACTTCTGTTTTTTGTTGATGACTTACCGTCAATTACAATCGGACGAGTACGATCATTTTCAAATGTTTGTAAATCTATTGGACCAAATTGTGTGCTCATCAGTCCGTAGCTTACAAACTACTTACACTAAGGTAAACTAACATAAGGACAACACACACACACACACACACACACACACACACACACACACACATGCCCCAGGGAGGTAACGAACTACCGACGGCGAGCAACTGCGCACTCCGCAACGAGGCGCCTTAAGCCCAGTTTACACGATGATTGCGCTAGTAACGAACGGATCACGTTGCGCGTCATCTAGCGACGTAAACGCAGAACTACCAGCATCTCGTGAGTGGAGACGGCGTTTCATACTAGCTAGTACGCTCTAGGACAGGTTCTAAATTTGCGCCGGCCGCGGTGGCCGAGGGGACTAAGGCGCTCCAGTCACGGTCTGCACGGCCACTACGGTCGGGGGTTCGAATCCCCCCTCGGGCATGGATATTTGTGCCGTCCTAGTTCGTAAGTAGTTCATAAGTAATTTGTAAGTTTATGCTTATGACCCCGTAGTTAAGTCCCATAGACTATACAAACATTTGAACATTCTAAATTTGCTAGTAGCGACCTGGGCGCGCATGCGCAGAAGTGAGTTCGCTGCGCCGCTTCCATTTCGGAAATAGCCGTGTCCTTATCGAAATTGCTTGTTTCTCTGGAGTCACACATCTTTCATGAATGGAGTGGGACACACCAGGAACTGTGTTTTGATTGAGGCACATAGGTTCAATGCAGAAAATCCTCATTATCTCCTAAGGTATAATGGCCGTTAATTATCAAGAAAATAACAGGAAAGTGTTGATTTAAATGAAAGTTTGAATACGTCTTGTTGATTTACTTTTATAACATAAAAAGTCTATGATGTTGTAGCATGCCAGACAGAAATTTGCACAAAACCTCGAGAGCATGATGACGTTCTCTGAGGTCTTACTATTGAGCGCAAATTTAAATTGGTTTGCAGATTTCAACAGCAACAATTAAAATAGTAAACAAATTAGTTTTGCAAAGGAGAGGTCTTTGAAAGATTCCCTGGGGCCAGGAAACGCTATGTTAAGATGTTCAAATGTTTGTATAGTCTATGGGACTTAACTACGGGGTCATCAGTCCCTAAGCTTACAAACTACTTATGAACTAGCTAAGACTAAGGACGGCACAAATATCCATGCCCGAGGGGGGATTCGAACCCCCGACCGTAGTGGCCGTGCGTACCGTGACTGGAGCGCCTCAGTCCCCTCGGCCACCGCGGCCGGCGCTATGTTAATGCGAGCCTGCAAAAAAATAGCAATTACAGGAATAACTGACGCATAAATTACACAAATCTGAGAATGCAACTGTAGTATAAAAATTATTTTATCGGAATTCATTGGGGTCCTCTGGCACAAGTTACTTCGCTATTAGCGCGCAGTACACATCTTATTGTTTGTGTCTTCTTCTCAAAGGACGCATCCTACTTCTACTTCATCTTCGCTGTTGTGTTCAAATGGACACCACAGCACCTGCTACCGCCGACAGTGTGTAAACTTAAAAGCTGAATATTATCAGACATGACATACACACAAACGTAAACAATTCTCATATATAAACAGTACTACGGCCGTATTTTCGCATAGGTGCTGCTGTCAGTATTAATCCCATGTGTAGACGGGAGTTTAGCGAATAAACGCAACCAAGCCTGTATGATGACCCGTCATTACTTCTGAGTTCGTACGCTTGGAGCGCTGCAGTAGACCATAATCTTTCTTGTGAACTTTTGATCGTTGTGTAAACTGGGCATTAGAACGCTCGGCTACTCCACCACAGCGACTACGACCCTTCCGGACATTTCTGGTACTATCGTAGAGACAAAACAAACAGGGCGGTTGTTTTGAACTTGCGGGAACATGTACTTTTCGTAATTTTGTATTCCACATAGAAGCAGGTATCTTGATGTTAACGTTCGCAAAATTTTCTTGTGAGTGTGATAGGCCTTTACCTGAGTAACATTTTCATTTTTTTTTCATTTTTAATCGTAAAATAACTCGTTTCAAAACGTAGATGTGTGGCTGCTGTTTGATACAGGGAATGACTGATGCTAAAAGGCTGCATATAAGTTGTGTAGACTACTGTATGCTACAGGTAGAGGAACATCTAATGTTAATGACTGTTTAAAAGGAGTGCATAAAGATTCCTAAAATAAAGAAGGACAAAACAATATGGAAGTGGTGAATTATTGAAAGGAAAGTGTCGAAAAATAGAAAATAGACAATGGCTTGACACATTTCATTATTTCCACAGTGCAACCATTCGAAAATATGGAAAACATGCAGAGATAGCTGCAACGCTTTCCTTCGAAATTTTACGATAAAACTAGCACAAGCAAAGTAACAAGAAACGATGATAAAACTCTAACACCACTCGATACTTTGCTACTTATATACAGTTTTTTGAATGATTGCTGTGGACAGGGTATTCGGCAGTGTAACAGGTCTAAACTGGAATGTGATAATTTCGGTTTTTATGTTGTGATGTTATGCATAAACGCTTGCCTCCTGTTATGTGTTCATCACATTACACTGTATTCACTATCTTCAAATTGATTTCACAAAACAAGTGACAAATTTATATGAAGACAGGAGGACACTGTGTGTACATTAACAGATGCGAGAGTTTTTGAAAGATAAAAGATATATGACTTGTTAAATAAAACTCTACAAATATGTTACCTGAAATAATAATAATAATAAAACTTTCGTAGTAGAGCTGTGAAAGGCAGAGAAATTTTTAACGATTATGAGGAATAAAAATATTTGCAGTCGTAGAGAGTCGAACACTGGACTTTCTGCTCCACAAACGAAAAGTTTATTGACTGCACTCTGCATAATATGCTCTAATTATTTGTAGTTCATCAATCTTATAAGGCCATAATCAAACATTTATCAGTAATTGAACCGTTACAAAAACCTTTGTTATAACAAACTTGTATTAGAAAACTTCAATCTTGGCTTATGTTCACAGAATTGATGCTCAGAAACAGCATGTTTTCGTGCTACGCAAAATTCACTGCCAAATCAAACGAATAAGGCAAGATTCATCTCCAAAATGGCGTCTGCTCGATACGACACGTCCAACCGGAGATAGGAAGCAAGTTCAAATGTTCAAATGTTTGTAACGCTTATGGGACTTAACTACGGGGTCATCAGTCCCTAAACTTACAAACTACTTATGAACTACTTACGAACTAGGACGGCACAAATATCCATGCCCGAGGGGGGATTCGAACCCCCGACCGTAGTGGCCGTGCTGACCGTGACTGGAGCGCCTCAGTCACCTCGGCCACCGCGGCCGGCTAGGAAGCAAGGAAGGAAGTTTGGCGTTTTACGTCCCGTCGACAGCGTGGTGATTAGAGACGGAGTTTACGCTCGGATAATTTTGGTAAGGATGGGGAAGGAAATCGGCCGTGCCCTTTCAAAGGAACCATCCCGGCATTTGCCTGGAGCGATTTAGGGAAATCACGGAAAACCTAAATCAGGATGGCCGGAGGTGGGCCGCGGTGTAGTAGCCGAGCGGTCTAAAGCAACAGCCGGCCGCGGTGGCCGAGGAGACTAAGGCGCTCCAGTCGCGGTCTGCACGGCCACTACGGTCGGGGGTTCGAATCCCCCCTCGGGCATGGATATTTGTGCCGTCCTAGTTCGTAAGTAGTTCATAAATAGTTTGTAAGTTTAGGGACTGATAACCCCGTAGTTAAGTCCCATAGACTATACAAACATTTGAACATTTGTCTAAAGCACCTCGCTGCGGAGCGCGCGGTTGCTCGCCGTGGAGGTTCGAGTCCTCCCTGGGGCATGGGTGTGTGTGTGTGTGTTGTCCTTAGGTTAATTTACCTAGTTTTAAGTAGTTTGTAAGCTACGGACTGATGACCACGCAGTTTGGTCTAATAGATTTGCAAACATTTGAACATTTTTGAGCCGGAGGTGGATTTGAACCACCAACCTTTCGAATGCGAGTCCAGTGTGTTACCACTGCAACACCTCGCTCGGTCAACCGGAGATAGCCGGTGGCTCCGAATGCAATGGCGCGAAATCTACGCCTCCGAACGTAACACCGACCAGGCCGCGGCTGCCAGCATATTGGCTGGGCGCTAGGGCACAGCCCCCAATCGGATAGCAATCGCGGCATGGTAGGTATTATGTAGCCCGGCCTGTTGTGAGGCCTTGTTTCCAGATGGCGTTGGCTGTACCCTGCGGCGGCACAGTGCGTTATTGCCGTAAGTTTAAATACAGAGATACATCTGAATTCACTGTTCCGCATAGCGTGAGATTTGTCTTAAATCGCACATGTTCAAATGTTCGTAAATCTATCGGACCAAACTACGTAGTCATCAGTCCGTAGCTTACAAACTACTTAAACTAAGGTAAACTAACCTACGGACAAAACACACACACACATGCCCCAGGGAGGACTCGAACTCCCGACGGCGAGCAACCGCGCGCTCCACAGCGAGGCACTTTAGACCGCTCGGGTCCTCCACCGCGGCCGCACATGTCCATCTGCTGCATCGTAGCACGCACACTTTATAAACACGTTGCAATCTATATGAACCCAAGACACCTTCCGTTTACTGGACGCATCCACATAATGTTATTCGGCCAGTCATGTTTCATGCATGTGACTGAGTCGCCGGCCGCGGTGGCCGAGGGGACTAAGGTGCTCCAGTGACTGTCTGCACGGCCGCTACGGTCGGGGCTTCGAATCCCCCCTCGGGCATGGATATTTGTGCCGTCCTAGTTCGTAAGTAGTTCATAAGTAGTTTGTAAGTTTAGGGACTGATGACCCCGTAGTTAAGTCCCATAGACTATACAAACATTTGAACATTTTGTGATTGAGTTGGTACTACCGGCCACGTGCTGGAATGTGTGAATTGTAGTGTCAACTGTCAGTGTTCTCGCGGCCCCTATGGACTTGGTGTAGTAGTCTTTGGTGGCACCCCAAGTCGCGATATTACGGCAGGTTGTAGATAAATCCCGTTCCACTGTGTACGCGTCGGCGTCGACAGCTCACTCCTTGCGCGATGTTAGCGCTGGTCAGAGGCCTCGTTTGCTGTCTCGGAGTAGAGGATGGATGCCAGGCTGTTTCTCGCGCGGCGGCGGCCGCACGCTGTCTGGTGCGTGCTTTCATTTCGTTCCCTCTCCTCTCCTCTCCTTTCGCTTTTATCCCGCACTCGCCAGTCGTGGTGCGTGATGCGGCTAGCGGTTGCCGTCGGCAGGCGTGTCGCTCTCTGCGTTCAATTGCGCACTCGCCACTCGACACGTTTCTGTTTTAGCGTGCAGTGGCTCCCTGTACAAAAACGGCTGCCTGTTCCTACAGCCACACATCTGCACACTGCACGAACGAATCGGCCGCAGGCTGCGTACACTAGGACACTATGCAATGGAATCTACCATTGTCACTGATAGCAACGTTGTTCACATACCAACCTTACCTCCGAGCAAAATGGTTTCGCCCGTACCACGTGACCGGCGTGCACACAATCGAGGGAATGCTGAAGAGAGAGCTCCTTACTTAACAGCCATATACAACCGCTCTCTCGAAGAAGGATCTGTGCCAAAAGATTGGAAAGTTGCACAGGTCACACCTATATTCAAGAAAGAAAATAGGAGTAACCCACTAAACTACAGGCCTGTTTCATTAAAATCAATTTGCAGCAGGATTTTGGAACATATCCTGTATTGAAATATTATGAATTATCTCGAACAGAATGATCTATTGACCCAAGATCATCACGGATTTATGAAATATCGTTCATGCGAAACACAACTAGCTCTTTCATCACACGAAGTGATGAGTGCTATCGACAAGTGTTCTCAAATTGATTCCGTATTTCTTGATTTCCAGAAGGCTTTTGATACCGTACCTCACAAACATCTTTTAGTCAAATTGCGTGGTTATGGTATATCGCCCCAAATTTGCGACTGGATAGGGGATTTCCTGTCAGAGAGGACACATTTTACAGTAATCGATGGTAAGGCATCGACTAAACAGCGGTGATATCGGGCGTTCCACGGTTATTGGTCCTCTGCTGTTCCTTATTTACATAAGCGATTTGGACAAATCTAAGTAGCTCTCTTAGGTTGTTTGCAGATAACACCGTCATTTACCGTCTAGTAAAATCATCTGAAGATCAAAACCAACTGCAGAACGATCTAAATAAGATATCACTATGGTGTAAAAATTGGCAATTGACTCTAAATAATGAGAAGTGTGAAGTCGTCCACATGAGTACGAAAAGAAATCCGTTAAACTTTCCTTACAAGATAAATCAGTCAAACATGACGGCCATAAACTACACTAAATACCTAGGAATTACTATTACTTCAGACCTAAACTGGAAAGAACACGTAGATAATGTCGTGGGAAAGGCGAACCAAAGACTGCATTTTAATTGCAGAACTCTTAAAAGATGCAACAGAAATACTAAACAGACTGCATACACTACTCTTGTCCGTCCATTTTTTTGGATTATTGCTGCCCAGTGTGGGATACTTATCAGGTGGGTTTGACGGAGGACATCGAAAGAGTTCAAAGAAGGGCAGCTCGTTTTGCACTATCACGATACAGAGGAGACAGCGTCACGGAAATGATACAGGAGCCGGCCGCGGTGGCGCTCCAGTCACGGTCAGCACGGCCACTACGGTCGGGGGTTCGAATCCCCCCTCGGGCATGGATATTTGTGCCGTCCTTAGTCTTAGCTAGTTCATAAGTAGTTTGTAAGCTTAGGGACTGATGACCCCGTAGTTAAGTCCCACAAACATTTGAACATTTTGATACAGGACCTGTGATGGGAATCATTACAACAACGGCGCTTATCGCTGCGGCATGGTCTACTTACGAACCTCCAATCACCAACATTCTCCTCCGAATGCGAAAATATATTGTTGACTCCCACCTACATAGGTAGAAAGAATCATCAGAATAAAATACGAGAAATCAGAGCTGGAACGGAGAGATTCAGGTGTTCTTTCTTCCCGCGCGCTACTCGAGAGTGGAATGGGAGATGAGTAGTATAGAGGTGGTTCGATGAACCATCTGCCAGGCACGTAATTGTGATTTGCAGAGTATCCCATGTAGATGTAGAACACAGTCACTTGTGAGCGAGCGGTCTAACGTAACGGCGTCACTACGTTTTCGAAACAGGAACAACGGAGTTGGATCAAAATTCAATGTGCCAAGGGTCGTACAGCACGACAGTGTCATCAAGGTATTCAAGAGGCGTTACGACGCTGCTCAGGCGCTCTTGGATCGCTGGGAGTACGACGAAAAGGCTTTCTTACGCCTTATCGCAATACTGGATGAGACATAGGCCACATCGTACGAGCTAGAACTGAAACGCCAATCCAACGAATTCCGTCATTATGGGCCGTAGCTTAAGTCGAAAATGCATCAGAGCGCCAGTGTGGTATAAGTTATGGTGATTCTCGTGTACGAGTGTGATGGTAGTATCCTAACGTATCAAGTTCCTCCACAGCAGACCGTCAATGCACAGTATTACTGTTCGTTTCTGTCGCATCACCTGCGACCAACTTTGTGAAGAATGCGGCAACACTTTCTGCGCAACACACTCACCATTATGCACGACAATGCCGGACGTATAAAGCGCTAACTGTGGCCGCTTTGTTCGGTCGATGGAACTGGAGATTCGACAGGCAGTAGATCGCTCCATTAGCATGATCAAGAGAGCAGGCTCTGCTAACGGTATACTACGCCTTCCACATCGCAGGCAACGGGTTGTACACAACGCCGATGACTACTTTGAAGGACAGTAACAGGTGCAAACACGTAACGCTTTTGTATTGGTTGTGAGTAAATGCGAGGTCATTACAAAGGAAATGCACGCTATTTTTTTAATACAGTTTATTCTACGTGTTTGAAAGTTTACAGTGTGTAGATACATCCTTTAGGAACAATATTTTCATTTCTCCACATAATCCCCAGCTCTCTCAACTGCCTTATGCCATCTTGGAACCAGCGCCTTTATATCCGCACGGTAAAATTCTGGACCAACACGTTGGAGCCTCTGTTTGGCAGCGTCCACAAGGGAGTCGTCATCTTCAAATATTGTTCCAAGAAGAAATCGACAGCAGCATCTCCATACACCGTTTTCAGCCTCTTGTGGATGTTTACCACTGTCTCGTTTTCACAGCATAGGAATTCAATGACAGCATGTTGCTTCTGACGAACGTCAAGTGTAGCAACCCTCTTGAAGACATGCTGTGACGGCGCCACTCACGGGAGCAGGTTGAACTAAGTTTGAAAAAAAGCGGGAAGGATGTATCTACACATTGTAGAACTTTCAAACATGCAGAATGAAAACTGTATTTCTTAAAAAAAAAAATAGTGGCATTTGTTTTGGAGTGACCCTCGTAGTTGCCACTATTTAAGTTCCAACCCTCGCATTTTAATTCTCCGCTTGACAGAAAAGATGAATTACTGAGAAGTCCTGGTCGGATATCATTGTAACTTGGTACCCTTACTTCCATTTCCTTTGCGGGTACCAGTATGTGAATAAATACAATTGTTACACTCTTTAACTGTGGGACTGCTAGTGAAATACATTGTTGTCGAAAAATTCAGGAGCACAATACTTGGCAGACGAGTACGTTAGCATTATCAGGTCCGCTGTTGAACTTACTGATGTAAACTATAGTAGCGGCAAAACACAATCAAGACCTTCACTACGCTTCTATTGATGACAGTTCTGCTAAAGCAGAAGTGCTAAACACGTTCATCATCTTTTTCGATTTGGGAGCTCTTATTCTTGCCGTGTTTGCAGTAATTTTTCTCTGGGTATGAGGACCACCTGATGTGAAAAGACTATTTTATTTTACACCCAAACTAGTTTCGGCACCTCTGTGCCATCATCAGTGGGTTTTCCATTTATTTATTGCTTGTTTTACATTCTGGGGTCATGTTGGACGCTTTGTACACAGTTACGTACTAATAGCGTTGTCATGGTTTCTTTTGGCGTGTACTTCCTCTTTCACAGTTTTGTAGATAGCACGGACTTTTTTCTACATCGATCACTTCCCACTTCAGCACATCAAAGTGGGAAGTGGTCTGTGTAGAAAAAAAGTCCGTGCTTCACGAATTTTCCTCTTTTAAATGGCTGTTTAGAGATCACTTGAAGTTAATATTGTGGCCACACTCTTCCTCGTATTCTGCCACCACTAATTTGCAGTGCTGCTTTAAACGTATGTACCTTTCATGTTCCGCCATCCATACATGGATAGGCTTCCTGTTTCTCCTGTGCATAAAGGTTCTCCTTCTCTTCCTGCTGGATGTATAAGTCAAACACAGGAGGAAACAAGTCAGTATTCCCTGAGGAAATCTCCTGTAACGGATTCGAAACGTTGGAGAAATACGAGGCGCGTCCAGAAAGAAAATTCCGTTTGGTAATAAAATGAAATTGTACTCAGATAAAGAAGAAATTTTTATTGCACAAAATTCTACAACTCTTAAACTACTTTTCCACATAACTGCCGAAATTTTGCAGGCATTTGTCATAGCGTGGCACCAGGTTTTGTATACCTTCTTCATAGAAATCTGCCGCCTGTGTCTTCAACCATGCATCAGTGTTCGTGAAATTTGGGGGAAGTCCATAGCGAGAGCACTAATTGTAAACCTACGGTTTTCCTGGATCTTGTCATCAATCGCTTGAACCAGTTCTTCTGTAACCAAAGGTGGACGTTCACTTCATTGTTCATCGTGCACATGACTACGCCCGCCATTGAACTGTCAGACCCATCTTCTCACCATCGAATCACTCATCGCATTTGGTCCGTAAACATCGCAAATTTGCCGATAAATTTCACTTGGTTTCACTTTCCTCGCATTCAGAAACAGAATCACCGACCTGATTTCACAGGCGGCGGGATTTTCAACCAACGCCGACATTTCAAACAAGCACAACAAAGCGTACGTTACTAACAGCGATCTCCAAATGGCGCACGTTCTTCTCCTTGTTACACATCGTCTACAGCGCATGTGCGGAACTGCAATCGCACCGCTGCAGCGGAGATAAATTGAAACGGAACTTACTTTCTGGACGCGCCTCGTAGTAAGCAAATTCAAATAGACGTATGTTGCTGCTCTTATGAGGAGATAATGAGGCTTGCTCAGGAAAGAGTAGGGTGGAGAGCTGCATCAAACAAATCTCCGGACTGAAGACCACCACCACCACAACAACAGTGAATTTCTCTCAGCTCCACAGTATTATGTATAAATGTACTACTAAACTGAATATTAGAAAATGTCTACCACACTAGGACTCAATATTCATGAGCAGTTTCCTTACCAGTCAGGTAATCTAACACATTTCCAGGACTGACCTATTTGTGTTGCCGAATGCTAAGGTGACTACTCACAAACAGCAGGAAATCCAGGTTGGAGCACTGGTCCGACCTAAATTTTCATATTTAATCATTGAGTAGGACTTCTGTTGTTAATACATTAGAGCTAGGAGAAATTTGCTGTTACAAGTAAATAAACAATTTAAATTATTTTGAACACTGTAAGTCATCACAGTGTAGGAATATATCTCTTTAATGGTTTTGTTGCATCTTCTAAGTATTCTACTAATAAAATGCAGGTCTTTGGTTTGACTTGTCCACAACATTATCTGTGTGATCATTCCAGGTGAAGTTGTTCATAATTGAAATACTTAGGTGTTTATCATCTTCTGATGCTGCTGTTCTTCTTTCTTCCATGCTTGCTTGGATAAATGGTTTGGAATTTCCGCCGTATGCAAGACACCTGATTTTTTGAATTGTTCCCAAACGTGTTTCAGCACATTTTGTGCTATCATCAGTGGGGTGGTTTATTTTTGTCCTGAAATTATATTTACTGTACAATAGTCTTTTCAGTTACTTCTAGGGTCATTCGTTTATAAATTTTACTTAGGTTATCTGACTATATAACTATTTCAGTTTAGTGAATATTAGGCCTAGATATACGAGTATCACATTTATTATATACCTTTTACAATAGGCTACATAAAACTCATTAAGTAGCCTACTTATTTGTTATTTTGGTACAAACTTGTCACTTAGGTGTTTAGTTGTATTGACAGTGTTGTTGCTTGTGTGATTTATCACAGGAATGAAATGTAATGGATTACTTTTATTACTCATGCAAATGATATCACACTTAATACAAATAAACAATCCCAGAGACGCAGTTACGTGTCAAATATGTCAAAGACATTATTGATAAATCTCAAGCGTTGAATTAAAATTTGTGGTGCGGCCGGGAATCGAACCCGGACCTCCATGCTTACTAGGCAGACGTCTTAACCGTTAGACTAACACACCACTAACGATTAAGGCGCCTTGGAATAGTCTAAATGCTTCAGATTTATCAATAATGTATTTGACATATTTGAGATGTAAATCCCTCTCTGGGATTATTTATTTGTATTAATTGATATTTATATCACCTTAACAGGATTGTTCCACCATGTCCATTGCCGAGGTCCTATTCCGCTGCATGGAGAGCTTTGGCAGTAGTGGCAATTATCTTTGGAACACAGAAGCTGAATTAAAGTTTGTGATGTGGAGGGAAATCGTGCATGGACTATTCCAAGGCGCCTTAATCGTTAGTGGTGTGGTAGTCTAACGGTTAAGACGTCTGCCTAGTAACGCATGGACGTCCGGGTTCGATTCCCGGCCGGACCACAAATTTTAATTCAATGCTTCAGATTTATCAATGATATCACCCTTGTTATTACTTATATTCAATTGCCTTTTTTTAGTTCATAAAGATATTTTTTCTAAATCAGTTTGAACTTGGTTTAATATTCTAATGACTTCACTTCATGATGTCACCCAACATAATCTGAAAACATTTTAAGATGGCCGCTTACACCCAAACCTTCAGATGTCAGACACCCAGATCGGTACCAGACATCGTATATCGATAGAGTATCAACCGAAACTTCTATATAATTCGTGCTATGTGCTGCGTAAACGGGAAATGATATGTAACACCTGTCGTACGGAGCACAGGAAAAGCGTATCTCTGGGGGGTCTCCGTGCTGAACTCCGGTGGGGTAGTTGATAGAGCGAATGGTTCTGGTTACGAAGGTCATCCGTTCAAACCCTGGTGGCGCGGTTTTTTTTTTTTTTTTTTCTCCTGTATGACGTTGCAAATTGTCCTACGTCAACAAACGTATACCGAGTTGGGGGAAAACATGTTCCTGAAATGTAAAAGGACTGTTCGGATTTTATAGCACTGTTTCATCGGCAGTTTGCTGCTGCTTTGTTTCATTTGAAAGTAGCAAACCTGTAGAGTATATTCGTAGAAGAAAAAAAACAATTGCACCATACGTGACACCTTCGTTCCTGAATGAACGACACTCTGCGTCTGTGGTGGTATTTGTCTTCATGTCTGAACTTTATGTACTTGTTATTTTCATTATCACTATTGTGATTATTTTAATATTACTATTATTTTTGTTATTTTTATTACTATTATTACTATTA
Source organism: Locusta migratoria (assembly GCA_026315105.1). Taxonomy (NCBI): domain Eukaryota; kingdom Metazoa; phylum Arthropoda; class Insecta; order Orthoptera; family Acrididae; genus Locusta; species Locusta migratoria. The sequence goes on along the minus strand of CM048751.1, from coordinate 258,766,676 downwards.
ATACTGCTGCATGTGTGATGCAGTTGGTTCTTCATTCGTATGTTCTGATATGTTCATTTATTCTGTGAAACTATGAATAAACCCTACAGATTTGCTACTTTCAAATAAACGAAACAAGAGCAAAATGCTGATAACACAGCGCTATAAAATTCAAACAGTCCTTTTACATGTGAGGAACACGTTGCCCCTTTCAAAAATTTCCAACGTACTGCGGTAAAAAAAAAAAAAAAAAAAAAAAAAAAAAAAAAAAAAAAAAAAAAAAAAAACTCTAGGCGGGATTTGAACCCAATACCCTCTATTTAGGGAGCTAACGCTCTACCAACTAGCCCACGGTAGGGCAACAGGATAAGTTCTCACAGTTAAGCTTTTCCTCTACTCCGTAGGTTAGGAGTTACTTATTATTTCCCGTTTACGCACGTTCTCCTGGACGGCAGCACATAGCACGAATTATACAGAAGTCTTGGTTGATACTCTATCGATATACAACGTTTGGTACAGATCTGAGTGTCTGTCATCTGAAGGTTTGGGTGTTAGATTGTCTCCTAAATGCATTATATATATTACAAACAGGAGGGGATCTATAATAATTCATTGAGAAATGCTGCCACCACTTCTGTTTTACTTAACATGAATGTTAAATAGCTCAGTAGAATTTGAATTTTAGTATCCGAGACCCATCAGAATCCGTCATTTCCACTTGTGATGGTCGCCTCGTCGTAAAGAATACATATGTCTCCCAACAGGAGAGGCAGAGAGCCGAGGCGCATTAGCGGCGAGTAGCAGAGCGCCCCGGCTGTATACATTTAGGCTGCCCCGCCTTTGTGGAGTGCTGGGGGAGTCCCGCGCTGTTTTCTAATATGGCGCTAAGCTGGTGCTCGCTGTGGAGACAAAGGCTGCAGAAGCGGCTACAGATCACTGGGCGACAACGCAGCCGCGGATATCCGCCTGAGGAGTGATCGATGCCTCAGATAAGCCGGGGCAGGGGGGGAGGCGCCAGTGTTGTCCCAGCCGGCAGATTGCGCCGCGGCTACAACCTCTGGAGCGCCACGGCACAGTCGCTTTTCTTGTTTTCTTTCCCCGCCGCGTAGGGGAAGGCGGATGATCCCCGCTCCTCAGTGCAGCATACGTTCTAACTGCTGTGCGGCTGCGGATCGAAGTACACTGCTGGAAACAGAAATCGGCACACCCTTTTAGAGTTTCACAATTCATTCGAAACAGTGCATATGCAGTACATGAAGTGATTACATATACAGGTCGCTCGTTTGGTAGTAGGATTTGCGGACTAATACCAGACTGGTAACAGATTTGACAGGGGACTCCATCGGGAACGCTTCTGAAACTTTATGGAAACGACAGGTGGTTCCACTGGGAATATGAAGCTTCGTCTTGATCAGTGGTGGAGCGTCCTGTGCATTCACTGGTTCAGTGAACCCCTGGAACAAAGCTCGTTTTCAAAAAGTAAATACTTAAATGGAAAAAAAAGTTGAAATGTTTGTATAGTTTATGGGGCCATCAGTCCCTAAACTTACAAACTACTTACGAACTAACTAATACTAAGGACGACACAAATATCCATGCCCGAGGGGGGATTCGAACCCCCGACCGTAGTGGCCGTGCAGACCGTGACTGGAGCGCCTCAGTCCCCTCGGCCACCGCGGCCGGCAAATAAATTAATGGAATAAAAAGAGTTTTTAAACTATCTTCGTTTCGTTCTTCTATCAGATCATTTTATATGCACATTCAAAGTGTTTTTATCGCAAGAGAAACGTTTTTCGTCGCGGAGACAGCACGTATACGAGTCGTACCGCGGCCACTTAACATGTTGGCTGCTGCACGCTGATGCCGTCCTCTCACGGGACGTGGAAACGCACGTGGAGGAGGACGTGGTGCCGTTGCAGCGTGGAATTCCACGTTCCACTGCCGTGTGAAGCGTGGAATGAAGGATCCAGCTTGTTAAAATGTTCAAATGTTTGTAATTCTATCGGACCAAACTGCGTCGTTATCAGTCCGAAGCTTACAAACTAACCTACGGCCAAACACACACACACACACACACACACACACACACACACACACACACACACACACACACATGCCCCAGGGAGGACTCGAACCTCCACGGCGACCAACCGCGCGCTCCGCAGCGAGACGCTTTAGAGCGATCGGCTACTCCACCGCGACCCAGCTTGTTGGACTTTTGCTTCGTGGAGTGGAGCGCGGCCAGTGAAAAGCGACTTGGTTTTCACGTGACAAGCACAACTTTTTATCAGCCATATTGCAAACTGAACTCCGTATTTCGTGCCTTCTTTCGTTTTAGCGTACGATGTATAAATAAATTCTTTTTAAAGCGCCAGAAAGTTGAAGAACTTTTGAAAACGCATCTTTTTTAGGTATGATTTGTTACAATAAATTACCGGAAACTATATATTCATAACTTTAAAGGATACGTCTTTAACTTTAGTCAGTGTTATAATTTGTATGCCGTATTCCTATGCTACGGTTCAACGCCATTCTATCAAAGGAACGTCTTTATGATACTTTGTCATAGATAAATAAAATATTACAACATGTTTTAGGTGCATAGTATATCACAATTACAGCGCACTCTCTAATGAGGAGAAATAGCGTAATTGGTATCGCGATAAGCTGCGGAGCGGAAGTTCTAGGTAACTGGGGTTCGCCTCCCCGGTATTCTAATATATATATATATATAAAGTATTTTTGTCGCATGATAATGTTCCCTTAATGTTTCTGGTTCTTTCTTAGTAATTTAAATGTAAGATCCGATATTCGTTATTATTTCCTTTTAAGACGACGGATCAGCGTGGTGGTGGTTACGAGCTATGGAGGAAAAGATGTAAATAACAGGTTTGCATCAACACTCTCGGAGGTGCAGTACATGAAGTGATTACATTACAGGTCGCTCGTTTGGTAGCAGGATTTGCGGACTAATACCAGACTGGTAGCAGATTTGACAGGGGTCTCCATCGGGAACGCTACTGACACTTCATGGAAGCGACAGTTGGTTCCATTCAGAATATGAAGCTTCGTCTAGATCAGTGGCGGCACGTCTTATGTGTTCACTGGTTCGTCGTTCAAAGACAAAACTAAATCATCATCATCATCATTAGAGACTGATTATGCCTTTCAGCGTTCACTCTGGAGCATAGTACCTCTAATTAAATTCCTGCATGATCCCCTATTCAGTGCTAACATTGATGCCTCGACTGATGTTATACCTTTTACTGAAAAATCATTCTGCACCGAATCTAAGTACTTTCTTCTTGGTCCACCTCGACTCCTCTTAACCTCCGCTGCCGAGCTCATGAGTCTCTTAGGTAACTTTGCTTCTCCCATGCGTGTAACATGACCCCACCATCTGTTTGTTCGCTCTAACTGCTTCATCTATGGTGTTCAGCCGGCCGCGGTGGCCGAGGGGACTGAGGCGCTTCAGTCTCGGTCTGCACGGCCACTACGGTCGGGGGTTCGAATCCCCCCTCGGGCTTGGATATTTGTGCCGTCCGTAGTCTTAGTTAGTTCATAGGTAGTTTGTAAGTTTGGGGACTGATGACCCTGTAGTTAAGTCCCATAGACTATACAATCGATTTCGATCGATATGGTGTTCATTCCCAGTTTTTCTTTGATTTCCCCATTATGGACACCCTCCTGCCATTGCTCCCATCTATTAGTACCTGCAATCATTCTTGCTACTTTCATATCTGTAACCTCTACCTTGTGAATCAGGTAACCTGTATCCACCCAACTTTCACTCCCATACAACAAAGTTGGTCGAGAGATAGAGCGGCGCACTGCTAACTTAGTTTTGGTACTTACTTCTTTCTTGCAGAAGAGAGTAGATCTCAGCTGAGCACTCACTGCATTAGCTTCGCTGCACCTCGATTCCATTTCAAGTACATTGATAAATAAAATAAAAAGTGTTTGTAAACTATCATTCTTCGTTTCGTTCTTCTATCAGATCATTTTACATGCACATTCAAGGTATTTTTATCGCAAGAGAAACGTTTTTTTGTCGCGGAGACAGCACGTATACAAGTCGTTTCGCGGCCGCTTAACACGTTGGCTACCGCACGCTTAAGCCGTCCTCACACGGGACGTGGTAGGCCAGACGTGCTGTCTACCTAGCTACAGCACGCTCTGAAACGACCTGCTACATCCCACGGAACACAACGTGCTGCTCATCGTGATTTGCGACCGCAGCGCTCTCCAGCGCCCGTTGCATGGTTCGCAGGAGAGCTTCTGTGAAGTTTGGAAAGTAGGAGGCGAGGTACTGGCGGAAGTAAAGTTGTTAGGCGGCATCGTGAGTCGTGTCGGGATAGCACAGTCGGTAGTGCGCTTGCCCGCGAAAGGCAAAGGTCCCAGGTTCGAGTCCCGGTTCCGGCACACAATTTTAATCTGCCAGGAAGTTTTAGCGTTCAGTATGTTTTAGAAACAAATTACTCAGCTTTAAGCTTTGTAGGCCGACGCCTCAGCTCGAGTTGATGCAAGCGCAAAAAAGCCAATATTTAACGAATATGTATCAAAGGGAGGGGTGGGGTGGGAAACCGTGGCGCTTTCCCCCAGTGCCATTCGCAGAGGCAGAAGTGAACCCCCAGTTATCTGAAGCACCAGCCGCTCTTGGTCTAGATTTAGGCATTTTGGACAAAAAAAAATGTTCAAATGTTTGTTAAGCTTATGGGACTTAACTACGGGGTCATCAGTCCCTAAACTTACAAACTACTTATGAACTACTTACGAACTAGGACGGCACAAATATCCAAGCCCGAGGGGGGATTCGAACCCCCGACCGTAGTGGCCGTGCTGACCGTGACTGGAGCGCCTCAGTCACCTCGGCCACCGCGGCCGGCATTTTTTTTTTTTTTTGGACACAGGCTGGTGATTGTACAGCAGGTGACGACGGTCCTTCGTCTGTTTATTCCTTTCTGTGGAGCTCAGGAAGGATGTTCCAACATTTGATGGAGCGATACCCTATAAGGAATGTTAGTACTCTACAGTAGTATTTTTCAGGCAGCCATTTGTAATGGCATACTGAACAGACTGAAATCTACAAAATGAGCTGGCAACGCAATGTACTTCGTTGAACAGCAATAGCCACATACGTTTCGGTTGCGGAAGATGAATGACCAATTTTGAAAACATCTCATCACACCAGAAAACTAGATGCTGTCCAAAACAATACCCGCATGAAGAGAACTGGCTGTTGAATCCTACTAGAGTGGACTACTTGTATTCCTGATCGTGTATCACTCCACCAAATGTTAGAAGGTAATGCACGAGCTCGCTAGAAAAGAATAAACAAATGAACGATCATCAAATTTCAAAAAGTGTTCAAATGTTTGTATAGCTTAAGGGACTAAAATACGGGATCATCAGTCCCTAAACTTACAAACTACTTATGAACTAGCTAATACTAAGGACGGCACAAATATCCATGCCCGAGGGGGGATTCGAACCCCCGACCGTAGTGGCCGTGCAGACCATGACTGGCGCGCCTCAGTCCCCTCGGCTACCACGGCCGGCACGAACGACCATCACGCCACCTTTATACAGCCACCAACCTGTGCCCAAAATGCTTAAATCGAGACGAAGCTGCATATACTCAGTGGAACCAACTGTAACTTCCATAAAATCATTATGGCAGGAACAATACTTATCACAGAGGAAGCTTTACCCAGGGCTCGCTGGAGAAAGCTGAACAGACTTCGTTTGAGCATGGGCCGATCAAAACAACAAGGTGGGGGGATAGAGAGGTAAAAATTGACACACATGCTTGGAATGACATGAGGTTTTATTACCAAAAAAAAAAAAAAAAAAAAAAAGTATTGCTGGACCCGTGAAAGATCTCTTGCGCGCGTCGTTTGGTGATGATCCTGTGCTCAGCCGCCACTTTCGTCATGCTTGGCCTCCCAGTTTCCCAGACCTCAGTCCGTGCGATATTATTGGCTTTGGGGTTACCTGAAGTCGCAAGTGTATCGTGATCGACCGACATATCTAGGGACGCTGAAAGACGCCAATGTCTCACCATAACTCCGGAAATGCTTTACAGTGCTGTTCACAACATTATTCCTCGACTACAGCTAATGTTGAGGAATGGTTGTAACATATTGAGCATTTGATGTATAGAACATCATCTTTGCTTTGTCTTAATTTTTGATCACGCGGTAGATATAGCCATTTTGTCTGCGATTAGTAAATGTGTACTACGACTGGTCTTCTGTTTTTCTTCTCACTTCCCCCTACTCCCTTTTTTTCTCTCCACCCTTCCTTTTTGTTCCATGCCCCCTCGTTCTTTTCTTTCTCTGCATTATGTGGTACATGAATACAGTAGTACACTCGCTACACATTCATGTCTGCAATGTGCATTTAACAGTTATACTGCGAGGAAACAATACATCTAGGTGAGCTCCTGACAGTGGTGTCGCAGTCAGTGGTAGAACCGACGAACACGACACCAGTCTGCATTGCCGTCGCCGTCGAAACCGCAGGAACACCGTCAGTCACCCCGTTTACATTGGCTCCCAAAACAGGATTTCGTAAACCGATTTCCCAATTCCGCTTTTGGTTGGTCATGTAAACACTCCAAAATCGATTCTGGAAATCCACTTCTCTAAAGCGGTTTTCCAGTTCCACAATCGATTTTCGTGTCCATGTAAACGCAACCGTTTTTGAAGCGTTCTTGGCTTGTCAGATTGCGTTTTTTTTGGTAAGAATTTTCGGAATATATGAACAGAGTGATATTTTCTAATGTGAAATAAAAGTATTAATATTAGAGTGAGCATGAATCTGTGTATTTAAGTAAAGAAAAATAGCGATTATGCTGACTAAATCGGGGACTGAATCAGCTGTTTTTCAGCTGCCATCTTAAGTGGATTAGGAAATCCGATTCAGGCTATGCCATGTAAACATGACAGCGAAAAACGGTTTACGAAAATCGGTTTTCGTCTTCCGGAAGATGTGTTACATGTAAACGTAGTGAGTATGCAGAAGCACTTTCTAGAATCCCGACACAGGCCGCATATGGTAGGAAGGGGATAACGTGTGGCTGTCACGATTGGCTGAACCTAGGCGGCACATGCGGCCTCTGAACAGAGAGTGCCTCACGTTGCTGCAGTGTTCGGCGGTGCCTCACGACTCATAACTGCACGTTCCGAGTAATCGTCGCTTCTTCATGGGCCAGCTCTTACAAACATCGCCGACTGTCTCATGAGAACGTTGCAGTATCACTCAGTTTGTGGAACATAAACGTTATCACTCTGGCGTTAACTGTAATTTCTCCAAACTCCACAGTTGGGTATTTGTTTCTTTTACTAAACATCACACGTTTACTAATAGTAATTACTTGTGCCGCCTTTCATACACCCACCTCCCCACAACTCTGACGAACACTGCCACACGGCAATTCCATTTAGCGTATTTACAAGGAGACTAAATGGGTATCGGATTTTAGAATTTGTTTATATTTATTGTACGCGAAGTTAAATAACAATCAGCCAAAGCCGTTCGACGCAACTC